>CM062352.1:24308581-24908581 GCA_031216105.1 Dalbergia cultrata | reverse complement strand
AAGTTAAGTTCTTTATTAAGTACCCAAAACCCCTATCTAGAGGAAAATCTCTAGAACGTGCCGGCCAACTTTAAGGTTGACAAGGGTAGGCTTGGGCTTTTAGAAATCCTTAGATTAATTTTCTTAAGTTGAAAACCATGTGAGCTAAGTATCATATAGATAATGTTAAAGGAAAGGAAAAACTCAAGCTTTAGAGGTTTCTTTGAGATGAACACAAGGTCATCATCTAGAAACTCTCATCATCAAGCTATCATGCTCATAAACATGGCCTCATGGCCGAAATGAGAAGGAAGAAAAGAACCAAAGAAAAGTTTCAAAAGAAATCCAAGAGAAAGCTAGAGAAAAACTCCTTTACAAGAAAAACAAGTTTAGAAAAACACTCCTACCTAGAGTGGAGACAAAAAGCTTGAACTTTTAAAAAGGAGAACAAGATGATGAGCTCCTCCTTGGGGCTTGATGGTTTCAGCCTTGTGGAGAGAAAAGAAAGGAAATGTGTTCTTGGTGAGCTTGTGTTTGAGAATGGAAGTTCAGGTGTTTGTATGATGATCTAACGTGGTGGGTTGGTGTTTCAAGGTTGAGAGATTATCAGGAGATGAAGAGAGGATGAAGATGAAGATGAAGATGAAGAACAAGAGGAAACTCTCTTTAAACTTAGAGAGAAAAAGAAAGGAAACTCAAGAAAGCTTAGAAACTTGAAACTTACCAAATGAACTAAAGTGTTTGCAAGCTCAAGTAAGCAAGGTATTTATAGAAAATGAAAACAAATGAGAGCTCAAAGGGCCGAGGTGCTAGCCGTGTAGTTTGGGAGGGAAAAGGAAGGAAAATATCTTTTACAAGGTGTCATACAAGCATGGTTTGAGGTATGGAGTTTATGATACAAAGTATAACTTGATGTGAGTGAATTTCCTATCAATTTTTGAATGAAATTAGGCTTCTAGAAGCTTGACATGGCTGGAACTTTTTCAGCCACAAATAAATGAGGAAAATGGGTTATTTTAATTAGTTATTTGTAACACCCTAACTTTTAACCCAATACTCTAGAACATATTAGGCTAATCATTAGGTTCTTACTTCTTAGTCTCATCTTTTAATAAAATACTTAGCGGAAATTACAGGTAAATTTTTCTTTTTGAAAACATAAACAAAGTGAGAGCCACGAACTTAACTAGTCGAACAATAGAAACATAAAGCACGCGTGACAATCATAAACAACCATGTAAAATAAAACATACATCAGAAGAACATAGATCATGAAGACAACAGAAACATTTCATTAATAATGAAGTAGTTAAAATACATAACTAGTCATACCCTTATAGAAACGGGCAGAGCTTGAAATGCAACGGAAAAGGAAATACAACAGATAACAAAGTACATGGTTCAACATGAAGATAGAAAACCCAAAACGCTACCCTCCTACTAGGCTATGAGTACAAACTACACACCCCTCCCAAAAGGTACGACCGAAGGGGAAGATCCTCATAAAAGCTCGAGTACTCGCAAGGCTCTTCATCGAGAACTAGTGACGTCGGGGGTCCTCGGGTGATGGAGGCAGGTAACCGGGGAAACGCTCTATCTCCTCTTGTGTGGGCCAACGCAACGTGAAAGGCACTCGAGGTGGCTGAACGTGAGCTCCTTGATACGGACGCATCTCGGCTCTCCTCGCCAGGCGCGGCTGCACCACAGTCTCCTCACTCCCCATACGTCGGGATCGGGGAAAAAGGGCTGAACCCTCCGAAGGAACATGCGTCGGCCAATCCTTGGATGGGTCAGTCTCGGATCTCCTCGAACGAGGTACGTATTCTGGGAAATCTCAAACAGCGGAGGCAGCGGTACGGGCACGTCGCAACTGCTCCTCACGCGGGCGGGTGCGCTCAAAGATCATGTCATCACTACCAAAAGGCGCAGTAGGAGTGAACTGGTAGCTCGAAACTGGATAAGCGAAAGGTCGTCCCATGTACACAAAAACACGAACAACACATCGACCCTCAAAGTGATATGAACGGTGGTCCGGGTCGAAGTGTATCTCCCATACTGGCATATCAATGAAAAGCACGAACGTCGCCATCGCTCTCTGAAGATGTGACGGAAGGAAAGAGAGAGAGGAGGGAGAAATCTTGCTAAAGAAATCTCAGTAGGAGTCTCCTATCCTAGGGTTACATCGTACACATCCTCAGGAACCTTGGCCTTATTTATAAAATAATGATCATACATATAAGGTTTAATTAAGGTTTCCAAAACTAATTATCCAAGGTCCATTCCTTTTAGCATGCATCTTGATGTTATGAATGCAACATGTTATATCATGGATTCATGGCAATACTTGAGCATATAAGACAACACCTCAAAGCACATAAACATAATCCATGTGGCATAAGGGCATATAACTTCCAAGTGAATCATTCCTCAACTTTGTGACATCAATCATGGTACTTTAGCATATAAGCCATCCTAAAAATAATAACTAGGTTATGAGCTCATACCTCAGCTAGTCGTCACTAACTCTTGCTTATTATCTTGAATAAGCGAAACATAAATAATAATCCCGACTCGCAAGTATGGGTAGGGGGCAGGGATCACCTTTCTCTAGGATATACCCTCTTTGAAACGCTTTGCTAGCCACGCATGGCCTAGCAATTTGTCCACTTTGGTAGGCTGCATCTACTCATACCCTCACAGATTTGTCTCCTCCTGGGGTACTCGGCCGAACCGGCACCTCCTCGGGGGAAGCGCGTCTCAGTGCTTTGTCACATAAAAATCTCCTAGGGGTGCTCGGCCGAATCGGTGTCACCCAGGGTTTTCAACTCATATGGTACTCATAAACATTTCTTTGAACCCCTTAAGGTTTGATTTGAAATTCGCAAAGATAGCAGCTGTTAAACCGAATTTCCTTCAAACTGCCACAAGCTAATTTACACAACATGTTCTCATGAAAACTCATGCTATGATAAACTTTAACATTTTCATCAATCATTTTCTCATGCATCAAGCACATCTCATCATATCATTGCATCATACAACACATCATAGCATTAACAACTCTTTAGTGTCTTATGCATTGACCCTTACGGTCCTCCACTCACATTCTAAGTTATAAATCATCAAACCTAAGCTCTCGGGAACTTATAAGGTCTTAACTAAGTATTTCTCACCTCACACTATGATCAAGAACATCTCTAAACCTCAAGAGTGCAGAATTCATATTCCTAACTTTATGGGTACCTAGGAGTCACAACAATGACCCTTTCTAAGTCCGGTTTGCTCCTAAGACATCAAGATCAAGTCCTAAACCATTTATGAGTCATTCCTACACATTTAAAATAATTTAAATCCATGATTAGCATTACTAAACCTTGCTGGACATAATCCAAAAAATTCAAACATTAAAGGATCTAGAACTCTCAAATTAATTCTTTTCTAGTTTCTAACTTCTCTT
The DNA here is from genome assembly GCA_031216105.1 of Dalbergia cultrata. Lineage (NCBI taxonomy): Eukaryota > Viridiplantae > Streptophyta > Magnoliopsida > Fabales > Fabaceae > Dalbergia > Dalbergia cultrata. The sequence goes on along the minus strand of CM062352.1, from coordinate 24,905,145 downwards.
ATCTTTCACATATGAGTCTTAACATTAATTATACTTAAACATAAGCATATTATCATCATTAACACAGCTCATACAGTGGCTAAACATGGCAAGGCAGAACCGAAACAAACATCTCCATTTAAAGGCATCAAACACATTTTCTAAAGCACATAAAATACTAGTTTCTCTTGGAACCTTTTTAAAACTTTCAAAACTCATTTATAAATATTTTTAACATCTAAAATCATCAAAATATTTATGAGGGCAGTAGCTAGATCAAACTTGTCTCAAGAGGTCCTAAATTCATAAAACTTAGTTCTATGCATTCCTTAAACTCATAAAAGCTTGGAAAAATTATAAAACATAGTTTTCAATACTTAGAAACACCAAGACCCCTTCGGGCCGAAATATGAACCAAAGGAAATAAATATTTTTAGACCTTTGTTTGAGACAACAATGGGCAAGTCTTTGAGCTCTAGGTTCATTTAGGTGATGACATAAAAATAAACATGCTCATGCACTTATTTTCGGTTCCATTAGAAAGTAAAGTGATAGCACAAAGTAAATATGAATGCAACTCATTATTATCTTGGTATTAAGTGAGAACTTGAAATATAAACATGATAATGCATAGCTTGAAATATAAACATGATAATGCAAGGTTCACTTATTATCTTGATATTTAGTGATAGCAAGGAAGTAAACATGATATGCAAACCATAAAGTAAACATGATGCAAGGTTCATTTTATGGTTGACTAGAGCTCATTCAAGACTTTAACAAGATAACAACCTAACACAATATCTCAAAGATCAAAATACCAAAACCGAAAGTCTTACAAAAGAAAAAGAAAGTGAAACTAAGTCAAGTTCTTTATTAAATACCCAAAAATCCTATCTAGAGAAAAATCTCTAGAACGTGCCGGCCAACTTTAAGGTTGACAAGGGTAGGCTTGGGCTTTTAGAAATCCTTAGATTAATTTTCTTAAGTTGAAAAACCATGTGAGCTAGATATCATATAGATAAAGTTATAAGAAAAGGAAAACTCAAGCTTTAGAGGTTTCTTTGAGATGAACACAAGGCCATCATCTAGAAACTCTCATCATCAAGCTATCATGCTCATAATCAAGGCCTCATGGCCGAAATGCAAGGAAAACAAAGAACCAAGGAAAAGTTTCAAAAGAAATCCAAGAGAAAGCTAGAGAAACTCATTTTTCAAGAAACAAAGTTTAGAAAAACACTCCTACCTATAGTGAAGACACAAAGCTTGAACTTTTGAAAAGAAAAACAAGATGATGAGCTCCTCCTTGATGCTTGATGGTTTCGGCCAAGAGGAAGCAAGAAGGTTGGAGTTGTGTTTCAAGTGAGATTGTGTTTGAGGTGTGATGTTTGAGAGCTTAGAGGATGATCTAAGGTTATGAGGTGGTGGAGTGAGATTATGAGGTGATTATGTGAGGGAAGAATGAAGAAGATGAAGATGAAGAGGAAGAGCTCTTGGAATGCCTGAGAGAAAAAGGAAGAACTTAGAGAAAGGCTAGAAAACTAAACTTAGCAAATGAATAAAAGTGTAGCAAAGTTCATCTAGACAAGGTATATATAGAGAAGAATAAGGGTGAGTGTGTGGAGGAGAATGAATCCTCATGGAACATGATGTGAGAGAATTGCATTTTGATGACATGGTGAAGTATGGTGGTGAGTATGGCTTCAAACATAGTCTTTGGAGTGTGGAATAAAATTAAATTGTGATAAAATGAAGTGTGAATTTTGGCCAGGTCTAATGCAGCAAGGGAGGAGGGAGTTTTGGTCATGTAATTGTGTGTTAGTGATGTGTTTAGGGGTGTATTAGCTTAGGTGCAAGGTTAGGAGTCATTAAGCATAAGTTTAGGTGACTATGAATGTGATTAGGGACCTTTATGACATGATTAAGGAGTACTCATACATCATTAAAGAATTTTAAACTCATTTATGAATAAACAATGTGTAACACAATTCCATGATTTAAGGAATTGGAAAGAGAAAACACTATTTAAGATTCCATGACTAGGAGTCTTGAAATTAAAATATGATTTTAAGTTGTAATTAAGCACTTTTAGGCTCTAATCAACTCTAATAAATTATTTTGACTCAAGATTTATTATGGAAATTAATTAACCTTCGATTAGAGCCTAATATTGCTTAGGTTTGTTTAATCACGCGATTAAGCGTAAAAACACGAAACTAGGGGCAAAACTGTAATTTTGCACTAATTTCGCCTGGGACTGCCGGGACCAAAACTAAAGTCATAGTCTACATAAAAACGCCTTTTTAAACCATCTGGAGAAGTTTCGGGTTCATCCGGCACTTGCAAATGGGTAAAACACCGCAGGGGCGTTTTGGTCATTTTGACCCGAAAACTCGAAAAACGAGATTTTCGATCCCGGGAAGGTACACAAGTTATCTAATCCCTTTCCAACATTGAGTTTGCCCTTCGAGTACTGTCGGACCGGCTTTCCTCGAATTCCGGGCCGAAAATGACCTCAGGGGCATTTTGGTCATTTTCACTTTAACAGAAAATCGGGGCGTTACAATATTCATTTGGAAAATCAAGCTTGATTGAAAATATGACAAGGCATGGTGTATGTGACTTGAGGTATGGCCATGGAGTGTTGAAAAATTGAACATGTTATGCATATGGAGGGGGGAAGGCTTCGGCCAGACTGGGCAGCATAGGGGAGGAGGATTTGTTTAATGTAATTGTGTGTTAATGATAGGTTTAAGTGTGTATTAGTTTAGGTACAAGGTTAGGAATAATTAAGCTTAAATTTAGGTGACTAAGAATGTGATTTAAGGATTTTATGACAAGATTAGGAGTGCTCATACATCATTAAAGAATTAAAAACTCATTTGTGAATAAAGAATGTATTAGTTTAGGTACAAGGTTAGGAATAATTAAGCTTAAATTTAGGTGACTAAGAATGTGATTTAAGGATTTTATGACAAGATTAGGAGTGCTCATACATCATTAAAGAATTAAAAACTCATTTGTGAATAAACAATGTGTAACACAATTCCATGATTTAAGGAATTGGAAAGAGAAAACACTATTCAAGATTCCATGACTAGGAGTCTTGAATTTTAAATAGGATTTTAAGTTGTAATTAAGCACTTTTAGGTTCTAATCAACTTGAATAAATTATTTTGACTCAAGATTAATTAAGGAAATTAATTAACCTTCAATTAGAACCTAATATTGCTTAGGTTTGCTTCATCACGCGATTAAGCGTAAAAACACGAAACTAAGGGCAAAACTGTAATTTTGCACTAATTTCGTTCGGGACCTCCGGGAACAAAAATAAAGTTATAGTCTACATAAAAACGCCTTTTAAAACCATCTGGAGAAGTTTCGGGTTCATCCAGCACTTGCAAACGGGTAAAACACCACAGGGGCGTTTTGGTCATTTTGACCCGAAAACTCGAAAAACGAGATTTTTGATCCCGGAAAGATACACAAGTCATCTAATCCCCTTCCAACATTGAGTTTGCCCTTCAAGTACTGCCGGACCGGCTTTCCTCAAATTTCAGTCCAAAAATGACCTCAGGGGCATTTTGGTCATTTTCACTCTAACAGAAAAATCGGGGCGTTACATTCCTCAAATTCCGGGCTGAAAATGACCTCAGGGGAATTTTGGTTATTTTCACTCTAGCAGAAAATTGGGGTGTTACAAGATGGCCGTGGCAATGAGAAAACAAGCTGCTGTTGCTAATCGAATAATGGAAAAACTGAACCGCAATGAGGAACAAAACCCGGCAAGTAACCCAGGAGGAAACGAAGTAGGTGGAGAATATTAGAAAATTTGCCGAGTTTAGGAAAGCAAATCCCCTGCTATTTCGAGGAGGTTTCAATCCCTGTAAAGCAGAAGAGTGGATAAAGGCCATGTAGAAGATTTTCTCAGTTCTTCCTTGTACAGAAATCCAAAAGGTGGCCTTTGCCACCTATATGCTAGAAGCAGATGCGGATTTCTAGTGGGTTAGCACCAGGGGATTATATGAAGCTTCCCAGACTGAAGTTACCTACAATATTTTTAAAGAGGCTTTCTATCATAAATATTTCCCTGCTTTTATAAGAAATGCGAAAGAGTTGGAGTTCATGGCTCTCAAACAAGGACCTATGAGTGTAGCAGAGTATACTGCCAAATTTGAAGAGCTCTGCAAGTTTTCTACAATTTATCAACGTGACCTGGATGAAGTCTGGAAATGCATGAAATATGAAGGGGGTCTACGAGAAGATATAACAGCAGCTGTGAGTCTCTTGGAGATCAGGGACTATCCTACTTTGGTAAATAAATGTCGACGAGCAGAGGAGTCCAACAAGAAGCTGACAAATTTCAAGTATGCCCAAAACAATTCTAGAAAGGGATTGGCACCTCAAGGTCCCCGATTCAAGCCTGTTAACCAGCCTCGGAGAAGGTTTTAATCCAACAATAACAACAACAACAACAAAGGGAAACAACTTCAACCTCCAAGACTTGAGGCAGGGAGAGATTGCCCTAAATATGGGAAAAATCATGGGGATCGACCAAGCAGGACAACACAAATCATTTTTTGGTTGTGGGAAAACAGGACATAAAATATTTGAGTGCCCTAACAAGAAACGTCAGCAGCCCACTTCCAAGCCACAACAACATGGGTGCATTTTTACTATAAGTGCCAAGGAAGCTTCTCAATCTGCCGATCTAATCCGAGGTAAGTGTGAAATAAATGGTAATGTCCTAGATATATTGTATGATAAAGGTGCCACTCATTCTTTCATATCCCATGACTGTGTACAGAAGTTACAATTATCTATGTCTGAACTACCTTATGATCTCCTTGTATCCACTCCTACTGCTGGTCCCATTAGGACTTGTTATACATGTGTGAATATTCCTCTTCAAATAGGTACTAGAGACTTTACTGCCAATTTAGTTTGTCTTCCTTTATCTGGTTTAGATATAATTTTGGGTATGGATTGGTTGGTACCCAACTATGTCCTCTTACATGGTCCAGATCGAGCTGCTATATTTCTTTCCACATTACCTTCCATCCCTTTGATTCCTTTTTCTTTTTATTTGAACCTAGTAACATCTAACCCTAGTAAGATAGATCATTAGAAATATGTTCTCTTTTCTGCTAGTGAAACTGAATATGACAATGAGTTGAGCAAGATTCCAATGGTGAGAAAATATCCAGATGTTTTCCCAAAGGATATTCCAGAACTTCCTCCTGAAAGAAAGATTGAATTGTCCATTGAGTTAGTTCCAGGAACGGGTCCTATTTCAATTTCTCCTTATAAGATGTCCTCTTTGAAGTTGAAAGAATTAAAGTCCCAAATTGAAGAACTGTTAGGGAAGCATTTTATTAGACCAAGTGCTTCTCCATGGGGAGCCCCTGTTCTTCTGGTGAAGAAAAAGGATGGGCGTATGAGGCTTTGCATAGACTATAGGCAATTGAATAAAGTGAAAATCAAGAATAAGTACCCTTTGCCAAGAATTGATGATCTCATGGATCAGTTATGAGGTGCAATTGTATTCTCAAAGATTGATCTTAGATCTGGGTATCATCATATTTGAGTTCAAGATGAGGATATACCCAAGACTGCTTTTAGGACTCGATATGGACATTATGAGTATACAGTGATGTCTTTTGGATTGACTAATGCTCCGACTGTATTCATGGATTATATGAATCGAATCTTCTACCCTTACTTGGATAAATTTGTAGTTGTCTTCATAGATGACATACTTATATATTCAAGAACTGAGTAAGATGCGGACCATCTTAAGGTTGTGTTACAAATCCTAAGAAAGAAAAAGTTGTATGCTAAGTTGTCAAAATTTGAATTCTGGATGGAAGAGGGTAGATTCCTAGGTCATGTAGTATCACAAGGAGGAATCTCTGTAAATCCCAGTAAGGTAGAATCAGTACTTCATTGGGAATGACCAACAACGGTGATAGAGATTCGGAGTTTCCTAAGGTTAGCCGGATATTATAGGCACTTTATCATGAGTTTTTCTTAGATAGCCTTACCTTTGATGAAACTAACTCGAAAGAATACTCCATTCAATTGGACACCGAAGTATGAAAATAGTTTCTAGGAGTTGAAGCAAAAGTTTACCATGGCTCCAGTACTAGTATTACCCGATCCTCATGAACCCTATGAGGTTTATTGTGATGTTTCTAGTAATGGTTTAGGATGTATGTTGATGCAAAATTGTAATGTGATCGCCTATGCTTCTCGATAGTTGAAACCCCACAAAGTAAACTATCCAACCCATGACCTTGAACTTGCAGCTGTGGCTTTTGCTCTAAAGATCTGGCGACATAATTTGTATGGTGTGCAGTTTAATGTTTCCTCTTATCATAAACGTTTAAAGTATCTATTTGATCAGAAAGAGTTGAATATGCGGCAAAGAAGATGGATGGAGTTCCTCAAGGATTATGAGTTTAGTCTAAATTACCATCCAAGCAAGGCAAATGTTGTTGCCGATGCACTAAGTAGGAAATCCCTAAGTGTAGCATGCCTGATGATTAAAGAGACGGAGCTAGTTGAAAGCTTCAAGAAGCTTAGTTTAGACATGTCTGTGAACCCTCAATGTGTTGTGCTAGGCCAAATAAAAGTAACAAGTGAGTTCAAAGGACAAATTTTAGTTGAACAATGCGAAAACCCAGAGTTTCAGGAGATATTAAGATCAATTCATGCAAAGAAGTTGCCAGGATTCACTCAAGACCAACAAGGTATCTGGAGATACAAGGATAAGGTGTGTGTACCCGCAAGTGGCAATCTCATAAAGAAGATCTTAGAAAAAGCTCACAGGGGCGAGCTTACTATACACCCAGGCACTAGTAAAATGTATGCAGATCTCAAGAAAATATTCTGGTGGTTAGGAATTGAAAGAGACATAGAAGAGTGTGTCAGGAAGTGTTTAACTTGCCAAAAATTTAAAATAGAACATCAAAAACCAGCTGGGACCCTACAACCCTTAGAAATCCCAGAATGGAAGTGGAAAAATATCTCCATGGACTTTGTAATGGGTTTACCAAGGACAACGTTAGTCATGATGCTATATGGGTTATAGTAGATAGATTGACCATGTCTACTCATTTCTTACCCATTAAAGCATGTTACCCTTTGGACAAGTTAGCTTCTCTATACATTCAAGAAATAGTGAGACTACATGGTGTTCTTTCCTCAATAGTTTTTTATAGAGACCCTAGATTTACTTCGAGGTTTTGGGTAGCTTTCCAAAAAGCCTTTGGGACTAAGCTTTGTTTACGTACTGCCTATCACCCCTAAACTGACGGGCAAACAAAGTGCACCATCCAAACCCTGGAAGATATGCTAAAGGCATGCGTGATTAAGTAGAAGAGAAGTTGGGATATCTAACATCCTAATTTTTAACCCAATATTCCAAGAACATATTTAGGTTAACTATTAGGTTATTACTTCTTAGTCTCATTTTTTCTTTTTAAATTACTTAGCGAAAAATACGGGTAAATTTTTTTTTGAAATATAAAACAAAGTGAGAGCCGCGTGAAACTTAGACAAGCGTTGAAAGTAAAGCATCACTCAAATATAAAGGAAGGCATAAGCATGATCATCAAATAATTTCACCACAGAAGACAATAACACACCAAGATAGTACTTCATTAATATGACTAATATGCCCACTCGAAGGCGGGACTTAATTTGATACAAGGTAGTGCAAATACATCATGAAAGGAAATACAATGGAAACTGAAATACACAAAAAGTGTAAATAAGAACTCCTACCTTAGTGCACCTAAAAGGGATAACCTCATAACAAAAGAAGGTTTATCCTGTCTATATGTGTGTGTGTGCACTAGCTCTTCTCGAGATGCTCTACGGCTGGCGGCAGTAACCAGGGAACTGTGCTAGCTCCTTGGAGGTGAACAAGCGAATGGGGGAACGAATGCGGGGTGGCTAGATGTGTGCTCCGTGGCGAGGGCATATCTCGGCCCTCCTCACTAACCTCAGCTGCAGCACCATCTCCTCACTCCCCTCTCGCTTGAATGGGGGAGTGAGGGCAGAACTCTCTGAGTAGATGTGCGTCGGTGAGTCCACGGATGGGTCCGTCTCTGACTTCCTCGATCAAAGTACATACTCTGGATAGTCGTCTATAGCTGAGGCGAAAGGGTGAACGCGTCGGATCTGCTCATCATGGGGGCGTGTGCTCTCAAAGATCAGGTCGTCGCCAAAGAGAGATGTCGAGGAGAACCGGTTGCTCTGTACAGGATGAGGGAAGGGATGTCCTACGTACATGAAAATGCGAACAATGCATTGTCCCTCAAAATGGTAGGCTCCGTGGTCCGAATCAAAGTGCACTTCCCACGTTGGGGTGTCGACAAAAACCACGAACGTCGCCGTGCTCTAAAGATGTGACGGGAGATAAGGAGAGAAAGAAAAAGGAGTGAGAATCTTACTAAAGAATCTCAGTAGGGATCTCCTATCTATGGTTACATCGTTCACATTCTTAGGAACCTGGGGTTTATTTTCAAAAGGTGAGCAAGCATATAGTGTTCCTTATTTAGGTTTATAAAACTAGTTTATCCAAGATTCATTCCTTTTAGAATGCATCTTAATGTCATGTGTGCAATATATCAAAGCATGAATGCATGGTAATTCCTTAAACAACTAACTCAACAAATCATAACATCAAGAAGCATACAAGTGGCATAAAGTGGCACATAACTTTCAAGTGGAACTTTCCTCAACTTTGTGACTTAGAACATCATACTTAAGCATTATAGGGCCACCCTAAAACATCATCTAGGTTATGAGCTCATACCTTAACTAGTCATCACTAGTTCTTACTTATCATCTGGATAAGCAAAAAACATAATAAAATCCCGACTCCTCGAGTACAGGTTAAGAGGCGTAAGGATCACCTCTTTTAGAATATACCTTATTTGAAATGATTTACCGGCATCTAGTGCATAGCAATTGTCCATTTTGGTAGGCTGCATCTACTCATACCCTTATGGATTTGTCTTTCCTGGGGGTGCTCGATCGAACCGGTGTCACCCAGGGTTTTAATCTCATATGATTCTTCAAAACATTCTCAAGTCCTTTAGATTTGACGAAAATTCGGCAGCATAACGGCTGTATACCGAATTTCCCTCAAATCTACTTTATGCCGTGAAACTCATGTCACATATACATTTCTTCATTCAAATTCTCTAATTGTGCTCAACTTGAAATCACATTAATACGCTCATCACATCACATATATCATCACATCACACTTGAATACAAAACTTATTGCATCAAAGAACCTAAGGTGTACTATGCTTGACCCTTGAGGCCTTAACTTGAAACTTAAATTCTCCAATCATCAAATCTTAATATTTTATGCACCTATAGGCTCGAAACTAATTATTCTTCTATTTATTGTGATCATAACTTAATCTAAGATCCATTAGTACAGAATCCATAACTCATACTTTACGGGTACCTAGGAGTCACAACTTTGACCCTTTCTAAGTTTAGTTTCCTCCTAAGGTACTAAAATCAATACCTAAACCAATTATGAGAGTTTCCTACACATTTATACTAATTATAAACCATTTACACTAATTTAATCCTTGCTGGAACAGAATCCAGAATATTCATTTTCTAATGTTTCTAAAATTCTCTTTTTAATTCTTTTGTACTTACTAACTTGTCTTAACTTTCTCTAATTAATTCTAACCTCAAATATACATGAATAAAATCAATTTATCATCATCATACAGTGAGCCCTTCACCCAAACAGAACCGAAAATATAATCATCATATAATGTACATAGTTTCATTTCTAACACACATAAATTACTAGTTTCTCTTGGAACCTTTTTGGGACCTCAAAAACTCCTTTGAAAACAATTTATTCCATTAGAATCATTATAAAACACATAAGGGCAGTGGCTATTTCAAAATGAACTCAAGAGATATTTAAATCATAAAAAGTTGCTCAAAGCTTTTCTTGAGATTATCTAAACTTAGGAAAATTATGAAACAAAGGTTTTAGCACTTGTGACTAGGTGAATTTTACTCTAAGATTCATTATCATCACAAGGCCGAAATCAAGTGAGTAAACACATTTATTTCCAAACTTTGTTTGAGATAATAATGAGCAAGTCTTTGAACTCTAAATTTCTTAAGTGATGACATAAACATAAATATGCAATGCACTTTGTTTTACTCTTTATTAGGAGGTGAGAGCTTAAAATAAATATGTTATGCACATCCATTTTTATCTTAGAAATTTAGTGAGGACATAAACATAAACATGAGGATGCAAGTTCATTCTTTAATCTTGAGCATTTAGTGATGACATAAAAGTAAATATGGATGCAAGTTCTTTTTATCTTAACTTAGAGCTCATACAAGACTTTTAGAGAAACATAATGTCAATCCAACACTTATCTCAACCAAACAAAGTAAGCTTTAGAGTTCTTGAACCAAGATTTCAAAGGAACTTCATGGTTCTTGAACATCATCATCAAGCTCAAGGAATAAACCCAAAATAACACCTTCAAGGAGCAAGGAACAAAAGAACCGAAACTTTGTTAAGCAAAAGAGAAGGAAACTACTTCATATTCTTTATTAAGTACCCAACACCCTATCTAGAGGAAACTCTAGAGTGTGCCGGCCAACTTTGAGGTTGACAAGGGTAGGCCTTGGGTTTATTGAAAATCTTATGATTAATTTTTCTTAAGTTAAAAACCATGTGAGGTAAGTAACATAGATAAAGTTCAAGAAAAGGAAAAACTCAAGCTCTAGAGGTCTCTTTGAGATGAACACAAAGTCATCCTCTAGAGACACTCATCATCAAGCTATCATGATCATAATAAGGCCTTGAGGCTGAAATGAAAAGAAAAGGAATAAGCAAGGAAAAACTAAAAAGAATCCAAGAGAAACTTCAAGAAAATAACATTTTTGAGTAAAACAAAAACTTGAGAGCAACTCTCTACCAATGAAATCTTGAGGATAGGAAGAAAACTTTATCTTTGAGATGAAAATAAGAAGAACAATCCTCCTCAAAGTGATGATGATGCTTCGGCCAAGAGGAGAACAAAGGAAAGGAGATGTGTTTTGGATGAACTTGTGTTTAGGAATGAGAGTTCAAGTGTTTAGGAGGTGATTCAAGGTTGTGGTATGGTGGTTTGAGATTGTGATTCAAGGAGGAGATGAAGAAGATGAAGATGAAGAAGAAAGCTTCTTGAAACTTGAGAGAAAAAGGAAAGAACTCACAAGAATGCTAAAATGCTCAAACTTGCTAAATGAACGAAAGTGATACAAGTTCATCTAAGGTACCTATTTATAGAAAATAAAACAATGAAGGCTCATAAAGGGGGAAGGCTGGCCATGTGGTTCTCATGGCTTTAGGGAGGGAAAATATCTCTTACAAGTTGTCATTAAAAGCATGGTTGAAGGTATGGCAAGCATGGGCTATAACATGGCTCAAAGCATGGTGTTTTCTCTTTTATTTGAATTGAAATAAACATTCTAGAAGGGAGAGGAGGGGCTGACGGTTTTAGGCAGCAAGGAAGGAGGGAAAATATCTCATTCATTTTGTCATTCAAGCATGGGTGGAAGTATGATCAAGTATGGTGCAAGGTGAGGTGTAAGCTTGGTGGAAGCATGGCTATGAAGTGTAAAACAATTCCAACATTTGGGAAATGAAGAGGAGGGGTTCGGCCATGCCATTGACAGCCCAAGGGAAGAGAAATTGTTTCATCTAATTGTGTGCGAATGATGTGTTTAGGTGTGTATAGTTTAGGTGCAAGATTAGGAATTGCTAAGCATGTGTTTAGGTAACTAAGAATGTAATTAGGAATCTCAAGACTTGATTAAGGAGTGCTCATACATCATTAGAGGAATTAAAACTCATTTTATGAATAAACAATTGTGAACACAATTCCATGATTTAAGGAATTGGAGAGAGAAAACACTATTCAAGATTCCATGACTAGGAATCTTTAATTTAAAAAGAGATTTAGGTTTAATCTAAGCAATTTTAGGTTCTAGTTAACTCAAATAAATTATTTTGACTCTAGATTAATTATGGAAATTAATTAATCTTCGATTAGAGCCTAATATTGCTTAGGTTTGCTTAATCACACGATTAAGCTCAAAAACACTATGCTTAGGGGCAAAATCATAATTTTACACAAAAACTGCCCGGGACCACCGGGACTAAAAATGAGGTCACAGAATACATAAAAATATTATTTAAAACCATCTGGAGAAGTTTCGGGCTCATCTGGCACTCATACTCATGTCAAACACAACAGGGGTATTTTGGTCATTTTAACCTGAAACCTCAGAAAATGAACATTTCGCTCTCGAAAAGATTCACAAGCCATCTACTCCTCTTCAAACATTGAGTTAGCCCTTTGAGGACTGCCGAACCGGCTTTCCTCACATTCCGGGCCGAAAACGACCTCAGGGGCATTTTGGTCATTTCCACTCAAATAGAAACTCAAGGTGTTACAGCATCTACGCATACCATCATGGATTTGTCTTTCCTAGGGGTGCTCGGCCGAACCGGTGTCACCCAGGGTTTTAATCTCATATGATTCTTCAAAAACATTCTCAAGTCCTTTAGATTTGATGGAAATTCGGCAGCATAACGACTATATACCGAATTTCTTTCAAATCTACTTTATGCCACAAAACTCATGTCACATATACTTTCCCTCATTCAAATTCTCTAATCATGCTCAACTTGAAATCACATTAATACACTCATCACACCACATATACCATCACATCATATTTGAATACACAACTCATTGCATCAAAGAACCTAAGGTGTATTATACTTGACCCTTGAGGCCTTAAACTTGAAACTTAAATTCTCTAATAATCAAATCTTAATATTTTATGCACCTATAGGCTCAAAACTAATTATTCTTCTACTTATTGTGATCATAACTTAATCTAAGATCCATTAGTGTAGAACCCATAATTCATACTTTACGGGTACCTAGGAGTCACAACTTTGACCCTTTCTAAGTTCGGTTTCCTCCTAAGATACTAAAATCAATACCTAAACCAATTATGAGAGTTTCCTACACATTTATACTAATTATAAACCATTTATACTAATTTAATCCTTGCTGGAATAGAATCCAGAATATTCATTTTCTAATGTTTCTAAAATTCCCTTTTTAATTCTTTTGTAGTTACTAACTTGTCTTATCTTTCTCTAATTAATTCTAACCTCAAATATACTTGAACAAACTCAATTTATCATCATAAAATCATCATCATACAGTGAGCACTTCACTCATACAGAACTGAAAATATAATCATCATATAATGCACAAAGTTTCATTTCTAACACGCATAAATTAGTAGTTTCTCTTAGAACCTTTTTAGGACTTCACAAACTCGTTTGAGAACAAATTATTTCATTAAAATCATCCTAAAACACATAAGGGCAGTAGGTATTTCAAAATGAACTCAAGAGAGATTTAAATCATAAAACCTTCCTCAAAACATTTCTTGAGATCATCTGAACTTAAAAAAATCATAAAACATAGGTTTTAGCACTTGTGATTAGGTGGATCTTATTCTAAGTTCACCATCATCACATGGCCGAAAATCATATGAATAAAACACATACATTTTCAAACTTTGTTTGAGATAATAATGGGCAAGTCTCTGAGCTCTAGATCTTTTAGGTGATGGCATAAACATAAATATGCAATGCACTTTATTTTACTCTTTATTAGGAAGTGAGAGCATAAAATAAATATGCTATGCAAATCTATTATTATCTTAAAGATTTAGTGAGGATATAAACATAAACATGAGGATGCAAGCTCATTCATTAATCTTGAGAGTTTAGTGATGACATAAAGATAAATATGGATGCTAGTTCTTTTTATCTTAACTTAGAGCTCATACAAGACTTTTAGAGAAACAAAATCTCAACCCAACATTTATCTCCAACAAACAAAGTAAGCTTTAAAGTTCTTGAACCAAGGTTTCAAGGAAACTACATGGCTCTTGAACATCATCATCAAGCTTCAAGGAAATAAACTTAAAAGAAAACAAAGCCATAAGGAAATAGGAACAAGGGCCGAAACATAACGCAAAGGAAACAAGAAATCGGAATCACAATAAAAGGAATGTACACCATGTTCTTTATTATGTACTCAAGACCCCTATCTAGAGTAAACTCTAGAATGTGCCGACCAACTTTAAGGTTGACAAGGGTAGACCTTGAGCTTATTGAAGTCCTTGATTATTTTTCTTAAGTTGAAATCATTAGTGAGCTATATAGTTATAAGGGAAACTTTGAAGAAAGAAGGAAACTCAAGCTGTAGAGGTCTCATTGAGATGAACACGAGGTCATCCTCTAGAGACACTCATCATCAACCTATCATGATAAATACTAGGCCTTGAGGCCAAAAAAGGAAAAAGGAAATGAGAAGGAAAACCGAAAAGAAACCAAGAGAAACTTAAGGAAAATAACATTTTTCTTTCACGAACAAAGAATTTTTACCAAGTTTGAAGATGAAAAAGCTTGCTCTTGAGATGAAATGACAAGAACACCTCCTCTTAGAGTGATGATGATGTTTCGGCCAAAGGGAGAGGAAAGGAAAGGAGATGTATTTTAAGTGAGCTTGTATTTGAGAATGAGTGTTTGAGTGTTTGGAAGATGATTCAAGGTAGTGGTGTGGTGGTTTGAGGTTGTGATTCAAAGAAGAGATGAAGAAGATGAAGATGAAGAAGAAAGCTTCTTGAAACTTGAGAGAAAAAGGAAAGAACTCACAAAAATGCTAAAATGCTCAAACTTGCCGAATGAACAAAAGTGATACAAGTTCATCTAAAGTACCTATTTATAGAAAGTAAAACAATGAAGGCTCATAAAGGGGGAGCTTGGCCGTAGACTATGAGGCATGGGAGGAGAGAAAATATCGTCATTCAAAGCATGGTTGAAGGTATGATAGGCATGGGCTTAAACATGGCTCAAAGTATGGTCTTTCTCTTTGATTTGAATTGAAATAAATCTTCTAGAAGGGGAAGGAGAGCTGACAGTTTCTTGGCCAGCAAAGGGAGGGAAATTGTCTAATTCATCTAGTCATTCAAGCATGGGTGGAAGTATGATCAAGTATGGTGCAAGGTGACATGTGAGCATGGTCATTTGAGAGCAAGAATTTACACATGTGATGGAAAATGGGGGAATGATTTTCAGCCAGCTGATGCAGTCCAAGGGAAGAGGAATTGTTTCATCTAATTGTGTGCTAATGATGTGTTTAGGTGTGTATTAGTTTAGGTGCAAGATTAGGAATTGCTAAGCATGTGTTTGGGTAACTAAGAAAGCAATCAAGAATTTCAAGACCTAATTAAGGAGTGCTCATACCTCATTAGAGGAATTTAAACTCATTTTATGAATGAACAATTGTAAACACAATTCCATGATTTAAGGAATTGGAGAGAGAAAACACTATTCAAGATTCCATGATTAGGAATCTTGAATTTAAAAGAGATTTAAGTTTAATCTAAGCAATTTTAGATTCTAATTAACTTTAATAAATTATTTTGACTCTAGTTTAATTAAGGAAATTAATTAATCTTCAATTAGAGCCTAATATTGCTTAGGTTTGCTTAATCACACGATTAAGCTAAAAAAAACTAGGGGCAAAATCGTAATTTTGCATAAAAACTGCTCGAGACCACCGAGACTTAAACTGATGTCACAAACCGCATAAAAACATTGTTAAAACCATTTGGAGAAGTTTCGGGCTCATCCGACACTCATACCTATGTGAAGCACAATAGGGGTATTTTGGTCATTTTGACTCGAAACCTCAGAAAACGAGATTTCCAATCCCAGAACCATTCAAGGCCATCTAATCCCCTTCAAACATTGAGTTAGCCCTTCGAGGACTGCTGGGTCAGCTATCCTCGAATTCCAGGATAAAAATGACCTTAGCGGCATTTCGATCATTTTCACTCTAACAGAAAATCGGGGCGTTACATTACTCCCCTCCTTAAAAAGATTTTCGTCCTTGAAATTCATTACCTTAGAATAGCTCAGGGTACTTCGACCTCATCTCGGACTCCAGCTCCATGTGAACTCTTCAATCTTGCCTCATCCCCATGCCACTTTCACCAATGGAACAGACTTGTTCCTCAGCTGCTTGACTCCGTGGTCCATGATCCTCGTAAGTAGCAGATTGAACGTTAGGCCCTTGCTTAACTGTACGTGCTCCGGCTCTAAGAAATGGCTAAGGTCGGACTCATACTTTCTCAACTGCGAAACATGAAAGACATTATAGAGATTGGAAAGGTTTGGGGGCAAAGCTATTTTATATGCTACCGTCCCAACTCTCTGAAGAATTTCAAAAGGACAGAGAAATCGAGGACTCAACTTTTTGACTCTCATGGCTCTCCCTATTCCTGTAGTGGGGGTGATTCTAAGGAATACATGTTCGCTTTCTTGGAATTCCAAGGGCTTACGCCTTTTTGTCCGCGTGGCTTTTCTGTCGAGTTTGAGTGGTTAAGATTCTATCCTTGATTTTCTTGATTTGCTCCATCATTTCCCTCACTACATCCAATCCCAACACACTTTATTCTCCAGGCTCATACCAACACAAAGGTGATTGGCATTTCTTTCCATACAGCACCTCGTATGTAACACCCTAAATCTTAACCTAAGACTACTAGTATGTACTTAGGTTAATCTTTAGAATATTACCTCTTGGTCTCATCTTTTACTTAGAAAATACTTAGCGGAAATATGGGTAAAATTTTTCTTTTTAGAATTAAAATCAAAGTGAGAGCCATGCACGAATCTTTAAAGGAAAGCATACCGAAACATATAAGCAAAGCGTAAAGAAACACATCATATCATGGAAACATCAACTGAAACACAGATATATATATACAATGTGCCTACCCAAAAGGGTAGGACTATTTGATACATCGGGAAACGGAATACAACTGAAGAACAAATACAGGGAAATCATAAAACAAGTACAAGAAAATCATAAAAGCAACGCCCATACCCATGTGCACCTAGAGTAGACAACCTCATATACAAAAGAAGGTTTGTCCTCAACTATGTGGCGTGTGTGCACTAGCTATTACCCCTCCTACGTCTACTCCTGCTGGTCCGAGTACTGTGGGGTCGAGTCGATCCACTGACGAATCTCAGTGGGAGTGGTCGAGCGCATCATCGGGGCATGTCCACCGCGGTGAGGGCGCATGGATGGCCTACGTGCCAACCTCGGTTGGACCACCGTCTCCTCACTCCCTGCTCTCATCGGTGAGGGAGCGGGACTGGAGCTCCAACTGTACATGTGTGATGGCGGATCCTCGGATGGATCCGTCTTTGAGTACTGGGTGCGAGGCACATACTCTTGGGTAGTTGTGTACCGCTAATCCCTCAGGCTGCATGCGGAGAATCTGCTCATCACGTGGTCTAGCTCGCTCAAAAATCCCGTTATGACGATAAGGAGCAGTCGGGGTAAAACGGTAACTCAGGACTGGATGCGTGAAGGGTCGTCCCATAAACATGAACACTCTAACTGTGCAGCGACCCTCAAAATGGTATGACCCGAGTGCCGGGTCATGGTGCAGCTCCCATACCGGGGTGTCGATGAAGAGTACGAATGTCACCATCTGAAGATATGATGGAAGAAAAGAGAGAGGGAATGAGAATCTTTCTAAAAGAATTCTCAGTAGGGTTATCCCCACCTAGGTGACATCGTCACATCCTCAGGAACCTTGGGTTTTATTTCTAAAAAGGTGTGCATGCGTATAAACTTCTTTTGAGTTAGTTTTCTAAAGTATTTATTTATCCAAGGTCCATCATATTTTACAATGCGTCTTATAACTAAGCATGAAATATACTAATGATATGAATGCATCATGAAGGTGTACCAAACAATAGAATAACTAAGAAACATTATAACATTGGCATATGTATAATATATGTGAAATTGTAAACTTTAACTTTCATCTCATGGGGCCGCCCTAAAATATCTCTAGGTTATGAGCTCATACCTTAACTAGTTGTCACTAGTTCTTACTTATCCTATGATAAGCGTAACATACATAATTCCCGACTTAAAGTACTGCTAGGGGCAAATTAAGGATCACCTCTCTTAGGGTCATTTCCTCTTTGAAACGCTCTACTAGCAACTAGTGCATCGTAGTATTGTCCGCTTTGGCAAGCTCTATGACAATACCCTCACGGATTTGTTTTCTTGGGGGTGCTCGGCTAAACCAGTGTCACCCAAGAAGGCGTCTCAGTGTTGTGTCACATTTAAGTTCTCATAAAGTGTTAATTCATAGATACATCATTATTCATTACATAAATCTTTTTCATAGCATATACATCATCACATGAAACTTCTTCATAGTGTATACATAAAACTATAGCATATACATTATCACATAATCACACCTTAGACAATCATTCATACAAACTCCCAAGCTTATTATGTTATGAACCTATAGTATGTTATGCTTTGGTTCTTTTGAGTCTTAAACTTGTAAACTAATTGTTCTAGTATTATTCTTAACCTCTCACACACCTATAGGTTCACAACTAATAAGTTTTACTAATTTTTTATGCTCAAGGACCTATCCAAACAGCACTATGCAGATTTAGACAGCTTTATATTTGTGTGATTACGAGGTTCTAGAAATTACGGTTTAGACCCTTAAAGTCTTTAACTCACATTCTAAGTTATTGATCATCAAAACCTAGTCTCTTGGGAACCTATGAGGTTATAACTAAGTATTTCTCACTTCACACTATGGTCAAGAACATCTCTAAACCTCAAGGATGCAGAATTTGAAATCTTAACTTTACGGGTACCTAGAAGTCTCAACAATGACCCTTTCTAAGTTTAGTTTGCTCCTAAGGCTTCAAGATTAAGTCCTAAACCAATTATGAGTCATTCCTACACATTTAAACTAATTTAAAACCATGATTATTAAATCTAAACCTTGCTGGACAGAATCCAGAAAATTACATAATCAAAGGATCTAGAACTCTCAAATTAATTCTTTTCCAGTTCCTAACTTATCCTATCTTTCACATGTGAGTCTTAACATTATTTTTACTCAAACATAGGCACATTATCATCATTAAAACAGCACATACAGTGGCAGTAAAGAGCAAGGAAGAACCGAAAATATACTTCTCCATAAAAGGCATAAAACATAATTTCTAAAGCTCATAAAATACTAGTTTCTCTTGGAACTCTTTTTAAACTTTCGAAACTCATTTATAAACATTTTTATCACCTAAAATCATAAGAGTTTTTAAGAGGGCAGTGACCAATTTATCTTTATCTCAAGAGGTCCTAAATTCATAAAACTTAGTTCTATGCATTCCTTAAACTCATGTAAGCTTGGAAAAATTATAAAACATAGTCTCAAATACTTAGAAACTTCAAGACCTCTTGGGGCCGAAATATGAACCAAGGAAAATACATATCGTTAGACCTTTGTTGAGACAACAATGGGCAAGTCTTTGAGCTCTAGGTTCATTTAGGTGATGACATAAAAATAAACATGCTTATGCACTTATTTTAGGTTCCATTAGAAAGTAAAGTGATAGCACAAAGTAAATATGAATGCAACTCATTATTATCTTGGTATTAAGTGAGAACTTGAAATATAAACATGATAATGCATAGCTTGAAATATAAACATGATAATGCAAGTTCATTCATTATCTTGGTATTTAGTGATAGCAAGGAAGTACACATGATATGCAAAGCATAAAGTAAACATGATGCAAGGTTCATTTTATGATTAACTAGAGCTCATTCAAGACTTTAACAAAACAACAACCCAATACAATATCTCAAAGATCACAACACAAAAATCGAAAGTCATACAAAAGAGAAAGAAAGTGAAACTACATCAAGTTCTTTATTAAATACCCAAAACCCCTATCTAGAGAAAAATCTCTAGAACGTACCAGCCAACTTTAAGGTTGACAAGGGTAGGCTTGGGCTTTTAGAAATCCTTAGATTAAATTAGTTAAGTTGCAAAACCATGTGAGTTAGATATCATATAGATGAAGTCATAAGGAAAGGAAAACTCAAGCTTTAGAGGTTTCTTTGAGATGAACACAAGGTCATCATCTAGAAACCCTCATCATCAAGCTATCATGCTCATAATAGGGCCTAGAGGCCGAAATGAAAAGAAAAGGAAAAACAAAGGAAAGTTCAAAAAGAATCCAAGGGGAAACTAGAGAAAAACACTTTCTTGAGAAAAACAAAGTTGGAAAACAAATCCCTACCTTGTGATGAAGGTAAAAGCTTGGACTTGAAGATGGAAATGAGATGAGAAACTCCTCCTAGGATGGTGGTGATGATTCGGCCAAAGAGGAAAGAAAAGAAAGAAAATGTGTTTTGGGTGAAGTTGTGTTTGAGGTGTGGTGTTTGGGAGGTTTGATGATGGTTCAAGGCTTTGGGGTGGTGTTTGACGGTTAAGAGATGATGATGAGATGAAGAGATGAAGAAGATGAAGATGGAAAGAAAGGAAGAACTCTCTTGAAACTTGAGAGAAAAAGAAAGAACTAGCAAGACAACTCTAAAACTCTAAACTTAGCAAATGCTTCAAGGTGCAACAAGGCTATCACAAGCATCCTATTTATAGAAAAACAAAGCCATGGAGCTCACCAAGGGGAGGGAATGGCCGTAGCAAATGGAGGGAAAAGGGAGAGGAAAATATCTCCTTGATTGTGTCATAGAAGCATGGTTTGAAGTATGGAAGCTATGCTACAAAGTATGGCTTGATGTGAGTTAATTTCCTATCAAATTTTTATGAAATTAGGCTTCTAGAAACAATTCATGGCTGGAAATTTTCCAGCCACAAATAAATGGAGAAAATGAGCTATTTTAATTAGTTATTTACTTGGAAAATCAAGCTTGATTGAAAGTTATGACAAGGTATAGTGTATGTGACTTGAGGTATGGCCTTGGAGTATTGAAAAATTGAACATGTGATGCATAATGGGGAGGGAAGCTCACGGCCAGTGCAGGCAGCAGTGGGGGTGAGTTTTGACCATTTAATTGGGTGTTAATGGTAGGTTTAGATGTGTATTAGCTTAGGTACAAGGTTAGGAATGATTAAGCTTAAGTTTAGGTAACTAAGAATGTGATTTAGGGAGTTTATGACAAGTTTAGGAGTGCTCATACATCATTAAAGAATTTAAAACTCATTTGTGAATAAACAATGTGTAACACAATTCCATGATTTAAGGAATTGGAAAGAGAAAACACTATTCAAGATTCTATGACTAGGTGTCTTGAAATTAAAATATGATTTTAGGTTGTAATTAAGCACTTTTTGGTTCTAATCAACTTTAATAAATTATTTTGACTCAAGATTAATTAAGAAAATTAATTAACCTTTGATTAGAGCCTAATATTGTTTAGGTTTGCTTAGTCACGCGATTAAGCGTAAAAACACGAAACTAGGGGCAAAACCGTAATTTTGCACTAATTTTGCCCGGGACTTCTAAAATTAAAACTGAGGTCATAGAATACATAAAAACGCCTTTTAAAACCATCTAGAGAAGTTTCGGGTTCATCCGGCACTTGCAAATGGGTAAAACACCGCAGGGGCGTTTTGGTCATTTTGACCCGAAAACTCGAAAAACGAGATTTTCGATCCCGGGAAGGTACACATATCATCTAATCCCCTTTCAACATCGAGTTTGCCCTTCAAGTACCACCGAACCGGCTTTCCTCGAATTCCGGGCTGAAAATGACCTCAGGGGCATTTTGGTCATTTTCACTCTAATAGAAAAATCGAGGCGTTACATCGTACGGTGCAATACCGATGCTCATGTGGTAATTATTGTTATACGCAAACTCGATTAATGGCATGTACTTATCCCAACTTCCTTTTTGGTCCAAGACATAGGCTCTTAACATATCTTCTAGGGTTTGGATTGTTCTCTCTGATTGGCCATCTGTTTGAGGGTGGTAAGCAGTGCTTAAGCATAACTTGGAACCAAATGCCTTTTGAAAGGCTCCCCAAAAACGTGACGCAAACCGCGGATCCTTATCCGAGATTATCATCGATGGCATACCATGCAACCTTACAATCTCTTGGATATACAGTTGTGCCAATTTATCCAACGAGTACGTAACTCTAATAGGCGGAAAGTGGGCCGACTTGGTTAGTCGATCCATAATCACCCATACGGCATCATGGCTAGCTTGGGTCCTACGCAATCCTATCACGAAGTCCATCGATATGCTCTCCAACTTCCACTCGGGAATTGATAGGGGTTGCAACATACCTGAAGGTTTTTGGTGCTTGATCATAACCTTTTGGTAGACCAAACACTTACTCACCCAAGTGACCATATCCTTCTTTAATTCGGGCCACCAGAACATCTTCTTCAAGTCCTGATACATCTTGGTAGTACCAGGATGAATAGTGAAGTGGCTCTTGTGAGCCTCCTCCAAGATCTTCTCTCGGAGGTCACCATCTCATGGCATACAAATCCGTCCCTCAAACTTCCACATGCCATCGGGGCCTTATTTGAAACCCTTCAGCTTTCTTGCCTTAACACCCTCTAAGGTCTCTCTAAACTCTTAATTCTCCATTTGTGCTAGCATAACTCTCTGCTTGAACCCACTTGTCATACTAAGGTGACACATCTTTATACTCCCATTGATTATAAACAACCCTAGATTCGTATCTTTAAACATCTCTATTAACCCAACTTCTTTGACCATCATATGAGACAGGCTTAATGACTTTCGACTCAAGGCATTGGTGACTACATTAGCCTTGCCGGGGTGGTAACTTAAGCCAAAATTATAATCCTTTAAGAACTCCATCCATCTTCACTACCTCATATTTAACTCCTTCTGATCAAAGAGATCCTTGAGACTCTTATGATTGGAGAATACTTCAAACCTACGGTAGTAGCCAGCTAAACCCAAAAAGCTCCATATTTTCATTACAGTAGTCGGTCTTTCCTAATTCATCACGACTTCTATCTTACTTAGGTCAACAGCTATACTTCCTTTTGACACTACATGCCCTAAGAATTTCACCTCATCCAACCAAAATTCACACTTAGAGAGCTTAGCATACAACCTCTTTTCTTTTAAAATCTCTAAAACCAACCTTAAATGACGCTCATGCTCCTCGTGGGTTTTCGAATAGATGAGAATATCATCTATGAACACAACCACGAACTGATCTAAATAGCGTCTAAAGATCCTATTCATGTAATCCATAAAAACTGCGAGAGCATTCATCAAACCAAACGACATCACATTGAACTCAAAGTGTCCGTACCGAGTTCTAAAGGCAGTTTTAGGTATGTCTTGATCTCTAACCCTAATCTGGTGGTATCCCAACCTTAAATCAATCTTAGAAAACGCTATAGCTTCTTTCAATTGGTCCATCAAATCATCAATCCTAGGCAATGGGTATTTGTTTTTCACTGTTACTCTATTCAATTGCCTATAGTCTATGCATAACATCATACTTCCATCTTTCTTCTTCACGAATAAGACCAGGGCTCCCCAAGGTGAAGCACTAGGTATTATAAAGCTCTTGTCCAACAACTCCTCTAACTGGGTTTTCAACTCAGCTAACTCCAAGGGTGACATCTGATAGGGGACTATAGAGATCGGTCTTATCCCCGGAACCAACTCTATAGAAAACCCTACTTCTCTTTCGGGAGGGAACTTAGGTATTTCATCCAGAAATACCTCAGGATAGTCTCTTATCACAGGTATATCACCTAGGTTTTGCTCAAAATCCACCTCACAAGCGGCTAGGAGAACATATCCCTTAGTCTTTTCCCTACTACAGTAGACCTCTACAGAGTTTAGGTAAATCCTCAAGGGTTGACTAGTTATGCTAGAAGGAAAAGGAAAAACAGCAGACTGGGTTCCACAATCTAACAATACACGGTTGGCATGAAGCCAATCCATGCCTAGAATTATGTCTATGCCTTTCAAGGGTAAACAAATCAAATATATGATAAAAGACCTATTTTCTACAACAAGATGACAGTTTAAGCAGTAATTGCAAGTATTAACAGGGCGATTTGTAGGAGTAGAAACAATGAGATCAAAGGGAAGTTTAGAAACTCGCAAATTCAAAGACTCGACACTAGCATCTGAGACAAAAGAATGGATAGCACTAGAATCATGGAGTACATTTAAGGTTCTACCATTTAATTCGCATTTACCTTGAATGAGGTCACTGGACTTCTCTGTGTCCTTTGTGCTGAGGGCAAAGACCCGTCCTTGGTGTTGTGGTCAGGAGTTCTGGTTTGATGGGCCTCCGTTAGTGCAATCCTTCACATAGTAGCCGTGCTTGCCACATCAGAAGCAGACTCCTTGCCCAGCCATGCAGGGGCGGTTACCATGGTTCATTCCGCTTCGAGGGTACACTTCAGCCGATGTGGGTCCGGGAAGGTAGCGAGGGCTTTTTACAATGCCTTGTTCTTGGCCCCGTTGGACCCTCCTTACTGGTTGTTGTTCCGAGGACCACCCAATCCTTGGGGTTGGTTGTTGAAGTTCCTTGGGCCATTGAACTGGAATGGTGGCCTTTGGTGTTGCTTGGATTGCTAGTGTGCAGGTGCTCTCTATTTGTTGTTGTTGTTGTTGTTGTGGTCTTTGTTGTTGTTATAGTCTTTGTTGTTGTTGTGGTCTTTGTTGTTGTTGCTGTCTGAACTGATTGCTATGGTATGGATTGTAATGACTCCTTGATTGGTGTGGTTTGAACCTCGGGGCTTGAGGTCCTAGCCCCTTAGCTCGCTCCGCCCTCATGGTGTTGAGCTTCCTCTGTGCCTCCGCTAGAATCGGACACTTGTTGACTAAAGTTGGGAAATCCCTAATATCCATGTGTGCCATCACGAAGTTTAACTCCGCCTTCAATCCGGCCTCATACTTGGCGCACTTCCATACCTCATCAGGGTTCCCTTGGAACACTTGAGAAAACTTGATTAGTTCCTCAAACTTCATCGTGTACTGGGGGAACAAGGGGGCGAGGGCG
Organism: Dalbergia cultrata; assembly: GCA_031216105.1. Lineage (NCBI taxonomy): Eukaryota > Viridiplantae > Streptophyta > Magnoliopsida > Fabales > Fabaceae > Dalbergia > Dalbergia cultrata. The sequence continues at coordinate 24,880,125 of CM062352.1, read as the reverse complement.
CATCTCGCCCTTCCTCGTTAACCTCGGCTGCAGCTCTGTTTTCTCACTCCCCTCCCATGTAAATGGGGGAGTGGGGGTAGAACTCTCCGAGTAGATGTGTAACACCCTAATTTTTAACCCAATACTCTAAAACATATTAGGCTAATCATTAGGTTATTACTTCTTAGTCTCAACTTTTAATAAAATACTTAGCAGAAATTACGGGTAAATTTTTTTTTTTGAAAACATAAACCAAATGAGAGCCGCGAACTTAACTAGTCGAATGACAGAAACATAAAGCATGCATAACAATTAGCAGAGACCACAGAGTGAAGCATATAACCAAGGAAGCATTCTGTTAATAACATATTTTAAGTACATAAGTAGTCGTACCCTCATGGAGACGGGCAGAGCTTGCAATACAACAGAAAAGGTAAGGTACATGGTTCAACATGAAGATAGAAAAACCCAAAACGCTACCTTCCTACTGTGAGTACAAATTACAACCCCTCCCAAAAGGTACTACCAAAAGGAAGATCTCCATAAAAGCTCGGGTACTCGCAAAGCTCTCCATCGGGAACTAGTGACGACGAGAATCCTCGGGTGATGGAGGCAGGTACCCGGGGAAACGCTCTATCTCCTCCTGTGTGGGCCAATGGAGCGTGAAGGGAACTCGAGGCGACTGAACGTGGGCTCCTCGATGCGGATGCATCTCGGCTCTCCTTGCCAAGCGTGGCTGCCTCACAGTCTCCTCACTCCCCTCGCGCCGAAACTGGGGAAAGGGAGCGGAGCCCTCCGAAGGGACATGCATCTGCGAATCCTCGGATGGATCCGTCTCGGACCTCCTCGAGCGAGGCACGTACTCTGGGTAGTCACGGACAGCCGAGGCAGAGGTATGGGCACGGCGTAGCTGCTCGTCACACGGGCGAGTGCCCTCGAAGATCATGTCATCACCACCAAAAGGTACAGTATGAGTGAACTGGTAGCTCGAAACTGGGTAAGCGAAAGGTCGTCCCATGTACACAAAAACGCGGACGGCACAACGACCCTCGAAATGATACGAACGGTGGTCCGGGTCGTAGTGCACCTCCCAAACAGGCGTGTCAATGAAATGCACGAACGTCGCCATCAGTCTCTGAAGATGTGACAGAAGAAAGAAGAGAGAGGAGTGAGAATTCTTGCTAAAGAATCTCAGTAGGAGTCTCCTATCCTAGGGTTGCATCGTACACATCCTCAGGAACCTTGGGTTTAATTATAAAATAGTGATCATGCATATAAGGTTCAATTTAGGGTTTCTCAAACTAATTATCCAAGGTCCATTCCTTTTAGCATGCGTCTTGGTATTATAAATGCAACAGGTTATATCATGGATGCATGTCAATACTTGAGCATATAAGACCACATATCAAAGCGCATAAACATAATTCATGTGGCATAAGGGCATATAACTTTCAAGTGAATCATTCCTCAACTTCGTGACATCAATCATGGTACTTTAGCATATAGGCCACCCTAAAAATAACTAGGTTATGAGCTGATACCTCAGCTAGTCGTCACTAGCTCTTGCTTATTATCTGAATAAACGAAACATAAATAATAATCCCGACTCGCAAGTACGGGTAGGGGGCAGGGATCATCTCTCTCTGGGATTACCCTCTTTGAAACGCTTTGCGGGCACTAGGCCACAGCAATTTGTTCGCTTTAGTAGGCTGCATCTACTCATACCCTCACAGATTTGTCTCTCCTGGGGGTGCTCGGCTGAACCGGTGTCACCCAGGGTTTTCAACTCATGTGGTACTCATAAAATATTTCTTTCACCCCTTTAAGGTTTGACGGAAATTCGGTAGCATAACAGCTGTTAAACTGAATTTCCTTCAAACTGCCACAAGCTAATCTACACATCATGTTCTCATGAAATCTCATGCTATGATAAACTTTAACATTTTATCAATCATTTTCTCATGCAACAAGCACATCTCATCACATCATTGCATCATACAACACATCATAGCATTTACAACTTTTTAGTGTCGTATGCATTGACCCTTAAGGTCCTCAACTCACATTCTAAGTTACAAATCATCAAACCTAAGCTCTCAGGAACTTATAAGTTCTTAACTAAGTATTTCTCACCTCACACTATGGTCAAGAACATCTCTAAACCTCAAGAATGCAGAATTCATATTCCTAACTTTACGGGTACCTAGGAGTCACAACAATGACCCTTTCTAAGTCCGGTTTGCTCCTAAGGCATCAAGATCAAGTCCTAAACCATTTATGAGGCATTCCTACACATTTAAACTAATTTAAATCCATGATTAGCATTACTAAACCTTGATGGACAGAATCCAGAAAATTCAAACATTAAAGGATCTAGAACTCTCAAATTAATTCTTTTCTAGTTTCTAACTTCTCTTATCTTTCACATATGAGCTTTAATATTAATTATACTCAAACTCAAGCATATTATCATCGTTAACACAGCTCATACAGTGGCAAAATAATGGCAAGGCAGAACCAAAACAAACATTCTCCATAAAGGCATAAAACACAATTTCTAAAGCACATAAAATACTAGTTTCTCTTGGAACCTTTTTAAAACTTTCAAAACTCATTTATGAACATTTTTAACATCTAAAATCATAGGAATATTTAAGAGGGCAGTGACTAAATCAAATTTGTCTCCAGAGGTCCTAAATTCTTAAAACTTAATTCTATGCATTCCTTAAACTCATAAAAGCTTGGAAAAATTACTAAACATAGTCTTCAATACTTAGAAACATCAAGACCCCTTAGGGCCGAAATATGAACCAAAGGAAATAAATATTTTTCGACCTTTGTTTGAGACAACAATGGGCAAGTCTTTGAGCTCTAGGTTCATTTAGGTGATGACATAAAAATAAACATGCTCATGCACTTATTTTAGGTTCCGTTAGAAAGTAAAGTGATAGCACAAAGTAAATATGAATGCAACTCATTATTATCTTGGTATTAAGTGAGAACTTGAAATATAAACATGATAATGCAAGGTTCACTTATTATCTTGATACTTAGTGATAGCAAGGAAAGTAGACATGATGTGCATAGCATAAAAGTAAACATGATGCAAGGTTCATTTTATGGTTAGCTAGAGCTCATTCAAGACTTTAACAAAGTAACAACCCAACATATATCTCATTACAAAGAGAGCTCTAGAGTTCTTGAACCAAGTTCTCATAGGAACTATGAGGTTCTTGAACATCATCATCAAGCTCAAAGAAAACAAACTTTCTAAGCAAAACCAAACAAAATCTCAAGGATCCAAAATACCAAAACCGAAAACCTTACAAAAGAACAAGAAAGCGAAACTAAGCCAAGTTCTTTATTAAATACCCAAAACCCCTATCTAGAGAAAAATCTCTAGAATGTGCCAGCTAACTTTAAGTTTGACAAGGGTAGGCTTGGGCTTTTAGAAATCCTTAGATTAATTTTCTTAAGTTGAAAAACCATGTGAGCTAAGTATAGTATAAATGAAGTTAAAGGAAAAGAAAAACTCAAGCTCTAGAGGTTCCTTTGAGATGAACAAATATTCATTCTCTAGGAGTCCTCATCATTGAGCTATCATGTGCTCCTCAAGGCCTCATGGCCGAAATCACAAGGAAGGAAAACCAAGAAAGTTTCAAAAGAAAATCCAAGAGAAAGCTAGAAAGAACTCATTTTCAAGAAAACCAAGTTTAGCAAACACCCCTACCTAGAGTGAAGACACAAAGCTTGAACTTTTGGAAAGAAAAACAAGATGATGAGCTCCTCCTTGGTGCTTGATGGTTTCGGCCAAGAGGAAGCAAGAAGGTTGGAGTTGTGTTTCAAGTGAGGTTGTGTTTGAGGTGTGGTGTTTGAGAGGTTTGATGATGGTTCAAGGCTAAGGGGTGGTGTTTCAAGGTTGAGAGATGATGATGAGATGAAGAGAAGATGAAGATGAAGATGAAAAGAAAGGAAGAACTCTCTTGAAACTTGAGAGAAAAAGAAAGAACTAGCAAGACAACTCTAGAATTCTAAACTTAGCAAATGCTTCAAAGTGCAACTAAACTATCACAAGCATCCTATTTATAGAAAAACAAAACAATGAAGCTCACCAAGGGGGGGTGCTGGCCGTAGCTATTGGAGGGAAAAGGAAGAGAAAATATCTCTTACACAAAGTCATTCAAGCATGGTTTGAAGTATGGAAGCTATGCTACAAAGTATGGCTTGATGTGAGTTAATTTCCTATCAATTTGTGATGAAATTAGGCTTCTAGAAACAATGCATGGCTGGAACTTTTTCAGCCAAAAATAAATGGAGAAAATGGGCTATTTTAATTAGTTATTTACTTGGAAAATCAAGCTTGATTGAAAGTTATGACAAGGTATAGTGTATGTGACTTGAGGTATGGCCTTGGAATGTTGAAAAATTGAACATGTGATGCATATGGGGGGGGGAAGGGTACACGGCCAGACCAGGGGCAGGATGGGGGAGGTGAGTTTTGATCATCTAATTGGGTGTTAATGGTAGGTTTAGATGTGTATTAGCTTAGGTACAAGGTTGGGAGTAATTAAGTTTAAGTTTAGGTAACTAAGGAGTTTATGACAAGATTAAGAGTGCTCATACATCATTAAAGAATTTAAAACTCATTTGTGAATAAACAATATGTAACACAATTCCATGATTTAAGGAATTGGAAAGAGAAAACACTATTCAAGATTCCATGACTAGGAGTCTTGAAATTAAAATATGATTTTAAGTTGTAATTAAGCACTTTTAGGTTCTAATCAACTCTAATAAATTATTTTGACTCAAGATTAATTATGAAAATTAATTAACCTTCGATTAGAGCCTAATATTGCTTAAGTTTGCTTAATCACGCGATTAAGCGTAAAAACACGAAACTAGGGGCAAAACCGTAATTTTGCACTAATTTCGTCCGGGACCTCCGGGACCAAAACTAAAGTCGTAGTCTACATAAAAACGCCTTTTAAAACCATCTAGAGAAGTTTCGGGTTCATCCGGCACTTGCAAACGGGTAAAACACCGCAAGGGCGTTTTGGTCATTTTGACCCGAAAACTTGAAAAATGAGATTTTCGATCCCAGGAAGGTACACAAGTCATCCAATCCCCTTCCAACATTGAGTTTGCCCTTCGAGTACTGCCGGATCGGCTTTCCTCGAATTCTAGGCCGAAAATGACCTCAGGGGCATTTTGGTCATTTTCACTCTAACAGAAAATCGGGGACAAGATGTGCGTTGGTGAGTCCTCGGATAGGTCCGTCTCCAACCTCCTCGATCGAGGTACATACTCTGGATAGTCGTGTACAGCTGAGGCAAAAGGGCGAGCGCGTCGGATCTGCTCGTCACAGGGGTGTGTACGCTAGAAGATCAGGTTGTTGCCAAAAGGCAGACGTCAGGGAGAACCGGTAGCTTTGTACAGGATGAGCGAAGGGACTTCCTACATACATGAAAATGCGAACAGTGCATCGTCCCTCAAAAAGGTAGGATCCGTGGTCCGTGTAACACCCTAATTTTTAACCCAATTCTCTAGAACACATTAGGTTAATCATTAGGTTATTACCTCTTAGTCTTATCCTTTTAATAAAATACTTAGCGGAAATTACAGGTAAATTTTTTTTGGAGTATATAAAACCAAAGTGAGAGTCGCGTTCATTGTAAGACAGGAATGTAAAGCACAATAACAAGTCAAGTAAAGCACAGACCACAAGTGATGAAGAACACAGTAAATGAGCACGTAGCAATAGAACAGTGAATAACACAACATAGGAAAACACTTCATTAATATCATAACTAGGTTTACATATAATCACGCCCTTATAGAATCAAGTTGAGCTTGAAATACAAGGAAATAACAAGGAAGCAGTATAGTACATGGTACTACAGAAAATAAAAACCTACTACACTACCTTCCTACCAAAGCTATAGGTACCAAACTCAATCCCCTCCCAAAAGGTACAGCTGAAGGGGGAAACCTCATGATTACTCAAGCACTCGAATAGCTCTCCAACAAAACTACTGACGGCGAGGATCCTCGGGCCGATGGAGGTATGTAACCGGCGAACTACTCGAGCTCCTCCTGAGTGGGCCAGTGGAGTGGAATATGGACGCGAGTTGGCTGAACATGAGCTCCTCGGTGAGGGCGCATCTTGGCTCTCCTCGCCAGGTGCGGCTGCATCACGGTATCTTCACTCCCTTCCCGTTTAAACCTCTAACACCCCTGTTTTCTGTTAGAGTGAAAATGACCAAAATGCCTATAAGGTCATTTTCAGCCCGGAACTCGAGGATAGCCGATCTGACAGTCCTCGAAGGGCAAACTCAATGTTGGAAGGGGATTAGTTGACCTATGTACCTTTTCGAGATAAAAAATCTCGTTTAATGAGTTTTCGGGTCAAAATGACCAAAATACCCCTGTGGTGTTTGACCCGATTGCAAGTGTCGGATGAACCCGAAACTTCTCTAGATGGTTTTAAAAGGTGTTTTTATGTATTCTGTGACCTCAATTTCAGTCCTGGTGGTCCCGGGCAAAATTTGTTCGAAATTACGATTTTGCCCCTAGTTTTGTGTTTTCAAACTTAATCATGTGATTAAGCAAACCTAAGCAATATTAGGCTCTAATCGAAGATTAATTAATTTCCATAATTAATCTAGAGTCAAAATAATTTATCAAAGTTGATTAGAACCTAAGGATGCTTAATTTAAACTCAAATCATATTTTAAATTAAAGATTCCTAGTCAAGGAATCTTGAATAGTGTTTTCTCTTTCCAATTCCTTAAATCATGGAAATTTGTCTACTTGTTTACTCATAAAAAGAATTTTAAGTTCTCTAAATGTGTATGAGCACTCCTTAACCTTGTCATAAAATTCCTAAACCTCATTCTTAGTTACCTAAACTTGTGTTTAATGATTCCTAACCTTGTACCTAAACTAATACACATCTAAATCTATCATTAACACATAATTACATCGATAAATTTCTCTCCCCCTTAGCTGTTCAGGTCTGGCCGAAACCCATACCCCCATTTTCCATCACATGTGTGAATTTCTACAGTCAAAGAACCATGCTTCCACCTTACCATAAACCATACTTTGAGTCATAAACTCCATACTTTCATCCATGCTTCACATGATCACTTCTAGAAGACTTTTTCCCCCCAATTTTCTGCCCAAAACTGTTAACCCCTCCATGCCCTTCTAAATGATTTATTTCAATTTCAAACAAAGAGAAATCACCATACTTTGAGCCATACCTTTCACCATGTCTTCCATACCTCAAACCATGCTTGAATGACAAGTTGTAAACGATATTTTTCTCTTTCCCCTTGCCTCATTAGCTATGGCCAAGGCTCTCCTTGGATGAGCCTTCATTTGTTTCATTTTCTATAAATAGGTGCCTTGGAAAAACTTGTGATACTTTTGTTCATTTGGCAAGTTTGAGTGTTCTTAGCTTTTGTGAGTTTCTTTTCTTTTTCTCTCAAAGTTTCAAGAGATTTTTCTTTTCCTCTTCATCTTCTTCATCTTCATCTTCTTCATCCTTGTAACGCCCCGATTTTCTGTTAAAGTAAAAATGACCAAAATGCCCCTAAGGTCATTTTCAGCTCAGAATTCGAGGAAAGCCAGTCTGGCAGTACTCGAAGGGCAAACTCAATGTTGAAAGGGGATTAGATGACTCGTGTACCTTTTCGGGATCAAAAATATCGTTTTTCGAGTTTTCGGGTCAAAATGACCAAAATGCCCCTATGGTGTTTTACCTGTTTACAAGTGACGGATGAACCCGAAACTTCTCCAGATGGTTTTGAAAGGCATTTTTATGTGTTTTGTGACTTTAGTTTTGGTCCTTGAGGTCCTGGGCGAAATTAGTGCAAAATTACGGTTTTGCCCTTAGTTTCGTGTTTTTACGCTTAATCGCGTGATTAAGCAAACCTAAGCAATATTAGGCTCTAATCGAAGATTAATTAATTTCCATAATTAATCTTGAGTCAAAATAATTTATTAAAGTTGATTAGAACCTAAAAGTGCTTAATTACAACTTAAAATCTTATTTTAAATTCAAGACTCCTAGTCATGGAATCTTGAATAGTGTTTTCCCTTTCCAATTCCTTAAATCATGGAATTGTGTTACACATTGTTTATTCACAAATGAGTTTTTAATTCTCTAATGATGTATGAGCACTCTTAATCATGTCATAAAATCCTTAAACCTCATTCTTAGTCACCTAAACTTAAGCTTAATTATTCCTAACCTTGTACCTAAGCTAACCTACACTTAAACCTATCATTAATACACAATTAGATGATCAAATCTCACCTCCTCTCTGCTGTCCCTGGTCTGGCCAAACCTCCATGCCCTCCATATGCATCACATGTTCAAATTTTTAACACTCCAAAGCGATACCTCAAGTCACATACACCATGCCTTGTCATACTTTCAATCAAGCTTGATTTTCCAAATGAATAACTAATTAAAATAACCCATTTTCCTCATTTATTTGTGGCTAAAAAAGCTCCAGCTATGTCAAGCTTCTAGAAGCCTAATTTCATTTAAAAATTGATAGGAAATTCACTCACATCAAGCCATACTTTGTATCATAAACTCCATACCTTAAACCATGTTTGTATGACACATTGTAAGAGATATTTTCCTTCCTTTCCCTCCCATTTTGCTACGGCTTCCCCTCCTCCTCTTTGAGCTCTTATTTGTTTTCATTTTCTATAAATACCTTGCCTAGAAACACATGCAAACACTTTAGCTCATTTGCGCACTTTTAGTTTTCTAAGCTTTCTTTGTATTCTCTCTTTTTCTCTTTAAGTTTCAAGAGAGTTTCCTCTTATTCTTCATCTTCATCTTCATCCTCTCTTCATCTCCTCATCATCTCTCAACCTTCAAACACCATCCCATAGCCTTGAACCATCATTAAACCTCTCAAACACCACACCTCAAACACAACCTCACTTGAAACACAACTCAAACCTTCTTGTTCTTCCTTGGCCGAAACCATCTAGCACCAAGGAGGAGCTCATCATCTAGTTTTCCTTTTCAAAAGTTCAAGCTTTTTGTCTCCACTCTAGGTATGAGTGTTTTTCTAAACCTTGTTTCTTGAAAAATGAGTTTTTCTAGCTTTCTCTTGGATTTTCTTTTTGAAACTTTCTTTGTTTCTTTTCCTTGATGTTTCGGCCTCTTAGCCTTGGTGAGCACATGATAGCTCAATGATGAGAGCTCCTAGATGATGACTATGTGTTCATCTCAAAGGAACCTCTAGAGCTTGAGTTTTTGCTTTCTTTGAGTTTCAACTTTATTTACCAACTCAAGATGATTTTTACTCAAGAATACCTTTACTTCCCTTGCTATTTTTGGTTTCGATTTTCTTGTTTCCTTTTCTACAATGTTTCGATTTTGGTTCCTTGATCTTTGAGGTTTTGTTTTGTTTTGAAAGTTTATTTATTTTGAGCTTGATGATGATGTTCAAGAACCTCATAGTTCCTTTGAGAACTTGGTTCAAGAACTCTAAAGCTCTCTTTGTGATGAGATGAGTGTTGGGTTGTTATATGTTAAAGTCTTGTATGAGCTCTAGACAACCTTAAAATGAACCTTGCATCATATTTACTTTTATGCTTTGCACATCATATTTACTTTCCTTGCTATCACTAAGTATCAAGATAATGAATGAACTTGCATTATCATATTTATATTTCAAGCTATGCATTATCATGTTTCTGTTTCAAGTTTCACATAATATCAAAGATAATAATAAGTTGCATCTCATGTTTATTTTATGCTCTCACTTTACTTTCTAATGAAAGCTAAAACAAGTGCATAAGCATATTTATCTTTATGTCATCACTTAAATGAACCTAGAGCTCAAAGACTTGCCCATTGTTGTCTCAAGCAAAGGCTTGAAAATCTATGTTTTTGGTTTTCATGTTTTCGGCCTCAATGAGATTTATTGCATACAAGTATTGAAAACTATGTTTTGTAATTTTTCTAAGCTCTTATGAGTTAAAGGAATATATAGAACCAAGTTTTATGAATTTAGGACCTCTTGAGACAAGTTTGACTTAGCTACTGCCCTCTTAAATATTTTTATGATTTTAGATGATAAAAATGTTTATAAATGAGTTTTGGAAGTTTTAAAAAGGTTCCAAGAGAAACTAATATTTTATGTGCTTTAGAAATTGTGTTTGATGCTTTTAAATGGAGATGTTGTTTCGATTCTGCCTTGCCTTGTATGACCACTGTATGAGCTATTTTAATGATGGACATATGCTTATGTTTGAGTATAATTAATGTTAAAACTCATATGTGAAAGATAAGAGAAGTTAGAAACTAGAAAAGAAATAATTTGAGAGTTTTAGATCCCTTAATGTTTGAATTTTCTGGATTCTGTCCAGCAAGGTTTAGTAATGCTAATCATGGATTTAAATTAGTTTAAATGTGTAGGAATGACTCATAAATGGTTTAGGACCTGATCTTGATGCCTTAGGAGCAAACCGGACTTAGAAAGGGTCATTGTTGTGACTCATAGGTACCCGTAAAGTTAGGATTATGAATTCTGCCTCCTTGAGGTTTAGAGATGTTCTTGACCATAGTGTGAGGTGAGAAATACTTAGTTATAATCTTATAAGTTCCCGAGAGATTAGGTTTGATGATTTATAACTTAGAAAGTGAGTTAAGGATCTTAAGGGTCAATGCATAAGACACTAAGAAAGTTGTTAATGCAATGATGTGTTATATGATGCAATGATATGATGAGATGTGCTTGATACATGAGAAAAGGATTGATGAAAATGTTAAAATTTATCATAGCATGAGAGTTTATGAGAATATGATTGTGTGAATTAGCTTGTGGCAGTTTGAAGGAAATTTGATTTACCAGCTGTTATGCCGCCAAATTTCCGTCAAACCTAAAAGGGTTGAAAAGATGTTTTAAAGTACCACATGAGTCGAAAACCTTGGGTGACACCGGTTTGGCCGAGCACCCCCAGGAGATTTTTATGTGAAAAAGCACTGAGATGCGCTTTCTTGGGTGACACCAGTTCGCCCGAGCACCCCCAGGGGAGACAAATCCGTGAGGGTATGAGTAGATGCAGCCTACCAAAGCGGACAAATTGCTATGACTTAATGCCCACAAAGCGTTTCAAAGAGAGTATATCCTAAGAGAGGTGATCCCTGCCCCCTACCCGTACTTGCGAGTTGGGATTATTTTATTATGTTTCGCTTATTCAGATAATAAGCAAGAGCTAGTGACGACTAGCTGAGGTATGAGCTCATAACCTAGTTATTTTTAGGGTGGCTTATTATGCTAAAGTACCATGATTGATGTCACAAAGTTGAGGAATGATCCACTTGAAAGTTATATGCCCTCATGCCACATGGTTTGTGCTTATATGCTTTGATGTGTTGTTGTATATGCTCAAGTATTGACATGCATCCATGAGATAACATGTTGCATTCATAACATCAAGATGCATGCTAAAAGGAATGAACCTTGGATAATTAGTTTTGGAAAAACCTAAATTGAATCTTATATGCATGATCACTATTTTAGAATTAAACCCAAAGTTCGTGAGGGTGTGAACGATGTAATCGTAGGGTAGAAGACTCCTACTGAGATTCTTTAGCAAGAATTCTCACTCCTCTCTCTTCTTTCTCCCGTCACATCTTCAAAGACTGATGGCGACGTTCATATTTTTCATTGACACGCCAGTTTGGGAGGTGCACTACGACCCGAACCACCGTTCGTATCATTTTGAGGGTCGTTGTGCCGTCCGTGTTTTTGTGTATATGGGACGACCCTTCGCTTATCCAGTTTCAAGCTACCAATTCACTCCTACTACACCTTTTGGTGGTGACGACATGATCTTCGAGCGCACTCGCCCGCGTGATGAGCAGCTACGTTGTGCCCGCACCTGCCTCAGTTGTCCGTGACTACCAGGAGTACGTGCCTCACTCGAGGAGGTCCGAGACTGATCCATCCGAGGATTCGCCGATGCATGTCCCTTCGGAGGGCTCTACTCCTTTTCCCCAATTCCGGCGCTAGGGGAGCGAGGAGACCGTGAGGCAGCCGCGCTTGGCAAGGAAAGCCGAGATGCGCCCACATCGAGGAGCTCACATTCAGCTGCCACGAGTTCCCTTCACACTCCATTGGCCCATGTAACGCCCCGATTTTCACTAAACTTTTAAATGACCAAAATGCCCCTGAGGTCATTTTTGCCTGAAACATGAGGACGGCCGATCTCAGCCATCCCCATAGGGTTTATATGATATATGAAGGGGACTGTATGTACACGAATGCTTAATAGAGTAGAAAAACTTCATTTCTGAGATTTCTGCGCACAAATGACCAAAATACCCCTATAACAGATTTAAGGCAGTTTTAAGTTCCGTTTTAACTCGGACTTGTCTCGGAGGTCCAAAACAGTGTTTTCAAGGCATGACCTATGTTTGTTTAAGTCTTGGTAGTCCCGTGCAGTTTTTGAGAATAAAATTACAATTTTACCCCTACCTAAGTGCATTAAGGGCCAAATTATGTTTTAAAATAAAACCTAAGCAACAATAGGTTCTAATTAAAACGTAATTAATTTCTATAATTAATTTAGAGCAAAAATATTTATTTGAGGTTGATTAGAACCTACAATTGCTTAGTGAAACCTAAAACTTATTTCTAGCACCTTTTTTCCTAAAAAGCATTCTTGAATAGTGATTTCACTATTCACCTTTTTCTCAAACCAAGAAAAGTTGTCATTCCCTAGAAACTCTTGTCACAAAAGTGACCCCATCAATCCAACAATGTTACTCCTAAATCTAAGAGAATCATGGCCTAATTTCCTAAGTTGTTCACCTAAAACCCTTACTTAGCAACCCCTAATCCTAAGCTTAATCAATATGACACCTAAGCACCCTTCTAAACCTTGATTATGGGAGATATTTTCCCTCCCCATGGCTGCCAAAAAGTGGCACCACTTTCCCCCAAAGAATTCAAAATAATTCAAAAAGAATAATTTCTTTATGTTGTCAATCAAGCTTTCTTTACAAGCCACCCTATGACAAGTTTTCAATCACCCAATGAATGACAACTCAAAGAGATTTTTCTTCTCTGCTCCTTGAGATGAGAAATCAGCCAGCCCTCCCCTCCAATTATCCTTGATTCATTTGTCTATATAAAGCTTGCCTTGATGAACATTTAGACACTTTACAACACTTGCAAAGTTTGTGCTTCAAGAGTTTTCTCAAAATTTCTATTTTTCTCTCCTTGTTTAAGCGAAGACCACCACTCCTCCACTTTCAATCTTCATCTTCCTTCTCATCTAAACACATCCCTAAGTTCAAACCAAAGTAAACACATCTTCTTCCTCCTTTTCTTCCCTTGGCCGAATCCACCCCCAAGGATTCAAGCAAATTTCTTTTCTTTCCTCTCCAAGAACCAACCTATCCTCCATCTCTAGAACATCAACACTTGGTAGGGAACTTGTTTGAAAATGCGCTATTTACTTTTTATGTCTTGATCTCATGGGAAAAGCTTGGTTGGATTGAGTTTCTTGATGATGTTTGTTGTTTCTTCTTTGTTCTTTTCCTTTGGTTTCGGCCTCATGGCCAATAGAATGAGAGCTTGATGATGAGGATGTCATGTTGATATTTCTCACATGAGCAAACTCTAAAGCTTGAGTTTTTTGGAAAAGTTTTATCTTTTCAAGTTTTAGCTAGATAGAAGATATATTTCTTTTGAATCTCTTGGAATTTCTCTTTCTTTTCTTTTTGAGTTTTGGCCATGAAGGCCTTGGAGATGTGGAAAAATGATAGCTTGATGATGAGAGCTTCATGTTGATATTTGTTACATGAACAATCTCTAAAGCTTGAGTTTTTGAAGGAAAAGTTTCATCTTTTCAAGTTTTAGTTAAGAATGAGTTAGGTTTCTCTTGGATCTACTTGGAATATCTTTTTCTTTCTTTTAAGTTTCGGCCATGAGTGCCTTGATGATGGGAAAAATAAAAGCTTGATGATGAGGGTTTCATGTTGATGTTTGTCACATAAGTGAACTCTAGAGCTTGCGTTTTTTAGAGAAAAGCTTGACTTTTTTTTAATATTAGTTAAAGATGAGTTGATATCTCTTTTGAACTCTTGTTTAGCTTCTCTTTTCTTTCAAACCTTTCGGCCATCTCCATGTCTCTATGAGGATCATGATTTCTTTTTGATAGTTTAGCACTAATAGTTTTCGTTTCTTGTGAGGATGAGTTTTGGGTTGGAACCTTGGTTCTTTCTAAAGTCTTGCAAGAGCTCTAGACAAGATGAAAAAGAAATTGCATCCATGTTTATTTTATGCTACCACTAAATCCCCAAGATAAAGAAATGAACTTGCATTTCATGTTTTATTTTCAAGTCATCACTAAACTCAAAGATTAAGAAGAATGTGCATTTCATATTTACTTTGAGTTTTCACTTTACCTTCTAATGAACTATAAAAATGGAATACATAGCATGTTTACTTTATGTCATCACTCTAAACTACTAGAGCTCAAAGACTTGCCCTTTTCATCCTAAGAAAAAGATAAATATGGTAACATTCTTTGGAATGTGGCAAAAATCTTCTTTGCTAAATTTTGGAGCTTCTGGTAATCGATTACAAGCTCATGTAATCGATTACTCGAATGTTCTTGAAGCTCAGATTATATATTTTGGTTCTGGTAATCGATTAGCAGCTCATGTAATCGATTACCAGCAGCTTAATTTCACCTGTTTTGCAAATCCTAGCTGTGTAATCGATTACTAGCTCATGTAATCGATTACCAGAACTTGCGGTGTCAAAAATTATGTTTTAGATGTCAGATTTGAAGCTTTTAAACCAACCACTACCCTCATTTGTTTATGATGTTTTCATGAAATAAGTTGTTTTCAAACAAGTTTGGAGGTCCTACAAAAGTTCCAAGAGAAACTAGCAATTTTATATGTTTCAGAAACAAAGTTTTATGTATCATATGATACTATTATTTTTTGGTTCCGTCTTATTACTTTCCAGCACCTTAACTTCTATTTTGGGTGGTCTAAATATGCTTAAATACCTTGCCAAGTATGTGATAACCATTCTAGACATTTTAAAGTACACTTAGTAACTTTATTTGCTTGATATGTGAATTCTAGATGTAACACCCTAATAGAACCCCGCTGTGCTTAAGTTCACATTTGGATTCTATTAGTTGTCACTTTTTGCCTTGTATTTATTTTCTTTTGAAATTAACTTAGAAAAATAGTGGAAGTTTTTTTTTTCTTTAAATAAATAAATTTTTTGAAAACTTAAGCATGAACGAAGTGAAATACATAGCGCTTTTATAGATAATAATCAAGTTACATTGCACACTTAATTAAATAAGCGGAATAAGAGACTAAGTGTAGAACTATTATCACATAAACTGGAATATAATCACTTAATACATAAGTCACAACAGGGCATATATCATACTGATAAGTTATTACAAATAACAATATAAGTTCTACTATTACTAATTGTTTCTCACAAACTATAATGTAACTAAAGCTCGGAATGCTCCTACTTGAACGGTTTGAAATCTTCACGTGCTACCTCCTTCCTCAGCTACAGCTTCGTTGCTTTAGGTGGACACGTCTGTCTCTAGTAACGACAACGGAAAATAAACATAGGAGTGAGAAATACATGATTTCTCAATGGGAGTTCCTACTTGTACTAAAAGTGTTATCGTTGTCGTCCTAGTCACTTCGGGTTTATTATAAAAAAGGTGAACAGATAAGGATTCAATTATCAAACTTTCACAAACATGATTAGCCGAAGTTCAGTTACTTTTAAACTAATCTTGAACATTAGCAGAAATATCCATTCAGTATTTCATCAAGCATACATATAAGCATATCATGTAAAACCACTAATAAGCAATAATCATTTAGGAGCTGCATGCATTTCATGATTACTCATCCTCAACATTCACTTGTTTAGTGATCAACATATTTCTTAATTACTCACAGGATGAATGCATCAATGCCTTAGACCACCCTAAAAGGGTAATGAGCTCATACCGTGGCCGTCACCACAACCTTTTTGGTTTCCTTTCCGTTGTCGTGATCTCAACGGTTTAGGAGGTTAAGCCGTGAGTTTAGCTCAAGTCCACTTTTCCAGACTTTCATTGCTACTTTTTCAAACTTTACTTTTATTATTTCCTTTGAAAATGAATGTATGCATATCATCATGTAATCACAATAAATCATGGGCAATCAATCATTCATTTTCATCATTTCATAACTCATCTCCATACATTCACTTTACTATAATTCACTTCATGAAACATGGATAATATCATGTAAATCTCATAGTAAACATTTTCATAAATGATACATTTTAAGCAACCAAAGTTATCAAGTTGAGTTCCTAGTGTTCCTAAGAGGTAATGGATGTCTTAGTATTATCTTTTTCTCTTAGTGTTCTTTGTACTCTTAGAATTCCATTAATACACTAATGCACTTCAAAATATTATTATAGGTTTTTTATATATTTTTATTATGGTTTTCATATAACTCTTGAAGATTATTATTCTACTTAAATTCTTAAAATTCTCTTTTTACAAGACTTGATTTTTATTTATAGTTTTGACATCTTTTAGAAGAAAGTTTATAATTCTCTGTATACTTGTTATCTCAGCTTAGTAACGGTAGTTCCAAATTCCTAACTCATCAAATTTTAGCATTTACATCTTTGGAATAGTGTAAATCAATTGTAAACCATGCATAGGAGGGTTCCCAGGAAAGAGAAGTGGGTCACAATGGACACGCTTAAATACCAAGTCTTTCCTTAGCCAGAACCTTTCCAAACTGCACTTTCACAGTACAGTATCCCGAACTTTATTTCTCATTCTGTATTTACGTGGTACAAAGCTTTATACATAACATACATGGGTGTATTCCTATATGTGTTAGCTCTCCAACAAAGTTGAAATCAGTCCATTTGCATTTTTCTAGAATGAGTTACACCTATTTTACTACTACAAGGTCAGATTTAAAGTTTCAGTCTTAGGCTCTACTTTAAAAATTTATATCTTGAGCTAGAAAACTCCGTTTTGGGTGATTCTTTTTGGAGAGTGTTTTATGATGCGCCTAGTTTATGGTAAAAATATTTTTATTTCAAGATACTTCATATTTTATGAGTATTAAATTTCGGAA
This sequence comes from Dalbergia cultrata, assembly GCA_031216105.1. NCBI lineage: Eukaryota > Viridiplantae > Streptophyta > Magnoliopsida > Fabales > Fabaceae > Dalbergia > Dalbergia cultrata. Next base: position 24,862,952 of record CM062352.1, on the reverse strand, counting down.
CACCTACTGCAAGAAATAGCCAAAAATCCAGCACTTACCATTTTCATGTTTTATGTCACTTATTTTAACACAAGGATCACACAACATATTTCAAGCATCATTTGAGCATGAAAGCAACATAATATCACTTTGGAAGCAGAATGGAACAAGGGGTTTCACAAAATATTTATACAATATCCCCTTGAAAGATTTTTATCAACAAACATAAGCTTGATGGCATCCTAACCATGAGCAAGGTTAGATGTCATCATGGCTTACACAACCAAAGTGAGGGCTCCTACCTCTTGTGTAGGGTCTAAAAAAGGGTCCTTCTCTTCTTCCTTAAGCTTGAACAAGAGTCCTTGGAGTGGATGACCCTCCTTGAATCTTGGCTCTAGAACTTGAGTGCTTAAGAAAATATTTCTCACTAGAGTTAAAGATTGTAACTCTTGTGAGGGCTAGTGAAAGTTTGGACTTAGGATTTAAGTTTTTGGATGAAGTTTAGAGGATCAAGAGAAGTCTAAGAACAATGATAGAATAAGAAAGAAAGAACACTTAGGGAGTTTCTGAATTGAAGAGAGTTTGAGGAGTATTTATAGTGGAAAGATTAGAGAAAAAAGCGAGAAGAAGGAAAGCACTTGGAGCATGATTTATGGAAACATGTTGGCTGAATTTTGGGATGAAAATGCTCCTTGTTTTGTGCAAACATGTTTCCATGTTTTATGCAAACATGTTGGATGAAAATGCTCCATGTTTTGTGTAAACATGTTTCCATGTTTTGTGCAAACATGTTAGTGGAGATTTTCTAACCTTTAGTGCATGTATGTGATTCAGAAATGTGTATGATGTATGTAGTTAAATTATTGTGTTATCATCTTAATCCAATGGCTTAGATTCATTCTTGTCTAAAGACAAGTGTAGGGATTTGTGCAAATGGCATTGTAGTAATTTCTTTAACTAAGACAAGGATATTTTTGTAATTAGACAATGATAGTGGTATTCTTGTAATTCCATTCATAGAGTAAGGGTATCTTTGTCATTTAATAAGGCAAGGGTAGTTTGGTAATTTCCTTTACATAGCGAGGGCATTTTCGTAATTTCCACTAAGTGATGGCATTTTCGTAATTCTTTGCATTTTTCTCTAGACATACTTAAGTAGTCTATTTGTTGTGTTTCATAACATTTGTCTAGATTCTCTTGGTTTTGTTATCGATAATTAAGATTAATATTTGTCTTAGTTATAAATTTGGGGATGTTACACTAGAAGTACATAGGAACAGAAAAATTTAGATTCTGTCCAGCCTTGTTAAAGTAGTTAGATTCACATTATATGATATCTAGATGAGTGAGAGTGACTCATAATTGGTTAGGTACTTAATTATTACATCATAGAAAAAGTCGGAAGTGAGAAAGGACCTAAAACGCACATTCTAGAACACCGTAATTCATCTAAATTAGCACACTACCCAAACTGTCCAGCCATAATTAATTAGGTTTTAGGACTTAATAAATTATGGAGAAGAGGTTAATCAATCCCCTAAACTCATGAGAACATAATATGCTAGTTTGAGGTTACCCGATTTAGGGATTTTACTTTAAGGGAATGAATTATAAGCTCTTGGCTAAGGATGAATTATTGTGTTATCCCATGACTAGTATGATGCTATGTGAACTACTATTTCTAAATGCCAGTTTTATTATTACATGTGGTTGTTCTTTAAGAACTTAGAAATGCCTATGTTATAACATGAGATATGTGGCATGTATGTTTTGAGTGGCATTTCATTAAACATGCTAAGACTTAAGGTGACTTAAACTATGAGAAAATGATCCTTTTGAACTGCCAATTTTAAGGGTGGGGATAAGGTGATTCTATGCCCCCTAGACCCATACTTTAAGTCGGGACCTTTAACTTATCCAAAAGGGTAAGTCCAAATGCTAGTGACGACTAGCTTGGTGTGAACTCATAACCTAGTGATATCTCCCAAGGGAGACCAGTTAGGGTGGCCCCAGGAAGAATGTGTTGATGTTTAATGTCACCTAAGTAACCAAGTTAAGCTACCATGCACTATGTTCTATGTTTTATGAACTATGATTCTATGTACCATGAACTATGATTTTATGTACTATGAACCATGAATTTATGTGCCATGTGTAACGCCCCGATTTTCTGCTAGAGTGAAAATGACCGAAATGCCCCTGAGGTCATTTTCGGCCCAGAATTCGAGGAAAGCCGATCTGCCAGTACTCGAAGGGCAAACTCAATGTTGGAAGGGGATTAGATGACCTGTGTACCTTTTCGGAATCGAAAATCTCGTTTTTTGAGTTTTCGGGTCAAAATGACCAAAACGCCCCTGCGGTGTTTTACCTATTTGCAAGTGCCGGATGAACCCGAAACTTCTCCAGATGGTTTTAAAAGGCGTTTTTATGTATTCTACGACCTCAGTTTTAATTATGGAGGTCCCGGGCAAAATTAGCGCAAAATTACGATTTTACCCCTAGTTTCGTGTTTTTACGCTTAATCGCGTGATTAAGCAAACCTAAGCAATATTAGGCTCTAATCGAAGATTAATTAATTTCCATAATTAATCTTGAGTCAAAATAATTTATTAAAGTTGATTAGAACCTAAAAGTACTTAATTACCACTTAAAATCTTATTTTAAATTCAAGATTTCTAGTCATGGAATCTTGAATAGTGTTTTCTCTCTCAATTCCTTAAATTATGGAATTTTGTCTACATTGTTTTATTCATAAAATGAATTTAAAATCTCCTAAATATGTATGAGTACTCCTTAATCATGTCATAAAGGTTCCTAATCACATTCTTAGTCACCTAAACTTATGCTTAATGACTCCTAACCTTACACCTAAGCTAATACACCCCTAAACACATCACTAACACACTATTACATGACCAAAACTCCCTCCTCCCTTGCTGCATCAGACCTGCACGAAATTCACCATCCATTTTATCACAATTTAATTTTATTTCACACTCCAAAGACTATGGTTGAAGCCATGTCATCAAAGTGCAATTCTCTCACCTCATGTTCCATGAGGAGACCTCATGTTCCATGAGGATTCATTCTCCTCCACACATGCCTCACCTCATGTTCCATGAGGATTCATTCTCCTCCACTCATTCACTCTTATTCTTCTCTATAAATACCATGCCTAGATGAACCTTTGCTACACTTTGTTCATTTGCTAAGTTTAGTTTTTTCAGTTTTTCTCTAAGTTCTTCCATTTTCTCTCAAATCTCAAGAGCATTCTTCTTCTTCATCTTCTTCTTTTTCCTTTTGAAACATCATCACACAACCTTGAAACACCACCCCACCACCTTGGATCATCATACAAACACCTAAACTTCCATTCTCAAACACAAGCTCACCAAGAACACATTTCCTTCCTTTTTCTTTCATCAAGGCCGAATCATCATCACCATCCTAGGAGGTGTTGCTCGTATCATTTTCATCTTCAAGTCCAAGCTTTTTGTCTTCACTCTAGGTAGGAGTGTTTTCTAAACTTTGTCTTCTTGAAAATGAGTTCTTTCTAGCTTTCTCTTGAGTTTTCTTTTTGAAACTTTCTTTGGTTTCCCTTTCTTGTATTTTCGGCCTCTTGGCCTTGATGAGTACATGATAGCTCAATGATGAGGACTCCTAGATAATGACTATGTGTTCATCTCAAAGGAAACTCTAGAGCTTGAGGTTTTATTTTCTTTGAGTTCCAACTTTATTTTCTAACTCAAAAATGATTTTTACTCAAGAATACCTTTACTTTTCTTGCTATTATGATTTCGGTTTCTTTGTTCCTTTCTTTAACATTTCGGTTACCATTTTCCTTTTTGATCTTTGAAGTTTTATTTGTTCAAAAAGTTTTGCTTTCTTTGAGCTTGATGATGATGTTCAAGAACCTCATAATTCCTTTGAGAACTTGGTTCAAGAACTCTAAAGCTCTCTTTGTAATGAGATATGTGTTGGGTTATTATGTTGTTAAAGTCTTGGATGAGCTTTAGATCACCTTAAAATGAACCTTGCATCATGTTTATTTTATGCTTTGCACATCATGTTTACTTTTTTTGCTATCACTAAGTACCAAGGTAATAAAGGAACTTGCATTATCACGTTTATATTTCAAGTTCTCACCTAAATATCAAAGATAATAATATAATGCATACCATATTTATTTTATGCTTCGCACATCATGTTTACTTTCTTTGTTATCACTAAGTACCAAGGTAATAAAGGAACTTGCATTATCATGTTTATATTTCAAGTTCTCACCTAAATATCAAAGATAATAATTTAATGCATCACATATTTATTTTATGCTCTCACTTTACTTTCTAGCAAAAACTAAAACAAGTGCATGAGCATGTTTATTTTTATGTCATCACTTTAATGAACCTAGAGCTCAAAGACTTGCCCATTGTTGTCTCAATAAAGGTCTAAAAATATTTATTACTTTTGGTCCCTATTTCGGCCCTAAGAAGCTTTGGTGTTTCCAAGTATTGAAAACTATGCTTTATAATTTTTCTAAGCTTATGTAAGTATAAGAAATATGTAGAACTAAGTTTTATGAATTTAGGACCTCTTGAGATAAAAATGATTTAGCTATTACCCTCTTAAGTATTTTTATGATTTTAGGTGATAAAAGTGTCCATAAATGAGTTTTGAAAGTTGAAAAAGGTTCCAAGAGAAACTAGTATTGTATGTGCTTTAAAAATGGTGTTTCATGTCTTTTATGGAGATGTTTGTTTTGGTTCTGCCTTGCTATGTTTGGCCACTGTATGAGCTGTGTTAATAATGATAAGATGCTTATGTTTGAGTAAAAATAATGTTAAGACTCATATGTGAAAGATAGGATAAGTTAGGAACTAGAAAAGAATTAATTTGAGAGTTTTAGATCCCTTAATGATGGAATTTTCTGGATTCTGTCCAGCAAGGTTTAGAAATGATAATCATGGTTCTAAATTAGTTTAAATGTGTAGGAATGACTCATAATTGGTTTAGGGCTTAATCTTGATGCTTTAGGAACAAAGCTGGACTTAGAAAGAGTCATTGTTGTGACTCCTAGGTACCGTAAAGTTGGGATTTTAAATTCTGCATCCTTGAGGTCTAGAGATGTTCTTGACCATAGTGTGAGGTGAGAAATACTGCTATAACCTCATAGGTTCCCAAGAGACTAGGTTTTTATGATTTATAACTTAGATTGTGAGTTAAGGACCTTAAGGGTCGATGCATAAGACATTAAGAAGTCTTGAGTTTTTATGATGCTTAATTTTATGCAAGTATGATATATGATACATGAGCCTTATCTATATGAGTATGATGTGTTTAAAATATATGCTATGATGAGTTTGGACTATATGCTATAATCTATGTAAGAATGATGAATTTGAAATATATGTTATGATGTTTATCTATGTGAGAATGATGTATTAGAAGAATATGCTTGATGATGCATGAACCCTAAAATGTTTTATTGATGATACGTGAGGAAATGATTATTGAGATGTTAAGTTGTGTGATTAGCTTGTGGCATGAATTTTGGTTTGAAGGAAATTCAGTTTAACACCGTTATGTTGCCAATTTCTATCAAACCTAAAAGGGTTGAAAAATGTTTTAAAGTACCATATGAGTTGAAAACCCTGGGTGACACTGGTTCGGCCGAGCATTCCCCAGGATATTTTTATGTGACAAGCATTGAGACGTACTTCTCCTGCTACGGTGAGGAGGAGGCAAATCCGTGAGGGTATGTGCAGATGCAGCCTTACCAAAGCGGACAATTATTTGTGCACTCGAGGCCAGTAGAACGTTTCAAAGAATGAAATATGTTTATGTTACCCCCTCATTTTACCCCATATTAAATCTAGTGACGACTAGTTAGGATTGAGCTCATTCCTAGGCGATTAGGTGAGAGACGGAGATAGGAGGTTATGATAAAAATCGCCGAGCGGTGTATCGGTTGGAAATAGGTGGATATGTTTTAAGAGGGTGGTTTTTGAGAAAAGAACAACAGAGATATGATGCTTTTAAGTCACATAAGTATGAGAAAAGTAAGAGTTGTAATATGCCCTTATGCCACTTGCATGAATCTAGATTGTTGTGATTTGTTGATTTATGTGCTCAAGTATTGCCATACATTCATGCTTAAACATGTTGCATTCATGACATCAAGATGCATACTAAAAGAAATGGACCTTGGATAAATAGTTTCATAAACCCTAATAATGAATCTCATATGCATGAACACCTTTTATAAATAAACCCAAGGTTCGAGGATGTGAACGATGTAACCCTAGAATAGGAGATTCCTCTTGAGTTTCTTTAGTAAGATTCTCACTCTTTTCTCTTCTTTTTCTCGCTTCCGTCACATCTTCAGAGGTTGATGGCGACATTCGTGGTCTTCATTGACACATCCGTCCGAGAGGCGCCCCTAACGAGGAGTTCACGCTCAGTCTACACGTATGCCCACTCCTGCCGCCTTGCGTTCTTGGATCAGGTACACTCCATTTCCCGGGTTCTAGTAGCGTATGTTTTACGGGAGGCTTAGTGCACACACTCACATGTAGACTGGATAAACCTGCTTTTGTTTTGAGGTTATTCACTATAGGTGCACTCGGGTAGTGATGGTTTACTTTATGTTTCTCTGTTTCTATTGTACTTCCTTTCTGCTGTATTACAAGCTCTGCCCGTCCCAATGAGGGTATGACTACTTATGTATTCTAAGTTATGTTATTAATGAAACGTTTCTCTTGTTGTGATGATTTATGCTCAGTTGTTATATGTTTCCATTTCTATGTTTCTCTATGAGTGTTAAGCGTGCTTTATATTCCTATTATTCGATTAGACTAAGAACGTGGCTCTCACTTTGTTGTGTGTTTTAAAAAAAAAAAGAAAAAGAAAAAAATTTACTCGTAATTTTCCTTTAGTATTTTAAGAAAAGGATGAGACTATGAAGTAATAGCCTAATGTTTAACCTAATGTGTTCTAGAAAGTTGGGTTGAAAATTAGGGTGTTACACCATGATCCATGAGGTTAGGAACCATGATTTATGATTCAAGTTTCATGATTTATAGACTATATAACCAAGAAGTTTTAGAATTTAAAATGAACGGGTCTCGGATGTTAACATTTTCGAACTTCATAATTGAACCAATATATGTCCATGATTTTGTTAAGAAACCGAGGTCCCTGGAGACGTAGAAGATGACACCTAGGTAGAAGGAAAAACCCTACTAAGTTTCTTTAGTAAGAAATCTCATTCCCTCTATCTCTTTCTTTCCTTTACGTCATCAGATTGGGATGGCGACGTTCGTACTCTTCATTGATACGCCTACTTGGGAGGTGCACCACGACCCTGAGCATGGGTCATTTCATTTTGAGGGCCGCTGCACAGTCCGTGTTTTTATGTTCCCTGGATGGCCGTTCACACACCCTGTAGATAGCTACCTCTTTTCCCCGACTTCACCATATGGAGATGACATGGTTTTTGCTCGCACCCGCAATGACAGGATTCTACAGACCTACTCTGCCATCTCGGGCGCTGTACCCGACTACGTACCCTATTCCCAACATTCAGAGGAGGACCCCTCGGAGGATCCACCCGCCTACATGTATGGAAAGGACTCTACCCCCACTCCTCCACAGATGCCCATGGGTAGCGAGGAGACAGTCACCCAGCCACGGAGGGCTCGGGTGCCCAGTCAGTGACCTCGATGCGGAGGACATGTTCGACACGCTGGCATGCCTTCCCCTATCGAGCTCCGCCCTTGGATTGGCTACGTTCCCCCATACCCGTGATCTTCACCGTGTAGTTTAGAGGGTAGTCCCTAGTGCACACATGACACATAGTTAGGATAACCTTCTTTTGTGTTGAGGTTGTCCACCTTAGATTGCACTTAGGTAGAGGTGTTTCCTTCATGTCTTTTCCATGTATTTTATGTTTTTGTTGTATTCATATTTCCTATGTACTTGAAGAGTCCCACCCTTTAGGGTGGGCATATTATATGCATGAGTTATTTCAGATATGATGATGTCATGATTGTTTTGGAGCCACTTCTATGTTTATATTTCCACACTTTATTATATTGTTTATACGCATGCTATGCGCGGCTCATATTTTAAAGAGTTTTCAACAAAAAAAAATTGGCTTGTATTTTCCTTAAGGTAATTTCAAAGTAATAGAACTATGACAAGAGATAATGACTAATATTTGGCCCAAATACATGCTAGTAGTATTGGGTCAAATATTAGGGTGTTACAGCCCACTTAGGAGGAGATAGAGTGTTTCCCCGGTTACCTGCCTCCATCATCCGAGGACCCCCGTCGTCACTAGACTCCGATGGAGAGCTTTACGAGTACTCGAGCTTTTATGGAGATCTTCCCTTTGGCAGTACCTTTTGGGAGGGGTTGTAGATTCTACTCGTAGCTTAGTGGGAGGGTTGTAACAACCTAATTTTTAACCCAATACTCTAGAACATATTAGGCTAATCATTAAGTTATTACTTCTTAGTCTCATCATTTTATTAAAATACTTAGTGGAAATTACGGGTAAATTTTTCTTTTTAAAAATATAAAACAAAGTGAGAGCCGCGAGCTTAACTAATCAAACAACAGAAATGTAAAGCACGCGTATCAATCATTAGAAATCATAAAGTAAAACATATAACCAAGGAACAACAATCATGATAATCAAAGGAACATTTCATTAATAACTTAATTAGAGTACATAAGTAGTCATACCCTCATGGAGACGGGCAGAGCTTGTAACACAGCGGAAATAAAATACAACATAAAACAAGAAAGTACAAGGTACAAGGTACGACTAGAAGATAAACCCAAAACGCTACTCTCCTACTAAGCTACGAGTACAATCTACCACCCCTCCCAAAAGGTATTGTCGAAGGGAAGATTTCCATAAAAGCTCGGGTACTCATAAAACTCTCCATTAGAGTCTAGTGACGATGGGGGTCCTCGGGTGATGAAGGCAGGTGACCGGGGAAACGCTCTATCTCCTCCTGAGTGGGCCAATGGAGTGTGAAGGGGACTCGTGACGGCTGAATGTGAGCTCCTCGACACGGGTGCATCTCGGCTCTCCTTGCCAAGTGTAACATCCCCAAATTTATAACTAAGATAAATATTAATCTTAATTATCGATAGCAAAACCAAGAGAATCTGGACAAATGTTATGAAACACAACAAATAGACTACTTAAGTATGTCTAGGGAAAAATGCAAAGAATTACGAAAATGCCATCACTTAGTGGAAATTACGAAAATACCCTTGCTATGTAAAGGAAATTACCAAACTACCCTTGCCTTATTAAATGACAAAGATACCCTTACTCTATGAATGGAATTACAAGAATACCACTATCATTGTCTAATTACAAAAATATCCTTGTCTTAGTTAAAGAAATTACTACAATGCCATTTGCACAAATCCCTACACTTGTCTTTAGACAAGAATGAATCTAAGCCATTGGATTAAGATGATAACACAATAATTTACCCACATACATCATACACATTTCTGAATCACATACATGCACTAAAGGTTAGAAAATCTCCACTAACATCTTTGCACAAAACATGGAAACATGTTTGCACAAAACAATGAGCATTTTCATCCCAAAATTCAGCCAACATGTTTCCATAAATCATGCTCCAAGTGCTTTCCTTCTTCTGTTTTTCTCTAATCTTTCCACTATAAATACTCCTCAAACTCTCTTCAATTCAGAAACTCCCTAAGTGTTCTTTCTTTCTTATTCTATCATTCTTCTTAGACTTCTCTTGATCCTCTAAACTTCATCCAAACACTTAAATCCTAAGTCCAAACTTTCAATAGCCCTCACAAGAGTTACAATCTTTAACTCTAGTGAGAAATATTTTCTTAAGCACTCAAGTTCTAGAGCCAAGATTCAAGGAGGGTCATCCACTCCAAGGACTCTTGTTCAAGCTTAAGGAAGAAGAGAAGGACCCTTTTTTAGACCCTACACAAGAGGTAGGAGCCCTCACTTTGGTTGTGTAAGCCATGATGACATCTAACCTTGCTCATGGTTAGGATGCCATCAAGCTTATGTTTGTTGATAAAAATGTTTCAAGGGGATATTGTATAAATATTTTGTGAAACCCCTTGTTCCATTCTGCTTCCAAAGTAATATTATGTTGCTTTCATGCTCAAATGATGCTTGAAATATGTTGTGTGATCCTTGTGTTAAAATAAGTGACATAAAACATGAAAATGGTAAGTGCTGGATTTTTTGCTATTTCTTGCAGTAGGTGTTCCGAAATTTAATACTCATCAAATATGAAGTATCTTGAAATAAAAACATTTTTACCATAAACTAGACGCATCATAAAACACTCTCCAAAAAGAATCACCAAAAACGGAGTTTTCTAGCTCAAGATATAAATTTTTAAAGTAAAGCCTAAGACTGAAACTTTAAATCTGACCTTGTAGTAGTAAAATAGGTGTAACTCACTCTAGAAAAATGCAAATGGACTGATTTCAACTTTGTTGGAGAGCTAACACATATAGGAATTCACCATGTATGTTATGTATAAAGCTTTGTACTACGTAAATACAGAATGAGAAATAAATTTCGGGATAGTGTACTGTGAAAGTGCAGTTTGGAAAGGTTCTGGCTAAGGAAAGACTTGGTATTTAAGCGTGTCCATTGTGACCCACCTCTCTTTCCTGGGAACCCTCCTATGCATGGTTTACAATTGATTTACACTATTCCAAAGATGTAAATGCTAAAATTTGATGAGTTAGGAATTTGGAACTACCTTTACTAAGCTGAGATAACAAGTATACAGAGAATTATAAACTTTCTTCTAAAAGATGTCAAAACTATAAATAAAAGAATCAAGTCTTGTAAAAAGAGAATTTTAAGAATTTAAGTAGAATAATAATCTTCAAGAGTTATATGAAAACCATAATAAAAATATATAAAGAACCTATAATAATATTTTGAAGTGCATTAATGTATTAATGGAATTCTAAGAGTACAAAGAACACTAAGAGAAAAAAATAATACTAAGACATCCATTACCTCTTAGGAACACTAGGAACTCAACTTGATAACTTTGGTTGCTTAAAATGAATCATTTATGAAAATGTTTACTATGAGATTTACATGACATTGTCCATGTTTCATGAAGTGAATTATAGTAAAGTGAATGTATGGTGATGGGTTATGAAATGATGAAGATGAATGATTGATTGCCCATGATTTATTGTGATTACATGATGATATGCATACATTCATTTTCAAAGGAAATAATAAAAGTAAAGTTTGAAAAAGTAGCAATGAAAGTCTGGAAAAGTGGACTTGAGCTAAACTCACGGCTTAACCCCCTAAACCGTTGAGATCACGGCAACGGAAAGGAAACCAAAAAGGTTGTGGTGACGGCCACGGTATGAGCTCATTACCCTTTTAGGGTGGTCTAAGGTATTGATGCATTCATCCCGTGAGTAATTAAGAAATATGTTGATCACTAAACAAGTGAATGTTGAGGATGAGTAATCATGAAATGCATGCAGCTCCTAAATGATTATTGCTTATTAGTGGTTTTACATGATATGCTTATATGTATGTTTGATGAAATACTGAATGGATATTCCTGCTAATGTTCAAGATTAGTTTAAAAGTAACTGCACTTCGGCTAATCACGTTTGTGAAAGTTTGATAATTGAATCCTTATCTGTTCACCTTTTTATAATAAACCCGAAGTGACTGGGATGACAACGATGACACTTTTAGTACAAGTAGGAACTCCTACTGAGAAATCATGTATTTCTCACTCCTATGTTTATTTTCCGTTGTCGTTACCAAAGGCAGACGTGTCCACCTAAAGCAACGGTCAGAAATGAGGAAGGAGGTAGCACGTGAAGATTTCAAACCGTTCAAGTAGGAGCATTCCGAGCTTTAGTTACATTATAGTTTGTGAGAAACAATTAGTAATAGTAGAACTTATATTGTTATTTGTAATAACTTATCAGTATGATATATGCCCTGTTGTGACTTATGTATTAAGTGATTATATTCCAGTGTATGTGATAATAGTTCTACACTTAGTCTCTTATTCCGCTTATTTAATTAAGTGCGCAATGTAACTTGATTATTATCTATAAAAGCGCTATGTATTTCACTTCTCGTTACAGGCTTAAGTTTTCAAAAAATTAATTTATTTAAAGAAAAAAAAAACTTCCACTATTTTTCTAAGTTAATTTCAAAAGAAAATAAATACAAGGCAAAAGTGACAACTAATAGAATCCAAATGTGAACTTAAGCACAGTGGGGTTCTATTAGGGTGTTACACCAAGCGTGGCTACCTCACGGTCTCCTCACTACCCTCGCGTCGGAACTGGGGAAAGGGAGTAGAGCCCTCCGAAGGGACATGCATCGGCGAATCCTCGGATGGATCAGTCTCGGACCTCCTCGAGTGAGGCACATACTCCAAGTAGTCACGGACAGCCGAGGTAGAGGTGCGGGTGCGGTGCAGCTGCTCATCACGTGGGCGAGTGCGCTCGAAGGTCATGTCGTCACTACCAAAAGGTGTAGTAAGGGTGAACTGGTAGCTCGAAACAGGATAAGCAAAGGGTAGTCCCATGTACACAAAAACATGGACGGCACAACGACCCTCAAAGTGATACGAACGGTGGTCCGGGTCGTAGTGCACCTCCCACACTGGCGTGTCAATGAAAACCACGAACGTCGCCATCAGTCTCTGAAGATGTGACTGAAGAAAGAAGAGAAAGGAGTGAGAATTCTTGCTAAAGAATCTCAGTAAGAGTCTCCTACCCTAGGGTTACATCATTCACATCCTCAGGAACCTTGGGTTTAATTATAAAATAATGATCATGCATATAAGAATCAATTTAGGTTTTTCCAAACTAATTATCCAAGGTCCATTCCTTTTAGCATGCATCTTGATGTTATGAATGCAACATGTTTTCTCATGGATGCATGTCAATACTTGAGCACATATAGAACACATCAAAGCATATAAGCATAAACCATGTGGCATAAGGGCATATAATTCTCAAGTGAATCATTCCTTAACTTCGTGACATTAATCCTGGTACTTTAGCATAATAAGCCACCCTAAAAATAACTAGGTTATGAGCTCATACCTCAGCTAGTCGTCACTAGCTCTTGCTTATTATCTGAATAAACGAAACATAAATAATAATAATCCTGACTCGCGAGTACGGGTAGGGGGTAGGGATCACCTCTCTTAGGATATACCCTCTTTGAAATGCTTTGCGGACATTAAGCCACAACAATTTGTCCACTTTGGTAGGCTGGATCTACTCATACCCTCACGGATTTGTCTCCCCTGGGGGTGCTCGGCCGAACCGGTATCACCCAGGGTTTTTCAACTCAAATGGTACTCATAAACATTTCTTTTAACCCTTTTAGGTTTGACGGAAATTCGGCAGCATAACAACTGTTAAACCGAATTTCCTTCAAACTACCAGAAGCTCATTCACACAACATGTTCTCATGAAATCTCATGCTATGATAAACTTTAACATTTTCATCAATCATTTTCTCATGCATCAAGCACATCTCATCATATCATTGCATCGTATAACACATCATAGCATTAACAACTTTCTTAGTGTCTTATGCATTGACCCTTAAGGTCCTTAACTCACATTCTAAGTGTGAACACCACAATTTTGTCTGAACATTCTTGTTCCCATTATTATTGCATATTTTATTCCACTCCCCCTTTTTTTTGTAGCAGCCTCATTTTCATTTTAATGTAGGTCCTTAGCCCAATCCATTCTATTGTTTGGCCCATTCATAATAAAAAGTCCATTTCAGCCAATTTTAGGTTATTGAAAAAAATGATAAATAAAAACAAAAAAAGAGAGTTGAGCCCAGAATCGTATTTATTTAGGATCAGCCCACTCATTTGTTTTAGCCCGTTGCATTTGTAATGAAAAAAACCAATGAGCGTTCCTTGTTGCTGAAAGAAAAGACAAAGGAGAAACAATGCTGGAGTCAAATGGGGAGTGTAGTGCACTGAACAAAAAATGAAGTCAAATACAAGAATGTGCATGAGAGTAAAAATTCAAAAAACAGCGACATCGAATTGAAAAATCAGATAGAGCAGCTGTGATCCCATGAAATCTGCAGAAAAAATGCTTTCAAAATAAAAAATGGCTGCTGCCCAAATCGAAAAAAGATACATGCTCAGCTCTATAAATGAGATCAAATTTCAAAGAGTAAAGAGGAGCCAATTCCCAGCAAACACAGAGAGAGAATGGAGAGAAATTCAATCCGAAAGTGCAACCATTTTATTCTTATAGATAGCAGCTCTCTCTGCCATCCTTCCAAGCTATTATCCTTCACCTTTCATTACAACCAGCCACCACTTTTTATCTCTGTTATCATTATTCAGCCCTCGCCATTATCACTGCCTCCATTAACCCAGCTACATTGCACCACCATTACCAATACCACTTCATTTTTTTTTATCCCATCATATATCATTGTCTTTAAGCCAACCCCTCTTGACTGCCGTAACCACTCCTCTCAAACTAACCATCACCTTAATTCTCACCATTAACCTTCATCAATCACCTTCACCCAACACCATAGACCATCACTTATCACATTCAAAACCAGCAAACAAAAGAAAACCCACAATCCATCTAACCCCAAAACCAATTAGAACCATGAACCACTTTCAGCACATAAAAAGAAAGTAAAAAAAGAGAGAGAAGCTGGCCACACACTTGCTGTCATGAAGACAGCAGTCTTCCTCCAAGCACCGGTTGTGCCACTCACCTCCACACAGTGCCAGGACCCAACACCGAGGAGATAACCCCTTTGCTGGAGTAGCCGCGCGCTGCCCTCTGTCCCGCAAAGCCCATATCGTGCACTGAGAGCCCAATCAGCCACGAACAGACAGCCCCCACTGTCCAGATCACACCACCCATCACGCCAGGGAATGCCGTTGCGAACCTCCCTTTCGCGCGCATAGCTGAGTTCGTGCCTCTGCATTTTCAGCTTCGTCCGCGTGCACCAGTCCTCATTGCACACCTCAGCGTGGAGTCCCTCCACCTTGTTTCAGCCCCGTCGCCTCCACCGTGAATCGTGAACCAGAACCTTTCCCGCGCACAGATCCCAAACCGCCAGACAGCAACCTTCACTCTGTGCCAGATCGCGAGCCTCCGCCTCCACTATGTAACACCCTAAAAATTATGCAAAAATTAATTTGAGCTTTTCTGGCCATAATTTCAAAAGTCCGATGAATATAGAAATGATCAGGACAATCTAATGAATCTGTAAAAAAAAAAAAAATGAATAGTAACTTGCGGGTCCCGCAGGCCCGCCGGGAGAATCGAAACCCTAGAATTAGGGCCCGAAGATGCCCGAAACTAAGAAATTATAGGATTGAGATTAAGAATAGATAGGAATAACTATTTTATATCTTAGAATTATTTTTCGGGCAATATTTGATTTCCTGGTTACACTGTTTTACCCGTTCGATAGAATTTCGGTGTGCGATTTTTAACACCGTAAAACCTACTTGGTGGCCAAGTAAAGGTGAGCCAATCATCTTGAGCCAATTGGATGGCCAAGATTCATTCTTTGACTTTTAAAACAAATCCTACTGATTCATTTGTTTTTCTTTTCTTTAAAGAATTGTATATTAATGATACATAAATGCTACCTTATCTTAATATGAATTAAAATCAATAATCTTCTCCATCAAGCCTTGTCATTCTCAGCCATGACCAGATTTCCCTTATTCCTCCATTGTTTTCTTCTCAAACAACTTCAAACAAGGATTTAAGTCACCAAAATCCATACTTAAGATTACCAAAACCTCAAACTTCTTCACTAAACTTCAACAACTCATCAAACCCTACAAACCTAACTGATTAGAATTTGAATCCATCACTTTTCTCTACCTTGAGTGCTCATAATCTGCTGCCTAAGGAGCATTTGGTGTTGATTTGGAAGGTTTGAAGTGAGGAAAATCATTATTGGAGCCAAGAGCCACAAAGCTTCAAAGAGTAGGGTTTTCTATGGTCTTTTCTTACAAAATTTATCTTGAACATTTCTGAATGAGTTCTGTCTGAAATTTCTTGTTATATGGGTGATTATATATTGATATTGATGTGTTAATTTTGGTGATGTGTTTGGATGTTGTGAAAAATGATTTTTGTCAAAAGAGAATTTGACACATGCTGCTGGATTTTCAGATTTCAGCAGGACAGTATTTGTTCACAAATTTTCTGGTCCAATTCTAGTCATTTTTACGAGCTATAAAAATTATTTGTTCAAGCTAATATCGTAAAGAAACTCTGAGAATTTTCGTGGTGCATAATTGTCTAAGACTGAAGTTGTAACTATGCTGCCTAAAATGTTGAATCTGAAGCTGTGAAATTGTCTAATTTTGTTATCATAGCAAATAATGGATTTTTCCTTCAAAATTTTTATAGGAAGTTAATAACATCTTGAGGTGTAACTGTGATTTTTATTTTGAGTTGTTTCCATCATTTTCTAAATTTAAAAATTGTGAGAACCTTATTCTGAGCTGTGAAAAAGTGGCCTCTGACCACTAAACTTGTATAATTTATTTAGCATGGTTAGAGAACTCTTTTTATTCTGATATTTTTACAGGGCCTTGTGGACACATTGAGGTGTCTTGAGAATTTTTATAGCCCTTGAAATGGATGTTTGATATGCAAAATAAATTGTACTCCTTAGGCATGAATTCTGCCAATATGCTATAATTGTGCTAGAATGAACTTAAGTATTGATTTGGTGATATAATGATTCTTGATTTAAGTATGATGAGTATGTATGCATGCTAGAAAATTTGAAGATTGATTTATGAGGCACAAATAAGAATTTCTTGTGATTGAATACCTATATGTGGCTTATGCATGCATTTGAAAAGGAGAAAGCATGTGGTGCAACTATATGAGACAAGAGAATGTATAAACTTCACTCGTGCATGTTCTGACATAGGAGAAAACAGAAACAAGACTTAAGTTGGATTGAAGGGAAGGCAGAAAGAGGAACTTCCCTAGTGTGCATATTGTGACATAGGAGGAAACAGAAACAAGACTTAGGTGTAATTGAGGGGAAAGCAAAAAGAGGAACTTCCCCCGAGATATTGAGTTGGTAGACGTATTGACTAGGAATAGAACTGTGTGTGATTCTGAAATGGAATAAAATGAAGTCCGATAATCATGTATAGGAATGAGCTCAATCCTGATAAGCAATCTATTTCCCATTGTGGCATCGTCCACAGCAGATACCTTTTGGTATAAATTATCTATTGTGGAGTTGTCCACGACAGATACCCGTTGGGTATAAACTAAGTCTTTCCTATGTCAATGAGAATAGAAAAACGTACTAAATTGAGTGTTGCAGTATGATATGAACTAAGTCGTTCCTATGTCAATGAAAAGAGAAAAATGCACTGAGGTAAGTTTTGTGGCCATAAACAGTAGTAGGCCCTTGAGGACAATTTCATTGTAATTGAATTATGCAAGGTTATATCATATTGAGTTATGTTATGTTAGCATTATTTCATATGATCTTGAGCATGAAATTACCTGTGAATTAAGTGAGTGAACATTAAAAATAACCCACTTCGAAAGTACGATTTGGAACTTTAAAATTGAACTATTGTTATGAAATACATGATCATTTTTTTTCTAATAAATCGAAGTGGCTGGGGCGATGACGATGACAGTATGATTGTGTAATTGGGGAATTGCCCTACTGAGAATTGTATAATTCTCACCCCTGCTTATTTATGTTCCCGTGTCGTTTCCAGGTTGATCCAAAGAACTATGGGCTGTTACACCAAAAGAAGTCAGATTAACAGTAGTCAGGTGTCTGAGATTGTATCATATGTACTTAGATGTATGAATAAGTGTGTAAATTTAACAGAGAACATGTGTATTAAAGCTCATAGAAGAGTTTCCTTATGCAATCGACTTTATATTAAATAAATGTTTTGTATCTTTGCTATATATTTTGATCGAATTACGCTAGTTATTACACGAACCCATTGAATTTGCTATAGTTATTTAAGAAAGGTCCACAAATTAATAAGTAACAACTCTCGAGTACAATGTCATAACTTAAGGATGATGTTGCACTTGGGAGGGTGTTACACACTACCTGCCCGAGCTCGCAACTGCGAGATTTGTGCTGGTGCACACTCTGCCCTTTCACTGTGTCCCTAAGCTTTGGTCTCTGTGTTTTCTTTTTATGTGAACTAAATGGGAGAGATCAAGGTTAAGGGCTGTGCTCTCAGACTCTTATTTGGGCTTCATTATATTCCACTAACATTGTTTCTTCTCCTTTATAACCCCTTTGTTTTTTGTCAGGTCCTGTTTCTTGTTAAATTTCATGGGCTAATTTTATTTTAGGACTATTATGAATTAGGACAATTTTGGGCTAGGCTTATCCTTCATTAGTGTAGGTAATGTGTTTATTCTAAGAGTATTTAGTATTTTAACTTCTTTAAGGTCTCTCAAAAACAAAAAAAAAGTATGTGTTAAAGATAAACAATAAAAATAAAAGTACAATGTGTTTATTTTTTAGAGTATTTAGTATTTCAATTCTTTTGGCTCTAAAAAAAATATTTTTAATGTGTTAAAAGAATAAAAAAAAACTAAAAGTAAATTTACATTTCTTTTTTAATCATCAATCAAAAATCTCATTTTCAAAAAAAGTAAAAGCAATCAACCAACACATTTTTTTAATTAAAATCCATCAAACATACACTTATTTTCTATAGAACGACGTGGCTTTGAGTTCCTCGTTGCACCAGAGTATACGTCGGCGTAGTCATACTATCAAGCCAAAATCTCTTTTTCATAAAATTAGTTCCTTAATTTCTATTTCAATTTTAGCTTTATTTCTGTAAATATATAATTTTTAACCTTAGCTTTATTTTTATAAATATATGACTACTAATGTTAGCTTTATTTTTATAAATATATAATTATTAATCTTAGCTTTATTTTTATAAATATATATTTATTAATTTTATCTTTATTTTTGTAAATATGTAATTATTAATTTCATCTTTATTTTTGTAGATATATAATTACTAATTTTAGTTTCATTTTTGTAAATATATAATTACATTTTTAGGGAAAAATAAATATATTAAAATTATAATTAATTTGCATAATAAACTCTAAGGTAACCGTATTTATACGGACGCATTAAGGATGTAGTGGGATTAAGTTTCCACCATTCCTTAATCATAATCAGACTCCCGAACCTGAAAATCTCTTTCAAATGACTAGTTTACCAAAATAGTTTTCCAATTTTAGCTATAATTAAAATTGGTGGTGACTCCTGATTATTTTAAATTCGTTGTCATTCTCGTCATGGCGCCCTCTGAGTACATTGTGACAGTTTGGTGACTCCACTGGGGACAACTGGAGAGTCAAGCCCATTAGAGTTGATTATCCAAATAATTATAACTTTATTATATTTATTTTACCCCTCATAATATATTTGTTTTACTTTCTTTTTTGTAAATATTGGTTCATTTACATTTGTTTTGCTTTTGTAAATATTTTATTTTATTTATTTTTAAATAATATTTTATTTTATTTGTAAATATTTTTATTTAAACATTAGGATAGAAGCCTTTTATTTCTATATATATTTGGAACCTTAGGATAGATGACTTTTGTATATATATGCAATTTTGGTTTTATTTTGCAGGGCTGTGTATAGTATATAGGGTTTAAAAGGTTGGTATGCTCCCTACACACACTATTTGGGCTCTATACCCGAGCCTTGGAAAACCATAGGGCAAGAAAGGGTTTTGACGTTGTTATTGTGAGGCTTATGCTTCCCTGACAGTCGTTGACTCACCACTTAGGCTGTTACTAGAACTATGGGTTGCCATATTGTGACTTTCATGTTCCTGTGGTTTGACTCATAGAACTAGGTCTTTATCTTATTGATTTGGGGACCATAATCTTTTAAGGGTCTAGATCCATCCAAAAGCTGTGCACTACTAGAGACCTTAGTTGGCTAACCTCAAATAGGATCGACCATAGAACCATCAAACATTAAATACCACCCTGTTAGGACACAAGGGAGCATATATATATATATATATTCTCTTTTTTTTGCCCTCTTTTATTAGGCATCATGCATTGTAGGTATCTTGCAACTTTCAACATAGACATTATAACATGCATAATTTTTTTT
This sequence comes from Dalbergia cultrata, assembly GCA_031216105.1. NCBI lineage: Eukaryota > Viridiplantae > Streptophyta > Magnoliopsida > Fabales > Fabaceae > Dalbergia > Dalbergia cultrata. The sequence goes on along the minus strand of CM062352.1, from coordinate 24,842,734 downwards.
TTGTATAAATAATGCATATTATAATCATGCATAGCACATGCATTTTTCTCATCAAGCATATTTACTTTTCAAACATGAAAAATAACAATCATATTTTAATTGCACTTATTCATGTCACATGCATTCTCTTCATCCAACATGCATATTTATTTTTATTCATAACATGCATCTCATTCATTTTTCTTCTCTCTTTAAAAAGAAAAAAAAGAAAAATCTGTTGGTGGCAAAGGAATAACATCATATTTGACAATAGATGATGGAAGGAGCACAACACACTAGCAATATATCCAGCTCAAAGAAGCACTTCAATGTGATGGGAAATACCAGCTCTTTGGAGAAGTTGTATCAGTTGAGTCAATCGTTACCTAATGAAGATAGAAGAGCTTTCTCAAATAAGTATGGGTCTATTCTAAATCTATTACTCATATCAGTGGAAACTTCTGCCCTCAATATTCTAGCTCAATATTGGAGTCTCGCCTTGAGATGTTTTGAATTGCCAAACATTGACATCACTCCTACTATTGAAGAGTATGTCTGGTTGCTAAAATTACCAATGAAGAAAAGCACCTCTATTTATTTTCATCTGGAACAACCCTCTTCGGATGTAAAGATAGTAGAGCAATTTGGAGAATTACTAGGGGTACCGATGACTCGAGTGAAGCTAACGGGGCACGTAGATTCAAAAGGGGTGACTAAAACATTCATGGAAGATCATTTAAAAGACTTGGGGCATAAAAAAGAATGGGCTACTTTTTCAAGAGTACTGGCATTTGCTATCTATGGGCTGGTACTATTTCCTTCTGCTCCAGATATAATTGATCAAGCTGCTATGGATGTTTTCTTTGCTGTAGAAAATAAACGAAGAAATCTAGTTCCTGCCATGTTAGCTGAAATATTCTTGACCTTAAACTTTTGCCAACAGAAACAAAAAGGGAAGCTTCGATGTTGTCTACATCTCTTATACGTGTGGATTATTACACACATGTATGCAAGGAATCACATCAGAAATATCTCAGACCCACTAAGAAGCTTTCATCGTATCCCAAACAAGCCAAGAGGAGTCCATGAATGGAAGGCAGAATTTGATAGCATAAAGGAACAGTCATTTAAATAGGTTTGTCCATGGTATGAACATGAAAGAGGTGACATCATTCTTAGCTGTGGAAAATTTCATAATGTACCATTGATGGGTCCTAGAGGTTGCATATCATACACACCGACAATAGTACTTAGACAACTTTGTTGGACACAAAAGAAACCACAGGAAGAGCAACTTGGAGGACTCTATTTCTGGTGAACACACTAAGATGTTATCACAAGAAGTCAAAGAAGCATGGAGAAATGTTCACATGGTAGGAAGAAATGAGTTAGGAAAACCACTTGTGATTAGTACTCATGAGTATGTCACATGGAGAGAAGCAAGAAAGGTACATCAAAGTGTTCCTAGCTTTCCTATTGAAAAAGGGAATGATCCTCAGTTGACTGAGCAGATAGAAGTCATGAAGGCACAGATGAAGCTCCTAGAACAGCAAAAACAAGCAGCAGAACTAGAAGTTGTTATCACACAAAGTCAATGTGAGAAGAAAGAAAAGCTGATTGAGCAATTGAAAGATGAACTTGCTGATGTCCCTAGTCAAGAAAGGGAAAGACAGATGATCCATGATCTTGAAAAAAAGGTCCGAATGATGGCTATTGAGAAGAATAGGTTTTTGAAGCATATTAGCCAATTGAATAAAGCAAACAAAGGATTGAAGACAAAGCTTAGCCAACAAAGACAAATGAAAGAAGAATTAGAAGTTGAAATGCAAAAGCAAAAAGAAGAATTGGAGCTAAAGATAGAAAAGTTAAATGCAAGTCTAGCACAGGCTAAAAATGAATGTGACCAGGAATGGGCCCGTTTCATGCAATGTCGAAATCGACTTCTCCATACAGAAGATGCAGGTAGATTCTGGAAAAAATAAGCTGGTGACTGGGCAATGAAGGCTGAGATGTGGAAAGAAAAACATGCAAGATTAACTGAGGAATTGGGTCATCATATTCCAAAGTTTATCTATCATTTTGAAAGGGCAGAGAAGGAAGTTCTAAACAATCTCAAGCTTCATTTACCTAGGGAAATGAATGACTTCATGGATATGATCAGGGGTATAGCTAAAGGTTTTAAGAGAAAGAAGTTGTCCATTCATGACTCAATTATGATGTAATTGTACCCTTTGAATGAATAAATGAAATGAATTTGTCCCTTGACTTTCCCCCACTTCTCTTCAAATAAATGTGCAAGACTATATCCATTGTGAAGTAAAATCTCCCTTGGATATTTTGTCAATTACATTTTTCCTTATAGGAAAATTTTCCTTCTGCGTAGAATGTAAGAAAGAAGATCAAGCTTTACATTGCTAGTGTGCTCCTAACAAAGTATATTGTGGACTAATAGCCCTTGTACTTTGGTCCATCACATACCCTGTCTTATGGACAAAAATGTCCTCTGAACAGGATATAAATCAAGTCTATTACCATCAAATATAGATTTTATTCCTCGCAATCAAAGAATTTTTAAGTTTTACTTTTCATTTACTCACCATCTGTTTTTATGAGCCAGGTCATCAAACATTGCTCCTTCAAAGAAAGCTTTGTCTGACAGTAGTGCACCGGCTAGAGAGCCGTACGAACTTCGATCCAGAGTTGAGAAGAAGAAGGCCAAAGATAAGGAACAGACCATGGCTGCAGAAGGTGATAACCAAGGAAGGAATCTGAGTCAAGAAATTGACGAGCTTAAGGCCATGATGAAATCCATGTTCAGACCAGAATTCAAAAAGTTCATTGTGGACACTGTGAATATGGCCAAAGAAAATGAGGAAAATGTTGAGCGACCAGGATATGACTCGGATGGGAATGACAACAATGGAACCCCGCACAACGATGCCAACAATGTAGCCTCCCATAACAATGTGGATAAGGAAGCAGAACGATTGAAACTCAAACAGGAATTGCAAGAAAGCGTGCAAGAGCATCTCCGAATGCTGCGTGGACCTAGCCCATATGGTTTGATGAGTATCAATGATCTGTGTTTGGCACAAAGTGTGATTATTCCCAAAGACTTCAAGATGCCCGACTTCATCAAGTTTGATGGAAGCGCTAATCCCCTTATGCATTTACGGATGTATTGCACAAAGATGGGAATGTGGTCCAAAGATGAAAGCTTCTTGATCAGCTTTTTCCCTGAGAGCTTAGAAGGCATCGCATGGGAGTGGTATATGTAGATGGACTGAACACAGATTCGGTGTTGGGAAGATTTAGCTCAAGCTTTCACTAACCAATACAAGTTTAATCTGAATACTGCACCTACCAGAGATCAGTTGAAAGGAATGAGGAAGAAGGAGAATGAGTCTTTCAAGGAATATGCTCAAAGATGGAGGGCTATGGCTGGAAGGGTTGCTCCACCGATGTTAGAGCAAGAAATGTGCTCTTACTTCATCCATACATTGGAAGGTCCTTTTTCAAGAATATGCTTGGGACTCATGTAAAAGAGTTTGTGGATTTGGTCGAGATAGGAGAAAGAATCGAAACCAATATCCAAGAAGAGAAAGTAGAGCTAGCAATAGGAGAAACAAGTGAATCCAAGAAAGGCTCCCATTTTAAGAAGAAAGAGAATGCTGTCAATTACATCCACCCCCAACCTTATCAATCCACTCCTCGGCCAAACCATTACCCATCTTACTCAGACCAACAGTACCCACCTCCAAGAATCATCCCAACTTAAGCCCAAGCACCATATACACATCAACCGCACCAGATTAACCATGTTTCCTAACCATGACCTTATACACCAACAACACCTAGACCCCACCAAACAGTACCCCTAACCCACCAGAAAACCAATTCTTCCACAACAACCCCACTATTCAACACCAATAATAGACCTCCAATGGAAAATCGACCATTACCTGATTTCCACATGAGCAATGCTGAGCTGTTCAAGCATTTGTATGGAGACAACCTGCTAGCTCCACGTCCTGGAAAAACCTTGGTGCTGCCATATCCTCGGTGGTACAATCCAAACCAAACATGCGATTACCATTCCAACTCTCCTGAGCATTCTATTGAAGATTGTTATGGTTTCAGGAGTGCAGTATGGCGCTTAATTGATCGCGGTGCCATTAAGCTGGAAGAAGAACCAAGACCACACATAAGGAATAATCCATTCACCAATCATGGTAGAAGACAGGTAAATTCCATTTGCAATAAGAATCGTGCAAATCAGGGAGTGGAGAATGTTAAACTCCCAATGAATGAGATCCTGAAAGCCCTGAGGAAAGCGAGCTATAAGATGGAAGTCGAAGGAAGGAAAGGAAAAAGAACAGTGAAAGGATATGAAAGTGATTTATTTTATGAGTGCTCCGGAAAGAAGCATCACATAGAAGAGTGTCCAGAGCTGAAGCTCTTTATTGAAAGAATGGTCAACCTAGGGGTGCTTGAGATACCAAAAGGCATCAAACAGAGCATCAACATGGTTCACCAAGCGCCCCCTATTTTTAAAGTTTATAAACCTGAGTCGACACTTCTTTTCAAAGTACCTAAGCCATTTTCCTATGAGAGCAATCACATGGTTTCGTGGAAATATGAAACTGTCATAGAGCCCTATTCTGTGATGTCCGAAGAAATAACCCCTAAACAAGGGGCTGTACCTATCTTCAAAGTATCTAGATTGCCTTCTCATCTCACAATTCATGCAAACCTAATCAACTAGAAGTAATTGAAGAACCAGATCGTGAAGTATGCTCAAAACTCCTTGCATCAAAACCCATAACAAATGTCATAGGAATAGGAGGAATCACTCGGAATGGTAGGTGTTATACTCCAAGGAAACTATTAAAAGACCCTCAAGTGATACCTGAGAGCAAAAGAAAAGGTTGCGAAGACGAAGAAGAATAATTTCTGAAAATAATGAAACAAAGTGAGTATGATGTGGTGGATCAGCTGAAGAAAACACTAGCAAAGATCTCACTTTATTCATTGATCTTATCTTTAGAGGCTCATCGCAACACAATCAAGAGAATATTGAATCAGACATATGTACCTAAAGATGTAACCCCAGATAGGGTTGAAGGGATTGTGGGTGCAATTAGAACTGCTAACACCATCACCTTCAAAGAGGATGAAATTTTTCCTTATGCAGCGGGACGCCCGAAGGCACTCCACATCACCCTAAAATGCCAGGGTTGCAACATCACGAAAGTGTTGATTTATGGGGGATCAACTTTCAATGTGCTCCCCTACTCCACTCTACAGCAATTACCGATCAATCCTTCCATAATTACACCGAGTGAGACAATCGTCAAGGCATTTGATGGATCATTGCGGGAAATCATGGGTACCATTGACCTACAATTGGAAATTGGGCCAACCACGTTCTTGACTAGATTCCAAGTGATGGATATTGAACCTGGGTACACAATGCTGTTAGGAAGACCCTGGATCCATGAAGCAGGTGTTGTCCCTTCTACTCTTCATCATAGGGTGAAATTCATAGATTGCGGAAAGCTTATTACAGTGAAAGGAGAAGAGGAGTTGTTGGTAACCAAACCAGTGGCGGTGCCATACATTGACTGTGCTGAAGATACTCTTGAGGTCTCATTTCAAAATCTCAAGATAGCTGAACCAGAGGAACAAAAAGGTGATTCACTTCCAGTGGTTGCTCGAATCATGCAAAAGAGTGGGTTCAAAGAAGGAAAAGGGCTAGGAAGTCAGTTACAAGGAATCAAGGATCCAATCTCCCTCTCTAATAATCCTGGGAAGCTTGGCCTAGGATATGAAGCTACAGGAAAGCTGCAATCTTTTGAGCCTACCGAGAAAAAAATCCCACACATCAAGGACACATTTCCCACACCTGTAGCAGTGATGATGATAGAAGGAGTTGAACCTGTTAGCACTCTCGAAGAAGCCAAGGAGATACCTCGGCTAGTCTACCCAAGCTGCAAGCCATTGAACAATTGGGATTCTGTGCCCTTAGATAATTTGTTGTATCTTGAGTAATGAACATTTTAGTCACCTTTGTTGTACTTCAATTTTAATTAAATAATTATGCATATTTTTTTTTCCATTCTCTTTTCGTAATTTTTTTCGTTTATTGTTCTCCTCTTATTTATTTAGAGTCTTGTCTAAATTCCAGGGAATAATCTCTTTCAGAATCTCTATCTTGTGCAAATGATTGTGAAAATCTATTAACTGATTATTGTGTTACAATGGACTTGAATGAAAATGAACAAGATGAAGATCCTAAGTTGTGCCAACAATTTGGCCAAATCATAGATTCAATGGAAAAAGGGATAAATCCATATGATGAGATTGTCGAAACTGTGAATCTGGGTACTGATGAGGAAAAGAAAGAGGTGAAAATAGTTGATAACCCAGAAGAAGAAGAGATGATTGCACTGTTCCATGAATTCCTATATGTTTTTGTCTGGTCTTACAAAGATATGCCTGGTTTGGACCCAGAGATAGTGGCTCATAAAATCCCGTTGATTGACAGGATAGAACCTAAGCGACAGAAGTTGCGGAGGATGAGTCCAGAAATGTCACTTAAGATCAAGGAGGAAGTCAAGAAGCAACTTGATGCAGACTTTCTAGAGGTCCCGCTATACCCAAAATGGATAGCAAATATAGTACCTGTAACACCCTAATTTTTAACCCAACTTTCTAGAACACATTAGGTTAAACATTAGGCTATTACTTCATAGTCTCATTCTTTCATTAAAATACTTAGCGGAAATTACGGGTAATTTTTTTTTGAAAACATAGAACAAAGTGAGAGCCGTGAGCTTAACCAATCAAATGACAGAAATGTAAAGCATGCGTAACAATCATAAACAACCATGTAAAATAAAACATACATCAGAAGAACATAGATCATGAAGATAACAGACACATTTCATTAATAATAAAGTAGTTAAAGTACATAACTAGTCATACCCTTATAGAAACGGGCAGAGCTTGAAATACAACGGAAAAGGAAATACAACAGATAGCAAAGTACATGGTACAATGTAAAGATAAAAACCCAAAATACCACCCTCCTACTATGCTACAAGCACTAAACTACATCCCCTCCCAAAGGGTACGACCGAAGGGAAGATCCTTGCGAAGCTCAGGTACTCGAAAGCTCTCCAATGGAGTCTAGTGGCGACGGGGATCCTCGGGTGATGGAGGCAGGTAGCCGGGGAAACGCTCTAACTCCTCCTGAGTGGCCCAATGCAACGTGAAAGGCACACGAGGTGGCTGAACGTGGGCTCCTCGATGTGGATGCATCTCGGCTCTCCTCGCCAGGCATGGCTGCACCACAATCTCCTCACTCCCCATACGTCGGGACCGGGGAAAAGGGGCTGAACCCTCCGAAGAAACATGCATCGACAAATCCTAGGATGGGTCAGTCTCAGATCTCCTCGAACGAGGTACGTACTCCGGGAAATCTCGGACGGCGGAGGCAGAGGTACGGGCACGTCACAACTGTTCCTCACGTGGGCGGGTGTGCACGAAGATCATGTCGTCACTACCAAAGGGCGCAGTAGGAGTGAATTGGTAGCTCGAAACTGGATAAGCAAAAGGTCGTCCCATGTACACAAAAACACGAACGACACATCAACCCTCAAAGTGATATGAATGGTGGTCCAGGTCAAAGTGTATCTCCCATACTGGAGTGTCAATGAAAAGCACAAACGTCGTCATTGCTCTCTGAAGATGTGACGGAAGGAAAGAGAGAGAAGCATAAGAAATCTTGCTAAAGAAATCTCAGTAGGATTGTCCTATCCTAGGGTTACATCGTACACATCCTCAGGAACCTTGGGTTTAATTATAAAATAGTGATCATGTATATAAGGTTTAATTTAGGGTTTTCCAAACTAATTATCCAAGGTCAATTCTTTTTAGCATGCATCTTGATGTTATGAATGCAACATGTTATATCATGGATGCATGTCAATACTCGAACATATAAGACAACACATCAAAGCACATAAACATAAATCATGTGGCATGAGGGCATATAACTTTCAAGTGATTCATTCCTCAACTTCGTCACATCAATCATGGTACTTTAGCATATAAGCCACCCTAAAAATAATAACTAGGTTATGAGCTCATACCTCAGCTAGTCGTCAGTAGCTCTTTCTTATTATCTTGAATAAGTGAAACATAAATAATAATCCCAACTCGCAAGTACGGGTAGGGGGCAGGGATCATCTCTTTCTAGGATTAACCTCTTTGAAACGCTTTGCTAGCCACGCATGGCCTCGCAATTTGTCCGCTTTGGTAGGCTGCATCTACTCATACCCTCACGGATTTGTCTCTTCCCGGGGGTACTCGGCCGAACCGGCACTTCCTCGAGGGAAGCGCGTCTCTGTGCTTTGTCACATAAAAATCTCCTGGGGGTGCTCGGCCCAACCGGTGTCACCCAGGGTTTTCAACTCATAGGGTACTCATAAACATTTCTTTCAACCCTTTAAGGTTTGACAGAAATTCGGTAGCATAACAGCTGTTAAACCGAATTTCCTTCAAATTGCCACAAGCTAATCCACACATCATGTTCTCATGAAATCTCATGCTATGATAAACTTTAACATTTCATCAATCATTTTCTCATGCATCAAGCACATCTTATCATATCATTGCATCATACAACACACCATAGCATTAACAACTTTTTAGTGTCTTATGCATTGACCCTTAAGGTCCCTAACTCACATTCTAAGTTATAAATCATCAAACCTAATCTCTCGGGAACTTATAAGGTCTTAACTAAGTATTTCTCATCTCACACTATGGTCAAGAACATCTCTAAACCTCAAGAATGCATAAGTCATAATCCTAATTTTACGGGTACCTAGGAGTCACAATAATGACCTTTTCTAAGTCCAGTTTGCTCCTAAGGTATCAAGATCAAGTCCTAAACCATTTATGAGTCATTCCAACACACTTAAACTAATTTAAATCCATGATTAGCATTACTAAACCTTGCTGGACAGAATCCAGAAAATTCAAACATTGAAGGATCTAGAACTCTCAAATTAATTCTTTTCTAGTTTCTAACTTCTCTTATCTTTCACATATGAGTCTTAACATTGATTATACTTGAACATAAGCATATTATCCTCATTAACACAGCTCATATAGTGGCTAAACATGGCAAGGCAGAACCGAAACAACATCTCCATTTAAAGGCATCAAACACCATTTCTAAAGCACATAGAATACTAGTTTCTCTTCGAACCTTTTTAAAACTTTCAAAACTCATTTATAAACAATTTTAACATCTAAAATCATAAGAATATTTAAGATGGCAGTGACCAATTCATCTGTCTCAAGAGGTCCTAAATTCTTAAAACTTAGTTCTATGCATTCCTTAAACTCATAAAAGCTTGGAAAAATTATAAAACATAGTCTTCAATACTTAGAAATGTAACATCCCCTGCTGCTTTATGGATTGATGAATGTCCCCACAAACCAACACGGGTCTTTTCAGCATGCTTTGTCCTCACTCGCACGCTTCCTGGGAGAACTTCCCAGGAGGTCACCCATCCCAAAATTACCCCAAGTCAAGCACGCTTAACTGTGGAGTTCTTTCAGTTTGGACTACCGAAAAGAAGATGCATCTTGTTGATATAGGTAGTATGAATCAATTCATATAAGCCCTCCTCAACTGTATAGTCCCATACCTATACAGTTTCAGGATCCCTCTCATTCGGGTGTGTAATCGGTTCATTCATGTACCCCTCCGCTTAGAGGACCTTGCGAGGAGCCGCTCCTTGTCCGTGCCCTCTTTACACCGGCGATCACTCCTCGTCCTCGTCCCCGGGCGTTAGAAGAAACACCAAGACCCCTTAGGGCCGAAATATGAACCAAAGGAAATAAATATTTTTAGACCTTTGTTTGAGACAACAATGGGCAAGTCTTTGAGCTCTAGGTTCATTTAGGTGATGACATAAAAATAAACATGCTCATGCACTTATTTTAGGTTCCATTAGAAAGTAAAGTGATAGCACAAAGTAAATATGAATGCAACTCATTATTATCTTGGTATTAAGTGAGAACTTGAAATATAAACATGATAATGCATAGCTTGAAATATAAACATGATAATGCAAGGTTCACCTATTATCTTGATACGTAGTGATAGCAAGGAAAGTAGACATGATGTGCATAGCATAAAAGTAAACATGATGCAAGGTTCATTTTATGGTTAGCTAGAGCTCATTCAAGACTTTAACAAAGTAACAACCCAACATATATCTCATTACAAAGAGAGCTCTAGAGTTCTTGAACCAAGTTCTCATAGGAACTATGAGGTTCTTGAACATCATCATCAAGCTCAAAGAAAACAAACTTACTAAACAAAACCAAACAAAATCTTAAGGATCAGAATACCAAAACCGAAAACCTTACAAAAGAACAAGAAAGCGAAACTAAGCCAAGTTCTTTATTAAATACCCAAAACCCCTATCTAGAGAAAAATCTCTAGAACGTGCTAGCCAACTTTAAGGTTGACAAGGGTAGGCTTGGGCTTTTAGAAATCCTTAGATTAATTTTCTTAAGTTGAAAAACCATGTGAGCTAAGTATAGTATAGATGGAGTTAAAGAAAAAGAAAAACTCAAGCTCTAGAGGTTTCTTTGAGATGAACACATAGTCATCCTCTAGGAGTCCTCATCATTGAGCTATCATGTGCTCCTCAAGGCCTCATGGCCGAAATCACAAGGAAGGAAAAACAAAGAAAGTTTCAAAAGAAAATCCAAGAGAAAGCTAGAAAGAACTCATTTTCAAGAAAACAAAGTTTAGAAAACACTCCTACCTAGAGTGAAGATGAAAACTTGAACTCTTTGAAAAGGAAAATAAGATGATAAGCTCCTCCAAGAGGCAAGATAGCTTCGGCCAAGAGAGGATGAGAAGGTTGGAGTTGTGTTCCAAGTGAGGTTGTGTTTGAGGTGTGGTGTTTGAGAGGTTTGAAGATGGTTCAAGGCTTTGGGGTGGTGTTTGAAGGTTGAGAGATGATGATGAGATGAAGAGATGAAGAAGATGAAGATGAAGAACAAGAGGAAACTCTCTTGAAACTTAGAGAGAAAAAGAAAGAACTCAAGAAATCTTAGGAAAACTAAAAGTGTGCAAATGAACTAAAGTGTTTGTATGTGTTTCTAGGCAAGGTATTTATAGAGAATGAAAACAAATTATGGCTCAAAAGGGAGGAGGGCTGGCCGTGTGGTATTGGAGGGAAAGGAAGAGAAAATATCTCTTACACAAGGTCATTCAAGCATGGTTTGAAGTATGGAAGCTATGCTACAATGTATGGCTTGATGTGAGTTAATTTCCTATTAATTTTTGATGAAATTAGGCTTCTAGAAACAATGCATTGCTGAAACTTTTCCAGCCACAAATAAATAGAGAAAATGGGCTATTTTAATTAGTTATTTACTTGGAAAATCAAGCTTGATTGAAAGTTATGACAAGGTATAGTGTATGTGACTTGAGGTATGGCCTTGGAGTGTTGAAAAATTAAACATGTGATGCATATGGGGAGGAGGACAGCTTCGGCCAGGCCTTAGGCAGCAGAGAGGAGGTGAGTTTTGATAATTTAATTGGGTGTTAATGGTAGGTTTAAATGTGTATTAGCTTAGGTACAAGGTTAGGAATAATTAAGCTTAAGTTTAGGTAACTAAGAAGGTGTTTTAAGGATTTTATGACAGGATTAGGAGTGCTCATACATCATTAGAGAATTTTAAACTCATTTATGAATAAACAATGTGTAACACAATTCCATGATTTAAGGAATTGGAAAGAGAAAATACTATTCAAGATTTCATGACTAGGAGTCTTGAAATTAAAATATGATTTTAAGTTGTAATTAAGCATTTTTAGGTTCTAATCAACTTTAATAAATTATTTTGACTCAAGATTAATTATGGAAATTAATTAACCTTCGATTAGAGCCTAATATTGCTTAGGTTTGCTTAATCACGCGATTAAGCGTAAAACACGAAACTAGGGGCAAAACCGTAATTTTGCACTAATTTCGCCCGGGACCTCCGGGACCAAAATTAAAGTCACAGTCTACATAAAAATGCCTTTTAAAATCATCTGGAGAAGTTTCAGGTTCATCCGGCACTTGCAAACGGGTAAAACACCGCAGGGGCGTTTTGGTCATTGCGACCCGAAAACTCGAAAAACGAGATTTTCAATCCCGGGAAGGTACACAAGTCATTTAATCCCCTTCCAACATTGAGTTTGCCCTTCGAGTATTGCCGGACCAGCTTTCCTTGAATTCCGGGCCGAAAATGACCTCAGGGGCATTTTGGTCATTTTCCCTCTATCAGAAAATCAGGGCGTTACATTACTCCCCTCCTTAAAAAGAATTTCGCCCTCGAAATTCGTAGCTTAGAACAACTCGGGGTACTTCGACCTTATCTCGGACTCAAGTTCCCACGTGAACTCTTTGGTGTTGCCACGTCCCCACGCGACCTTCACCAAAGGAACAGACTTGTTCCTCAACTGTTTAACGCCTTGGTCCACGATTCTCGTTGGCGGTAGATTGAACGTCAGGTCCTCCCTTAGCTGTACGTGTTCTGGCTCTAAGACATGGCTAGGTTCGGACTCGTATTTATGTAACATCCCCAAATTTATAACTAAGAATCTTAATTATCGATAGCAAAACCAAGAGAATCTGGACAAATGTTATGAAACACAACAAATAGACTACTTAAGTATGTCTAGAGAAAAATGCAAAGAATTACGAAAATGCCATCACTTAGTGGAAATTACGAAAATGCCCTTGCTATGTAAAGGAAATTACCAAACTACCCTTGCCTTATTAAATGACAAAGATACCCTTACTCTATGAATGGAATTACAAGAATATCCACTAACATCTTTGCACAAAACATGGAAACGTGTTTGCATAAAACATGGAAACATGTTTGCATAAAACATGGAGCATTTTCATCCAACATGTTTGCATAAAACATGGAAACGTGTTTGCACAAAACATGGAAACGTGTTTGCACAAAACATGGAAACGTGTTTGCACAAAACAAGGAGCATTTTCATCCCAAAATTCAGCCAACATGTTTCCATAAATCATGCTCCAAGTGCTTTCCATCTTCTATTTTTTTCTCTAATCTTTCCACTATAAATACTCCTCAAACTCTCTTCAATTCAGAAACTCCCTAAGTGTTCTTTCTTTCTTATTCTATCATTCTTCTTATGTTCTTCAAAAACTTCTCTTGATCCTCTAAACTTCATCCAAACACTTCAATCCTAAGTCCAAACTTTCACTAGCCCTCACAAGAGTTACAATCTTTAACTCTAGTGAGAAATATTTTCTTAAGCATTCAAGTTCTAGAGCCAAGATTCAAGGAGGGTCATCCACTCCAAAGACTCTTGTTCGAAGCTTAAGGAAGAAGAGAAGGACCCTTTTTAGACCCTACACAAGAGGTAGGAGCTTCATCTTTAATTGTTCAAGCATTGTTGGCTTCTAACCTTGATAGAATGCCTCAGGTTTGAGTTATTGTCAAAAGTTTTAAATGATTATTTGAAAAATATATTTTTAGAAATATGACATGTTCTATTTTGTTATGAGTACCCTTATGATGTTATCAAACTCAAATATAACTTGAAAAGATTGTATGTGAAACCTGATTTAATAAAGGTAACTTAAGACATGAAAATGGTAGGTGCTGGAATTTCTAGTTGTTTCTGGCAGCAGGTACTTCGAAAGCTACTGTTCATAAAATATCAAGTATCTCGAAATTAAAATAATTTTAATATAAACTAGACTCATTATAGAACACTCTCCAAAAAGAATCACCCAAAACGGAGTTTTCTAGCTCAAGATATAAATTTTTAAAGTAGAGCCTAAGACTGAAACTTTAAATCTGACCTTGTAGTAGTAAAATAGATGTAACTCACTCTAGAAAAATGTAAATGGACTGATTTCAACTTTGTTGGAGAGCTAACACATATAGGAATACACCCATGTATGTTATGTATAAAGCTTTGTACCACATAAATACAGAATGAGAAATAAATTTCGGGATAGTGTACTGTGAAAGTGCAGTTTGGAAAGGTTCTGGCTAAGGAAAGACTTGGTATTTAAGCATGTCCATTGTGACCCACCTCTCTTTCTGGGAACCCTCCTATGCATGGTTTACAGTTGATTTACACTATTCCAAAGATGTAAATGCTAAAATTTGATGAGTTAGGAATTTGGAACTACCTTTACTAACAAGTATACAGAGAATTATAAACTTTCTTCTAAAAGATGTCAAAACTATAAATAAAAGAATCAAGTCTTGTAAAGAGAGAATTTTAAGAATTTAAGTAGAATAATAATCTTCAAGAGTTATATGAAAGTCATAATAAAAATATATAAGGAACCTATAATAATATTTTGAAGTGCATTAATGTATTAATGGAATGCTAAGAGTACAAAGAACACTAAGAGAAAAAGATAATACTAAGACATCCATTACCTCTTACGAACACTAGGAACTCAACTTGATAACTTTGGTTAGTTAATATGAATTATCTATGAAAGTGTTTACTATGAGATTTACATGATATTGTCCATGTTTTATGAAGTGATTTATAGTAATGTGAATGTATGGTGATGAATTATGAAATGATGAGGATGAATGATTGATTGCCCAAGGTTTATTGTGATTACATGATAATATGCATACATTCATTTTCCAAAAGAAATAATAAAAGTAAAGTTTGAAAAAGTAGCAATGAAAGTCTGGAAAAGTGGACTTGAGCTAAACTCACGGCTTAACCCCCTAAACCGTTGAGATCACGACAACGGAATGAAAACCAAAAAGGTTATGGCGACGGCCATGGTATGAGCTCATTACCCTTTTAGGGTGGTCTAAGGCATTGATGCATTCATCCCATGAATAATTAAGAAATATGTTGATGAAATAAATGAAAGATGATGATCACTAAACAAGTGAATGTTGAGGATGAGTAATCATGAAATGCATGCAGCTCCTAAATGATTATCGCTTATTAGTGGTTTTACATGATATGCTTATATGTATGCTTGATGAAATCTTGAATGAATATTTACGCTAATGTTCAAGATTAGTTTAAAAGTAATCGCACTTCGCTAATCACGCTTGTGAAAGTTTGATAATTGAATCCTTACCTGCTCACCTTTTATAATAAACCCGAAGTGACTGGGACGACAACGATGACACTTTTAGTACAAGTAGGAACTCCTATTGAGAAATCATGTATTTCTCACTCCTATGTTTATTTTCCGTTGTCGTTACGCAGAGACAGCACGTGTCCACCTAAAGCAACGAGGCCGTAGTCGAGGAAGGAGGTAGCACGTGAAGATTTCAAACCGTTCAAGTAGGAGCATTCCGAGCTTTAGTTACATTATAGTTTGTGAGAAACAATTAGTAATAGTAGAACTTATATTGTTATTTGTAATAACTTATCGATTATGATATATGCCCTATTGTGACTTATGTATTAAGTGATTATATTCCAGTTTATGTGATAATTGTTCTACACTTAGTCTTTTATTCCGCTTATTTAATTAAGTGCGCAATGTAATTTGATTATTATCTATAAAAGCGCTATGTATTTCACTTCTCGTTCTGAGGCTTAAGTTTTCAAAAATTAATTTATTTAAAGAAAAAACTTCCATTATTTTTCTAAGTTAATTTCAAAAGAAAATTAATACAAGGCATAAGTGACAACTAATAGAATCCAAATGTGAACTTAAGCACAGTGGGGTTCTATTAGGGTGTTACATTATGGTATCGAGCAGATTCATCCTATTTAAGCCTGAGGAATGGACTGACTATGCTTCTGTCTATGATATCATGCTATTAATCTTATCTGTATGATGGGATATAGGATTTAGAAATGCATGATCGTCTTGTGATACTGCCATAGTTGCTACCATGCTTAGCTATAGTATTGAGCCCGATCAACTCGATGACTGTTTGGTGTGTCTAGGAACTAATGGCAAGAAATGCACGTCGCATGGGGCACGCGGTGGAGGTAATCGTGATGAACTGGCAAATGCACTCCAGGAGATGGCTAGGGCTATGCAAGCACAAGCAACAGTGATGAGGGCGCAGATGAATAGGATGTCAGAGGAATCAGTTGGGAACCAAGAACATGGAAAATTCTCAGAATTCAAGAGGCTGGACCTCCGTAATTCAAAGGGACAACTAACCGAAATAGCCGACATATGGATTCAAGAGATGGAGAAGGTTTTCTCGGTGGTAGAATGCTCGATGAACAAAAGGTGGCATTCTCTACTTATATGCCGAAAGGAGAGGTCTTTGCATGGTGGAAGGGTGCAGAGGGCTTGCTTGAAAGTGCTGACATACAGATTACGTGGGAGGTTTTCTATGCTACATTCCATAAGAAATATTTTCCAGATCCTGTTAAGAAGGCAAAGGAAGTAGAATTTACATTCTTTGACATAGGAAATCAAGTGTGGATGAGTACACAGCTAAGTTTGAAGAACTGATCAAACACTCAACTAGCTACCAAAGTAATCCCAACGAGGCTTGGAAATGCATGAAATATGAGAGTGGTTTGAGGCCTGACATATTGACATCTGTGGCTCCACGGAGGTCACCGACTATGCATCTTTAGTCGGCCAAAGCCAAGTGGTGAGAGTTGCAATCGCCACTAGTTGCCCACCGAGTTGAAGAGAATAGGAAGAGGTCTGCTCAACAAGGTCACCGAGGGTTCCCACCCCCTTACAAGAAACCCTACCAAGGAGGTGGATTTAAAGGGAAACAACCCCAACACCCTATGATGAATCAACCTAAGACACAAGCTGTTAATCGACCTAGGATGGCTGTCCCCTGAACCTATGACTAGACCCCTTGTGCCACTTGTGGAAAGATACATGGAAGGGAATGCAGATTTGGTAAGAATGTTTGTTATCGGTGTGGACAGACAGGACACTATTCTAGAGAGTGCCTAAAGCTCAATCAGTCTTCTACACTTAAGCCTAAGGCACAGGGACATGTGTTTGCTATCACTGCTGAGATGCCCTCAGAATCCGATGATCTGATTCAAGGTAAGTGTATAATTAATGGAAAACCCTTAATTGTATTGTTTGATTCTGTCGCGACACATTCATTCATTTCATATGATTGTGCTAATAAGTTGACGTTGTATATATCGACTTAAAAATCATCTTAGTTGTCTCTACACCCACTATAAATCTTTGTTACAACTGATCAAGCCTGCCTAAATTGTGAATTTGAGGTAGCTGATAGGATTTTTCATCATGATTTAGTTTGTCTACCCTTGTCTAGTTTTGATGTAATCTTGGGCATGGATTGGCTTTCGGCTAACCGTGTGTTACTACATTGTGCAAATAAGTCACTAGTATTTCTTCCCAAACCATCTTTACCCAATCCCTCTAAACTTGATAGAAAGGTACGACTATACCTAAACTCCATTATCGTGGGGGATAGTAGGAATGAAGAGCGAGGATATGTTTTCCTGATGACAAGTGAGAGGAAAGTGGAGCAAGCTCTAGAAAAGATCCTTGTAGTAAAGGAATTCTCAGATGTTTTTCCTGATGACATACCTGAATTTCCTCCAAAAAGGGAGATTGAGTTTTCTATAGATTTGGTACCGAGAACGGGACCCATATCTATAGCACCTTATAGGATGCCACTAGCCGAGTTAACAGAATTGAAGAAGCAATTAGAGGAGCTACTAGAGAAGAAATTCATTAGGCCTAGTGCTTCACCATGGGGAGCTCCAGTGCTATTTGTCAAGAAGAAGGATGGGAGCTTGCGGTTATGTGTGGATTATAGGCAGCTAAACCAAGTGACCATAAAGAATAAATACCCTTTGCCTAGAATAGATGACCTCATGGACCAATTAAGAGGAGCCTAAGTGTTTTCCAAGATAGATCTGTGATCAGGATACCACCAGATTCGAGTGAAGGAGGAGGACATACCAAAGACAGCCTTTAGGACTAGATATGGACATTATGAGTTTAATGTGATGTCGTTTGGGTTAACCAATGCACCGGCAGTGTTTATGGACTACATGAATAGGATATTTAGACCATACTTGGACAAGTTTGTAATAGTGTTCATCGATGACATTCTAGTTTACTCTAGAACTGAAGAAGAGCACGAAGAACACTTACGAGTGGTGTTGGAGGTGTTGAGGAACAAGAAACTTTATGCAAAGTTGTCCAAGTGTGAATTTTGGACGAAGGAAGTTAAGTTCTTAGGTCATGTAGTGTCACATGGGGAATAGCAAGAGACCCAAGTAAGATAGAAGCGGTGCAACAATGGGAAACCCCTACCACTGTAAAGGAGATTAGGAGTTTTCTAGGGCTAGCCGGTTACTACCGAAGGTTCATTAGAGGTTTTTCCCAAATTACCTTACCCCTTACCAAGCTAACAAGGAAGAATTCAGCTTTTATATGGAGCCCAGAATGTGAAGAGAGTTTCCAAGAACTAAAGAAGAAGTTGACTACTACCCTGTCCTAATCCTACGACCCAAAAGAAAAATTTGAGGTGTATTGTGATGCCTCGGGAAGAGGACTAGGATGTGTTTTGATGCAAAATAGGAATGTAGTAGCCTATGCCTCTAGACAGCTCAAACCCCATGAAGTTAATTACCCAACCCATGACTTAGAGCTAGCGGCTATTGTCTTTGCCTTAAAAATCTGGAGACATCATCTTTATGGTGTAAAGTTTGAAGTCTTTTCTGACCACAAAAGTTTGAAATACCTCTTCAACCAAAAGGAACTCAATATGAGACAAAGGCGTTGGATGGAGTTTCTCAAGGACTATGACTTTGGGTTGAACTATCACCCAGGAAAGGCAAATGTGGTAGCAGACGCTTTGAGTCGTAAGTCCTTGCATGCCGCTTGGCTCATGGTGAAAGAAAATGAGCTGATAGAAGATTTTAGGAACCTCAACTTAGGATATAGGGGACTTGAACAAATTTGGTTAAGCTGACTAAGTGTAACCAGAGCTTTAAGGATCAAATAATTCAAGCCCAAAGGGAAGATGAGGATTTCCTTAGAACCTTAACCCTTGTCAAGTAGGAAAGTTGAAAGAGTTTGTCCAGGATAAGGAAGGAGTGTGGAGATACCAAGGGAGAATCTGTGTACTGCAAAGAAGGATTGAGAGCTAGCATTTTGGAAGAAGCCCACAAGAGTCAATTTAGTGTACACCCGGTATAACCAAGATGTACCATGACCTAAAAAGATGTTCTTGTGGCCAAAGATGAAAGCAGATATAGCAAATATAGTGCAAAAATGTTTGGTATGCCAAAAAGTGAAGATAGAGCATCAAAAACCCTCCGGAGTGCTGCAACCTCTCGAAATCCCCGAATGGAAGTGGGAAGGAATATCCATGGATTTCGTGATGGGATTGCCAAGAACGCCTACCGAACATGACTCCATATGGGTAATTGTGGATAGATTGACCAAATCTGCTCACTTTTTACCCATTCGAGCAAATTACCCTTTGGAAAAGTTAGCTCACTATACATCCAAGAGATAATAAGGCTCCATGGAGTACCCAAAACCATTGTCTCAGATAGGGATCCAAGGTTCACCTCAAGATTTTGGGGAGCTTTGCAAAAGGCGTTTGGTTCAAGGTTGTGTCTAAGCACTGCCTATCACCCTCAAACCGATGGACAATCGTAAAGAACAATTCAAACCCTTGAGGATATGCTAAGAGCATGTGTCTTAGACCAGCCAAAAAGTTGGGACAAACAACTTCCATTGATTGAGTTTGCATATAATAATAGTTACCACACTAGCATTGGGATGGCACCCTATGAGGCTTTGTATGGTAGAAAGTGTCAATCACCACTTTGTTGGTGTGACCCGAGAGAGCAAAGTATTTTGGGCCTGATTTGGTAGAAGAGACAACCAAACAAATAAGGAGAATTAGGGAAAGAATCCTCCTTTGCTCAGTAAGCGAGAAGAGCTATCTTTGACAAGAGAAGGAAACCTCTCGAATTTCAAGAAGGAGAACACATATTCTTGCGAATTACTCCTACCACAGGTATAGGTCGTGCAATGAAAGTCAAAAAGCTAAGCCCTAGATTCTTAGGACCCTTCCAAATCCTCAAAAGGGTAGGTCCCTCCGCCTACCAAATTGCATTACCTCCAAATTTGTCTAACCTACATAATGTTTTTCATGTGTCCCAATTGAGAAAGTATCAGTCAGACCCCAGTCATGTGTTTGAGCCAGAAACTATACAATTAAAAGATGATTTAACTTTTGAATTACCACCGATGAGGATCGTGGATCATGGCATCAAGCAGCTGAGAAACAAATCTGTATCTCTGGTCCGAGTAGCCTGGGGACAAGATGGAATGGAAGAGCACACATGGGAGCTCGAGGAAGATATGCGAAAAGAATTTCCAAACCTATTCACAGGTATCAAATTTTGAGGGCAAAATTTTTAATAAGAAGGGGAGAAATGTAACATCCCCAAATTTATAACTAAGAATCTTAATTATCGATAGCAAAACCAAGAGAATCTAGACAAATGTTATGAAACACAACAAATAGACTACTTAAGTATGTCTAGAGAAAAATGCAAAGAATTACGAAAATGCCATCACTTAGTGGAAATTACTTAAAATGCCCTTGCTATGTAAAGGAAATTACCAAACTACCCTTGCCTTATTAAATGACAAAGATACCCTTACTCTATGAATGGAATTACAAGAATATCCACTAACATCTTTGCACAAAACATGGAAACGTGTTTGCATAAAACATGGAAACATGTTTGCATAAAACATGGAGCATTTTCATCCAACATGTTTGCATAAAACATGGAAACGTGTTTGCACAAAACATGGAAACGTGTTTGCACAAAACATGGAAACGTGTTTGCACAAAACAAGGAGCATTTTCATCCCAAAATTCAGCCAACATGTTTCCATAAATCATGCTCCAAGTGCTTTCCATCTTCTGACTTTTTCTCTAATCTTTCCACTATAAATACTCCTCAAACTCTCTTCAATTCAGAAACTCCCTAAGTGTTCTTTCTTTCTTATTCTATCATTCTTCTTATGTTCTTCAAAAACTTCTCTTAATCCTCTAAACTTCATCCAAACACTTCAATCCTAAGTCCAAACTTTCACTAGCCCTCACAAGAGTTACAATCTTTAACTCTAGTGAGAAATATTTTCTTAAGCATTCAAGTTCTAGAGCCAAGATTCAAGGAGGGTCATCCACTCCAAAGACTCTTGTTCGAAGCTTAAGGAAGAAGAGAAGGACCCTTTTAGACCCTACACAAGAGGTAGGAGCTTCATCTTTAATTGTTCAAGCATTGTTGGCTTCTAACCTTGATAGAATGCCTCAGGTTTGAGTTATTGTCAAAAGTTTTAAATGATTATTTGAAAAATATATTTTTAGAAATATGACATGTTCTATTTTGTTATGAGTACCCTTATGATGTTATCAAACTCAAATATAACTTGAAAAGATTGTATGTGAAACCTGATTTAATAAAGGTAACTTAAGACATGAAAATGGTAGGTGCTGGAATTTCTAGTTGTTTCTGGCAGCAGGTACTTGAAAGCTACTGTTCATAAAATATCAAGTATCTCGAAATTAAAATAATTTTAATATAAACTAGACTCATTATAGAACACTCTCCAAAAAGAATCACCCAAAACGGAGTTTTCTAGCTCAAGATATAAATTTTTAAAGTAGAGCCTAAGACTGAAACTTTAAATCTGACCTTGTAGTAGTAAAATAGATGTAACTCACTCTAGAAAAATGTAAATGGACTGATTTCAACTTTGTTGGAGAGCTAACACATATAGGAATACACCCATGTATGTTATGTATAAAGCTTTGTACCACATAAATACAGAATGAGAAATAAATTTCAGGATAGTGTACTGTGAAAGTGCAGTTTGGAAAGGTTCTGGCTAAGGAAAGACTTGGTATTTAAGCATGTCCATTGTGACCCACCTCTCTTTCTGGGAACCCTCCTATGCATGGTTTACAGTTGATTTACACTATTCCAAAGATGTAAATGCTAAAATTTGATGAGTTAGGAATTTGGAACTACCTTTACTAACAAGTATACAGAGAATTATAAACTTTCTTCTAAAAGATGTCAAAACTATAAATAAAAGAATCAAGTCTTGTAAAGAGAGAATTTTAAGAATTTAAGTAGAATAATAATCTTCAAGAGTTATATGAAAGTCATAATAAAAATATATAAGGAACCTATAATAATATTTTGAAGTGCATTAATGTATTAATGGAATGCTAAGAGTACAAAGAACACTAAGAGAAAAAGATAATACTAAGACATCCATTACCTCTTACGAACACTAGGAACTCAACTTGATAACTTTGGTTAGTTAATATGAATTATCTATGAAAGTGTTTACTATGAGATTTACATGATATTGTCCATGTTTTATGAAGTGATTTATAGTAATGTGAATGTATGGTGATGAATTATGAAATGATGAGGATGAATGATTGATTGCCCAAGGTTTATTGTGATTACATGATAATATGCATACATTCATTTTCCAAAAGAAATAATAAAAGTAAAGTTTGAAAAAGTAGCAATGAAAGTCTGGAAAAGTGGACTTGAGCTAAACTCACGGCTTAACCCCCTAAACCGTTGAGATCACGGCAACGGAATGAAAACCAAAAGGTTATGGCGACGGCCATGGTATGAGCTCATTACCCTTTTAGGGTGGTCTAAGGCATTGATGCATTCATCCCATGAATAATTAAGAAATATGTTGATGAAATAAATGAAAGATGATGATCACTAAACAAGTGAATGTTGAGGATGAGTAATCATGAAATGCATGCAGCTCCTAAATGATTACCGCTTATTAGTGGTTTTACATGATATGCTTATATGTATGCTTGATGAAATCTTGAATGAATATTTACGCTAATGTTCAAGATTAGTTTAAAAGTAACTGCACTTGACTAATCACGTTTGTGAAAGTTTGATAATTGAATCCTTACCTGTTCACCTTTATATAATAAACCCGAAGTGACTGGGACGACAACGATGACACTTTTAGTACAAGTAGGAACTCCTCTTGAGAAATCATGTATTTCTCACTCCTATGTTTATTTTCCGTTGTCGTTACAGAGACAGACGTGTCCACCTAAAGCAACGAGGCCGTAGCTGAGGAAGGAGGTAGCACGTGAAGATTTCAAACCGTTCAAGTAGGAGCATTCCGAGCTTTAGTTACATTATAGTTTGTGAGAAACAATTAGTAATAGTAGAACTTATATTGTTATTTGTAATAACTTATCAGTATGATATATGCCCTGTTGTGACTTATGTATTAAGTGATTATATTCCAGTTTATGTGATAATTGTTCTACACTTAGTCTTTTATTCCGCTTATTTAATTAAGTGCGCAATGTAATTTGATTATTATCTATAAAAGCGCTATGTATTTCACTTCTAAATTCTGAGCTTAAGTTTTCAAAAAAATTAATTTATTTAAAGAAAAAAAAAACTTCCATTATTTTTCTAAGTTAATTTCAAAAGAAAATTAATACAAGGCATAAGTGACAACTAATAGAATCCAAATGTGAACTTAAGCACAGTGGGGTTCTATTAGGGTGTTACAATTTACATAGCTGAGAGACGTGAAAGACGTCATGGAGATTTGACATATTAGGTGGTAAGGCTATTTTGTAAGCTACAGACCCGATTCTCTGAAGAATTTCAAAAGGACCGAGAAATCGGGGACTCAACTTTTTTACTTTCATGGCTCTACCTATTCCTGTAGTGGGAGTAATTCTTAGAAATACATGCTCGCCTTCTTGGAATTCCAAGGGCTTGCGCCTTTTGTCCGCATAGCTTTTCTGCCGACTTTGAGCGGTTAAGATTCTATCCTTGATCTTCTTGATTTGCTCCGTCGTTTCCCTCACTACATTAGGTCCTAAGACACTTTGTTCTCCGGGCTCGTACCAACATAAAGGTGATTGGCACTTCCTTCCATATAACGCCTCGTACGGTGCCATACCAATGCTCACTTGATAACTGTTGTTATACGCAAACTAGATCAAAGGCATGTACTTATCCCAACTCCCTTTTTGGTCCAAGACACAGGCTCTTAGCATATCTTCCAGGGTTTGGATTGTCCTCTCAGATTGACCATCTGTTTGTGGGTGGTAAGCAGTGCTCAAGCACAACTTAGAACCAAACGCCCTTTTGAAAGGCTCTCTAAAAACATGATGTAAACTGCCGATCTCGATTCGAGATTATCGTCGATGGTACTCCATGTAACCTTACTATTTCTTGGATGTAAAGCTAAGCCAACTTATCCAACGAGTACGTGACTCGAATAGGTAGAAAGTGAGCCGACTTAGTCAGTCGATCCACGATTACCCATACGGCATCATGGGCAGCTTGGGTCTTTGGCAATCCCGTCACAAAATCCATTGATATACTCTCCCACTCCCACTCTGGGATTAACAAGGGTTGCAACATGCCAGAAGGTTTTTGGTGTTCAATCTTGACCTTTTGGCAGACCAAACACTTACTGACCCAGGTGACCACATCCTTCTTTAATCCGAGCCACCAAAACATCTTCTTCAAATCTTGGTACATCTTGGTAGTACCAGGATGTATGGCGAAGTTGCTCTTGTGAGCATCCTCCAAGATCTTCTCTCGAAGGTCGCCATCTTGTGGCATACAGATTCGCCCCTCGAACCTCCATAACCAGTCGGGGCCTCGTACAAAACCTTTCAACTTTCCGGCCTTAACTGCCTCGATTGTCTCCATAAAGTCCTCATTTTCTCTTTGGGCAAGCATAATCCTTTGCTTAAACCCACTGGTCACCGTGAGATGACACATCACGATACCTTTTTCCGTCATAGACATCCCAAGATTCATATCCCTAAACTGCTCTATTAATCCAACTTCGTTAACCATCATACAAGATAAACGCAATGACTTTCGACTCAAGACATCGGCGACTACATTAGCCTTGCCGGGGTGGTAACTTAAGCCAAAATTGTAGTCCTTGAGGAATTCCATCCATCTTCTTTGCCTCATATTCAACTCCTTTTGATCAAAGAGATGCTTGAGGCTCTTATGATCGGAGAAAACTTCAAACCTTACACCATACAAATGGTGTCTCCACATCTTTAGGGCGAACACGATGGCCGCTAATTCTAGGTCATGGGTAGGGTAGGTTACTTCGTGAGGCTTGAGTTGTCTGGACGCATAGGCTACCACTTGCCTATTTTGCATCAACACGCAACCTAAACCCTTGCCAGAAGCGTCACAATATACCTCGAAGGGTACATTGGGGTCAGGTAAAACCAAAACTGGGGTCGAGGTGAGCTTTTCCTTAAGCTCTAGGAAACTCTTTTCACATTCGGGGCTCCACTCAAACGGGGCATTCTTCCTAGTGAGCTTAGTTAAGGGTAGGGCTAACTGGGAAAATCTTTTAATAAACCTACGGTAATAGCCAGCTAAACCCAAAAAGCTTCTAATCTCGGTAATAGAGGTTGGTCTATCCCAATTCGTCACAGCTTCTATCTTACTGGGCTCGACAGCAATGCCACCTTTTGACACAACATGTCCTAAGAATTTCACCTCATCCAGCCAAAATTCACACTTAGACAACTTAGCGTATAACTTCTTCTCCTTTAATACCTCTAAAACCAGCCTCAAATGACACTCATGCTCCTCGCGGTTTTTCGAATAGATGAGAATATCATCTATGAACATAACCACGAACCGATCTAAATAGGGTCTAAAGATCCTATTCATGTAATCCATAAAAACTGCGGGAGCATTCGTCAAACCAAACGACATCACGTTGAACTCAAAGTGTTCGTACTGAGTTTGAAAGGCGATTTTAGGAATGTCCGAATCTCTAACCCTAATCTGATGGTAGCCGAACCTCAAATCAATCTTAGAAAACACTACTGCTCCTTTCAACTGGTCCATAAGATCATCAATCCTAGGAAACGGGTACTTATTCTTTATGGTCACTTGGTTCAACTGCCTATAATCTATACACATCCTTATACTTTCGTCCTTCTTTTTCACAAATAAGACCGGAGCGCCCCAAGGTAAAGCACTCAGCCTTATAAAACTTTTCTCCAATAGCTCCTCCAACTGGGTTTTTAGCTCTGCTAGCTCCAAAGGTGACATCCTATACAGGGCTATAGAGATTGGTCCTGTTCCAGGAACTAACTCTATGTAGAATTCAACTTCTCTCTCAGGAGGGAACTCGGGTATTTCATCTGGAAATACCTCGGGATAGTCTCTCACCTAGGTTCTGCTCAAAGTCTACATCGTAGGCGGCTAGGAGAACATATCCCTTAGCTTTCTCCCCACTACAGAAGACCTCAATGGAGTTTAGGTACAATCTCATAGGTTGACTAATGGGTTTAGGAGGAGAAGGAAAGACAACAGTTTGGGTTCCAAAGTCAAACAATACACGGTTGGCATGAAGCCAATCCATGCCTAGAATGATACCTATGTCTCTAAGGGGTAAGCAAATTAAATCTATGATAAATGACCTATTTTCTACAACAAGATGATAGTTTAAACAACATTTGCATGTATTAACAGGGCGATTTGTAGGGGTAGAAACAATAAGATCAAAGGGAAGTTTAGAGACTCGCAAATTCAAGGACTCGACACTAGCAAGTGAAATGAAAGAATGAGTAGCGCCAGAATCGAAAAGTACAGTTAAGGTTCTACCGTTAAGCTCGCACGTACCCTGAATGAGATCGTTGGACGTTCGTGCGTCTTCCGCGTTGAGGGTGAAGACCCGTCCTTGGTGTTGAGGTCGGGGGTTTTGGTTCGACAGTCCTCCACTCGTGCAGTTGTTGGCATAGTGGCCAGGCTTGCCACACTTGAAGCAGATTCTTTGACCTAAAAGGCAAGGGCGGTTCCCATGATTCTTCCCGCACTGGGGATAGACATCAGCAGTTGCTGCTCTGGGTAAGCAGCAGGGTTCCTTGTGGTGCCTTGTTCTTGGCCCCACTTGTTCCTCCATTGTGGTTCCGGGGTCCGCCCGGCCCACGGGGTTGGTTGTTGAAGTTCCTTGGGCCTTGGTATTGGAATGGCGGCCGTTGGTGTGGCTTGGATGGTTGGTATGCAGGAGCTCTCGGTTGTCATTGTTGCGGTGGTCGGAACTGGTTTGTTTGGTAAGGATGGTAGTGATTCCTTGAGGGGTACTACGGTTTGAACCTCGAGGCTTGAGGTCCAAGCCCCTTAGCTCGCTCCGCCCTCGTGGCTTGCATCTTCCGTTGTCCTTCTTCAAGGATCCGGCACTTGTTGACCAGAGTCGGGAAGTCTCTGATCTCCATATGGGCCACGACATAGTTCATTTCCTCCTTTAGACCGGCCTCATACTTGACGCATTTCCAAACCTCATCGGGGTTTCCTTGAAACACCTGAGAAAACTTGATCAGTTCCTCGAACTTTGTGGTGTACTGGGCAACAGTAGACCCTCCCTGGGTCAACTGCATGAACTTGATGTCCTTTGCATTCCTCACAGACTCCGGGAAGTACTTCTCATAGGAGTAGGTCTTGAACAGCTCCCAATCAATGGGAGTTCCAGAAGCTTCTAGCAAGTGCTTCGTGCCGTTCCACCAGAACTCGGCATCTGACTTTATCATGAAGGTAGCAAAGGTGACCTTCTGCTCCTCCGAGCAGGCAACCACAGAGTAGATCTTCTCCATGTCCTTGATCCACTCATCAGCTTTGTCGGGGTCCATTACCCCTCGGAATACTGGCGGATTTACCTTGCAAAACTTGCCGAAGCGGGCTTGTTCCACCGTCTCAGCAGCAGGGGGAGGAGAGGGAACAGGAACAGCATTCGCTTGTTGATCCATCTGGTCGAACATCCGTTCTGTAACACCCTAAATCTTAACATAATACTACTAGTATGTATTTAGGTTAATCTTTAGAATATTACCTCTTGGTCTCATTCTTTACTTGAAAATACTTAGCAGAAATATGGGTAAAATTTTTCTTTTTGGAATTAAAATCAAAGTGAGAGCCACACATGATTCTTCGAACGGAAATTCATACAAGTCATATGAGCAAATCGCATAAATAACAAATCATAGTAAAACACATAAATAACATGGACACATCAACTGATTATATATAGATAGTGTGCCTACCAAAAGGCAGGACTATTCGGTACAAAGGAAAACGAAATACAACTAAAATGCAAATACAAGAAAATCATAAAAGCAAGTACAAGGAAACCATGAAAGCAACACCCATACCCATGTGCACCTAGAGTAGACAACCTCATATACAAAAGAAGGTTTGTCCTCAACTATGTGGCATGTGTGCACTAGCTACTACCCATCCTATGCACCTACTCCTGCTGGTCCGAGTACTGAGGGGTGGAATCGATCCACTGATGGATCTCGGCAGGAGTGGTTATGCAGATCATCGGAGCGTGTCCACCACGGCGAGGGCGCATGGATGGCCGACGAGCCAACCTCGGCTGAACCACTGTCTCCTCACTCCCGGTTCTCATCGGTGGGGGAGTGGGGCTGGAGCTCCAACTGTACATATGCAAGGGCGGGTCCTCTGATGGATCCGTCTCCAGAAATCTTGAGTCAGGCACGTACTCGGGTAGTCGCAGTCTGGTGACGCCTCGGGCTGCATGCGGAGGATCTGCTCGTCGCGTGGTCTGGCTCGCTCAAAAATCGTGTTATGATGATAGGGAGCAGTCGGGGTGAAGCGGTAGCTCCGTACTGGGTGCGCGAAGGGTCATCCCATAAACATAAATACTTTGACAGTGCAGCGACCCTCAAAATGATATGACCCTAGTGCTGGGTCATGGTGCAGCTCCCACGTCGGGGTGTCGATGAAGAGTATGAAAGTCTCCATCTGAAGATGTGACGGAAGAAAATAGAGAGGGAATGAGAATCTTCTAAAAGAATTCTCAGTAGGGCAATCCCTAACTAAGTGACATCATCACATCATCAGGAACCTTGGGTTTTATTTCTAAAAAGTGTGCATGCATGTAAACTCCTTTTAATTTTCTAAAGTATTATTTATCCAAGGTCCATTATATTTTACAATGTGTCTTATGACTAAGCATGGAACATACTAATGACATGAATGCATCATAAAGGTAAGCCAATCAATAGAATAACTAAGAAACATTATAACATTGGCATAAGGTGATAGGTATAACACATGTGACATTTTAAACTTTAACTTTCATCTCATAGGGCCACCCTAAAACATCTCTAGGTTATGAGCTCATACCTTAACTAGTCGTCACTAGCTCTTACTTATTCTATGATAAGCGTAACATAATCCCGACTTAAAGTACGGGCCAAGGGGCAAATTAAGGATCACCTCTTAAGGTCATTTCCTCTTTGAAACGCTCTACTAGCAACTAGTGCATCGTAGTATTGTCCGCTTTGGCAAGCTCTATGTCAATACCCTCACGGATTTGTTTTCTTGGAGGTGCTCGGCTAAACCGGGGTCACCCAAGAAGGCGTCTCAGTGTTGTGTCACATTTAAGTTCTCATGATTTTCAAAAAGACCTTTTTCTAAGTTCCTCAAATTTGATGGAAATTGGCAAAGATGATGACTGTAGACCGAATTTCCTCAAATTTGCTTATGCCATGAAAACATATAGGACATACACAAACATTTCTTATGGGGCATAGCATGTCATCATGTAAAACTTCTTTATAGAACATAACAACTTATCATAGATAAAGCTCATGTATCATACATCATAAATTAAGCATCATAAAAACTCAAGACTTTTTAATGTCTTATGCATTGACCCTTAAGGTCCTTAACTCACGTTCTAAGTTATTAATCATCATACCTAATCTCTTGGGTACCTATGAGGTTATAACTAAGTATTTCTCACCTCACACTATGATCAAGAACATCTCTAAACCTCAAGGATGCAGAATTTATAATCCTAACTTTATGGGTCCCTAGGAGTCACAACAGTGACCATTTCTAAGTCTGGTTTGTTTCTAAACATTTCTTTCAACCCTTTAAGGTTTGACAGAAATTCGGCAGCATAACAGCTGTTAAACCGAATTTCCTTCAAACTGCCACAAGCTAATCCACACATCATGTTCTCATAAAATCTCATGCTATGATAAACTTTAACATTTCATCAATCATTTTCTCATGCATCAAGCACATCTCATCATATCAATGCATCATACAACACATCATAGCATTAACAACTTTTTAGTGTCTTATGCATTGACCCTTAAGGTCCCTAACTCACATTCTAAGTTATAAATCATCAAACCTAATCTCTCGGGAACTTATAAGGTCTTAACTAAGTATTTCTCATCTCACACTATGGTCAAGAACATCTCTAAACCTCAAGAATGCATAAGTCATAATCCTAATTTTACGGGTACCTAGGAGTCACAACAATGACCCTTTCTAAGTCCAGTTTGCTCCTAAGGTATCAAGATCAAGTCCTAAACCATTTATAAGTCATTCCTACACATTTAAACTAATTTAAATCCATGATTAGCATTACTAAACCTTGCTGGACAGAATCCAGAAAATTCAAACATTGAAGGATCTAGAACTCTCAAATTAATTCTTTTCTAGTTTCTAACTTCTCTTATCTTTCACATATGAGTCTTAACATTGACTATACTTGAACATAAGCATATTATCCACATTAACACAGCTCATACAGTGGCTAAACATGGCAAGGTAGAACCAAAACAACATCTCCATTTAAACGCATCAAACACCATTTCTAAAGCACATAGAATACTAGTTTCTCTTGGAACCTTTTTAAAACTTTCAAAACTCATTTATAAACAATTTTAACATCTAAAATCATAAGAATATTTAAGAGGGCAGTGACCAATTTTAGTTCTATGCATTCCTTAAACTCATAAAAGCTTGGAAAAATTATAAAACATAGTCTTCAATACTTAGAAACATCAAGACCCCTTAGGGCCAAAATATGAACCAAAGGAAATAAATATTTTTAGACCTTTGTTTGAGACAACAATGGGCAAGTCTTTGAGCTCTAGGTTCATTTAGATGATGACATAAAAATAAACATGCTCATGCACTTATTTTAGGTTCCATTAGAAAGTAAAGTGATAGCACAAAGTAAATATGAATGCAACTCATTATTATCTTGGTATTAAGTGAGAACTTGAAACATAAACATGATAATGCATAGCTTGAAATATAAACATTATAATGCAAGGTTCACCTATTATCTTGATACTTAGTGATAGCAAGGAAAGTAGACATGATGTGCATAGCATAAAAGTAAACATGATGCAAGGTTCATTTTATGGTTAGCTAGAGTTCATTCAAGACTTTAACAAAGTAACAACCCAACATATATCTCATTACAAAGAGAGCTCTAGAGTTCTTGAACCAAGTTCTCATAGGAACTATGAGGTTCTTGAACACCATCATCAAGCTCAAAGAAAACAAACTTTCTAAACAAAACCAAACAAAATCTCAAGGATCAAAATACCAAAACCGAAAACCTTACAAAAAACAAGAAAGCGAAACTAAGCCAAGTTCTTTATTAAATACCCAAAACCCCTATCTAGAGAAAAATCTCTAGAACATGCCGGTCAACTTTAAGGTTGACAAGGGTAGGCTTGGGCTTTTAGAAATCCTTAGATTAATTTTCTTAAGTTGAAAAACCATGTGAGCTAAGTATAGTATAGATGGAGTTAAAGAAAAAGAAAAACTCAAGCTCTAGAGGTTCCTTTGAGATGAACACATAGTCATCCTCTAGGAGTCCTCATCATTGAGCTATCATGTGCTCCTCAAGGCCTCATGGCCTAAATCACAAGGAAGGAAAAACAAAGAAAGTTTCAAAAGAAAATCCAAGAGAAAGCTAGAAAGAACTCATTTTCAAGAAAACAAAGTTTAGAAAACACTCCTACCTAGAGTGAAGATGAAAACTTGAACTCTTTGAAAAGGAAAATAAGATGATGAGCTCCTCCAAGAGGCAAGATAGCTTCGGCCGAGAGAGGATGAGAAGGTTGGAGTTGTGTTCCAAGTGAGGTTGTGTTTGAGGTGTGGTGTTTGAGAGGTTTGAAGATGGTTCAAGGCTTTGGGGTGGTGTTTGATGGTTTAGAGATGATGATGAGATGAAGAGATGAAGAAGATGAAGATGAAGAACAAGAGGAAACTTTCTTGAAACTTAGAGAGAAAAAGAAAGAACTCAAGAAAGCTTAGGAAAACTAAAAGTGTGCAAATGAACTAAAGTGTTTGTATGTGTTTCTAGGCAAGGTATTTATAGAGAATGAAAACAAATGAAGGGTCAAAAGGGAGGAGGGCTGGCCGTGTGGTATTGGAGGGAAAGGAAGAGAAAATATCTCTTACACAAGGTCATTCAAACATGGTTTGAAGTATGGAAGCTATGCTACAAAGTATGGCTTGATGTGAGTTAATTTCCTATTAATTTTTGATGAAATTAGGCTTCTAGAAACAATGCACTGCTAGAACTTTTCCAGCCACAAATAAATGGAGAAAATGGGCTATTTTAATTAGTTATTTACATGGAAAATCAAGCTTGATTGAAAGTTATGACAAGGTATAGTGTATGTGACTTGAGGTATGGCCTTGGAGTGTTGAAAAATTGAACATGTGATGCATATGGGGACGAGGACAGCTTCAGCCAGGCCTTAGGCAGCAGAGAGGAGGTGAGTTTTGATCATTTAATTGGGTGTTAATGGTAGGTTTAAATGTATATTAGCTTAGGTACAAGGTTAGGAATAATTAAGCTTAAGTTCAGGTAACTAAGAAGGTGTTTTAAGGATTTTATGACAAGATTAGGAGTGCTCATACATCATTAGAGAATTTTAAACTCATTTATGAATAAACAATGTGTAACACAATTCCATGATTTAAGGAATTGGATTGAGAAAACACTATTCAAGATTCCATGACTAGGAGTCTTGAAATTAAAATATGATTTTAGGTTGTAATTAAGCACTTTTAGGTTCTAATCAACTTTAATAAATTATTTTGACTCAAGATTAATTATGGAAATTAATTAACCTTCGATTAGAGCCTAATATTGCTTAGGTTTGCTTAATCACACGATTAAGCGTAAAACACGAAACTAGAGGCAAAACCGTAATTTTGAACTAATTTCGGCCGGGATCTCCTGGACCAAAACTAAAGTCACAGTCTGCATAAAAATGCCTTTTAAAATCATCTGGAGAAGTTTTGAGTTCATCCGGCACTTGCAAACGGGTAAAACACCGCAGGGGCGTTTTGGTCATTGTGACCCGAAAACTCGAAAAATGAGATTTTCGATCCTGGGAAGGTACACAAGTCATTTAATCCCCTTCCAACATTGAGTTTGCCCTTCGAGTATTGCCGGACCGGCTTTCCTTGAATTCCGGGCCGAAAATTACCTCAGGGGCATTTTGGTCATTTTCGCTCTATCAGAAAATCGAGGCTTTTATTGCTTTCACGGACTTTACTCACTTTCACAGACTTTTATTTGCTTTCACAGACTTTTATCCGCTTTCATGATTTACAGTTCTCATCAATTTACTGTTTTCTCCAATTTACAGCTTTCTCCAATTTAATGCCTTCTCCAGTTTACTGTTTTCTCCAATTTACTATTTTCTCCAATCTACTGCTTTCACAATTTACATGCTTTCACAGACATTTACAGTATTCATAGACATTTACTTGCTTTCACAGACATTTAGTTGCTTTCACAAACTTTTACTTGCTTTCACATTTACTACTTTCACAGTTACAGCTTTCATATTTATCAGCTTTCACACTTACAGCTTTCACATTTACAAGCCTTCACATTTACATATTTTCATAGATTTTAAATTTTCACATCTCACAAGCTATCATTTCTTTCACACTCACTTTCACTGCCTTCACATTCACTTTCTTGTGTATTTCACATCTCACACGCATTCCACATTCACAAGCTTTTGAATTCTTCATTCTCTTCTAGTTTCTATCAGATTTTTGCATGCATCTAATGTTCATATAGGTTTCATTCCCTACTTGACATTAGCAATGTGCATTCATCATGAGATCATCTAGCATCACTCATTAAAAGCATCAGCATCATGCATTCAACATTATCATGAAATCATATATACACATCATTTCAAATTATCATCCTGCATTCATTGTGTCGTCATGCACTCATTATAACTATGCATGGGTTCTTTAACAGCATCCATTAAGAGCTTTTTGCATTATCACTATGCATTCATCACTTCCATCATACACTTATCATCATCAATAATCATGTATTCAGACAAAATGTGTGTTCATATCTTTACTTGTCCCTTATGACAAAATATCAAAGTCACAGACTTTATATTTTTCAATAAGAAACAAGTAAAGAGGGGCAACTGTGAACACCACAATTTTGTCTGAACATTCTTATTCCCATTATTATTGCATATTTTATTCCATTCCCTTATTTTATTTTATTTTAATTTTTGTAGCAGCCTCATTTTCATTTTAATGTAGGTCCTTAGCCCAATCCATTCTATTGTTTGGCCCATTCATAATAAAAAGTCCATTTCAGCCAATTTTAGGTTATTGAAAAAAATGATAAATAAAAACAAAAAAAAGAGAGTTGGGCCCAGAATCGTATTTATTTAGGATAAGCCCACTAATTTGTTTTACCCCGTTGCATTTGTAATGAAAAAAACTAATGAGCGTTCCTTGTTGCTGAAAGAAAAGACAAAGGAGAAATAATGCTGGAGTCAAATGGGGAGTGTAGTGCACCGAACAAAAAACGAAGTCAAATACAAGAACGTGCATGAGAGTAAAAATTCAAAAAACAGTGGCACTGAATTGAAAAATCAGATAGAGCAGCTGTGATCCCATGAAATCTGCAGAAAAAATGCTTTCAAAATCAAAAATGGCTGCTGCCCAAATCGGAAAAAGATACATGCTCAGCTATATAAATGAGATCAAATTTCACAGAGTAAAGGGGAGCCAATTCCCAACAAACACAGAGAGAGAACAGAGAGAAATTCAATCGAAAAGTGCAACGATTTTATTCTCAAAGATAACAGCTTTCTCTGCCATCCTTCCAAGCTATTATCCTTCACCTTTCATTACAACTAACCACCACTTTTTATCTCCATCATCATCATTCAGCCCTCACCATTATCACTGCCTCCATTAACCCAGCTACAATTCACCACCATTACCAATACCACTTCATTGTTTTTTTATCCTATCATATATCATTGTCTTTAAGCCAACCCCTCTTGATTGCCGCAACCACTCCTCTCAAACTAACCATCACCTCAATTCTCACCATTAACCTTCATCAATCACCTTTACCCAACACCATAGACCATCACTTATCACATTCAAAACTAGCAAACAAAAGAAAACCCACAATCCATCTAACCCCAAAACCAATTAGAACCATGAACCACTTTCAACACATAAAAAGGAAGTAAAAAAAGAGAGAGAAGTCGGCCACACACTTGCTGTCGTGAAGACAACAGTCTTTCTCCAAGCACCGGTCGCGCCACTCACCTCCACACAGTGCCAGGACCCAACATCGCTGAGATTGCCCCTTTGCTGGAGCAGCCACACGCTGCCCTCTGTCCCGCAAAGCCCAGATCGCGTACTGAGAGCCCAACCAGCCATGAACAGGTGGTGCAGAAACAGCCCCCACCGTCCAGATCGCGCCACCCACCGCGCCAGGGAGCGCCACCGTGAACCTCCCTTTCGCGTGCACAGCTGAGTTCGCGCCTCTGCATTTCCAGCTTCGTCCACGTACACCAGTCCTCGTTGCACACCTTAGCGTGGAGTCCCTCCAACTTGCTTCAGCCTCGTCGTGTCCACCGTGAATCGCGAACCAGAACCTCTCCCGTGCACAAATCGCAAACTGCCAGACAGCAACCTTCACTCTGCGCCAGATCGTGAGCCTCCGCCTCCACTACCTGCCCGAGCTCGCAACTGCGAGATCTGTGCTGGTGCGCACTCTGCCCTTTCGTTGTGTCCCTAAGCTTTGCTCTCTGTGTTTTCTTTTTATGTGAACTAAATGGGAGAGATCAAGGTTAAGGGCTGTGCTCTCAAACTCTTATTTGGGCTTCATTATATTCCACTAACATTATTTCTTCTCCTTTATAACCCCTTTGTTTTTTGTCAGGTCCTATTTCTTGTTAAATTTCATGGGCTAATTTTATTTTAGGACTATTATGAATTAGGGCAATTTTAGGCTAGGCTTATCCTTCATTAGTGTAGGTAATGTGTTTATTCTAAGAGTATTTAGTATTTTAACTTCTTTAAGGTGTCTCAAAAACAGAAAAAAAGTATGTGTTAAAGATAAACAATAAAAATAAAAGTACAATGTGTTTATTTTTTAGAGTATTTAGTATTTCAATTCTTTTGGGTCTAAAAAAATATTTTTAATGTGTTAAAAGAATAAAAAAAAACTAAAAGTAAATTTACATTTCTCTTTTAATCATCAATCAAAAATCTCATTTTCAAAAAAAGTAAAAGCAATCAACCAACACATTTTTTTAATTAAAATCCATCAAACACACACTTATTTTCTATAGAACGATGTGCTTTGAGTTCCTCATTGCACCAGAGGATACGTCGGCGTAGTTATACTATCAAGCCAAAATCTCTTTTTCATAAAATTAGTTCCTTAATTTCTGTTTTAATTTTAGCTTTATTTCTGTAAATATATAATTTTTAACCTTAGATTTATTTTTATAAATATATGACTACTAATCTTAGCTTTATTTTTATAAATATATAATTATTAATCTTAGCTTTATTTTTATAAATATATAATTATTAATTTTATCTTTATTTTTGTAAATATGTAATTATTAATTTCATCTTTATTTTTGTAGATATATAATTACTAATTTTAGTTTCATTTTTGTAAATATATAATTACATTTTTAGGGAAAAATAAATATATTAAAATTATAATTAATTTGTATAATAAACTCTAAGGTAACCGTATTTATACGGACGCATTAGGGGTGCAGTGGGATTAAGTTTCCACCCTTCCTTAATCGCAATTAGACTCCTGAACCTGAAAATCTCTTTCAATGACTAGTTTACCAAAATTGTTTTCCAATTTTAGCTATAATTAAAATTGGTGGCGACTCCCAATTATTTTAAATTTGTTGTCATTCTCGTCACGGCGCCCTCTGAGTACGTTGTGACTCTAAGTTATAAATCATCAAACCTAATCTCTCGGCAACTTATAAGGTTATAACTAAGTATTTCTCACCTCACACTATGGTCAAGAACATCTCTAAACCTTAAAGATGCAGAATTCATAATCCTAACTTTACGGGTACCTAGGAGTCACAACAATGACCCTTTCTAAGTCCGGTTTGCTCCTAAGGCATCAAGATCAATTCCTAAACCATTTATGAGTCATTCCTACACATTTAAACTAATTTAAAACCATGTTTAGCATTACTAAACCTTGCTGGACATAATTCAAAAAATTCAAACATTAAGGGATCTAAAACTCTCAAATTAATTCCTTTCTAGTTACTAACTTCTCTTATCTTTCACATGAGTTTTAACATTAATTATACTCAAACATAAGCATATTATCATCATTAACACAGCTCATACAGTGGCCAAACATAGCTAGGCAAAACCGAAACAACATCTCCATTTAAAGGCATCAAACACAATTTCTAAAGCACATAAAATACTACTTTCTCTTGGAACCTTTCTCAAACTTTCGAAACTCATTTATAAACATTTTTATCATCTAAAATCATAAAAATATTTAAGAGGGCAGTGACTAAATCAACTTTGTCTCAAGAGGTTCTAAATTCATAAAACTTAGTTCTATGCATTCCTTGAACTCATGAGAGCTTAGAAAAATTATCAAACATAGTTTTTAATACTTGTAAACAATAAACCTCATTGAGGCCGAAAACATGAAGACCAAAAACATAGATTTTCAAGCCTTTGCTTGAGATAACAATGGGTAAGTCTTTGAGCTCTAGGTTCATTTAAGTGATAACATAACAATAAACATGCTCATGCACTTGTTTTAGGTTCCATTAGAAAGTAAAGTGATAGCATAAAATAAACATGATATGCAACTCATTATTATCTTGATATTAAGTGAGGACTTGAAAAATAAACATCATAATGCATAGTTTGAAATATAAATATGATAATGCAAGTTCATTCATTATCTTGATACTTAGTGATAGCAAGGGAAGTAAATATGATGTGCAAGGCATAAACATAAACATGGATGCAATATTCATTTTAGTCTCATCTAGAGCTCTTACAAGACTTTAGAGATACAACCCAACACATATCTCATCACAAAGAGAGCTTTAGAGTTCTTGAACCATGTTCTCAAAGGAACTATAAGGTTCTTGAACATCATCATCAAGCTCAAAGTAAATAAACTTTCAAAACAAAACAAAACCTCAAAGAAAAGGAAATAGAACTAAAACCTCATAGAAAAAGGAAAGGAGGATGAAACTAAGTCAAGTTCTTTATTAGGTACCCAAAACCCCTATCTAGAGAAAAATCTCTAGAACGTGCCGGCCACCTTTAAAGTTGACAAGGGTAGGCTTGGGCTTTTAGAAATCCTTAGATTAATTTTCTTAAGTTGAAAAACCATGTGAGCTAAGTATCATAGAGATAAAGTTAAAGGAAAAGAAAAACTCAAGCTCTAGAGGTTTCTTTGAGATGAACACAAATTCATCATCTAGAAAACTCTCATCATCAAGCTATCATGCTCATAAACATGGCTTCATGGCCGAAATGAGAAGGAAGAAAAGAACCAAAGAAAAGTTTCAAAAGAAATCCAAGAGAAAGATGGAGAAAAACTCTTTTACAAGAAAAACAAGTTTAGAAAAACACTCCTACCTAGAATGGAGACAAAAAGCTTGAACTTTTGAAAAGGAAAACAAGATGATGAGCTCCTCTTTAGGGCTAGATGGCTTTGGCCTTGTGGAGAGAAAAAGAAAGGAAATGTGTTCTTGGTGAGCTTGTGTTTGAGAATGGAAGTTTAGGTGTTTGTATGATGATCTAAGGTGGTGGGGTGGTGTTTCAAGGTTATGAGAGGATTATAAGATGAAGAGAGAATGAAGATGAAGATGAAGAACAAGAGAGAACTCTCTTGAAACTTAGAAAGAAAAAGAAAGAACACAAAGAAAGCTTTAGAAAACTAAAAGTGTGCAAGTGAGCTAAAGTGTTTGCCTGTGTTTCTAGGCAAGGTATTTATAGAAACTAAAAACAATTGAAGGCTCATTGAGGGGGAGAAGGAGCCGTGTGGTTTTGGAGGCAAAGAAGAGAAAAATATCTCTTACACAAGGTCATTCAAGCATGGTTTGAAGTATGGAGTGTATGATACAAAGTATGACTTGATGTGAGTGAATTTCCTATCAATTTTTGAATGAAATTAGGCTTCTAGAAACAATGCATGGTTGGAACTATTTCAGCCACAAATAAATGGAGAAAAATGGGTTATTTTAATTAGTTATTCATTTGGAAAATCAAGCTTGATTGAAAATATGACAAGGCATGGTGTATGTGACTTGAGGTATGGCCTTGGAGTGTTGAAAAATTGAACATGTGATGCATATGGAGGGGGGAAGTGCTTCGGCCAGACTGGGCAGCATGGGGGGAGGGAGATTTGATCATCTAATTGTGTGTTAATAATAGGTTTAAGTGTGTATTAGTTTAGGTACAAGGTTAGGAATAATTAGGCTTAAGTTTAGGTGACTAAGAATGTGATTTGAGGATTTTATGACAAGATTAGGAGTGCTCATACATCATTAAAGAATTGAAAACTTATTTGTGAATAAATGATATGTAACACAATTCCATGATTTAAGGAATTGGAAAGAGAAAACACTATTCAAGATTCCATGACTAGGAGTCTTGAATTTAAAATAAGATTTTAAGTTGTAATTAAGCACTTTTAGGTTCTAATCAGCTTTAATAAATTATTTTGACCCACGATTAATTATGGAAATTAATTAACCTTCGATTAGAGCCTAATATTGCTTAGGTTTACTTAATCACGCGATTAAGCGTAAAAACACGAAACTAGGGGCAAAATCGTAATTTTGTATTAATTTCGCCTGGGACCTCCGGGACCAAAACGAAAGTTATTGTCTACATAAAAATGCCTTTTAAAATCATCTGGAGAAGTTTCGGGTTCATCCGGCACTTGCAAACGAGTAAAACACCGCAGGGGCGTTTTGGTCATTTTGACCCGAAAACTCGAAAAACGAAATTTTCGATCCCGGAAAGATACACAAGTCATCTAATCCCCTTCCAACATAGAGTTTGCCCTTCGAGTATTGTCGGACTGACTTTTCCTCGAATTCCGAGCCGAAAATGACCTCAGGGGCATTTTGGTCATTTTCACTCTAATAGAAAATCGGGGCGTTACATTACTCCCTTGCTTAAAAAGAATTTCGCCCTTGAAATTCGTACCTTAGAACAACTCGGGGTACTTTGTCCTCATCTCAGACTCAAGTTCCTATGTGAACTCCTCGGTGTTGCCACGTCCCCACACGACCTTCACCAAAGGAACAGACTTGTTCCTCAACCGCTTGACGCCTTGGTCCACGATTCTCGTTGGCGATTGAACGTCAGGTCCTCCCTTAACTGTACATGTTTTGGCTCTAAGACATAGCTAGGGTCGAACTCGTATTTACGTAACTGAGAGACATGAAAGACGTCATGAAGATTTGACAGATTGGGTGGCAGGGCTATTTTGTAGGCAACGGATCCGATTCTCTGAAGAATTTCAAAAGGACCAAGAAATCGGGGACTCAAATTTTTTACTTTCGTGGCTCTACCTATTCCTGTAGTGGGAGTGATTCTTAGAAATACATGTTCGCCTTCTTGGAATTCCAAGGGCTTGCGTCTTTTGTCCCCGTAGCTTTTCTGCCGACTTTGAGCAGTTAAGATTCTATCCTTAATCTTCTTGATTTCCTTCATCGTTTCCCTCACTGCATCAGGTCCTAAGACACTTTGCTCTCCAGGCTCGTACCAACACAAAGGTGATTGGCATTTCCTTCCATACAGAGCGTCGTACGGTGCCATATTGATGCTCGGATGATAACTGTTGTTATACACAAACTCGATCAATGGCATGTACTTACCCCAACTTCCTTTCTGGTCTAAGACACAGGCTCTTAACATGTCATCTAGGGTTTGGATAGTCCTCTTAGATTGACCATCCATTTGTGGGTGGTAAGCAGTGCTTAAGCATAGCTTTGAACTAAATACCTTTTGAAAGGCTCCCCAAAAACGTGACATAAACCACGGATCTCGATCCGAGATTATCATCGATGGCACTCCATGCAACCTTACTATCTCTTGGATATAAAGCTGAGCCAATTTATCCAATGAGTACGTGACTCGAATAGGTAGAAAGTGAGCCGACTTAGTCAGTAGATCCACGATTACCCATATGGCAGCATGGCCAGCTTGGGTCCTTGGCAATCCTATCACGAAATCCATTGATATACTCTCCCACTTCTATTCGAGGATTGACAGGGGTTGCAACATGCCAGAAGGTTTTTGGTGTTCGATCTTGACCTTTTGGCAGACCAAACACTTACTCACCCAGGCGACCACATCCTTTTTCAATCCGGGCCACCAAAACATCTTTTTCAAGTCTTGGTACATCTTGGTAGTACCAGGATGAATGGCAAAATGGCTCTTGTGAGCCTCCTCCAAGATCTTCTCTCGGAGATCGCCATCTTGTGGCACACAGATTTGCCCCTCAAACCTCCACAACTAATCAGGGCTCGCACAAAACCCTTCAACTTACCAGCCTTAACTTCCTCTATTGTCTCCATAAAGTCCTCATTTTCTCTCTAGGCAAGCATAATCCTTTGCTTAAACCTATTGGTCACCGTGAGATGACACATCACAATACCTTTCTCTGTTGGTGACATCCCAAGATTCATATCCCTAAACTTCTCTATTAACCCAACTTCGTTAACCATCATACAAGATAGACGTAACGACTTTCGACTCAAGGCATCGGTGACTACATTAGCTTTGCCGAGGTAGTAACTTAAGCCAAAATCGTAATCTTTGAGGAATTCCATCCATCTCCTCTGCCTTATATTTAACTCCTTTTGATCAAAGAGGTGCTTGAGACTCTTATGATCGGAGAAAACCTCAAACCTTACACCATACAAATGGTGTCTCCACATCTTAAGGGCAAACACAATGGCTGCCAACTCTAGGTCATGGGTGGGGTAGGTTACCTCGTGAGGCTTGAGTTGTCTGGATGCATAGGCTACCACTTGCCTATTTTGCATCAACACACAACCTAAACCTTTGCCAGAGGTGTCACAATATACCTCGAAGGATACATTGGGGTCAGGTAAAACTAAAACTGGGGTTGAGGTGAGCTTTTCCTTAAGCTCTAGGAAACTCTTTTCACACTCAGGGCTCTATTCAAACGGGACATTCTTCCTAGTGAGCTTGGTTAAAGGTAGGGCTAACTAGGAAAATCCTTTGATAAACCTACGGTAATAGCCAGCTAAACCCAAAAAGCTTCTAATCTCAGTTACAGAGGATGGTCTATCCCAATTCATCATGGCTTCTATCTTACTCCGATCGACAGCTATGCCACCTTTTGACACAACATGTCCTAAGAATTTCACCTCATCCAACCAGAATTCACACTTAGATAACTTAGCATATAACTTCTTCTCTTTTAATACCTCTAAAACCAGCCTCAAATGACGCTCATGCTCCTCGTGGGTTTTCGAATAGATGAGAATGTCATCTATGAACACAACCATGAATTGATCTAAATAGGGTCTAAAGATCCTATTCATGTAATCCATAAAAACTGTGGGAGCATTCGTCAAACTAAATGACATCACGTTGAACTCAAAATGTCTGTACCGAGTTCAAAAGGCGGTTTTAGGAATGTCCGAATCTCTAACCCTAATTTGATGGTAACCGGACCTCAAATCAATCTTAGAAAACACTACTGCTCCTTTTAACTGGTCCATAAGCACTCAGCCTTATAAAACTCTTCTCTAACAACTCCTCTAACTGGGTTTTCAACTCCACTAACTCCAAAGGTGACATTCTATACAGGGCTGTAGAGAAAGGTCCCGTTCCAGGAACCAGCTCTATGGAGAACTCTACTTCTTTTTTGGGAGGGAACTCAGGTATTTCATCCGGAAACACCTCGGGATAGTCTCTCACCATAGGTATCTCACCTAGGTTTTGCTCAAAGTCTACATCACAGGCGGCTAGGAGAACATATCCCTTAGTTTTCTCCCCACTACAGAAGACCTCTATGGAGTTTAGGTACAATCTTAAGGGTTGATCAATGGGTTTAGAAGGAGAAGGAAAGACAACAGTTTGGGTTCCACAATCTAACAGTACACGGTTGGCGTGAAGCCAATCCATGCCTAGAATGATACCTATGTCTTTAAGGGGTAAGCAAATAAAATCTATGATAAATGACCTATTTTCTACAACAAGATGACATTTCAAACAATATTTGCAGGTATTAACAGGGCAATTTGTAGGAGTAGAAACCATAAGATCAAAGGGAAGTTTAGAGACTCGCAAATTCAAATACTCAACACTAGCAAGTGAAATGAAAGAATGAGTAGCGCCAGAATCAAAAAGTACAGTTAAGGTTCTATCGTTAAGCTCACACTTACCTTGAATGAGATTGTTGGACATTCGCGCGTCTTCCGCGTTGAGGGTGAAGACCCGTCCTTGGTGTTGAGGTCGGGGGTTTTGATTTGATGGTCTTCCACTCGTGCAGTTATTGGCATAGTGGCCAGGCTTGCCACACTTGAAGCAAATTTTTGCCTTATGAGGCAAGGGAGGTTCCCATGATTCTTCCCGCACTGGGGACAGGCATCAGTAGATGCTACTCCAGGGTAAGCAGGGGTTCCTTGTGGTGCCTTGTTCTTGGCCCCACTGGATCCTCCATTGTGGTTCCAAGGTCTGCCCAGTCCACGGGGTTGGTTGTTCAAGTTCCTCGTGTCTTGATGTTGAAACGGTAGCCGTTGGTGTTGCTTGGATTGTTGTTGTTGTTGTGGTCGGAACTGGTTAGTTTGGTAAGGGTTGTAGTGGTTCCTTGATGGGTACTACGGTTTGAACCTCAGGGCTTGAGGTCCGAGCCCCTTAGCTCGCTACGCTCTTATGGCTTGCATATTTTGTTGTCTTTCTTCAAGAATCCAGCACTTGTTGACCAGAGTCGGGAAGTCTCTGATCTCCATATAGGCCACAGCGTAGTTCATCTTCGCCTTCAGACCATCCTCATATTTAACGCATTTCCACACCTCATCGGGGTTCCCTTGGAACACTCGAGAGAACTTGATCAGCTCTTCAAACTTAGCAGTGTATTGGGCTACAGTAGACCCTCCTGGGTCAACTGCATGAACTCGATGTTCTTTGTGTTCCTCATGGACTCGGGGAAGTATTTCTCATAGAAGTAGGTCTTGAACGGCTCCCAGTCAATGGGAGTTCTAGAAGCTTCCAACAGTCGCTTCGTCCCATTCCACCAGAACTCGGCGTCCGATTTCATCATAAAAGCAACAAACGTGACCTTCTGCTCCTTTGAGCAGGTAACCATAGAGTAGATCTTCTCCATGTCCTTGATCCACTCATCAGCCTTGTCAGGGTCCATTACCCCTCGGAACACCGGCAGGTTCGCCTTGCGAAACTCGCCGAAATGGGCTTGCTCAACAACCTCAGCAGCAGGGGGAGTAGGTGCAGTATTCTCGCGTTGATCCATGCGGTCAAACATCCACTCCATGG
Organism: Dalbergia cultrata; assembly: GCA_031216105.1. Taxonomy (NCBI): domain Eukaryota; kingdom Viridiplantae; phylum Streptophyta; class Magnoliopsida; order Fabales; family Fabaceae; genus Dalbergia; species Dalbergia cultrata. The sequence continues at coordinate 24,797,943 of CM062352.1, read as the reverse complement.
CTTGTGCCATTCTACGGACAGTAGCAGCAGTCGTATTGTCTTGGTCAGCATCGGGCGTAGTCCTAGGCTGTCGTCGCGGTGCCATTGGTGCCTAAACACATGAAACAATGAACATCAAGTTGATCAGGCTCAATATTCATGCAAAATGGGCTAATTACCATGGCACTTGCAAGCAACAGAAGTCATGTGTCTCTAGTCCTATAGCTTGTCTCTATCAAGCACTATACACGACATAACTATAGCATCATGCTTTTAAAGCATGGTCAGTCCAATCCTCAGGCTCTGTGAGAATCGAACTGCTCTAATACCAAAATGTAACAACCTAATTTTTAACCCAATACTCTAGAACATATTAGGCTAATCATTAGGTTATCACTTCTTAGTCTCATCATTTTATTAAAATACTTAGCAGAAATTACGGGTAAATTTTTCTTTTTGAAAACATAAAACAAAGTGAGAGCCGTGAGCTTAACTAATTGAACAACAGAAATGTAAAGCACGTGTATCAATCATTAGAAATCATAAAGTAAAGCATATAACCAAGGAACAACAACCATGATAATCAAAGGAACATTTCATTAATAACTTAATTAGAGTACATAAGTAGTCATACCCTCATGGAGATGGGCAGAGCTTGTAACATAGCGGAAATAAAATACAACATGAAACAAGAAAGTACAAGGTACAAGGTACGACTAGAAGATAAACCCAAAACGCTACCCTCCTACTAAGCTACGAGTACAATCTACCACCCCTCCCAAAAGGTATTGCCGAAGGGAAGATTTCCATAAAAGCTCGGGTAGTCGTAAAGCTCTCCATCGGAGTCTAGTGACGATGGGGGTCCTCGAGTGATAGAGGCAGGTGACCGGGGAAACGCTCTATCTCCTCCTGAGTGGGCCAATGGAGTGTAAAGGGGACTCGTGGCAGCTGACTATGAGCTCCTCGACGAGGGCGTATCTCGGCTATCCTTGCCAAGCGTGGCTGCCTCACGGTCTCCTCACTCCCCTCGCATTAGAACTGGGGAAAGGGAGCAGAGCCCTCCGAAGGGACATGTATCGACGAATCCTCGGATGGATCAGTCTTGGACTTCCTCGAGCGAGGCATGTACTCCGGGTAGTCACGGACAGCCGAGGCAGAGGTGCAGGCGCGGCGCGGCTGCTCATCACGCGGGCGAGTGCGCTTGAAGGTCATGTCGTCACTACCAAAAGGTGTAGTAGAGGTGAACTGGTAGCTCAAAATCGGATAAGCGAAGGGTCGTCCCATGTACACAGAAACACGGACGGCACAACGACCCTCAAAGTGATATGAATAGTGGTCTGAGTCGTAGTGCACCTCCCATACTGGCGTGTCAATAAAAACCACAAATGTTGCCATCGCTCTCTGAAGATGTGACAGAAGAAAGAAGAGAGATGAGTAAGAATTCTTGCTAAAGAATCTCAGTAAGAGTCTCCTACCCTAGGGTTACATCGTTCACATCCTCAGGAATCTTGGGTTTAATTATAAAACAGTGATCATGCATATAAGATTCAATTTAGGGTTTTCCAAACTAATTATCTAAGGTCCATTCCTTTTAGCATGCATCTTGACGTTATGAATGCAGCATATTATCTCATGGATGCATGTCAATACTTGAGCACATATACAACACATCAAAGCATATAAGCATAAACTATGTGGCATAAGGGCATATAATTCTCAATTGAATCATTCCTCAACTATGTGACATCAATCGTGGTACTTTAGCATAATAAGCCACCCTAAAAATAACTAGGTTATGAGCTCATACCTCAGCTAGTCATCACTAGCTCTTGCTTATTATCTGAATAAGCGAAACATAAATAATAATAATCCCGACTAGCAAGTATGGGTAGAGGGCAGGGATCACCTCTCTTAGGATATACCCTCTTTGAAACGCTTTGCGGGCATTAAACCACAGCAATTTGTCTGCTTTGGTAAGCTGCATCTACTCATACCCTCACGGATTTGTCTCCCCTGGAGGTGCTCGGCCGAACCGGTGTCACCCAGGCAAGCGCGTCTCAGTGCTTTGTCACATAAAAATCTCCTGGGGGTGCTCGGCCGAACCGGTGTCACCCAGGGTTTTTCAAAACATATGGTACTCATAAACATTTCTTTTAACCCTTTTAGGTTTGATGGAAATTCAGCAGCATAACAGCTGTTAAACCGAATTTCCTTCAAACTGCCACAAGCTAATTCACACAACATGTTCTCATGAAATCTCATGCTATGATAAACTTTAACATTTTCATCAATCATTTTCTCATGAATCAAGCACATCTCATCATATCATTGCATCATATAACACATCATATCATTAACAACTTTCATTGACCCTTAAAGTCCTTAACTCACATTCTAAGTTATAAATTATCAAACCTAATCTCTCGGGAACTTATAAGGTTATAACTAAGTATTTCTCACCTCACACTATGATCAAGAACATGTCTAAACCTTAAAGATGCAGAATTCATAATCCTAACTTTACGGGTACCTAGGAGTCACAACAATGATTCTAAGTCTGGTTTGCTCCTAAGGCATCAAGATCAAGTCCTAAACCATTTATGAGTCATTCCTACACATTTAAACTAATTTAAAACCATGTTTAGCATTACTAAACCTTGCTGGACAGAATCCAAAAAAGTCAAACATTAAGGGATCTAAAACTCTCAAATTAATTCCTTTCTAGTTACTAAATTCTCTTATCTTTCACATATGAGTTTTAACATTAATTATACTCAAACATAAGCATATTATCATCATTAACACAGCTCATACAGTGGCCAAACATAGCTAGGCAGGACCGAAACAACATCTCCATTTAAAGGCATCAAACACAATTTCTAAAGCACATAAAATAGTAGTTTCTCTTGGAACCTTTCTCAAACTTTCAAAACTCATTTATAAACATTTTTATCATCTAAAATCATAAAAATATTTAAGAGGGCAGTGACTAAATCAACTTTGTCTCTAGAGGTCCTAAATTCATAAAACTTAGTTCTACGCATTCCTTGAACTCATGAGAGCTTAGAAAAATTATCAATCATAGTTTTCAATACTTGTAAATAGTAAACCTCATTGAGGTCGAAAACATGAAGACCAAAAACATAGATTTTCAAGCCTTTGCTTGAGACAATAATGGGCAAGTCTTTGAGCTCTAGGTTCATTTAAGTGATGACATAAAAATAAACATGCTCATGCACTTGTTTTAGGTTCCATTAGAAAGTAAAGTGATAGCATAAAATAAACATGAGATGCAACTCATTATTATCTTGATATTAAGTGAGGACTTGAAATATAAACATGATAATGCATAGCTTAAAATATAAATATGATAATGCAAGTTCATTCATTATCTTGATACTTAGTGATAGCAAGGGAAGTAAATATGATGTGCAAGGCATAAACATAAACATGGATGCAATATTTATTTTAGTCTCATCTAGAGCTCTTACAAGACTTTAGAGATACAACACAACACATATCTCATCACAAAGAGAGTTTTAGAGTTCTTGAACCAAGTTCTCAAAGGAACTATGAGGTTCTTGAACATCATCATCAAGCTCAAAGTAAATAAACTTTCAAAACAAAACAAAACCTCAAAGAAAAGGAAATAGAACCGAAACCTCATAGAAAAAGGAAAGGAGGATGAAACTAAGTCAAGTTCTTTATTAGGTACCCAAAACCCCTATCTAGAGAAAAATCTCTAGAACATACTGGCTAACTTTAAGGTTGACAAGGGTAGGCTTGGGCTTTTAGAAATCCTTAGATTAATTTTCTTAAGTTGAAAAACCATGTGAGCTAAGTATCATATAGATAAAGTTAAAGGAAAAGAAAAACTCAAGCTCTAGAGGTTTCTTTGAGATGAACACAAAGTCATCATCTAGAAAACTCTCATCATCAAGCTATCATGCTCATAAACATGGCCTCATGGCCGAAATGAGAAGGAAGAAAAGAACCAAAGAAAAGTTTCAAAAGAAATCCAAGAGAAAGCTGGAGAAAAACTCTTTTACAAGAAAAAACAAGTTTAGAAAAACACTCCTACCTAGAGTGGAGACAAAAAGCTTGAACTTTTGAAAAGGAAAACAAGATGATGAGCTCCTCCTTGGGGCTAGATGGCTTCGGCCTTGTGGAGAGAAAAAGAAAGGAAATGTATTCTTGGTGAGCTTGTGTTTGAGAATAGAAGTTTAGGTGTTTGTATGATAATCTAAGGTGGTGGGGTGGTGTTTCAAGGTTATGAGAGGATTATGAGATGAAGAGAGAATGAAGATAAAGATGAAGAACAAGAGAGAACTCTCTTGAAACTTAGAGAGAAAAAGAAAGAACACAAAGAAAGCTTTAGAAAACTAAAAGTCTGCAAATGAACTAAAGTGTTAGCATGTGTTTCTAGGTAAGGTATTTATAGAAAATGAAAACAATTGAAGGCTCATTGAGGGGGAGAAGGAGCCGTGTGGTTTTGGAGGCAAAGAAGAGAAAAATATCTCTTACACAATGTCATTCAAGCATGGTTTGAAGTATGGAGTGTATGATACAAAGTATGGCTTGATGTGAGTGAATTTCCTATCAATTTTTGAATGAAATTAGGCTTCTAGAAACAATGCATGGCTGGAACTATTTCAGCCACAAATAAATGGAGAAAAATGGGTTATTTTAATTAGTTATTCATTTGGAAAATCAAGCTTGATTGAAAATATGACAAGGCATAGTGTATGTGACTTGAGGTATGGCCTTGGAGTGTTGAAAAATTGAACATGTGATGCATATGGAGGGGGGGAGTGCTTCGGCCAGACTGGGCAGCATGGGGGGAGGGAGATTTGATCATCTAATTGTGTGTTAATGATAGGTTTAGATATGTATTAGTTTAGGTACAAGGTTAGGAATAATTAAGCTTAAGTTTAGGTGACTAAGAATGTGATTTGAGGATTTTATGACAAGATTAGGAGTGCTCATACATCATTAAAGAATTAAAAACTTATTTGTGAATAAACAATGTGTATCACAATTCCATGATTTAAGGAATTGAAAAGAGAAAACACTATTCAAGATTCCATGACTAGGAGTCTTGAATTTAAAATAAGATTTTAAGTTGTAATTAAGCACTTTTAGGTTCTAATCAACTTTAATAAATTATTTTGACCCAAGATTAATTATGGAAATTAATTAACCTTCGATTAGAGCCTAATATTGCTTAGGTTTGCTTAATCACGCGATTAAGCATAAAAACATGAAAATAGGGGCAAAACCGTAATTTTATACTAATTTCGTCCAGGACCTCCGGGACCAAAATTGAAGTTATAGTCCACATAAAAATGCCTTTTAAAACCATCTGGAGAAGTTTCAGGTTCATCCGGAACTTGTAAACGAGTAAAACACCGCAGGGGCGTTTTGGTCATTTTGACCCGAAAACTAAAAAAATGAGATTTTCGATCCCGGAAAGATACACAAGTCATCTAATCCCTTTCCAACATTTAGTTTGCCCTTCGAGTATTGCCGGACCAACTTTTCCTCGAATTTCGGGCCGAAAATGACCTCAGGGGTATTTTGGTCATTTTCACTCTAACAAAAAATTGGGGCGTTATAAGGGTAGCGTTTTGGGTTTATCTTCTTGTCGTACCTTGTACCTTGTATTTTCTTGTTTCTGTTATGTTTTATTTCTGCTGTATTACAAGCTCTGTCCGCCTCCATGAGGGTATGACTACTTATACTCTAATTAAGTTATTAATGAAATGTTTCCTTTGTTATCATGATTGTTGTTCTTTGGATATATGCTTTACTCTATGATTTCTAATGATTCTTACGCGTGCTTTACATTTCTGTTGTTCAACTAGTTAAGTTCGTGGCTCTCACTTTGATTTATGTTTTCAAAAAAAATTTGCCTGTAATTTCCGCTAAGTATTTTATTAAAATGATGAGACTAAGGAGTAATAGCCTAATGTTTAACCTAATGTATTCTAGAGAGTTAGGTTAAAAATTAGGGTGTTACAATCCTCCCATCACATAATCATGTCATAACCTCAATCCACCACCTCACAACCTTGAATCACCTACTAACCACCTAAACACTTAATGTAACGTCCCGATTTTTCTGTTAGAGTGAAAATGACCAAAATGCCCCTAAGGTCATTTTCAGCCCAGAATTCGAGGAAAGCCAGTGCGGCAGTACTCGAAGGGCAAACTCAATGTTGGAAGGGGATTAGAAAACTTATGTACCTTCCCGGGATCGAAAATCTCGTTTTTCGAGTTTTCGGGTCAAAATGACTAAAACGCCCCTGCGGTGTTTTACCCGTTTGCAAGTGCCGGATGAACCCGAAACTTCTCCAGATGGTTTTAAAAGGCGTTTTTATGTATTCTATGACCTCAGTTTTAATTTTTGAAGTCCCGGGCAAAATTAGTGCAAAATTACGGTTTTGCCCCTAGTTTCGTGTTTTTACGCTTAATCGCATGATTAAGCAAACCTAAGCAATATTAGGCTCTAATCGAAGGTTAATTAATTTCCTTAATTAATCTTGAGTCAAAATAATCTATTAAAGTTGATTAGAACCAAAAAGTACTTAATTACAACCTAAAATCATATTTTAATTTTAAGACACCTAGTCATAGAATCTTGAATAGTGTTTTCTCTTTCCAATTCCTTAAATCATGGAATTGTGTTACACATTGTTTATTTATAAATGAGTTTTAAATTCTTTAATGATGTATGAGCACTCCTAAACTTGTCATAAACTCCCTAAATCACATTCTTAGTTACCTAAACTTAAGCTTAATTATTCCTAACCTTGTACCTAAGCTAATACACATCTAAACCTACCATTAACACACAATTAAATGGTTAAACTCACCTCCTCCCTTGCTGAACCAGACCAGGCCGTGAACCTTCTCCCCCATTATGCATCACATGTTCAATTTTTCAACACTCCAAGACCATACCTCAAGTCACATACACTATACCTTGTCATAACTTTCAATCAAGCTTGAATTTCCACATGAATAAATAATTAAAACAACCCATTTCTCCCATTTATTTGTGGCTGGAAAAGTTCCAGCCATGCATTGTTTCTAGAAGCCTAATTTCATAAAAATTTGATAGGAAATTAACTCACATCAAGCCATACTTTGTAGCATAGCTTCCATACTTCAACCATGCTTGAATGACCTTGTGTAAGAGATATTTTTCTCCTCCTTTTTCCCTCAAAAGCTACGGCCAAGCCTTCCCCATTCACTCCTCCATGGTTTTGTTTTTCTATAAATAGGATGCTTGTGATAGCCTTGTTGCACTTTGAAGCATTTGCAAAGTTTAGAGTTTTAGAGTTGTCTTGCTAAGCGTTTTCCCTTCTCTCAAAGTTCTAAGAACTCTTTCTCTTCATCTTCATCCTCTTCATTCTTCCCTCACATAATCACCTCATAACCCCAATCCATCACCTCATAACCTTAAACCATTCTCAAAGCTTTCAAACACTCAACCTCAAACACAACTTCACTCAAAACACATCTCCTTTCCTTTTCTTTTCCTTGGCCGAAATCATCACCACCATCCTAGGAGGTGTTGCTCATCTCATCTTCATCTTCAAGACCAAGCTTTTATCTTCATCAATAGGTAGGGATTCGTTTTCAAACTTTATTTTGCTCAAGAAAGTGTTTTTCTCTAGTTTCCTCTTGGATCCTTTTTGAACTTTCCTTTGTCTTTCCTTTCTTTTCATTTTCGGCCATGAGGCCTTGATTTTGAGCATGATAGCTTGATGATGAGAGTTTCTAGATGATGACATTGTGTTCATCTCAAAGAAACCTCTAAAGCTTGAGTTTTCTTTTTCATATGACTTTATCTATATGAATATCTATCTCACATGGTTTTTTCAACTTAAGAAAATTAATCTAAGGATTTCTAAAAACCCAAGCCTACCCTTGTCAACCTTAAAGTTGGCCGGCACGTTCTAGAGATTTTTCTCTAGATAGGGGTTTTGGGTATTTAATAAAGAACTTGATGTAGTTTCACTTTCTTTCTTTTTTTTTATATGACTTTCGGTTTTTGTGTTGTGATCTTTGAGATATTGTATTGGGTTGCTATCTTGTTAAAGTCTTGAATGAGCTCTAGTTAACCATAAAATGAATCTTGCATCATGTTTATTTTATGCTATGCATATCATGTTTACTTCCTTGCTATCACTAAATATCAAGATAATGAATGAACTTGCACTATCATGTTTATATTTCAAGCTTTGCATTATCATATTTATATTTCAAGTCCTCACCTAAATATCAAAGATAATAATATATTGCACCACATATTTATTTTATGCTCTCACTTTACTTTCTAGCAATAACTAAAATAAGTGCATGAGCATGTTTATTTTTATGTCATCACTTTAATGATTCTAGAGCTCAAAGACTTGCCCATTGATATCTCAAACAAAGGTCTAAAACATTTATTTCCTTTGGTTCATATTTCGGCCCTATGAGGCCTTAGTGTTTCCAAGTATTGAAAACTATGTTTTATAATTTTTCTAAACTTATATGAGTATAAGGAATATGTAGAACTAAGTTTTATGAATTTAGGACCTCTTGAGATGAAAATAATATAGCCACTGCCCTCTTAAGTATTTTCATAAGTTTAGATGATAAAAATGTTCATAAAAGAGTTTTGAAAGTTTTAACAAGGTCCCAAGAGAAACTAGTATTTTATGTGCTTTAGAAACTATGTTCAATGCCTTTAAATGGAGTTTCTGTTTCGGTTCTGTCTTGCTATGTTTGGCCACTGAATGAGCTGTGTTAATGATGTTAATACGCTTATGTTTGAGTAATAATTATGTTAAGACTCATATGTGAAAGATAGGATAAGTTAGGAACTAGAAAAGAATTAATTTGAGAGTTCTAGATCCCTTAAAGATTTATTTTTCTGGATTCTGTCCAGCAAGGTTTAGATTCAATAATCATGGTTTTAAATTAGTTTATATGTATAGAAATGACTCATAATTGGTTTAGGACTTAATCTTGAAACCTTAGGAGCAAACCGAACTTAGAAAGGGTCATTATTGTGACTTCTAGGTACCTGTAAAGTTAGGATTTTGATTTCTGCACTCTTGAGGTTTAGAGGTGTTCTTGACCATAGTGTGAGGTGAGAAATACTTAGTTATAACCTTATAGGTTCCCAAGAGACTAGGTGTTGATGATCAATAACTTAGAATGTGAGAAAAAGATCTAAACCGTAATTTCTAGAACTCCGTAATCACATAAACATAAAGCTGTCCAAATTCTGCTTAGTGCTGTTTGGATTAGTTCTTGAGCATAAAAATTTGTATAACTCATTAGTTGTGAAACTATAGGTGTATAAGAAGTTAAGGATAATGTTAGAACAATTAATTTGCAAGTTTAAGACTCATAAGAATCGAAGTTTAAAACACTATGGGTTATAACATATCAAGTCTATGAGCTTATGGGGATAATCGTTAGATATGACTATGTGATGATGTTTATGTTATGTGAAAGTTTTATGTGACGATGCATATGTTATGAGAAAGTTTCATGTGATGATATATAAAAGCTATATGAGAATGCATGATAAAAATGAATATGATAAATGATGAGGTATTTATGATTTAATATTTATAAGAACTTAAATGTGACACAACACTGAGACACGCTTCTCCTGGGTGACACCGGTTCGGCCGGGCACCCCCAGGAGGAGACAAATCCGTGAGGGTATGTGTAGATGCAGCCTGCCAAAGCGGACAAATTGCGAGGCCCGCGTGGCTAGCAAAGCGTTTCAAAGAGGAAATGATCCTAGAGAGGAGATCCTTAGTTTGCCCCCTAGCCCGTACTTTAAAGTCGGGATTATGTTTATGTTTCACTTATCATAGGATAAGTAAGAACTAGTGACGACTAGTTAAGGTATGAGCTCATAACCTAGAGATGTTTTAGGGTGGGCCCATGAGATGAAAGTTAAAGTTAACAATGTCACATATACTATACTTATGCCAATGTTATAATGTTTCTTAGTTATTTTATTGTTTGGTTTACCTTTATGATGTATTCATATCATTAGTATATTTCTGCTTAAGTTATAAGACGCATTATAAAATATGACGGACCTTGGATAAAATACCACTTTAGAAAACTAACTTAAAAGGAATTTATATGCATGCACACCTTTTTAGAAATAAACCCAAGGTTCCTGAGGATGTGACGATGTCACCTAGGTAGGGATAACCCTACTGAGAATTCTTTTAGAAAGATTCTCATTCCCTCTCTCTTTTCTTCCATCATATCTTCAGATGGCGACATTCGTACTCTTCATCGACACCCCAGTATGGGAGCTGCACCATGACCCGGCACTCGGGTCATACCATTTTGAAGGTCGCTGCACTGTCAAAGTATTCATGTTCCTGGGAGGACCCTTCGCGCACCCCGTCCCGAGCTACCGCTTCACCCCGACTGCTCCTTACCGTCATAACGGGATTTTTGAGCGAGCGAGACCACGCGATGAGCAGATCCTCCGCATGGAGCCCGAGACATCAGCAGTACACGAGTACCCCGAGTATGTGCCGCGCCCCCAGTACTCGGAGACTGACCCATCCGAGGACCCGCCATCCCACATGTACAGTTGGAGCTCCAATCCTGCTCCCGCACCGATGAGGGCTGGGAGTGAGGAGATGGTGGTCCAGCCGAGGTTGGCTCGTCGGCCATCTATGCGCCCTCGTCGCGGTGGACATGCCCCGATGATGCGCTCGACCACTCCCGCCGAGATTCGTCAGTGGATCGACTCGACCGCACAGTATTCAGACCAGTAGGAGTAGACATAGGAGTGGTAGTAGGTTAGTGCACACACGCCACATAGTTGAGGACAAACCTTCTTTTGTATATGAGGTTGTCTACTCTAGGTGCACATGGGTATGGGTGTTGTTTCTCTTGTATTTGCTTTTTATGATTTCCATGTATTGCATTTCAGTTGTATTCCGCTTCCCGATGTATTGAATAGTCCTTCCCTTTGGGTAAGCATAGTATATATATATATATATCTATGTTTCAGTTGATGTCTCCATGATATGATGTGCTTCTTTATGCTTTGCTTATCTGTTTCACTATGCTTCCTCTTAAAGATTCGTGCGTGGCTCTCACTTTGATTTTAATTCCAAAAAGAAAAATTTTACCCATATTTCCACTAAGTATTTTCTAAGTAAAAGATGAGACCAAGAGGTAATATTCTAAAGATTAACCTAAGCACATACTAGTAGTCTTGGGTTAAGCTTTAGGGTGTTACACTTAACCTCAAACACTAAACCACTAAGAACACATCTCCTTTCCTCCCTCTCCCTCAAGGCCGAAGCCATCTCACCATCCTAGGAGGAGTTGCTCTGCTCATTTTCCTTTCCAAGTTCAAGCTTTTCTTCTTCACTCCTGGTAGGAGTTGCTTTCAAACTTTGTTTTTACTCAAAAATGTGTTTTCTCTAGTTTTCTCTTGGTTTCTTTTTGAGCTTTCCTTTGTCTTCCTTTTTTCCTTTTTCATTTTGGCCTCTTGGCCTGGTTTATGAGAGTGTTTCTAGATGATGACCTTGAGTTCATCTCAAAGGAACCTCTTCCCAACCACTTCGGTTTATTAAGAAACTGTGAGCATACAACCTAGGTCAATGGTTTATTTTTAAAGTTCTAAATCATACTTCCAAAGTGGGTCGCTTTTATTATTCAATCACTTGATATACACATAGCATACTACTTAACATTATAGTGCTTTATTTACAACTTTAGTACTCTCGGTACATCAAAAAGAATCTTAGAAGTATTATCCCTGTCTTTTCGTGCCCTTTACCTAATCAAGGGGACTTTTCCGTGCCCTTTACCCATTAAAAGAGACTTGCTCGTGCCCTTTACACATTAAAGGGGACTTTCCGTGCCCTTTACACTCTAAAGGAGACTTTCTCCTACCTTTTACACGCTAAAGGGGACTTTCTCCTACTCTTTACACATTAAAGGGGACTTTTCCTTCTTTACATAGCATATATATCATCCTCAAGCTCACATATACAGGCATACATTAGCATAAATTTTTGCATTTCATAATGCTTCAAACATATATATATATATATAGCATTCATTTATCACATTTCTCTTTACCAATGCATGCATTTATAATCATATAAACAATCAATCACATGTGATTCTCATTCATTCCTCATAAATCAAGCTTTAAAGTACATAGCATGCATCTAAGTTCATCATAGTGGCATCAAAGGACATTTTACTTCCAAATCAAGAATTTAGCTCATTTCCAGCATATTGACAGATTTCTCATTCCAATAACAACAATTAATTTCTCAATCAAACAACCAATTGAAGGATCACAAAAATTCCTCAGGACATCTCAATGTGTCAAAGAGACCCTATAAAATTTTCATAGCAATCGGAGTTCTCTAACCATGCTAACTAAATTATACAAGTTTAGTGGTCAGGAACCACTTTTTCACAACTCAAAACAGGGTTGCCATAATTTTTAAATTCAGAAAATGATAGAATCAACTCAAAATAAAAATCACTGTCATACTTCAATATGTTATCAACTCCCTGTAAAAATTTCAAAGGATAATTCCATCATTTGCTATGGTCAAAAAATTATACAAATTTACAGCTTTAGTACCAAGATTTCAGGCAGCATAAGCAGCAAAAGTTCTTATTATGCACCACGAAAATTCTCAGAGTTTCCTTAGGATATTATCTTGAACATATAATTTTTATAGCTCATAAAAATTACTAGAATTGGACCAGAAAATTCATGAATAAATCCTGTCCTGCTGAAATCCGAAAATCCAGCAGCCTAGCCAAAACTTATTTTGACAAAAATCATTATTTAACCTCATCCAAACACTCCACCAAAATTAACACATCAATATTAACATATTATCATCAAATACAACCAGAAATTTTGGAAACCCATCAACAATTATCAAAAATAATTTTGAATGAAAAAGGCCAAAGAAAACCCTACTTGGTGGCTTTAGTGATCTTGGCTCCAAGGATGATTCCCTTTACTTCTAAGCCTTCAAACCTGCACCAAACCCTTCCTTATACAGCTGATAATGAGCTCTCAAAGTAGGAAAAGTTGATGGATTCAAATTCTAATCGGTTAGATTGAAAGATCTTGATGAGTGGAATAAGTTTAGTGAAGAGAGTTTGGTGTTTTGGTGATTTAAAACTAAGGTTTTGGGCATTTGAAGTTAATTTTTGTGGAAGAACACCATGGAACTATAGCTTTCTGGTTCATGGCCGAGAAATGAATTCTTGGTGGAGAAGATTTGTGGCCTTTTCATGAAATTAAATTAGGTTGTATAATTATGATGTAATAAAAGTCTAATTCCTCAAAAAGAAAATATGATGAATGGCTAGGATTAGTTTTGGAAGTCAAGGGATGAATCTTGGCCATTCAATTAGCTCAAGATAATTGGTTGTCCATAACTTGGTGAACAAGTAGCATTTTTCGGTGTAAAAATTACACACCGAAATTTTATCGAACGGGTAAAACAGTGTACCCGGGTAATCAAACATTGCGCGAAAAATAGTTCTAAGTATAAAATTTTTATTTCTAACTATTTCTAAGCTTATCCTTATATTTTCTCAATTTCAGGTATCTCCAGGCCCGAATTCTAGGGTTTCGGCTGTGCCGGCGGGCCTGCGGGACTTGCAAGTTACTATTCATGATTTATTTTTTTTTATAAATTCGTTGGATTGTCTTGATCATTTCTATATTCATCAAATTTTTGAAATTATGGCCAGAAAAGCTCAAATTAATATTTGTATAATTTTTAGGGTGTTACAATTTTTATGTGACAAAGCACTGATACACGCTTCCTAAGTGACACCGGTTCGGCCGAGCACCCCGAGGGGAGACAAATCCGTGAGGGTATGAGTAGATGCAGCCTACCAAATTGGACAAATTGCTGTGGCTTAATGCCCGCAAAACGTTTCAAAGAGGGTATATCCTAAGAAAGGTGATCCCTACCCCCTTCCCGTACTTGTGAGTCGGGATTATTTTATTATGTTTTGCTTATTCAGATAATAAGCAAGAGCTAATGACGACTAGCTGAGGTATGAGCATATAACCTAGTTATTTTAGGGTAGCTTGTTATGCAAAAGCACCATGATTGATGTCACGAAGTTGAGGAATGATTCACTTGAAAGTTATATGCCCTTATGCCACATGGTTTATGTTTATATGCTTTGATGTATTGTTGTATATGCTCAAGTATTGACATGCATCCATGATATAATATGTTGCATTCATAACATCAAGATGCATGCTAAAAGGAATGGACCTTGGATAAGTAGTTTTGGAAAACCCTGAATTGAATCTTATATGCATGATCACCGTTTTAGAATTAAACCCAAGGTTCCTGAGGATGTGAACGATGTAACCCTAGGATAGGAGACTCCTATTGAGATTCTTTAGCAAGAATTCTCACTTCTCTCTCTTCTTTCTTCTGTCACATCTTCAAAGACCGATGGCAACGTTTGTGATTTTCATTGACACGCCAGTGTGGGAGATGAACTTCGACCCGGACCACCGTTCATATCATTTTGAGGGTCGTTGTGCCGTCCGTGTTTTTGTGTACATGGGACGACCTTTCGCTTATCCGGTTTCAAGCTACTAGTTCACTCCTACTGCACCTTTTGGTGGTGACGACATGATCTTCGAGCGCACTCGCCCGCGTGATAAGCAGCTACACCGCACCCGCACCTCTGCCTTAGCTGTCTGTGACTACCCAGAGTACGTGCCTCGCTCAAGGAGGTCCGAGACTGATCCATTCGAGGATTCGCCGATGCATGTCCCTTCAAAGGGCTCTACTCCCTTTCCCCAATTCCGACGCGAGGGGAGCGAGGAGACCATGAGGCAGCCGTGCTTGGCAAGGAGAGCCGAGATGCGCCCGTGTCGAGGAGCTCATATTCAGCTGCCACGAGGCCCCTTCACACTCCATTGGCGCACTCAGGAGGAGATAGAGCATTTCCCCGGTTACCTGCCTCCATCACCCGAGGACCCTCGTCATCACTAGATTCCGATAGAGAGCTTTGCGAGTACCTGAGCTTTTATGGAAATCTTCCCTTCGGCAATACCATTTGGGAGGGGTTGTAGATTGTACTCGTAGCTTAGTAGGACAGTAGCATTTTGGGTTTATCTTCTAGTCTTACCATGTACCTTGTACTTTCTTGTTTTATGTTGTATTTTATTTCCATTGTATTACAAGCTCTGCCCGTCTCCATGAGGGTATGACTACTTATGTACTCTACTTAAGTTATTAATGAAATGCTTCCTTTGTTATCATGATTGTTGTTCGTTGGTTATATGCTTTACTTTATGATTTTTAATGATTGATATGCATGCTTTACATTTCTGTTGTTCGATTAGTTAAGCTCGCGGCTCTCACTTTGTTTTATGTTTTCAAAAAGAAAAATTTACCCGTAATTTTCGCTAATTATTTTAATAAAATGATGAGACTAAGAAGTAGTGGGTTAAAAATTAGGGTGTTACATTTTGGTATCAGAGCAGTTCGATTCTCATGGAGCCTGAGGATTGGATTGACCATGCTTTAGAAGCATGATGCGATAGTTATGTCATGTGTAGTGCTTGATAGAGACAAGCTATAGGACTAGAGAAGCATGACTTCTGTTGCTTGCAAGTGCCATAGTAACTAGCCCATTTTGCATGAATATTGAGCCTGATCAACTTGATGTTCATTGTTTCATGTGTTTTGTAACACCCTAATATTTGACCTTGATACTACTAGTACGTATTTAGGCCAAATATTAGTTATTACCTCTTGTCATAGTTCTATTACTTTGAAAGTAACTTAGGGAAAATACGAGCCAATTTTTTTTTTCTTAAAATCTGGTTAAAATAGGAGCCGTACGTAACACCTATAAATGGTATAAATAAATGTGGAAACATAAACATAGAAGTGGCTCCAGTTCAACATGACATCATCACATCTGAAATACTTCATGCATATACTATGCCTACCCTAAGGGCAGGACTTTTCAAGTACATAAGGTAATGCGAATACAACTGAAACATGGAAATACATAGAAATGGGAATCACATAACATGAAAACATAAAAAGGAACACCCACTCCCAAGTACATTTAAGGTGGATAACCTTGATACAAAAGAAGGTTTATCCAATCTACGTGACGTACGTGCACTAAGGACTACCCTCAATCCTACATCTAACGGCACGGGTAAGGTGGAAGATAACCAATCCATGGACGAAGCTCGGCTGGGGCAAGCATGCCTGAAAACTGGCCCTGTCCTCTATGTCTAGGATGTGGACCGGGCATCGGGGCTCTCCGAGGCTGAGTCACCGTCTCCTCGCTACCCATGGGCATACGCGGGGGAGTGGGGGCAGAATCCTCTCCATACATGTGGATAAGGGTGTCCTCTGACGGATCCTCCTCCGAGTGCTGAGTGCATGGTACGTACTCTGGTACCACTCCCGAACTGGCAGAGTGCATCCGTAAGATCCTCTCCTCAAGTGTACGGGCGCACTAAAAAATAGTAACGTCGTCATAAAGAGATGTCGGGGTGAACAGATAACTATCTACAGGATGAGCAAAGGGCCGCCCAAGAAACATGAACACACGTACAGTGCAGAAGCCCTCAAAATAGTATGACCCAAGCTCGGGGTCATGGTGGATCTCCCAGATGGGCGTGTCAATGTAGAGGACGAATGTTGCCATCCCGATCTGAAGACGTAAAGGAAAGAAAGAGATAGAGGGAATGAGATTTCTTGCTAAAGAAACTCAGTAGGGTTTTTCCTTCTACCTAGGTGTCATCTTCTACGTCCTCAGAGACCTTGGTTTCTTATTAAAAATCATGGTCATGCAATGGTTCAATTATGAAGTTCGAAAACGTTAACTTCCAAGGCCCGTTCTTTTTAATTCTAAAGCCTTTTGGTTACATAATCTATAATTTCTTGAAACTGGAATCATAATTCATAAGTACTATTGACATGGATCATGACACATAAACTCATAGATCGTGGTACATAATATCATAGATCATGGAACATAAAATCATAGATCATGGAACATAGTACATGGTGCATGGTAACTTAACTTGGTTACTTAGGTGACATTAAAGTATTATCATTTTCTTCCTGGGGCCACCCTAACTGGTCTCCGTTGGGAGATGTAACTAGGTTATGAGCTCATACCAAACTAGTCGTCACTAGCATCTGGACTTATCCTTTTGGATAAGTTAAAGGTTCTGACTTAAAGTACGGGTCTAGGGGGCATAGAATCACCTCATCCCCACCCTTAATTTGGTGGTTCAACAGGATCATTTTCTCATTAAGTCACCTTAAGTCTTAGCATATTTAATGAAATGCCACTCAAATGATACATGTCACATATCTCATGGTACAACATAGGCATTTCTAGGTTCCTTATAGAACAACACATGCAATAGTAAAACTATCATTTAGAAAATAATGATTCACATAGCATCATGCTAGTCTTAAGATATCACAATAATTCATCCTTAATACAAGGGCTCATAAATCACTCCCTTAAGGTAAAATCCCTAAATCGGGTAACCTCAAACTAGCATATTATGTTCTCATGAGTTTAAGGGATTGATTAACCTCTTTTCCATAAGTTATTAAGTCCTCGAACCTAATTAATTGTGGCTGGACAGTTTAGGCAGTGTGCTAATTTAGATGAATTACGGTGTTCTAGAATGTGCGTTTTAGGCCCTTTCTCACTTCTGACTTTTTCTATGATATGGTATTTAATACCTAAACCAATTATGAGTCTCTCTCACTCATCTAGGCATAATATAATGTGAATCTAACTGTTTTAACAAGGCTGGACAGAATCTATAATTTTCTATTCCTATGTAGTCCTAGAATTCACATATCAAGCAAATAAAGTTACTAAATGTACTTTAAAGATGTCTAGACAATTATCACATACTTGCAAGGTATTTAAGCATATTTAGACCACCCAAAACAGAATTTAAGGTGCTGTAAACTATCAAGGCAAAACCAAAAACATGGGTCCTTAAAACATGGGAAAAGACTTCACTTTAATGCACATGGTTTGCTAGTTTCTCTTGGAACACCATTGGAACTTCTAAACTCTTTAGGAAATCATTTTATTCCATCAAAGATCATCACAAAATACATAGGGCAGTAGCTATGTAATACTTTTTGTAACAAGAATAAATCTTGGAAAACATATTTAAAACATTTACTAAGTCCACATAGACTTAGAAAAACCTTAAGACATAGGTTATAGGCCTTAGTAACTAAATGAACTCGTTTTTGAGCCATTTCCATCGCTTGGCCGAATGCATGTTCAAGGAGATCCCTCCTTGATTAATCTTTTCTCAAGATGAAATGGGCAAATCTTTGAGCTTTAGGAGTTTAGGGTGATGACATAAAGTAAACGTGCTATGCATTCCATTTTTATGTTTCTTTAAAAAGTAAAGTGGTGGCTCAAGGTAAATATGGAATGCACATTCATTTTAATCTTGGAGTTTAGGTGAGGACTTGAAAGGTAAACATGTAATGCAAGTCCAATCTTTATCTTTAGATTTAGTGATAGCATAAAAAATAAACATGTATGCAAATCCTTTTTACAGAGAGCTCTTGCAAGATTTTAAAGAGAACCAAGGTTCCAACCCAAACTCATCCTCACAAGAAAAGAAAAACTAGTAGCACTAGGTTTTGTAAAAAGAGACATTTTATCCTCAAATACCATGAGGTGGCCGAATCGTCATCATGAAGAAACAACCCATTTTTGAACTCTAGGGGCCAAGATCTTGATGATCCAAACATCAACATCCTAAGCCCTCATCATTGAGTATTTCACTAGACCTTAAACTTCCATCAAAACCAAAGTCATGTCAAACATAAAGGAAGAAACCGAAAATCTCACTTGGTCTAAAAACCAAGTCCAAGCTTTAGAGTTTATTCATGTGACTAACCTCAACATGAAACGCTCATCATCAGGCTTTCATTTTTCCAAGTCCCAAAGGCCTTCATGGCTGAAACCTTAAAGAAAAGAATGGGGTTTCAAAGGTTCAAGAGAAACATAACTCTTTCTTGAATAAAACTTGAAAATGATAAACTTTTCTTTGAAAAAGATCTAAGCTTTAGAGGTTGTCCCTAGGTCATACACCAACATGGAACCCTCATCATCAAGCCTTTATTTTTCCAAGTGCCATAGCCCTTCATGGCCGAAACATTCAAGGAAAACAAAAGTTCCAAGGAGTTTCATAAGCAACATAACCCATTTTTGACCAAAACTTGAACAAGATGAAACTTTTCTCCACAAGAAATTTTAAGCTTTAGAGGTCTCATGCTAGGATGAACACATGGTCATCCCAAGAGAGCACTCATCATCAAGCCCTCATCATTTTGTCCTTGAGGCCGAAAATAAAACCAAAGAGAAGGAAAAAGAATGAAACTTTTCTTTAAGAAAGGTTCAAGCTTTAGAGGCCTCATGTTAAGATGAACTCATGGTTGCATCTTAGAGAACACTCATCATCAAGCCCTCCTCACCATGGCCTTGAGGCCAAAATGGAAGAAAAAGGAAAAGGGAGATGAAAACCGAAAATGAAAGCTCCAAGAAAACTCATTCACAACATATTTTCAAGCAAGATCAAAGCATCAATATGAAGAAAACATTTCTTTTTGAGAAGCTCCCTACCTAGTGGTTAAGGTTGAGAGGAGATGAAGAAGTTGAAGGAGATGAACTGTTGAACTTGAGAGGAAAAGAAAGTTTCAAAGTGCTCTAAAACTCTAAACTTAGTGAATGAACAAAAGGTGCTTCAAGTTCTCCAAGCTATCTATTTATAGAAGAATGAAATGAAGGTGTTTTGGGGGGGGAAAAGGCTTCGGCCTTTACAGCCACAAGGAGAAAAGAAATATCTCCTTCAAAGCATGATGACAAGTCTAACTAGGCATGTCCTAAAGCATGGCTAAAAGTAGCTTGGGTAAGTAAGCTTGATTGACAATATAAACTAATATAAATTTTGAATTCTTTTGAATTTTTGGGGGAAGTGTAGCGCCACTTTTTGGGCAACCATGGGAGAGAAAATATCTCCTCTAAATCATGGTTTAATAGGGTGCTTAGGTGTAGGATTGATTTAGCTTAGGATTAGGGGTTGCTAAGTAAAGGTTTTAGGTAAACTAATTAGGTGATTAGGGTTGTAACACCTTAGATTAGGAGTGGTCTTGTGAGATTTAATGGAGTCAAGACTTATATGACTAGTGATGTGAGTATGACAACCCTCCTTGGAAATGGGAGCATAAATAGTGAAAACACTATTCATATATGCTTTCTTAAAAGAAAAAGAACTAGAATTAGGTTTTTAAATTTTAAGCAATTTTTTGTTCTAATTATCCTCAATAATTATTTTAGCTCTAAATTAATTATGAAAATTAATTAATCTTTAATTAGAGCCTAATATTGTTTAGGTTTTGCTAAAAACATCCTTAAGCCCAAAATGCACTAAGCAGGGGCAAAATCGTAATTTTTACCAAAAGTTTTGGACCTCCGAACAAGGTTCGGGTCAAAATAGAACTTAAAACTGCCTTAAATTGCTATAGGGTATTTTGGTCATTTATACGCGGAGACCCTAAAAATAGGATTCCTCTGCTTTATTAAACACTCAAGCACATACAATCCCCTTCATATATCATATGAACCTTATGGGGATGGCCAAGGTCGGCCGTCCTCGTATTTCGGTAAAAATGACCTCAGGGGCATTTTGGTCATTTAAAGGTTTAGTGAAAATCGGGGCGTTACATGTTTAGGAACAATGGCACCGTGACGACAGCCTAGGACTACGCCCGATGCTGACCAAGACAATGCGACTACTGCTGCTGTCCGTAGAATAGCACAAGCCATAGAGCAGATGTTTGACCATATGGATCAATGCAAGAATGCTGCACCTGCTCCCCCTGCTGCTAAGGTGGTTGACCAAGCCCGCTTCGGCGAGTTCCGCAAGGCGAACCCGCCCGTGTTTCAAGGGGTTATGGACCCCGACAAGGCTGATGAGTGGATCAAAGACATGGAGAAGATCTACTCCATGGTTACCTGCTCTGAGGAGCAGAAGGTTACATTTGCTGCCTTCATGATGAAGTCTGATGCCGAGTTCTGGTGGAACGGCACGAAGCGACTGCTAGAAGCTTCTGGAACTCCTATTGACTGGGAGCTGTTCAAGACCTACTTCTACGAGAAGTATTTCCTGGAGTCCGTGAGGAATGCTAAGGACATTGAGTTCATCCAGTTGACCCAGGGAGGGTCTACTGTAGCCCAGTACACTGCCAAGTTTGAGAAGCTGATCAAGTTCTCTCGGGTGTTCCAAGGGAACCCCGATGAGGTTTGGAAGTGTGTTAAATATGAGGCCAGTCTGAAGGCGGAGATGAACTACGCCGTGGCCCATATGGAGATCAGAGACTTCCCGACTCTGGTCAACAAGTGCCGGATCCTTGAAGAGGGACAACGAAAGATGCAAACCACGAGGGCGGAGCGAGCTAAGAGGCTCGGACCTCAAGCCCCGAAGTTCAAACCGCAATACCCGTCAAGGAACCATTACTACCCTTACCAAACCAACCAGTTCCAACCACAACAACAACAACAATCCAAGCAACACCAAAGACCACCGTTTCAACATCAAGGCCCGAGGAACTTCAACAATAACCAACCCCATGGACCTCGGAACCACAATGGAGGATCCAGTGGGGCCAAGAACAAGGCACCACAAGGAACCCCTGCTACCTACCCCGAAGCAGCATCTGTTGATGTCTGTCCCTAGTGCGGGAAGAATTATGGGAACCGCCCCTGCCTCATAGGGCAGAGGGTCTGCTTCAAGTGTTGCAAGCCCGGCCACTACGCCAACAACTGCACAAGTGGAGGACCATCAAATCAAAACCCTCGACCTCAACACCAAGGACGGGTCTTCACCCTCAACGCGAAAGACACGCGAACGTCCAACGATCTCATTCAAGGTAAGTGTGAGCTTAACGGTAGAACCTTAACTGTACTTTTTGATTCTATCGCTACTCATTATTTCATTTCACTTGCTAGTGTCAAGTCTTTGAATTTGCGAGTCTCTAAACTTCCCTTTGATCTTATTGTTTCTACTCCTACAAATTGCCCTGTTAATACCTGCAAATGTTGTTTAAATTGTCATCTTGTTGTAGAAAATAGGTCTTTTATCATAGATTTGATTTGCTTACCCCTTAAGGACATAGGTATCATTCTAAGCATGGATTGGCTTCATGCCAACCGTGTATTGTTAGACTATGGAACCCAAACTGTTGTTTTTCCTTCTCCTCCCAAACCCATTAATCAACCTTTAAGATTGTACCTAAACTCCATAGAGGTCTTCTATAGTGGGGAGAAAACTAAGGGATATGTTCTCTTAGCTGCCTGCGATGTAGACCTTGAGCAAAACCTAGGTGAGATACCTGTGGTGAGAGACTATCCCGAGGTGTTTCCGGATGAAATACCCGAGTTCCCTCCCAAAAGAGAAGTAGAGTTTTCCATAGAGCTGGTTCCTAGAACGAGACCTATCTTTATAGCCCCGTATAGGATGTCCCCCTCAGAGTTGGCAGAATTGAAAGCCTAGTTAGAGGAGCTATTGGAGAAGAGTTTTATAAGGCCGAGTGCTTCGTCCTAGGGCACTCCAGTCTTATTTGTGAAAAAGAAGGACGGAGGCATGAGGATGTGTATAGATTATAGGCAGTTAAACCGAGTGACTGTGAAAAACAAGTACCCATTGCCTAGGATTGATGATCTTATGGACCAGTTGAAATGAGCTGTAGTGTTTTCTAAGATTGATTTGAGGTCCGGTTACCATCAGATTAGGGTTAGAGATTCGAACATTCCTAAAACTACCTTTCGAACTCGGTATGGACACTTTGAGTTCAATGTGATGTCATTTGGTTTGACAAATGCTCCTGCAGTCTTTATGGATTACATGAATAGGATCTTTAGACCCTATCTAGATCAGTTCATGGTTGTGTTCATAGATGATATTCTCATCTATTCGAAAACCCACGAGGAGCATGAGCATCATTTAAGGCTGGTTTTAGAGGTATTAAAGGAGAAGAAGTTATATGCTAAGTTATCTAAGTGTGAATTCTGGTTGGATGAGGTGAAATTCTTAGGGCATGTTGCGTCAAAAGGTGGCATAGCTGTCGACCCCAGTAAGATAGAAGCCGTGATGAATTGGGATAGACCAACCTCTGTAACCGAGATTAGAAGCTTTTTAGGTTTAGCTGGCTATTACCGTAAGTTTATCAAAGGATTTTCCCAGTTAGCCCTACCTCTAACCAAGCTCACTAGGAAGAATGCCCCGTTTGAATGGAGCCTCGAGTGCAAGAAGAGTTTCCTAGAGCTTAAGGAAAAGCTCACCTCAACCCCCATTTGGTTTTACCTGACCCCCCTCCATTTTCGGGTTTATTTCCCACACAAATCCAGTTTTATTTGTGAAGAAAAAGGACGGAAGTATGAGAATGTGCATAGATTATAGGCAGTTGAACCGAGTAACTGTGAAAAACAAGTACCCATTGCCTAGGATTGATGATCTCATGGACCAGTTGAAAGGAGCTGTAGTGTTTTCAAAGATCGATTTAAGATCGTGTTACTATCAGATTAGGGTTAGAGATCAGGGCATTCCTAAAACCACCTTTCGAACTCAGTACGGACACTTTGAGTTCAATGTGATGTCGTTTGATTTGACGAATGCTCCCGCAATTTTTATGGATTACATGAATAGGATTTTTAGAACCTATTTAGATCAGTTCGTGGTTGTGTTCATAGATGATATTCTCATCTATTCAAAAATCCACGAGGAGCATGAGCGTCATTTAAGGCTGGTTTTAGAGGTATTAAAGGATAAGAAGTTATACGCCAAGCTCTCTAAGTGTGAATTATGGTTGGATAAGGTGAAATTTGTAACGCCCCGATTTTCTGCCAGAGTGAAAATGACCGAAATGCCCCTGAGGTCATTTTCGGCCCAGAATTCGAGGAAAGCCGATCTGGCAATACTCGAAGGGCAAACTCAATGTTGGAAGGGGATTAGATGACCTGTGTACCTTTCCGGAATCGAAAATCTCGTTTTTGAAGTTTTTAGTCAAAATGACCAAAACGCCCCTGCGGTGTTTTACCTATTTGCAAGTGCCGGATGAACCCGAAACTTCTCTAGATGGTTTTAAAAGGCATTTTTATGTATTCTACGACCTCAGTTTTAATTATGGAGGTCCCGGGCAAAATTAGTGCAAAATTACGATTTTACCCCTAGTTTCGTGTTTTTACGCTTAATCGCGTGATTAAGCAAACCTAAGCAATATTAGGCTCTAATCGAAGATTAATTAATTTCCATAATTAATCTTGAGTCAAAATAATTTATTAAAGTTGATTAAAACCTAAAAGTGCTTAATTACAACTTAAAATCTTATTTTAAATTCAAGATTTCTAGTCATGGAATCTTAAATAGTGTTTTCTCTCCAATTCCTTAAATTATGGAATTTTGTCTACATTGTTTTATTCATAAAATGAATTTAAAATCTCCTAAATATGTATGAGTACTCCTTAATCATGTCATAAAGGTTCCTAATCACATTCTTAGTCACCTAAACTTATGCTTAATGACTCCTAACCTTACACCTAAGCTAATACACCCCTAAACACATCACTAACACACTATTACATGACCAAAACTCCCTCCTCCCTTGCTGCATCAGACCTGCACGAAATTCATCATCCATTTTATCACAATTTAATTTTATTTCACACTCCAAAGACTATGGTTGAAGCCATGTCATCAAAGTGCAATTCTCTCACCTCATGTTCCATGAGGACATGCCTCACCTCATGTTCCATGAGGATTCATTCTCCTCCACACATGCCTCACCTCATGTTCCATGAGGATTCATTCTCCTCCACTCATTCACTCTTATTCTTCTCTATAAATACCATGCCTAGATGAACCTTTGCTACACTTTGTTCATTTGCTAAGTTTAGTTTTTTAGTTTTTCTCTAAGTTCTTCCTTTTTCTCTCAAATCTCAAGAGCATTCTTCTTCTTCATCTTCTTCTTTTTCCTTTTGAAACATCATCACACAACCTTGAAACACCACCCCACCACCTTGGATCATCATACAAAAACCTAAACTTCCATTCTCAAACACAAGCTCACCAAGAACACATTTCCTTCCTTTTTCTTTCATCAAGGCCGAATCATCATCACCATCCTAGGAGGTGTTGCTCGGATCATTTTCATCTTCAAGTCCAAGCTTTTTGTCTTCACTCTAGGTAGGAGTGTTTTCTAAACTTTGTCTTCTTGAAAATGAGTTCTTTCTAGCTTTCTCTTGGGTTTTCTTTTTGAAACTTTCTTTGGTTTCCCTTTCTTGTATTTTCGGCCTCTTGGCCTTGATGAGTTCATGATAGCTCAATGATGAGGACTCCTAGATAATGACTATGTGTTCATCTCAAAGGAAACTCTAGAGCTTGAGGTTTTATTTTCTTTGAGTTCCAACTTTATTTTCTAACTCAAAAATGATTTTTACTCAAGAATACCTTTACTTTTCTTGCTATTATGATTTCGGTTTCTTTGTTCCTTTCTTTAACATTCCGGTTACCATTTTCCTTTTTGATCTTTGAAGTTTTATTTGTTCAAAAAGTTTTGCTTTCTTTGAGCTTGATGATGATGTTCAAGAACCTCATAATTCCTTTGAGAACTTGGTTCAAGAACTCTAAAGCTCTCTTTGTAATGAGATATGTGTTGGGTTATTATGTTGTTAAAGTCTTGGATGAGCTTTAGATCACCTTAAAATGAACCTTGCATCATGTTTATTTTATGCTTTGCACATCATGTTTACTTTCTTTGCTATCACTAAGTACCAAGGTAATAAAGGAACTTGCATTATCATGTTTATATTTCAAGTTCTCACCTAAATATCAAAGATAATAATATAATGCATACCATATTTATTTTATGCTTTGCACATCATGTTTACTTTCTTTGTTATCACTAAGTACCAAGGTAATAAAGGAGCTTGCATTATCATGTTTATATTTCAAGCTATGCATTATCATGTTTATGTTTCAAGTTCTCACCTAAATATCAAAGATAATAATATAATGCATCACATATTTATTTTAAGCTCTCACTTTACTTTCTAGAAAAAAACTAAAACAAGTGCATGAGCATGTTTATTTTTATGTCATCACTTTAATGAACCTAGAGCTCAAAGACTTGCCCATTGTTGTCTCAACAAAGGTCTAAAAATATTTATTGCTTTTGGTCCCTATTTCGGCCCTAAGAGGCTTTGGTGTTTCCAAGTATTGAAAACTATGTTTTATAATTTTTCTAAGCTTATGTAAGTATAAGAAATATGTAGAACTAAGTTTTATGAATTTAGGACCTCTTGAGATAAAAATGATTTAGCTATTACCGTCTTAAGTATTTTTATGATTTTAGGTGATAAAAGTGTCCATAAATGAGTTTTGAAAGTTGAAAAAGGTTCCAAGAGAAACTAGTATTGTATGTGCTTTAGAAATTGTGTTTCATGTCTTTTATGGAGATGTTTGTTTCGGTTCTGCCTTGCTATGTTTGGCCACTGTATGAGCTGTGTTAATAATGATAAGATATTAAGAAGTCTTGAGTTTTTATGATGCTTAATTTTATGCAAGTATCATATATGATACATGAGCTTTATCTATGTGAGTATGATGTGTTTAAAATATATGCTATGATGAGTTTGGAATATATGCTATAATCTATGTAAGAATGATGAGTTTGAAATATATGTTATGATGTTTATCTATGTGAGAATGATGTATTAAGAGAATATGCTTGATGATGCATGAACCCTAAAATGTTTTATTGATGATACGTGAGGAAATGATTATTGAGATGTTAAGTTGTGTGATTAGCTTGTGGCATGAATTTTGGTTTGAAGGAAATTCAGTTTAACAGTAGATTATCTTTGCCAATTTCTATCAAACCTAAAAGAGTTGAAAAATGTTTTAAAGTACCATATGAGTTGAAAACCCTGGGTGACACTGGTTCGGCCGAGCACCCCCAGGATATTTTTTATGTGACAAGCATTGAGACGTACTTCTCCTGCTACGGTAAGGAGGAGGCAAATCCGTGAGGGTATGTGCAGATGCAGCCTTACCAAAGCGGACAATTATTTGTGCACTCGAGGCCAGTAGAACGTTTCAAAGAATGAAATATGTTTATGTTACCCCCTCATTTTACCCCATATTAAATCTAGTGACAACTAGTTAGGATTGAGCTCATTCCTAGGCGATTAGGTGAGACGGAGATAGGAGGTTATGATAAAAATCGCCAAGTGTGTATCGGTTGGAAATAGGTGGATATGTTTTAAGAGGGTGGTTTTTGAGAAAAAGAACAAAAGAGATATGATGCTTTTAAGTCACATAAGTATGAGAAAAGTAAGAGTTGTAATATGCCCTTATACCACTTGCATGAATCTAGATTGTTGTGATTTGTTGATTTATGTGCTCAAGTATTCCCATACATTCATGCTTAAACATGTTACATTCATGACATCAAGATGCATACTAAAAGAAATGGACCTTGGATAAATAGTTTCATAAACCCTAATAATGAATCTCATATGCATGAACACCTTTTATAAATAAACCCAAGGTTCCTGAGGATGTGAACGATGTAACCCTAGAATAGGAGATTCCTACTGAGATTCTTTAGTAAGATTCTCACTCTTTTCTCTTCTTTTTCTCGCTTCCGTCACATCTTCAGAGACTGATGGCGACATTCGTGGTCTTCATTGACACATCCGTCCGAGAGGCGCCCCTAACTAGGAGCTCATGCTCAGTCTACACGTATGCCCACTCCTGCCGCCTTGCGTTCTTGGATCAGTTACACTCCATTTCCCCGGGTTCTAGTAGCAGATGTTTTAGGGGAAGCTTAGTGCACACACTCACATGTAGACTGGATCAACCTGCTTTTGTTTTGAGGTTATTCACTATAGGTGCACTCGGGTAGTGATGGTTTACTTTATGTTACTTTACGTTTCTCTATTTCTATTGTACTTCCTTTCTGCTGTATTACAAGCTCTGCCCGTCCCAATGAGGGTATGACTACTTATGTATTCTAAGTTATGTTATTAATGAAACGTTTCTCTTGTTGTGATGATTTATGCTCAGCTGTTATATGTTTCCATTTCTGTGTTTCTCTATGAGTGTTAGGCGTGCTTTATATTCCTATTATTCGATTAGACTAAGAACGTGGCTCTCACTTTGTTGTGTGTTTAAAAAAAAAAAAATTTACTCGTAATTTTCCTTTAGTATTTTAAGAAAAGGATGAGACTATGAAGTAATAGCCTAATGTTTAACCTAATGTGTTCTAGAAAGTTGGGTTAAAAATTAGGGTGTTACAAAATTCTTAGGACATGTTTTGTCAAAAGGTGGCATAGCTGTCAACCCTAGTAAAATAGAAGCCTTGATGAATTGGGATAGACCAACCTCAGTGACCGAGATTAGAAGCTTTTTGGGTTTAGCCAATTATTACCGTAGGTTTATTAAAGGATTTTCCTAGCTAGCCATACCCTTAACCAAGCTCACTAGGAAGAATGCCCCGTTTGAATGGAGCCTCGAGTGCAAGAAGAGTTTCCTAGAGCTTAAGGAAAAGCTCACCTCAACCCCCGTTTTGATTTTACCTTACCCCAATGTACCCTTTGAGGTATATTGTGACGCTTCTGGCAAAGGTTTAGGCTGTGTGGTGATGCAGAACAGGCAAGTGCTAGCCTATGGGTCCCGACAACTAAAGCCTTATGAGGTAACCTACCCTACCCATGACCTAAAGTTAGCAGCCATCGTGTTTGCCCTTAAGATGTGGAGACACCATTTGTATAGTGTAAAGTTTGAAGTTTTCTCTGATCATAAGAGTCTCAAGCACCTCTTTGATCAAAAGGAGTTAAATATGAGGCAGAGGAGATGGATGGAATTCCTCAAAGATTACGATTTCGGCTTAAGTTACCACCCCAGCAAGGCTAATGTAGTCGCCGATGCCTTAAGTCAAAAGTTATTGCGTTTATCCTGCATGATGGTTAACGAAGTTGTGTTAATAGAGAAGTTTAGGGACATGAATCTTGGGATGTCGACGACAGAAAAAGGTATCGTGATGTGCCATCTTACGATGACCAGTGGGTTTAAGCAAAGGATTATGCTTGCCCAAAGAGAAAATGAGGACTTTATGGAGACAATAGAGGCAATTAAGGCCGGAAAGTTGAAAGGTTTTGTGCAAGGCCCCGACTGGTTGTAGAGATTTGAGGGGCGAATCTGTGTGCCACAAGATGGCGACCTCCGAGAGAAGATCTTGGAGGAGGCCCACAAAAGCCACTTTGCCATTCATCCTGGTACTACCAAGATGTACCAAGATTTGAAGAAGATGTTTTGGACTCCTGGGTGAGTAAGTGTTTGGCCTGTCAATAGGTCAAGATCGAACACCAAAAACCTTCTGGCATGCTGCAACCCCTGTCAATCCCCGAGTGGAAGTGGGAGAGTATATCAATGGATTTCGTGACAGGATTGCCAACGACCCAAGCTGGCCATGATGCCGTATAGGTAATCATGGATCGACTGACTAAGTCGACTCACTTTCTACCTATTCGAGTCACGTACTCATTGGATAAATTGGCTTAGCTGTACATCCAAGAAATAGTAAGGTTGCATGGAATACCATCGACGATAATCTCAGATCGAGATCCGCGGTTTACGTCACGTTTTCGGGAAGCCTTTCAAAAGACGTTTGGTTCAAAGCTATGCTTAAGCACTGCTTACCACCCACAAACGGATGGCCAATCTAAAAGAACAATCCAAACCCTAGAGGACATGTTAAGAGCCTGTGTCTTAGAGTAGAAAGGAAGTTGGAATAAGTACCTGTCGTTGATCGAGTTTGCGTATAACAACAGTTATCACGCGAGCATCGGTATGGCACCATACGAAGTGTTGTATGGAAGAAAGTGCCAATCACCCTTGTGTTGGTATGAGGCCGGAGAGCAAAGTGTCTTAGAACCCGATGTAGTGAGGGAAACGACGGAGCAAATCAAAAAGATTAAGGATAGAATCTTAACCGCTCAAAGTCGGCAGAAAAGCTACGCGGACAAGAAGCGCAAGCCCTTGAAATTCCAAGAAGGTGAACATGTATTTCTAAGAATCACTCCCACTACAAGAATAGGTAGAGCCATGAAAGTCAAAAATTTGAGTCCCTGATTTCTCGATCCTTTTGAAATTCTTCAGAGAATCGGATCCGTAGCCTACAAAATAGCCCTGCCACCCAATCTGTCAAATATTCATGACGTCTTTCACGTCTCTCAGTTACGTAAGTATGAGTCCGACCCTAGCCATGTCTTAGAGCCAGAACATGTACAGTTAAGGGAGGACCTGACGTTCAATCTATCGCCTACAAGAATCCTGGACCAAGGTGTCAAGCAGTTGAGGAACAAGTCTGTACCTTTGGTGAAGGTCGCGTGGGGACGTGGCAACACCGAGGAGTTCACGTGGGAACTAGAGTCCGAGATGAGGTTGAAGTACCCCGAGTTATTCTAGGGTATGAATTTCGAGGGTGAAATTCTTTTTAAGGAGGGGAGTAATGTAACGCCTCGATTTTCTGTTAGAGTGAAAATGACCAAAATGCCCATGAGGTCATTTTCGGCCCGGAATTCGAGGAAAGCCGATCATGTAGTACTCGAAGGGTAAACTCAATGTTGGAAGGGGATTAGATGACTTGTGTATCTTTCCGGGATCAAAAATCTCATTTTTCGAGTTTTCGGGTCAAAATGACCAAAACGCCCCTGCGGTGTTTTACCCGTTTGCAAGTGCCGGATGAACCCGAAACTTCTCCAGATGGTTTTAAAAGGCGTTTTTATGTGGACTACAACTTTAGGTTTGGTCCCGGAGGTCCCGGGTGAAATTAGTGCAAAATTACAATTTTGCCCCTAGTTTCGTGTTTTTACGCTTAATCGCGTGATTAAGCAAACGTAAGCAATATTAGGCTCTAATCAAAGGTTAATTAATTTCCATAATTAATCTTGGGTCAAAATAATTTATTAAAGTTGATTAGAACCTAAATGTGCTTAATTACAACTTAAAATCTTATCTTAAATTCAAGACTCCTAGTCATAGAATCTTGAATAGTGTTTTCTCTCTCCAATTCCTTGAATCATGGAACTGTGTTACACATTGTTTATTCACAAATGAGTTTTTAATCCTCTAATGATGTATGAGCACTCCTAATCTTGTCATAAAATCCTTAAATCACATTCTTAGTCACCTAAACTTAAGCTTAATTATTCCTAACCTTGTACCTAAACTAATACACACTTAAACCTATCATTAACACACAATTACATGAAACAAATCCTCCTCCCCCATGCTGTCCCTAGTCTGGCCGAAGCCTTTCCCCCCTCCATATGCATCACATGTTCAATTTTGCAACACTCCAAAGCCATACCTCAAGTCATAGACACCATGCCTTGTCATACTTTCAATCAAGCTTGATTTTCCAAATGAATAACTAATTAAAATAACCCATTTTTCCTCATTTATTTGTGGCTGAAAAAGTTCCAGCCATGTCAAGATTCTAGAAGCCTAATTTCATTCAAAAATTGATAGGAAATTTACTCACATCAAGCCATACTTTGTATCATAAACTCCATACCTCAAACCATGCTTGTATGACACCTTGTAAGAGATATTTTCCTTCATTTTCCCTCCCAAACTACACAGCCAGCCCTCCTCCCCTTTGAGCTCTTATTTGTTTTCATTTTCTATAAATACCTTGCTAACTTGAGCTTGCAAACACTTTAATTCATTTGCTAAGTTTCAAGTTTTCTAAGCTTTCTTGAGTTTCTTTCTTTTTCTCTCAAGTTTCAAGAAAGTTCTTCCTTTCTTTTCATCTTCATCCTCTTCATCCCCTCATCATATAATCATCTCATAACCTTGAAACACCACCCCACCACTTTAGATCTTCATACAAACACCTAAACTTCCATTCTCAAGCACAAGCTCACCAAGAACACATTTCCTTTCTTTTTCTCTCCACAAGGCCGAAACCATCTAGCCCCAAGGAGGAGCTGATCATCTTGTTTTCCTTTTCAAAAGTTCAAGCTTTTTGTCTTCACTCTAGGTAGGAGTGTTTTTCTAAACTTGTTTTTCTTGTAAAGGAGTTTTTCTCTAGCTTTCTCTTGGATTTCTTTTGAAACTTTTCTTTGGTTCTTTTCTTCCTTCTCATTTTGGCCATGAGGCCATGTTTATGAGCATGATAGCTTGATGATGAGAGTTTCTAGATGATGACCTTGTGTTCATCTCAAAAAAACCTCTAAAGCTTGAGTTTTTCCTTTCCTTTAACATTATCTATATGATACTTAGCTCACATGGTTTTCAACTTAAGAAAGTTAATCTAAGGATTTATAAAAGCCCAAGCCTACCCTTGTCAACCTTAAAGTTGGCCGGCACGTTATAGAGATTTTTCTCTACATAGGGGTTTTGGGTACTTAATAAAGAACTTGACTTAGTTTCATTCTCTTTTCCTTTTTGTAAGGTTTTCGGTTTTGGTTCCTTGATCTTTGAGGTTTTGTTTTGTTTTGAAAGTTTGTTTACTTTGAGCTTGATGATGATGTTCAAGAACCTCATAGTTCCTTTGAGAACTTGGTTCAAGAACTCTAAAGCTCTCTTTGCGATGAGATATGTGTTGGGTTGTATCTCTAAAGTCTTGTAAGAGCTCTAGATGAGACTAAAATAAATATTGCATCCATGTTTACTTTTATGCTTTGCACATCATATTTACTTTCCTTGCTATCACTAAGGATCAAGATAATGAATGAACTTGCATTATCATATTTATACTTCAAGCTATGCATTATCATATTTATATTTCAAGTTCTCACTTAATATCAAGATAATAATGAGTTGCATCTTATGTTTATTTTATGCTATCACTTTACTTTCTAATGGAACCTAAAATAAGTGCATAAGAATATTTATCTTTATGTCATCACTTAAATGAACCTAGAGCTCAAAGACTTGCCCATTGTTGTCTCAAACAAAGGCTTGAAAATATTTATTTCCTTGGCTAGAGCATTCGGCCTCTAAGGGTTTATTTGTTTGCAAGTGTTGAAAACTATGTTTCATAATTTTTCTAAGCTTTTATGAGTTAAAGGAATATATAGAACCAAGTTTTATGAATTTAGGACCTCTTGAGACAAGTTTTATTTAGCTACGGCTCTCATAAATATTTTGATGATTTTAGATGTTAAAAATGTTTATAAATGAGTTTTGAAAGTTTGAAAAAGGTTCCAAGAGAAACTAGTATTTTATGTGCTTTAGAAATTGTGTTTGATGCCTTTAAATGGAGATGTTTGTTTCGGTTCTGCCCTGCCTTGTATGACCACTGTATGAGCTGTTTTAATGATGATAATATGCTTATGTTTGAGAATAATTAATGTTAAAACTCATATGTGAAAGATAAGAGAAGTTAGGAACTAGAAAAGAATTAATTTGATAGTTTTAGATCCCTTAATGTTTGAATTTTCTGGATTCTGTCCAGCAAGGTTTAGTAATGCTAATCATGGATTTAAAGTAGTTTAAATGTGTAGGAATGACTCATAAGAGTGTTAGGACTTGATCTTGATGCCTTAGGAGCAAACCGGACTTAGAAAGGGTAATTGTTGTGACTCCTAGGTACCCGTAAAGTTAGGATTATGAATTCTGCATCCTTGAGGTTCAGAGTGTAACATCTCCAAATTTATAACTAAGATAAATATTAATTAGTGATAGCAAAAACCAAGAGAATCTGGACAAATGTTATGAAACACAACAAATAGACTACTTAAGTATGTCTAGAGAAAAATGCAAAGAATTACGAAAATGCCATCACTTAGTGGAAATTATGAAAATGCCCTTGCTATGTAAAGGAAATTACCAAACTACCCTTGCCTTATTAAATGACAAAGATACCCTTACTCTATGAATGGAATTACAAGAATACCACTATCATTGTCTAATTACAAAAATATCCTTGTCTTAGTTAAAGAAATTACTACAATGCCATTTGCACAAATCCCTAGACTTGTCTTTACACAAGAATGAATCTAAGCCATTGGATTAAGATGATAACACAATAATTTAACCACATATATCATACACATTTCTGAATCACATACATGTACTAAAGGTTAGAAAATCTCCACTAACATCTTTGCACAAAACATGGAGCATTTTCATCCAACATGTTTGCATAAAACATGGAAACATGTTTGCACAAAACATGAAAACATGTTTGCACAAAACAAGGAGCATTTTCATCCCAAAATTCAGCCAACATGTTTCCATAAATCATGCTCCAAGTGCTTTCCTTCTTCTATTTTTCTCTAATCTTTCCACTATAAATACTCCTCAAACTCTCTTCAATTCAGAGACTCCCTAAGTGTTCTTTCTTTCTTATTCTATCATTCTTCTTATGTTTTTCAAAGACTTCTCTTGATCCTCTAAACTTCATCCAAACACTTAAATCCTAAGTCCAAACTTTCACTAGCCCTCACAAGAGTTACAATCTTTAACTCTAGTGAGACATATTTTCTTAAGCACTCAAGTTCTAGAGCCAAGATTCAAGGAGGGTCATCCACTCCAAAGACTCTTGTTCAAAGCTTAAGGAAGAAGAGAAGGACCCTTTCTAGACCCTACACAAGAGGTAGGAGTTTCTTCTTTATTTGTTCAAGTATTGTTGGCTTCTAACTTTGCTCATGGATAGAATGCCTCAAACTTGAGTTATTGTCAAAAGTTTTGAGTAATTATATTTTTAGAAAACACAACATGTTCTATTCTGCTATGAGTACTTTTATGATATTATCAAACTCAAATATAACTTAAAATATTGTATGTGAAACTTGAGTTAATAAAGATAACTTAAGACATGAACATGGCAGGTGCTGGAATTTCTAGTTATTTCTAGCAGTAGTTACTTCGAAAATTAGTGTTCATAAACTATGAAGGATCTCGAAATGAAAATATTTTTATTATAAACTAGACTCATTGTAGAACACTCTCCAAAAAGAATCACCTAAAACGGAGTTTCCTAGCCCAAGATATAAATTTTTAAAGTAGAGCATAAGTCTGAAACTCTTAATCTGACCTTGTAGTAGTAAAATAGGTGTAACTCACTCTAGAAAAATGCAAATGGACTGATTTCAATTTTGTCAAAAAGCTAACACATCTACAAACACACTTATGTATGCTATACATAAATTTGTATACCAGGAAAATACAGAATGAGAGATATAATTTCGGGACAGTGTGCTGAGAAAGTCTTGAAGGTAGCGTGATACTGTGAGAATGCAATTTGGAAAGGTTCTGGCTAAGGAAAGACTTGGTATTTAAGCGTGTCCATTGTGACCCACCTCTCTTTCCTGGGAATCCTACTATGCACAATTTACAGTTGATTTACACTAATCTAATATGATAGTGCTACAAATTTTATTCTAAAAGATGTCAGAACTCTAAATAAAAGATTCAAGTCTTTTAAAGAGATAATTTTAAGGATTTAAGTAGAATAATAATCTTCAGGAGATATATATAAAAGTCATAATAAAAATATATAAAGAAGCTCTAAACATATCTTAAAGGGTATTAATGTATTAATGGAAATACTAAGAGTACAAAGAAGACTAAGAGAAAAAGATAATACCAAGATATTCATAACCTATTAGGAACACTAGAGACCTAACTTGATAACTTAGGTTGCTTGATATGAATTATCTATGAGAATGTTTACTATGAGATTTACATGATATTGTCTATGTTACATGAAGTGATATATAGAAATGTGAATGTATTGATGAGATATGAAATGATAATGATAAAATGATTGACTGTGCCATGATTTATTAATGTGCATACATTCATGTTTCAATTGAAATAATAAATAGAGCAACCCATTGCTTAATCCTCTTTGGGGAATAAGGTATTGATGATTTCACTCAGTGAGAATAAAAGTAAAACCTGAAAAAGTAGCAATGATAGTCTGGAAAAGTGGACTTGAGCTAAACTCACGGCTTAACCCCCTAAACCGTTGCGATCATGGCAACGGAAAGAAAACTAAAAGGTTGTGGCGACGGCCACGGTATGAGCTCATTACCCTTTTAGGGTGGTCTAAGGCATTGATGCATTCATCCCATGAGTAATTAAGAAATATGTTGATGAAATAAATGAAAGATGATGATCACTAAACAAGTGAATGTTGAGGATGAGTAATCATGAAATGCATCCAGCTCCTAAATAATTATTGCTTATTAGTGGTTTTTCATGATATGCTTATATGTATGCTTGATGAAATACTGAATGGATATTTCTGCTAATGTTCAAGATTAGTTTAAAAGTAACTGCACTTCGGCTAATCATGTTTGTGAAAGTTTGATAATTGAATCCTTACTTGTTCACCTTTTTATAATAAACCCGAAGTGACTGGGACGACAACGATGACACTTTTAGTACAAGTAGGAACTCCTACTGAGAAATCATGTATTTCTCACTCCTATGTTTATTTTCCGTTGTCGTTACTGCAGACAGACGTGTCCACCTAAAGCAAACGAAGGTCATTGAGGAAGGAGGTAGCGCATGAAGATTTCAAACCTTTCAAGTAGGAGCATTCCAAGCTTTAGTTACATTATAGTTTGTGAGAAACAATTAGTAATAGTAGAACTTATATTGTTATTTGTAATAACTTATCAGTATGATATATGCCCTGTTGTGACTTATGTATTAAGTGATTATATTCCAGTTTATGTGATAATAGTTCTACACTTAGTCTCTTATTCCGCTTATTTAATTAAGTGCGCAATGTAACTTGATTATTATCTATAAAAGCACTATGTATTTCACTTCTAATTCTGCTTAAGTTTTCAAAAAAATTTATTTATTTAAAGAAAAAAAAAACTTCCACTATTTTTCTAAGTTAATTTGAAAAGAAAATAAATACAAGGCATAAGTGACAACTAATAGAATCCAAATGTGAACTTAAGCACAGTGGGGTTCTATTAGGGTGTTACATTATGGTATTAGAGCAGTTCATCCTATTTAAGCCTGAGGAATGGACTGACTATGCTTCTGTCTATGATATCATGCTATTAATCTTATCTATATGATGGGATATAAGATTTAGAAATGCATGATCGTCTTGTGATACTGCCATAGTTGCTACCATGCTTAGCTATAGTATTGAGCCTGATCAACTCGATGACTGTTGTTTGGTGTGTCTAGGAACTAATGGCAGCAAACAGACGTACGCATGGGGCACGCGGTGGAGGTAATCGTGATGAACTGGCAAATGCACTCCAGGAGATGGCTAGGGCTATGCAAGCACAAGCAACAGTGATTATGGAGTAGATGAATAGGAGGTCAGAGGAATCAGTTGGGAACCAAGAACATGGAAAATTCTCAGAATTCAAGAGGGCCGACCTCCGTAATTCAAAGGGACAACTAACCCTAAATAGCTGACGGATGGATTCAAGAGATGGAGAAGGTTTTCTCAGTGGTAGAATGCTCTGATGAACAAAAGGTGGCATTCTCTACTTATATGCTGAAAGGAGAGGCTGCCGCGTGGTGGAAGGGTGCAAAGGGCTTGCTCGAAAGTGCTGACATACAGATTACGTGGGAGGTTTTCTATGCCATGTTCCATAAGAAATATTTTCCAGATCCGGTTAAGAAGGCAAAGGAAGTAGAATTTACAAGGTCGACACAGGGAAATCGAAGTGTGGCTGAGTACACAGCTAAGTTTGAATAACTGATCAAACACTCAACTAGCTACCAAAGGGATCCCAACGAAGCTTGGAAATGCATGAAATATGAGAGTGGTTTGAGGCCAGACATTTTGGCATCTGTGGCTCCACTGGAGGTCACTGACTATGCATTTTTAGTCAGCAAAAGCCAAGTGGCTGAGAGTTGCAATCGCCAGCTAGTTGCCCACCAAGTTGAAGAGAATAGGAAAAGGTCTGCTCAACAAGGTCACCGAGGGTTCCCACCCCCTCACAAGAAACCCTACCAAGGAGGTGGATTTAAAGGGAAACAACCCCAACACCCTATGATGAATCAACCTAGGACACAAGCTGTTAATCGACCTAGGATGGCAGCTGTCCCTGAACCTATGACTAGACCCCCTTGTGCCACTTGTGGAAAGATACATGGAGGGGAATGCAAATTTGGTAAGAATGTTTGTTATCGGTGTGGACAGGCAGGACACTATTCTAGAGAGTTCCTAAAGTTCAATCAGTCCTCTACACTTAAGCCTAAGGCACAGGGACGCGTGTTTGCTATCACTGCTGAGATGCCCTCAGAATCCGATGATCTGATTCAAGGTAAGTGTATAATTAATGGAAAACCCTTAATTGTATTGTTTGATTCTGGCGTAACACATTCATTCATTTCATATGATTGTGCTAATAAGTTGAGGTTGTATATATCTGACTTAAAAATCATCTTAGTTGTCTCTACACCCACTATAAATACTGTTAGAATTGATCAAGCCTGCCTAAATTGTGAATTTGAGGTAGCTGATAGGATTTTTCATCATGATTTAGTTTGTCTACCCTTGTCTGGTTTTGATGTAATCTTGGGCATGGATTGGCTTTCGGCTAACCGTGTGTTACTACATTGTGCAAATAAGTCACTAGTATTTCTTCCCAAACCATCTTTACCCAATCCCTCTAAACTTGATAGAAAGGTACGACTATACCTAAACTCCATTATCATGGGGGATAGTAGGAATGAAAAGCGAGGATATGTCTTCCTAATGACAAGTGAGAAAGAAGTGGAGCAAGCTCTAGAAAAGATCCTTGTAGTAAAGGAATTCTCAGATGTTTTTCCTGATGACATACCTGAATTTCCTCCAAAAAGGGAGATTGAGTTTTCTATAGATTTGGTACCGGGAACAGGACCCATATCTATAGCTCCTTATAGGATGCCATTGGCCGAGTTAACAGAGTTGAAGAAGCAATTAGAGGAACTACTACAGAAGAAATTCATTAGGCCCAATGCTTCACCATGGGGAGCCCAGTCTTTGTTTGTTAAGAAGAAGGATGGGAGTATGCGATTATGTGTGGATTATAGGCAGCTAAACAAAGTGATTATAAAAAATAAATACCCTTTGCCTAGAATAGATGACCTCATGGACCAATTAAGAGGAGTCCAAGTGTTTTCCAAGATAGATCTGCGATCAGGATACCACCAGATTCGAGTGAAGGAGGAGGACATACCAAAGACAGCCTTTAGGACTAGATATGGACATTATGAGTTTAATGTGATGTCGTTTGGGTTAACCAATGCACCGGAAGTGTTTATGGACTACATGAATAGGATATTTAGACCATACTTGGACAAGTTTGTAATAGTGTTCATCGATGACATTCTAGTTTACTCTAGAACTGAAGAAGAGCACGAAGAACACTTACGAGTGGTGTTAGAGGTGTTGAGGAACAAGAAACTTTATGCAAAGTTGTCCAAGTGTGAATTTTGGATGAAGGAAGTTAAGTTCTTAGGTCATGTAGTGTCACATGGGGGAATAGCAGTAGACCCAAGTAAGATAGAAGTGGTGCAACAATGGGAAACCCCTACCACTGTGAAGGAGATTAGGAGTTTTCTAGGGCTAGCCGGTTACTACCGAAGGTTCATTAGAGGTTTTTCCCAAATTACCTTACCCCTCACCAAGCTAACAAGGAAGAATTCAGCTTTTATATGGAGCCCAGAATATGAAGAGAGTTTCCAAGAACTAAAGAAGAAGTTGACCACTATCCCTGTCCTAATCCTACCTGACCCAAAAGAAAATTTTGAGGTGTATTGTGATGCCTCGGGAAGAGGACTAGGATGTGTTTTGATGCAAAATAGGAATGTAGTAGCCTATGCCTCTAGACAGCTCAAACCCCATGAAGTTAATTACCCAACCCATGACTTAGAGCTAGCGGCTATTGTCTTTGCCTTAAAAATCTGGAGACATCATCTTTATGGTGTAAGGTTTGAAGTCTTTTCTGACCACAAAAGTCTGAAATACCTCTTCAACCAAAAGGAACTCAATATGAGACAAAGGCGTTGGATGGAGTTTCTCAAGGACTATGACTTTGGGTTGAACTACCACCCA
Organism: Dalbergia cultrata; assembly: GCA_031216105.1. Taxonomy (NCBI): domain Eukaryota; kingdom Viridiplantae; phylum Streptophyta; class Magnoliopsida; order Fabales; family Fabaceae; genus Dalbergia; species Dalbergia cultrata. The sequence goes on along the minus strand of CM062352.1, from coordinate 24,757,765 downwards.
GGAAAGGCAAATGTGGTAGCAGATGCTTTGAGTCGTAAGTCCTTGCATGCCGCTTGGCTCATGGTGAAAGAAAATGAGCTGATAGAAGATTTTAGGAACCTCAACTTAGGATATAGGGGGACTTCAGAACATATTCGGTTAAGCCAACTAAGTGTAACCAGTAGCTTTAAGGATCAAATAATTCAAGCCCAAAGGGAAGATGAGGATTTCCTTAGAACCTTAACCCTTGTCGAAGCAGGAAAGTTGAAAGAGTTTGTCCAGGATAAGGAAGGAGTGTGGAGATACCAAGGGAGAATCTGTGTACCTGCAAAAGAAGGATTGAGAGCTAGCATTTTGGAAGAAGCCCACAAGAGTCAATTTAGTGTACACCCCGGTATAACCAAGATGTACCATGACCTAAAAAGGATATTCTGGTGGCCAAAGATGAAAGTAGATATAGCAAATATAGTGCAAAAATGTTTGGTATGCCAAAAAAGTGAAGATAGAGCATCAAAAACTCTCCGGAGTGCTGCAACCTCTCGAAATCCCCGAATGGAAGTGGGAAGGAATATCCATGGATTTCGTGATGGGATTGCCAAGGACGCCTACCGGACATGACTCCATATGGGTAATTGTGGATAGATTGACCAAATCTGCTCACTTTTTACCCATTCGAGCAAATTACTCTTTGGAAAAGTTTGCTCAGCTATACATCCAAGAGATAATAAGGCTCCATGGAGTACCCAAAACCATTGTCTCAGATAGGGATCCAAGGTTCACCTCAAGATTTTGGGGAGCTTTGTAAAAGGCGTTTGGTTCAAGGTTGTGTCTAAGCACTACCTATCACCCTCAAACTGATGGACAATCAGAAAGAACAATTCAAACCCTTGAGGATATGCTAAGAGCATGTGTCTTAGACCAGCCAAAAAGTTGGGACAAACAGCTTCCATTGATTGAGTTTGCATATAATAATAGTTACCACACTAGCATTGGGATGGCACCCTATGAGGCTTTGTATGGTAGAAAACGTCAATCACCACTTTGTTGGTGTGACCCGGGAGAGCAAAGTATTTTGGGCCCTGATTTGGTAGAAGAGACAACCAAACAAATAAGGAGAATTAGGGAAAGAATCCTCACTGCTCAGAGTAGGCAGAAGAGCTATGCTGACAAGAGAAAGAAACCTCTCGAATTTCAAGAAGGAGAACACATATTTTTGCGAATTACTCCTATCACAGGTATAGGTCATGCAATGAAAGTCAAAAAGCTAAGCCCTAGATTCTTAGGACCCTTCCAAATCCTCAAAAAGGTAGGTCCCTCCGCCTACCAAATTACATTACCTCCAAATTTGTCTAACCTACACAATGTTTTTCATGTGTCCCAATTGAGAAAGTATCAGTCAGACCCCAGTCATGTATTTGTGCCAGAAACTATACAATTAAAAGATGACTTAACTTTTGAATTACCACCGATGAGGATCGTGGATCATGGCATCAAGCAGCTGAGAAACAAATCTGTATCTCTGGTCCGAGTAGCCTGGGGACAAGATGGAATGGAAGAGCACACATGGGAGCTCGAGGAAGATATGCAAAAAGAATTTCCGAACCTATTCACAGGTATCAAATTTTGAGGGCAAAATTTTTAATAAGAAGGGGAGAAATGTAACATCCCCAAATTTATAACTAAGATAAATATTAATTAGTGATAGCAAAAACCAAGAGAATCTGGACAAATGTTATGAAACACAACAAATAGACTACTTAAGTATGTCTAGAGAAATATGCAAAGAATTGCGAAAATGCCATCACTTAGTGGAAATTATGAAAATGCCCTTGCTATGTAAAGGAAATTACCAAACTACCCTTGCCTTATTAAATGACAAAGATACCCTTACTCTATGAATGGAATTACAAGAATACCACTATCATTGTCTAATTACAAAAATATCCTTGTCTTAGTTAATGAAATTACTACAATGCCATTTGCACAAATCCCTAGATTTGTCTTTAGACAAGAATGAATCTAAGCCTTTGGATTAAGATGATAACACAATAATTTAACCACATACATCATACACATTTCTGAATCACATACATGCACTAAAGGTTAGAAAATCTCCACTAACATCTTTGCACAAAACATTGAGCATTTTCATCTAACATGTTTGCATAAAACATGGAAACATATTTGCACAAAACATGGAGCATTTTCATCCAACATGTTTGCACAAAACATGGAAACATGTTTGCACAAAACATGGAAACATGTTTGCACAAAACATGGAAACATGTTTGCACAAAACATGGAAACATGTTTGCACAAAACAAGGAGCATTTTCATCCCAAAATTCAGCCAACATGTTTCCATAAATCATGCTCCAAGTGCTTTCCTTCTTCTGTTTTTTCTCTAATCTTTCCACTATAAATACTCCTCAAACTCTCTTCAATTCAGAGACTCCCTAAGTGTTCTTTCTTTCTTATTCTATCATTCTTCTTATGTTCTTCAAAGACTTCTCTTGATCCTCTAAACTTCATCCAAACACTTAAATCCTAAGTCCAAACTTTCACTAGCCCTCACAAGAGTTACAATCTTTAACTCTAGTGAGACATATTTTCTTAAGCACTCAAGTTCTAGAGCCAAGATTCAAGGAGGGTCATCCACTCCAAAGACTCTTGTTCAAAGCTTAAGGAAGAAGAGAAGGACCCTTTCTAGACCCTACACAAGAGGTAGGAGTTTCTTCTTTATTTGTTCAAGTATTGTTGGCTTCTAACTTTGCTCATGGATAGAATGCCTCAAACTTGAGTTATTGTCAAAAGTTTTGAGTAATTTTATTTTTAGAAAACACAACATGTTCTATTCTGCTATGAGTACTTTTATGATGTTATCAAACTCAAATATAACTTAAAAGATTGTATGTGAAACTTGAGTTAATAAAGATAACTTAAGACATGAACATGGCAGGTGCTGGAATTTCTAGTTATTTCTGGCAGTAGTTACTTCGAAATTTAGTGTTCATAAAATATGAAGCATCTCAAAATGAAAATATTTTTATTATAAACTAGACTCATTGTAGACCACTCTCCAAAAAGAATCACCTAAAACGGAGTTTCCTAGCCCAAGATATAAATTTTTAAAGTAGAGCATAAGACTGAAACTCTTAATCTGACCTTGTAGTAGTAAAATAGGTGTAACTCACTCTAGAAAAATGCAAATGGACTGATTTCAACTTTGTGGAAAAGCTAACACATCTAAAAACACACTTATGTATGCTATGCATAAATTTGTACACCATGAAAATACAGAATGAGAGATATAATTTCGGGACAGTGTGCTGAGAAAGTCTTGAAGGTAGCGTGATACTGTGAGAGTGCAATTTGGAAAGGTTCTAGCTAAGGAAAGACTTGGTATTTAAGCGTGTCCATTGTGACCCACCTCTCTTTCCTGGGAATCCTACTATGCACAATTTACAGTTGATTTACACTAATCTAATATGATAGTGCTACAAATTTTATTCTAAAAGATGTCAGAACTCTAAATAAAAGATTCAAATCTTTTAAAGAGATAATTTTAAGGATTTAAGTAGAATAATAATCTCCAGGAGATATATATAAAAGTCATAATAAAAATATATAAAGAAGCTCTAAACATATCTTAAAGGGTATTAATGTATTAATGGAAATACTAAGAGTACAAAGAAGACTAAGAGAAAAAGATAATACCAAGATATTCATAACCTATTAGGAACACTAGAGACCTAACTTGATAACTTAGGTTGCTTGATATGAATTATCTATGAGAATGTTTACTATGAGATTTACATGATATTGTCTATGTTACATGAAGTGATATATAGAAATGTGAATGTATTGATGAGATATGAAATGATAATGATAAAATGATTGACTGTGCCATGATTTATTAATGTGCATACATTCATGTTTCAATTGAAATAATAAATAGACCAACCCACTGCTTTATCCTCTTTGGGGAATAAGGTATTGATGATTTCACTCAGTGAGAATAAAAGTAAAACCTGAAAAAGTAGCAATGATAGTCTGGAAAAGTGGACTTGAGCTAAACTCACGGCTTAACCCCCTAAACCGTGGCGATCATGGCAACGGAAAGAAAACTAAAAGGTTGTGGCGACGGCCACGGTATGAGCTCATTACCCTTTTAGGGTGGTCTAAGGGATTGATGCATTCATCCCGTGAGTAAGTAAGAAATATGTTGATGAAATAAATGAAAGATGATGATCACTAAACAAGTGAATGTTGGGGATGAGTAATCATGAAATGCATCCAGCTCCTAAATGATTATTGTTATTAGTGGTTTTTCATGATATGCTTATATGTATGCTCGATGAAATACTGAATGGATATTTATGCTAATGTTCAAGATTAGTTTAAAAGTAACTGCACTTCAGCTAATCATGTTTGTGAAAGTTTGATAATTGAATCCTTACTTGTTCACCTTTTTATAATAAACTCGAAGTGACTGGGACGACAACGATGACACTTTTAGTACAAGTAGGAACTCCTACTGAGAATCATGTATTTCTCACTCCTATGTTTATTTTCCGTTGTCGCTACCAGGCCCTGTTGTGACTTATGTATTAAGTGATTATATTCCAGTTTATGTGATAATAGTTCTACGGTTAGTCTCTTATTCCGCTTATTTAATTAAGTACGCAATGTAACTTGATTATTATCTATAAAAGCGCTATGTATTTCACTTCGTTCTGGGCTTAAGTTTTCAAAAAAATTAATTTATTTAAAGAAAAAAAAAACTTCCACTATTTTTCTAAGTTAATTTCAAAAGAAAATAAATACAAGGCATAAGTGACAACTAATAGAATCCAAATGTGAACTTAAGCACAGTGGGGTTCTATTAGGGTGTTACACAGAGATATTCTTGACCATAGTGTGAGATGAGAAATACTTAGTTATAACCTTATAAGTTCCCGAGAGATTAGGTTTGATGATTTATAACTTAGAATGTGAGTTAAGGACCTTAAGGGTCAATGCATAAGACACTAAAAAAGTTGTTAATGCTATGATGTGTTATATGATGCAATGATATGATGAGATGTGCTTGATGCATGAGAAAATGATTGATGAAAATGTTAAAGTTTATCATAGCATGAGAGTTTATGAGAATATGATTGTGTAAATTATCTTGTGGCAGTTTGAAGGAAATTCGATTTACCAACAGTTATGCTATCGAATTTTCGTCAAACCTAAAAGGGTTGAGAAATGTTTAAGAGTACCATATGAATTGAAAAACCCTGGGTGACACCGGTTCGGCCGAGCACCCTCAAGAGATTTTTATGTGACAAAGCACTGAGACGCGCTTTCCTGGGTGACACTGGTTCGCCCTAGCACCCCCAGGGGAGACAAATCTGCGAGGGTATGAGTAGATGCAACCTACCAAAGCGGACAAATTGCTGTGGCTTAATGCCCGCAAAGCGTTTCAAAGAGGATATATCCTAAGAGAGGTGATCCCTGCCCCCTATCCGTACTTGCGAGTCGGGATTATTTTATTATGCTTCACTTATTCAGATAATAAGCAAGAGCTAGTGACGACTAGCTGAGGTATGAGCTCATAACCTAGTTATTTTAGAGTGGCTTGTTATGCTAAAGTACCATGATTGATGTCACGAAGTTGAGGAATGATTCACTTGAAAGTTATATGCCCTCATGCCACATGGTTTATGTTTATATGCTTTGATGTGTTGTTGTTATGCTCAAGTATTGACATGCATCCATGATATAACATGTTGCATTCATAACATCAAGATGAATGCTAAAAGGAATGGACCTTAGATAAGTAGTTTTGGAAAAGCCTGAATTGAATCGTATATGCATGATCACCGTTTTAGAATTAAACCCAAGGTTCCTGAGGATGTGAATGATGTAACCCTAGGATAGGAGACTCCTACTAAGATTCTTTAGCAAGAATTCTCACTCCTCTCTCTTCTTTCTTCCGTCACATCTTCAAAGACCAATGGCGACGTTTGTGGTTTTCATTGACACGCCAGTGTGGGAGGTGCACTTCAACTCGGACCACCATTCGTATCATTTTGAGGGTCGTTGTGCCATTCGTGTTTTTGTGTACATGGGACGACCTTTCCCTTATTCGGTTTCGAGCTACCAGTTCACTCTTACTGCACCCTTTAGTGATGACGACATGATCTTCGAGCGCACTCACCCGCGTGATAAGCAGCTACGCCGCGCCTGCACCTCTGCCTCAGTTGTCCGTGACTACCCGGAGTACGTGCCTCGCTCGAGAGGTCCGAGACTGATCGATCCGAGGATTCGCCATTGCATGTCCCTTCGAAGGGCTCTGCTCCCTTTCCCTAGTTCCGACGCGAGGGGAGCGAGGAGACCGTAAGGCAGCTACGCTTGGTGTAACATCCCCAAATTTATAACTAAGATAAATATTTATCTTAATTAGCGATAGCAAAACCAAGAGAATCTAGACAAATGTTATGAAACACAACAAATAGACTACTTAAGTATGTCTAGAAAAAAATGCAAAGAATTACGAAAATGCCATCACTTAGTGGAAATTACGAAAATGCCCTTGCTATGTAAAGAAAATTACCAAACTACCCTTGCCTTATTAAATGACGAAGATACCCTTACTCTATGAATGGAATTACAAGAATACCACTATCATTGTCTAATTACAAAAATATCCTTGTCTTAGTTAAAGAAATTACTACAATGCCATTTGCACAAATCCCTACACTTGTCTTTAGACAAGAATGAATCTAAGCCATTGGATTAAGATGATAACACAATAATTTAACCACATACATCATACATATTTCTGAATCACATACATGCACTAAAGGTTAGAAAATCTCCACTAACCTCTTTGCACAAAATATGGAAACATGTTTGCACAAAACATGGAGCATTTTCATCCAACATGTTTGCATAAAACATGGAAACATGTTTGCACAAAACAAGGAGCATTTTTATCCCAAAATTCAGCCAACATGTTTCCATAAATCATGCTCCAAGTGCTTTCCTTCTTCTGTTTTTTCTCTAATCTTTCCACTATAAATACTCCTCAAACTCTCTTCAATTCAGAAACTCCCTAAGTGTTCTTTCTTTCTTATTCTAGCATTCTTCTTATGTTCTTCAAAGACTTCTCTTGATCCTCTAAACTTCATCCAAACACTTAAATCCTAAGTCCAAACTTTCACTAGCCCTCACAAGAGTTACAATCTTTAACTCTAGTGAGAAATATTTTCTTAAGCACTTAAGTTCTAGAGCCAAGATTCAAGGAGGGTCATCCACTTCAAAGACTCTTGTAACCCACCTCTGTTTCCTGAGAATCCTACTATGCACAATTTACAGTTGATTTACACTAATCTATGATGTTAGTGCTACAAATTTTATTCTAAAAGATATCAGAACTCTAAATAAAAGATTAAAGTCTTGTAAAGAGATAATTTTAAGGATTTAAGTAGAATAATAATCTTCAGGAGATATATATAAAAGTCATAATAAAAATATATAAAGAACCTCTAAAAACATCTTAAAGGGTATTAATGTATTAATGGAAATACTAAGAGTACAAAGAAGACTAAGAGAAAAATATAATATCAAGATATCCATAACCTATTAGGAACACTAGAGACCTAACTTGATAACTTAGGTTGCTTAATATGAATTATCTATGAGAATGTTTACTATGAGATTTACATGATATTGTCTATCTTACATGAAGTGTTATACAGAAATGTGAATGTATTGATGAGATATGAAATGATAATGATAAAATGATTGACTGTGCCATGATTTATTAATGTGCATACATTCATGTTTCAAATGAAATAATAAATAGACCAACTCACTGCTCCATCCTCTTTGAGGGTTAAGGTATTGATGATTTCACTCAGTGAGAATAAAAGTAAAACCTGAAAAAGTAGCAATGATAGTCTAGAAAAGTGGACTTAAGCTAAACTCACGGCTTAACCCCCTAAACCGTTGAGATCATTGCAACGGAAAGAAAACCAAAAGGTTGTGGCGACGACCACGGTATGAGCTCATTACCCTTTTAGGGTGGTCTAAGGCATTGACGCATTCATCCCGTGAGTAATTAAGAAATATGTTGATGAAATAAATGAAAGATGATGATCACTAAACAAGTGAATGTTGAGGATGAGTAATCATGAAATGCATGTAGCTCCTAAATGATTATTACTTATTAGTGGTTTTACATGATATGCTTATATGTATGCTTGATGAAATACTGAATGGATATTTCTGCTAATGTTCAAGATTAGTTTAAAAGTAACTGCACTTCAGCTAATCACGTTTGTGAAAGTTTGATAATTGAATCCTTACATGTTCACCTTTTTATAATAAACCCGAAGTGACTGGGACGACAACGATGACACTTTTAGTACAAGTAGGAACTCCTACTTAGAAATCATGTATTTCTCACTCCTATGTTTATTTTCCGTTGTCGTTACTAGAGACAGATGTGTCCACCTAAAGCAACGGTCAGAAATGAGGAAGGAGGTAGCGCGTGAAGATTTCAAACCTTTCAAGTAGGAGCTTTCCGAGCTTTGGTTACATTATAGTTTGTGAGAAACAATTAGTAATAGTAGCACTTATATTGTTATTTGTAATAACTTATCTGTATGATATATGCCCTGTTGTGACTTATGTATTAAGTGATTATATTCCAGTTTATGTGATAATAGTTCTACACTTAGTCTCTTATTTCGCTTATTTAATTAAGTGCGCAATGTAACTTGATTATTATCTATAAAAGCGCTATGTATTTCACTTCTCATTACAGGCTTAAGTTTTCAAAAAATTAATTTATTTTAAAAAAAAAACTTCCACTATTTTTCTAAGTTAATTTCAAAAGAAAATAAATGCAAGGCATAAGTGACAACTAATAGAATCCAAATGTGAACTTAAGCACAGCGGGGTTCTATTAGGGTGTTACACTTGGCAAGGAGAGCCGAGATGCGCCCGTGTCGAGGAGCTTACATTCAGCCACCACGAGCCCCCTTCACACTCCATTGGCCCACTCAGGAGGAGATAGAGCATTTCCCCGGTTACCTGCCTTCATCACCCAAGGACCCCCGTCGTCACTAGATTCCGATGGAGAGCTCTGCGAGTGCCCGAGCTTTTATGGAAATCTTCCCTTCGGCAATACCTTTTGGGAGGGGTTGTAGATTGTACTCGCAGCTTAGTATGAGGGTAGCGTTTTGGGTTTATCTTCTAGTCTTACCATGTACCTTGTACTTTCTTGTTTTATGTTGTATTTTATTTCCGTTGTATTACAAGCTCTACCCGTCTTCATGAGGGGATGACTACTTATGTACTCTACGTAAGTTATTAATGAAATGCTTCCTTTGTTATCATGATTGTTGTTCCTTGGTTATATGCTTTACTTTATGATTTTTAATGATTGATACGTGTGCTTTCCATTTCTGTTGTTCGATTAGTTAAGCTCGCGGCTCTCACTTTGTTTTATGTTTTCAAAAAGAAAAATTTACCCGTAATTTTCGCTAAGTATTTTAATAAAATGATGAGACTAAGAAGTAATAACCTAATGATTAGCCTAATATGTTCTAGAGTATTGGGTTAAAAATTAGGGTGTTACACCCAAGCTGAGCACCAGTATACCACTAGGATTCGGGGTCGCACAATACTTTATGAGCACACAATGGGCCTCTCTCAGGACAGTGTTCAGTAGATTGTTGAGGTCATTAATCAGAATGGATGGGGTTTTCTTCTTGATGAGCCGGTTACTCCTAACCTCTCCATTGTTCATGAGTTTTATGCAAACTTTGGTGGGATTGGATATCAGGAGGTTTATGTGCGGGGCTAGCAAATTCCAGTGACTATGGAGGCCATCCGAGCAGCACTTGATATTCCAGAGCCTCCTGAGATGGCTCTCCCAGATGATCACTAGTAGCTTCTTGACTGTGTCTACACTGTTGATGTCTATACGCTCAAAGATGCCATCACTACTCCTAGTTCTGTATGGACGCGGAACCGATATGACCATTCTCATACCCTCGATAGCCAATGGCTCACCTTCCCTGCTCGGATTTGGATGAGGCTATTATTCTCACACATCATCCCCTACTCTCATGTCCATAGTATCACCATGGACTAGGTTTTTCTGCTTTATTGTATTACTACTGAGCAGTGGGTCTATCTCCCTCGGCTCATTCGTCTCACCATGTAGGCTGTGCATCATGACAAGAGGGTCAACGGGCTTCCTTTTCCCTCTCTTATCACCTGCATGGCACTTAGTACAGGAATTCCTGTTTGGCCTACTGATGAGCAGCGACCGCCTAATAGGCGACCGACAATTATTTCTGGGCCTACCCTGTAGTGAGCTGACACTGCAGGGTGAAACCGTGCTAGGGGTAATCCTGCTCCACATCTCCGTCCTGGTCTTGGTTCTTGTAATATCCCCAAATTTATAACTAAGATAAATATTAATTAGCGATAGCAAAACCAAGAGAATCTGAACAAATGTTATGAAACACAACAAATAGACTACTTAAGTATGTCTAGAGAAAAATGCAAAGAATTACGAAAATGCCATCACTTAGTGGAAATTATGAAAATGCCCTTGCTATGTAAAGGAAATTACCAAACTACCCTTGCCTTATTAAATGACAAAGATACCCTTACTCTATGAATGGAATTACAAGAATACCACTATCATTGTCTAATTACAAAAGTATCCTTGTCTTAGTTAAAGAAATTACTACAATGCCATTTGCACAAATCCCTACACTTGTCTTTAGACAAGAATGAATCTAAGCCATTGGATTAAGATGATAACACAATAATTTACCCACATACATCATACACATTTCTGAATCACATACATGCACTAAAGGTTAGAAAATCTCCACTAACATCTTTGCACAAAACATGGAAACATGTTTGCACAAAACATGGAGCATTTTCATCCAACATGTTTGCTTAAAACATGGAAACATGTTTGCACAAAACAAGGAGCATTTTTATCCCAAAATTCAGCCAACATGTTTCCATAAATCATGCTCCAAGTGCTTTCCTTCTTTTGTTTTTTTTCTCTAATCTTTCCACTATAAATACTCCTCAAACTCTCTTCAATTCAGAAACTCCCTAAGTGTTCTTTCTTTCTTATTCTATCATTCTTCTTAGACTTCTCTTGATCCTCTAAATTTCATCCAAATACTTAAATCCTAAGTCCAAACTTTCACTAGCCCTCACAAGAGTTACAATCATTAACTCTAGTGAGAAATATTTTCTTAAGCATTCAAGTTCTAGAGCCAAGATTCAAGGAGGGTCATCCACTCCAAAGACTCTTGTTCAAAGCTTAAGGAAGAAGAGAATGACCCTTTTTTAGACCCTACACAAGAGGTAGGAGCTTCATTTTTAATTGTTCAAGCATTGTTGGCTTCTAACCTTGATAGAATGCCTCAAATTTGAGTTATTGTCAAAAGTTTTAAATGATTATTTGAAAAATATATTTTTAGAAATATGACATGTTCTATTCTGTTATGAGTACCCTTATGATGTTATCAAACTCAAATATAACTTGAAAAGATTGTATGTGAAACTTGATTTAATAAAGGTAGCTTCAGACATGAAAATGGTAGGTGCTGGAATTTCTAGTTGTTTCTGGCAGCAGGTACTTCGAAAGCTAATGTTCATACAATATCAAGTATCTCGAAATTAAAATAATTTTACTATAAACTAGACTCATTATAGAACACTCTCCAAAAAGAATCACCTAAAACGGAGTTTTCTAGCTCAAGATATAAATTTTTAAAGTAGAGCCTAAGACTGAAACTTTAAATCTAACCTTGTAGTAGTAAAATAGGTGTAACTCACTCTAGAAAAATGCAAATGGACTGATTTCAACTTTGTTGGAGAGCTAACACATATAGGAATACACCCATGTATGTTATGTATAAATCTTTGTACCACGTAAATACAGAATGAGAAATAAATTTTGGGATAGTGTACTGTGAAAGTGCAGTTTGGAAAGGTTCTGGCTAAGGAAAGACTTGGTATTTAAGCATGTCCATTGTAACCCACTTCTCTTTCCTGGGAACCCTCCTATGCATGGTTTACAGTTGATTTACACTATTCCAAAGATGTAAATGCTAAAATTTGATGAGTTAGGAATTTGGAACTACCTTTACTAAGCTGAGATAACAAGTATATAGAGAATTATAAACTTTCTTCTAAAAGATGTCAAAACTATAAATAAAAGAATCAAGTCTTGTAAAGAGAGAATTTTAAGAATTTAAGTAGAATAATAATCTTCAAGAGTTATATGAAAGTCATAATAATAATATATAAAGAACCTATAATAATATTTTGAAGTACATTAATGTATTAATGGAATGCTAAGAGTACAAAGAACACTAAGAGAAAAAGATAATACTAAGACATCCATTACCTCTTAGGAACACTAGGAACTCAACTTGATAACTTTGGTTACTTAATATGAATCATTTATGAAAATGTTTACTATGAGATTTACATGATATTATCCATGTTTCATGAAGTGAATTATGGTAATGTGAATGTATGGTGATGAGTTATGAAATGATGAGGATGAATGATTGATTGCCCATGATTTATTGTGATTACATGATGATATGCATACATTCATTTTCAAAGGAAATAATAAAAGTAAAAGCCTGGGAAATTAGCAATGAAAGTCTGGAAAAGTGGACTCGAACTAAGCTCACTCTTAACCATTGAGATTACGGCAACGGAAAGAAAATAAAAGTAAAGTTTGAAAAAGTAGCAATGAAAGTCTGGAAAAGTGGACTTGAGCTAAACTCACGGCTTAACCCCCTAAATCGTTGAGATCACGGCAACGGAATGAAAACCAAAAAGGTTGTGGCGACGGCCACGGTATGAGCTCATTACCCTTTAGGGTGGTCTAAGGCATTGATGCATTCATCCCGTGAGTAATTAGGAAATATGTTGATGAAATAAATGAAAGATGATGATCACTAAACAAGTGAATGTTGAGGATGATTAATCATGAAATGCATGCAGCTCCTAAATAATTATTGCTTATTAGTGGTTTTACATGATATGCTTATATGTATGCTTGATGAAATACTGAATGGATATTTCTGCTAATGTTCAAGAATAGTTTAAAAGTAACTGCACTTCAGCTAATCACGTTTGTGAAAGTTTGATAATTGAATCCTTACCTGTTCACCTTTTTATAATAAACCCGAAGTGACTGGGACGACAACGATGACACTTTTAGTACAAGTAGGAACTCCTACTGAGAAATCATGTATTTCTCACTCCTATGTTTATTTTTCGTTGTCGTTACCAGAGACAGACGTGTCCACCTAAAGCAACAAAGCTGTAGCTGAGGAAGGAGGAAGCGCATGAAGATTTCAAACCTTTTAAGTAGGAGTATTCCGAGCTTTAGTTACATTATAGTTTGTGAGAAACAATTAGTAATAGTAGAACTTATATTGTTATTTGTAATAACTTATCAGTATGATATACGCCCTGTTCTGACTTATGTATTAAGTGATTATATACCAGTTTATGTGATAATAGTTCTACACTTAGTCTCTTATTCCGCTTTTTTAATTAAGTGCACAATGTAACTTGATTATTATCTATAAAAGCGCTATGTATTTCACTTCTCGTTACAGGCTTAAGTTTTAAAAAAATTAATTTATTTAAAGAAAAAAAAAACTTCCACTATATTTCTAAGTTAATTTCAAAAGAAAATAAATGCAAGGCATAAGTGACAACTAATAGAATCCAAATGTGAACTTAAGCACAATGGGGTTCTATTAGGGTGTTACAGTTCTGGCCCCTCCTTGGATTTTAGCTATGCTATTGCTGACTTACAGAAAGCTCTCACAGATCAGATTTGGCGATCTGAGCGCCGAGTGCGAGCGCAAGTTCAAGCCTCTAAGACCAGGTTTATGACGCGGCTGAGGAGACTTGAGTTACGAGTCTAGGGTCTTGATCCTTAGTCAGGGAGCGACACCAATTTGTCACCAGTAGACTCCGAAGATTATTCTAGAGATAAGGATCCGGATGTTGAGTTTTCTAAGCTAGAGGTGGATTCTGAGGAGGATGATTGAGGTTGAGCTCATTACCACCATTCTGGTTTTCTTGCCTAGGAACTGAGGATAGTGCCTTTTTGTAAGTATGGGGGGTTGCATTTTCTTTTGCTTTTATTTTCTTTATTTTCTTTTTAGGATTAATTTCTTTTTCTTTTTAGGGTTTTTAATTTTTCTGCATGATCACAGTGAAAGTTGAATATTGCTTAATGAATCATTGCATTTTGTAGCTACCATGGCACTTAAACTATGATGTATGACTAATTCACTACTGAATCTCTAACTCTGAGCATGATTGATTATCTAAAATTCCCATGTGAGATTTGAGCTTTAATTGTGTGATTTTAGTAAATTAATCACTATAATTTTTTCTGGTGTGTTGACATTCACTGTGGTGTAATCTAGAACTTGCTTGATCCTTTATTAAAACTTTTTATTTCTGTATAGTCCTTAACTGCACATGATGAAGGAATTTCATTCTTTTATTTTAGCTACAGGCCATACAGCCAACCTTTGCATGAGAATTACCCTTGTTACCCTTTTTTGAGCTTGAATTAAACCTTTCATTGTCATAAGCACATTGCAAGCCTAGCCCAAAAAAACAATGAAAAAGAACTCCTAACTTAGGGCTAAGGGAAGAGTGATTGAATCCAGATGTGCTTGAGATTTAAGTGTAGGGAAACATACAAAACCAAGGTGAAACATGGAATTAATGAATGAAGTGGATTGAAAAAAATAAAAAATAAAAAAACCTCAAAAAGAGAGAAAAATGTGTCACAATCCACTTCTGCGAATGAATAAAACAATGTCTGAATCAGACCAGAGGAACATGAAAGGTGATTGGGAAGAAATATTCAAGAATAGGTTCCCTCGGTACTTATGGATTATGGCACATACCTTTACTTCCCTTGAACCTAAGTTAACTAAGCAGAATTCACTAGAAAAACCCAAAAACCTTTACCTTGGCCTTGTTACAACCATCATAAGTCCTCTTGATGTGTGTTGAGGTATTGACAGAATTGTGGAGATTTAGGAGAAGAGCAAGCCTATCGAAGCAACCATTAGTGGATTGTATGAGCATTCATTGACCCAAAACACATGAGTGATTAGTGAAACACACTCCAGTGAGTCATTATAGTCACTATACACACTCCAGTCAGTATAGTCATTCTTGCTTAAGGTTGTGATTTTGTAATATTTTTTACTGATTAAAAAAGTGCCATAGGGTATGTTTTCAGACTTTTTTTTATTTTTCTTGAGCCTTTGTTCACACTATCATTCGCTGGTCATCTTTTCTTTTCTTTTTAGGAGTAGTTGCCTTCTTTACATTTTAGCATGTTGTTGTCTACCTGCATCTTTGATTCAGTTTAATTTTTCACATGAGGACATGCGAAAGTTTAAGTGTAGGGGAGTTTGATAAGCGGTGTTTACACCACGTATTTAACTCCTTAACCTTGGATTTTTACATGAAGTTTTAATGTGTTATTGAGGAAAATAATAATGTTTTATAAATTGAACCTCATTGCACAATGTTGAGAAATCAATAGCAATTGTTCCATTTTTTTGAATAATTAATTCTTATTGCAACTAACCCCTCTCTTTGAGTACAAGAGCAATGCATTGAGTGTAAAGTATCAAAAGTAGGAGCTGGGACTGAAAGGAAGAAGAAATTCCAAAAGCTCACCATTCGGGTGAGCACTGCAGCACTCGACAGAAACCAGAAATCTCTATTTTGGAGGAAGCTGTTCTGGTAAGCGCTGTAGTGCTCTTAGTGCTGCAACGCTCTTAGCGCTGCAGCACTCCTACGATCACCTGATTTTTATCTACTGTCTTTTACGAGTCAAATTTTGGGCCATCCTGAGCCCATTCTCTTGGACGCTACAGTAGACACGAGGGGATAGCAGCAGAGGCAATTTTTTTTTACCTAGGGGGTTTTAAGTTTTAGAAACTCTTTCTCTACCTTATCTCTCTCTCTCTTTTCTCTCTAGGTTTAGAAGCTTTCTTACAGTTTCCTTTTCAATTTTAAACATTACAATTTACAATTTTCTTTAATCGTTGATTGTGAAACTCCTCACATGGAAGAGTAATTCCTTTACTATGCATAAAGACAACTGAAGATCAAATTGTTCTTGAGGTTCCCCTCATTGAAATTCAATTAATGGTTGGTTTTTCGTCCCTCTTGTTTTATCTTTAAAAATTCAATTACAATAATTTTTGTGATTAAGTTTTTGAGAACTGTTGATTGTGTATTCGTTTGTATGCATGGTTGGGTACCATTGGGAAATTGGGTTAATTGATCTAGTTAATTCCAATTGGTAAAGGGACGAAATTAAATATGTTAGGATTTAGGCTACTGCAATTGTTAACTAAATTAACATAGGTTTATAGGGTCATGATTGTGATCACTAGCTCTTATGTTAGTTGAATTATTGATGGTAGTACGTTTGTATAAAAAGTAGAATTGCATTGTCATTTGTGCAAAGCATAGTTGACGTAGGTTGTCACCACCATGAATTTATCCGCTTGAACCAATGATACAACATATTTTGATCTGAAGGAGTCTTTGTGCAGGTAATTTCTTGGTATTATATCTTCACAATTTAATTTTTGTTTAATCACGTCAACAATACCCCTTGAAGTTTAGAAACAATTTGACACTTCCACGTGAGACGACTCGAATTACACTATAACTACATTTTTAGTGTAATTTGGTTACAATAACTCTTTTTAATTTGTCGCGAGTAGCGACAACTCACGTCACCATGCCTCACCATCTTTCACAAATCAAACCTCTCACCTCATGTTTCATGAGGCATACCACACGGCTACCCCCTCCATTGAAGCACGCTCATTGTTTTGATTTTCTATAAATAGCTTGCTTGGATGAACTTGGATCACTTTTGGTTTATTTGCTAAGTTCAAGCTTAAAGCATTCTTGCAAGTTCTCTTATTTTCCCTCAAAGTTCTGAGAGTTTTCTTCATCTTCATCTTCTTCATCCTTCTCTTTGAGCCACCATATCACAACCTCAAACCACCACACAACCACCATAAACCACCACCCAAACACCAAAGCTTGCACTCTCAAACACAAGCTCACACAAAAACCCATCCTTTCCTTTCCCACCCCCTTGGTCGAAACCTCATCCTAGCTTAGGGAGAAGATTTTCTTTTCATCCTCACTTCAAGACCAAGCTTTTCATCCTCAACATTTGGTAGGGAGTTGTTCTAAAGTCATTCTTTTACTTGAATATGTTTGTTTCTTGGAAAAAAAATGTTGTTTTTATGAGTTTTCCTTACTTTTCCTTTTTAGTTTTTTTTTTTATTTCCTCCTTTCTCTTTTCAGCCTTCAAGGCTTAGATTCGTTACATGATAGCTTGATGATGAGTGTCTCTAGATGATTTTATTTAAAAATGTTACTTAGCTCACTAATGATTTTACCTTAAGAAAATAATTACAAGGATTTCAAAAAGCCCAAAGCTTACCCTTGTCAACCTTAAAATTGGCCGGCATGTTCTAGAGTTTACTCTATATAGGAGTTTTTGAGTACATAATAAAGAATATAGTGTATTTCATTTCTTTTTAGTTTTTGGCCTTTTTCCTTTTTCTTTTAAAGTTTTGTTTTCTTTTGAATCCATTTACTTGAGCTTGATGATGATGTTCAAAACATGAGGTTTCTTTGAAACCTTGGTTCAAGAACTCTAAAGCTCACTTTGTCTTGCTAGATAAGTGTTGGGTTGAGATTATTTTTGTTCTTATAAAAGTCTTGTATGAGCTCTAGTTAAAGTAAAATAAATTTGCACTCATTTATTTCATGTCATCACTAAGCTACTAAGAGTAAAGAATAAACTTGCATTCTCATATTTATGTTTCAAGTCATCACTTAAATTTTAAAGATAATAACAAGTTGCATCTCATATTTATTTTATGCTCACACCTTATAATAAAGAATAAAACAAAGTACATTGTATATTTTAGTTTATGTCATCACTTAAGGAACCTAGAGCACAAAGATTTTCCCACCATTATCTCAAGCAAAGTTTGGAAAATGGAAATGTTTCATGGATAGTGAATTCGGCCATATGATGGTGATGAGCTTGGTGTAAGTTTCATCTAGTCACAAGTGCCAATAATCTATGTCTTAGGATTTTTCTTAAGCTTAGATGAACTTAAAGAATATTTCAAGCATGATTTTGTGTTTTAAATATCAACCTTGAAGAAATTAAAATAGCTACTGCCCTTATTTATTTTATGATGATTTTAATGAAATAAATTGATTTTCAATGAGTTTTAGAAGTTCTAAAAAGGTTCAAAAAGAAACTAGTAACCTATGTGTATTAGAAATGAAATTCTATGCCTTGAGTTTTTTGTTCATTGTATGAAGATGATTTTATCATGTTAAAATGAGTGAATTCATGTATAATTGATGTTGGAATTAATTTGAGAAAGCTAAGATAAGCTTGTAATTAGAAAAGATTTTAAATGAGAATTCTAGAACCCTTAGCAACAAGATTTATGGATTCTGTTTCAGCATGTTTAAAATTAGCAATAATGGTTTATAATTAGTGTATATGTGTAGGAACCCCTCATAATTGGTTTAGGAATTGATCTTAGTACTTTAGGAGAAAGCGAAACTTAGAAAGGGTCAAAGTTGTGACTCCTAGGTACCCGTAATTGTGAAACATAGATTCTGTACTAATGCTGTTTAGAATTGGTCATAGTCATGATAATTAGTGAGAAAAATTAGTTGTGAACCTATAGGTGCATAAGAGGTTAAAATCAGATGATAAAGTACTTAGGTTTCAAGATTAAGACCCTAAAGATTGAAGCATAAGACACCATAAGTTATATGACGCAATGAAATTATTAATCCAAGTACGATGTGATGATGCATGTGCTATGATGGGTATGTTTATGTGATTTTAAGTTTATCATGATTATGGAAATTGAATAGGAAAGTACATGCATTAGGAGTTCTTGTGACATAAAGCAAATTTGAAAGAAATTTGGTTTACAGCAATTATGCTACTGAATTTTCATCAAATTTGGGGACTTGAAAATGTTTTCGAAAGCCACATGAGAATGAGTCATGGGTGACACCAATTCAGCCTAACATCCCCAGGAAATGAGATTTTAAATGTGACATAGCATTGAGACGAATTTCTCCTGCTCAGGTGAGGAGGAGGCAAATCTGTGAGGGTATAGTAGATGCAACCTGCCAAAGCGGACAATTTGCTGTGCACTAGATACTAGTAGAGCATTTCAAAGAAGGAAATATTCTTATGGACTCCCCGAATTAAAGGTTATGATAGGTGATCCTTATGCCCCCTAGCCTGTACTCTAGAAGTCGGGATTATTATGTTTACGCTTATCATAGGATAAGTAAGAGCTAGTGATGACTAGTTAAAGTATGAACTCATAACCTAGATGATGTTTTAGGGTGGCCCTATGATGCTAAGTATAATGTTCTAAAGTCACATTGTTAAGAAAAGAGAAAAGTTCCTCTTGAAAGATTATATGCCACTTTATGCTACTTATATGTTTCTTGATGATGTGTTTGATTGATTTCTTGCATAATGTATTATCATGCATTCATGCTTTGCTGTGTTGCATTCATAACATTAAGATTCATTCTAAAATGAATGAACCTTGGATAATTATGTTTGTAAACCTAATAATGCACCTTATACATGCTCACCTTTTTTTAATAAACCCAAGGTTCCTGAGGACGATAACGATGTCACTTAGATAGGAGGTTCCCTACTGAGATTCTTTAGTAAGATTCTCACTCCCTTTCTTTCTTTCTTTCTTTCTTTCCCATCACATCTTCTGATCAGGATGGCGACCTTTGTACTATTTATCGACACCCCTACCTGGGAGGTTCACTATGACCCAGAGCATCGGTCATATCATTTTGAGGGATGATGCACTGTTTGAGTCTTCATGTATGTAGGACGTCCCTTTGCACACCCAATACACAGCTACCGATTCTCCCTGACGTCTCCCTACGGCAACGACATGGTTTTTGAGTGCGCCCGAATACACAACGAGAGGATTCTCCATACGCACACGACTGCATTGGCCGTACGCGATTTCCCCGACTACGTGCCTCGCTTATAGTCGTCGGGAGCTGACCCCTTGGAGGACCCACCGATCCACATGTATAGTGAAAGTTTTGCCCCCACTCCCTTATTCATGAAAGAGGGGAGCGAAGGCACCATGACTCAGCCGAAGTTGGCTCAGAGGCTGGCCATGCGCCCTTGTCATGGAGCACACGTCCAGCCACAGCACATGCCCACTCCTGCCAAGTTACGTCAGTGGATCGGTTACGTCCCACCCTATCCGGGATCGCAACAGTAGAGGTTCTTGGGGAGAGTTAGTGCACACACACCACATATAGACTACGATAAACCTTCTTTTGTTTATGAGGTTATCCATTTTAGATGCTCTAGGGTAGGGGTGTTTTCTTTTTTGTTTTCCTTGTATTTCTATGTCAGTTGAATTTGTACCTTGTTGTATCAAACTAGTCCCGCCTTTAGGTGGGCATATTATGATATTAATGCAATATTACCTTTGGTGTGCTATTGATTGTTCAATGTGATGATATACTTTTCTATCTTGTGATTTATTCTTTATGGGTTACGAGGTATGTTAGCGCATGTTTAAGCCATATGCGGCTCTCACTTTGTTGTTAAGTTTAAAAAAAAAATTGACCCGTATTTTCCGCTAAGTATTTTAAAGAAAGATTTTTAAAGAATGAAACTAAGAAGTAACAAACTAATAATTAACCTAAATACATTCTAGGAGTATTGGGTTAAAAATTAGAATGTTACAATTCCTTGCCAGGTTTACTTTCCTC
Source organism: Dalbergia cultrata (assembly GCA_031216105.1). Lineage (NCBI taxonomy): Eukaryota > Viridiplantae > Streptophyta > Magnoliopsida > Fabales > Fabaceae > Dalbergia > Dalbergia cultrata. The sequence goes on along the minus strand of CM062352.1, from coordinate 24,736,829 downwards.
GACAAATCGAATTTACTTTCTCCAGCCCAAGACATATAATCTCATTCTTACCTTGGTAGCCAGATTTACTTTCCTCGACAGACCATATTTACTTTCTCTAGCCCAAGATAGATAGTTTCATGCTTTTCTTGATAGTCAGGTTTACTTTCCCTAACAAATCATATTTACTTTCTCCAACCCAAGAAATATAATCTTATGTTTTTCTTTTACATGTAAGCAATTGTAATAAGTATTCATATTTATATGTGCCTAATATCATCAATGAGTTCACATAACATGAATGAGATCAAGTCATAAACACCTCATCATCCTTTTAGCTAATTCAGCATGCTACCAAAATTTCAATCATCAAGAAAATTATGATTAAATTAGTAAACATCATTAGAACACAGTGAACATAATTTTCAAAGACAATTCAATGTATCAATGAGCTCCTGTAAAATTTTCAAAGAATAATAAATTTTCTAGCTATATTTATTAAATTTCACATTTTCAGAGTCAACAACTACGCAATCTCAGCCAATAGTCATAAGTCTTAATTTTTCTACCCTATCAATCATTTGCTAGGGTAACAAAATTACACAAACTTGGTACTTCAAGCTAGACTGGTTAGGTAGAAATCCTAACCCTCATGTTTTTGAATTTTTTTAAAATAGAAATAGTGATTAAAATGACCCAAGAAAATTACTGGGAACTCTTCCATGTGTTAACTTCATCATATAAAATTTTTAGAACAAGATCATGTCTTTAAATCAGTGAGAAAAATCAAAGTTTTTCATATGCTTACTCAAAAATAGGATTTCTAGCAGCAATGCTCAGACTTGATAAATCCAAAATTTCAGATTCAATCAATCAGGAAATTTCAGAGTAAAATTTGAAAGAAAAATGAATGAATAAAGCCCTACTTTGATGACTTTTAGTGATCTTGACTCCAAGAGTGATCCAAGAATTATTTCCTTTACTTTAAAGCCTCTAAAGCAACACCAAACCCTTCCTTTTATAGCATATTGTGAACTCTCAAAGTAGAAAAGGTTGATGAATTTAAATTATAGTCGGTTAGTTTTGTAGGTGGTAATGAGTAGAGTAAGTTTTGTGAAGAGATCTTATGATTTTGTCAAGTTATTATAGCTAGACTTTTGAGGGTTTGAAATCAAGTTTCCATGGTTTTGAGAAAGAAAAATGGTGGCTGATGTGTTAAGGAAGCATGGCCGAGAATGACATAAATGGAGAGATAAGGTTTGGTCTCTTGTATTTATCTTGTATTAAGTGTGGATATTATGTAACGTAAATATATAATTCTTTAAAGAAAAGAAAAACAAATGGATGACTAAGATTTAGTCTTGTAAACCAAGATTAAATCTTAGCCTTACACTATGTTTAAATGGATATACATTATCCTTTTATAAGGATTAAACTATCTTTCGGTGTTAGAAATCACACACCAAAATTTTACTGAATGGGTAAAACACCATACTCAGGTAAACAAACATTGCCCGAAAAATAATTCCAGGTATAAGATCATCATTTCTAACTATTTCTAATATAAATCCTATGATTTCTTAGTTTCGAGCGATTTCGGGCCCCAATTATAGGATTTCGGCTATCCCAGCAAACTTGTGGGACCCACTAGGTTACTATTCACTTTTTTTTACAGATCCGTTGGATCGTCCTATCATTGCTATGTTTGTCGGGTTTTTGAAATTATGATTTGAAAAGCTCAAATTAATTTTTAAATAATTTTTAGAGTGTTACAGTATACTCATATGCTTATGTTATAGTGATGTATTTTGATGTTGTAACGACTATTACATGCAAAGACTTCTATTTTTTAAAGTAATGCTTTGAAAAGAAAAATTTTTCCTGTATTTTCCACTATATATATTTTTGAAATTTGAGTTGATATATAGTTGATATATCTAAGGTCCCATGACCCTTTAACATTAAAAATCAAATACAACTCCAGCATATTTGTCCTTAGGGGATTACATCCCCACGGTGATCATCAGCACTTCAGATCATCCCAACACTTGTCCTTGAAGGTTACCAGCACTTCAAAATGCTTGTATCAAGCTCTCCCTTTCTCTCGAACTGCCCACATCGTCGACGTGCTCGTGCAGATTGCTTCAGCACTGTGAGAGTAAATGCTCCTAAATTCATGGGATAACCACCCATGTTCTCCACTACTTGAAGTGCACCTTCAGGTTCGCAAGTTCAGCTAAGTCTTTCACCATCTGGGGTCAATGTAAGTTCAATGCTTGCCAAAAATGCTTCTATATAAACGAAAATCAACACCAAAATTTTTCTAAGTCTTACTAACTTGGCATCCTCTTGCGGCTCCAATATGCCATTGGCATCATCAATGCACACCGATTCTTGACAAGTTGCAATTCAACACAACAATTTCCAATACCATGATCTACTTCGTTTTCTCTTCAAGTCCCCATACTGATTTTGTCAAGGTCGCTTTTGTTGAGTATAGCTTTGACATTGACAATACTGAAAAATAATTTTATACCAACACACTCAAATCATCTCGCTTCCATGATATTTGAAGTAGTGAACGTGAGACTTAACTATTTTTACTTATATACAGACCAATACATGATTCATTGACAATATGAAAAAGTTTCACATTGTCAAAATACTAGTTACTATGTTTTACAAAATGTTAAATACTTATTGAAATTGTAAATTCATAATGAAATGGGTAATTGTATTGTGTTCATTAATTTGTTACTAAAATGATAAAACTAACAAAAAAATGAATTAAATATAAATTAGGATGAGCTTGTATTTAAATTAAATTTCATTTTAACCATTTACATTAATCGCATTTAATTATATTCACCCAAAATCATTTTGTTAGCACAATCAAAATAAATTACACTTAAATCATTAAAATTCTAAATCGCTCATCAATAACCTCAATCATGCTATTCGAACTATTACCTTCCCCGGTTCTATAAATTCAGCGGTGTGTGTGAAGCGAATGTAACATCCTTTCTATTGGCAAACTAAATCGTTCATTTTTTTTCAGTGAATTTTAGTTTCAGAGGCTATGGAACGTCAAATTTTCGTCTTTCCTAATGTCCAGCGAGCAGAATCAAGCTGTGGTAAGCACATTAAAGAAGAAAGGGACCTTTTGTACAAATTTGTATTCTTTCGTAGAGTTAAATTAATTCACACATTTTTTTTTTCTGATGCATCAAAAAGAAATTAATTCACACACACATGCATAAACGTATGCATATACACTTAACCATCAGTAGTAGGCTACTATATGGTTCTCAAAAATTCCATCTGACTCCTCATTTAACGCTGTTCTGATTTTTGCGAGAGTTCTTATTTCTTCGTTCTATAGTTTTTTTTTTTTTTTTGTTCTTTGTTTTGTGTTTGTTGGATTTTTGAATTAAAATATATATTTCAAAATTATAATTTTATTTATTTATTTAATTATTAATATTATTTTCATTTAGTATATGAAGATTTTATTTGGTTTGATCTTGACTAAAGACCTTCAAATGTTAATCTGAATATTAGAGTTTTTAAAGAGAATCATATCATTCAATGAAATTGATACTATTTTGATTAAACATCGTCATTGCTATTTTCAAAATCATGCTAGTATCATTGCAATGTATTAGCGGTCATGTCTTGAATTCTTGAATACTCATACCGGTCATGTCTTGATTCCTCATTTAATTCTGTTTAATTCATTTTTTTCAAAATCAGTTTTTCTTGAATGTATGTTACGGGACATCCTTATTATAACATTTATTTATTTATTTATTTTTTGCGAGCTCCTTATTATAACATTATAATACTTGAAAGTTATATAGACGTTGAGATGATTTCGCTGATATTAAAAAAAAAAAAAAGACAACTATTGCATGGATTGTGTATATAAAACATGTTTTTACGATAACTAATAGACAAATTTTGAGTGTCCTATCTCACTATTACACTTTTATTCTATTGCATGGATTGTCAATCAAAACATATCTTTATTGTAATTTTTAGGTTTCTGGATAGATCCAAACAAGGTTAGTGCGCTTTGGGAATTTTTGAACTGTGATAGAATAATTCTTTCCTTGCATAGCATGCCTCGGACTTAATAACATTCTTTTTTTTTCGTCTTATTTTTCTGCACGTATTTCCAACATTGTTTTGCTTAATTTTGTTTTCAAACCAATGAATCAATGATCATGATGGCTTTACACTGACGTCGTGTTACATACTCAGTTACGGAAATAATTGATGTAGGCAGAGTATCGACACATTATGAGCAAAACACTCTTAGATGGCTTGAAAAAAATGTGAACAAGAGAAAACCAAAATAAAATAAAACATGATGAAATGGTGGATATGAAAATGAGTCTAACAATGAGTCGATATATGGAGTAGGATAAGTTAGGGCCATGAGTGCTAGTTTGCTACTCTATCCATATATAGTGGGTGTGAAAAAAAATAGCTGAAGTGTGCGGATTTAATTTTGCTTACATGATATTACTTAATTTTACCCATGAAGATTCTTAAATATAAAATTTTTAGATCCATTTTTTTAATTATAAAATTTATATATCCATTTTCTGCTTAAGTTTGCCTTTCATGGAAATTTCGGACATGTGTCACTATTTGTGTTTTCCAGATTCAAACGACATGGAGGTTGGGGACTCCTCTCCAACTAATCATGGACCAAGCAATCCAAACAACAGCGGTGCTGAGTGGCGACAAATTTCGGCCATTCAGTTGGACGCACTAGGTGAAGATCTATATTTGCCACGTGACAATGTGGTAAGAATAATGCAACAGGTTCTTCCACCTCATGCAGAAATCTCCAACGATGCCCAGGAGACAATGCAAGAGTGCGTGTCTAAGTTCGTAAGTTTTGTCACTGGTGAGGCTAGCAAGAGGTGCAAAAGTGACCACAGGAAAATTGTTACGGTGCAGGATTTGGTATCGACAATGGACGAAGAGTTGGGCTTAAATAACTACGTTGAGCTTCTACTAGTCTACTACGACAGCTACAACTACCAAAATGTGGCTGCTGACAAATCAAGACATGGTGGGGTGCCAGTTTCTCTGCCACAAATAGCTGCAAATGATGTGATGCCTCCACCACCACCACCATCCTTACCTCATTATGGGTACGATTTTCAGGCCACCCCAGGAACTTCCCACCCAAACGTTGGTTAGTCAAGCAGTGACAATGCTGTGAGAAAGTTTGATCTGTTGGCATAACTCAATATAGATAATAATTTTGAAGACTAATCGAATATATGCGCACCAAAAATAATAAATGCAAATGCTTTGCAGCAAAACACAAATTGAAAAGGAAACTTCCTTTCTTTTCTTTCCTATTTCCTTCTTTCATTTCAGAGTTTTTTCCGTTGTGATATTCCGACATAATTGATAGTTTTGGTCTATATCCATATTGAAGATTCATGTATAAATGAAGGGGACAAGATTGAGAATTGATTTAGGGCCATAGGTTTTAAAAAGTTAATTATTAATTATTTTTTTGAAAAAATAAAATTACAATTATGATATATTCTTATAATATTATTGATAATCATCAGTATTTAATAGCATAATTGTACTACAAAAATTAAATATATTTAAAACTTATTGACATTTAATTAAATGATAATACTAATATTCAACACTCATTTGGATTTTCTAGGTATAGCTTCCAAAGTAATTTAAAACCCACAAATTTTATAAATTTAATAATTAATATTTTTTAAAAATATAATCATAATTATTATATATAATTCGTTTACTATCGTTAATTTATATAATTTCAATATTCATAATAATCATTTTTAATATTTGGGCAATTTATGCTGAAATCTACGTGGTGAAAAATATTGTGCACTGTTTTGATAACCTTATATATTGGAGTTATTTAAAATAATTAGTGATAAATATAATAGAGAAAGAATCAAAAGTAATTTTAAGTTATATAGTTTATTTTTTAAAATATAAGTGTTTGGAAAAAGTTTAAATCAGAAAAGTTATGTTACTTTACTTATATATTCCTAATTATCAATTAACTAAAATTGTTTGACTTGTACAATGCACATGATAAAATACAAAATAGTTTGTTGACCATTATAAAAAATAAATAATAATTTATTTAGATATATTTTATAAATATTGAGCATATAAATTTATTTTTAAAATGAATTAATACTTAAATAATTAAATAAATAAATAAAATATGAATGTGTCATTCTATTTTATACATTATTTTAAATATCATGTTTATAAGATTAAAAATCTCGATAGATAATATTTAACTAATAATAAGAACCTATTTTATGAAAATTTTACACATTTCAAAAGTTGAAATTATTGAATAATGAGAAAGATTAAATAGATAATTTTACTATATCATGAACCATTTATATGGATGACAATGGGTATCCATGAGACAGAAGACATGTCCCCTGTTTTCGTTTGTCCCTGTTTAGAATTTGGCCTCTCATCCTGATCCCCATTCTATCACGAGTCCCTATTCCCCATTCCCCACGAGAATTTGAATCTCTAAAGATATTCACAAGTTTATTAAACAAATTCCAAAAAGAGAACAATTTTAAAAATACTTTAAAATTCAAAACATAAATATCTATAATAAGAAATACTATACTAATGCATTATAATTCAAATTAAAAATGAAAATACATATATAATGCAAATTCAATAAAGATAATTAAAAAAATGAAGTTGTGCTAAGATTTTCTAGATATTATATATATATATATATATATATATATATCTATTATTATAATATTTGAAAGTCATTTCATGGAAAGTATTATAAATGTCTTTCATACAGAGCTTTAAGGTACACGTGTAATTCATATAGTGATTTAGGGCCTAATTTTCTAAACATTTATATCTACAGATTTTTTTTACTTAATTTACAATTAAATTATTAATTATTAATAAAATCAAATATACTATCATTAAAGATTACGTGAATCAATAAAATTAGAATCATTAAGATATATTCATGGGATTACAAATCATTAAAATTACGATTTACAATTAAAATTAAGAATAATTAAGAATAGAAAACAAATATTGAATTAAGAATCATTGAAAAATGGATTAGATATAATTTATTGGTGTGATTAAAATATTAATGGGGCTATTACAATAAAAAATCGTGTGATATAAAAAAAATAAAAAAGAAGAATGCCTTAATCAGATCAACAAAAAATTCTACATTATAACAAAAAATCGTGCGATATATAAAAAAAGGGGGAATACCTTGATCAATCAACAAAAAGGTTTCCTATTTGTCGTGCGATTATGGCGTGCAAGATCTTTTAAGGGCAAATATTTCTGTTTTATTTTTTATCCATTGTTATTATATTTGATTTGGTTATATCCATACGATTCCTTGATTATGGCGTGCAGGATCTTTTGAGGGTAAATCTTTCTGTTTTAATTTTTTTCCATTGTTATTAGATTTGATTTTGTTATATCTATAAGATTCCTTAATCTGTCATATAACCGTAACATCAGATAAAGCATGACATGGCCATTATTATTGCTCATTGAATCCCTATATATATTTAATCACCAATTTAGGTGTAAAGTAAAAATTTGTTAATTGCATTTAGATCACACTACTAATAATTAACAAGTCTAGCAAATTGAAATAAAAGAAAGCATTTGTCATTTCTAAAATTAAATAAAGTAAATAACCATCTCTAAAATTACAAGGCGTCCTCTGTGACTTGCATATCTATAAAAATAATAACAAACCCAATCTTTTACTCTCTTTTTTTTAGCGAGACATTCATTTATACAATAATATACATCAATTGAAAAATATACACAATATTATATATTATATGCAAATTATATTATTGTTATAATTGTAAATTATAAATCTATTATACTAATATTTCAGACTCATTTCATGGAAACTATTACATGTATCATTCATATAGTGATTTAGGCCCCACCTTTCTTAATCTTTATGTCTAAAGATTTTTTTTTAAACTTAGTTACAATTTACTTATTAATTATTTTTATATGAAATAAAACCAAATATTACAATCATTAAAAATTACAATTTGCACTAAGAAAGAACTCATGTCAATACAATTATGACTTACAATTAAATTAAAAACCATTAATAGCCTCACATTATGAAGGTAATATAAAAAAAGTATAAAGAAAATATTTTCAAAATAAATAAGCTTTAAAATTAGTATTTTTTTTCTAAAGAAAACGGGCAGGCCAATTTGTTAACGAATTACTAATTGATTGATTTTGATATGATAATAATTCAAAATTTAATTTCTACCAAATTTATTCTTAATCAAATATTTAAGGCTCATTATAATACAAATATGATAATTTATTTGTAATCAAATATGATAACAATTGATATAATACTAATATTTAAGATCATTACATAACAATTTTTCATGCATTATTCATAGAAAAATTATACCCCACCATTTCATAATTTTAATACTTAAAGTAATTTTTTGAATTTAATTTACCTTCTAATTATCAATTATTTTTTCCAATAATACCTTTATATCTCTCTACCATTAACACAAGTAATATAAAAAAAATAACATAAACAAAATTATAATTCAATATATTATACCATAAAAATTATATATATAATTATAGTATTAATGATAATAAAGCTATTATATTTATGTTGCATTAGTAATATTTGTTATTATATATATTTATATTTTACAGTTCAAAGTATTTTAAATTTTTTTTAATAAACCCATAAATATTAATAGGGATTCAAATCTTCACATGGAATGAGGAATGGAGACCCATGACAACGATGTGGATGAGAATAGAGACAAAATTTCTAACTTCAAAGTTAGCACTTTTGAAAATCATAATAAAAAAATTATCTATCTATCTATATCACTATATTCTATTTAATTTTTTACAACTAGAATATTCCAATCTATTAATTCTATAATTTTTTCATACTAATTTTTTTGAACAAAAACCTTTAATTTTTCAACATTAAAATATTTTTAAAAAATTAATTCCACAATTTACACTTCTTTGATAATGATACTAAATATTTATTAATTTTAAAAATTAAATAATTATATTAATTTTTTATTCAAAATAATATTATAATTGATATACTACTCTAATAATTGGGATTATATAAATTAGAATTATATTTTTTTACTAATTATTATACATTAATTATAACATATATTTTAAAATTGATATTTTAATTTATCAAAATGATGTACAAGGAAAAGACGTGTAATTGAAATCATATAAATTAAATTTATTTATTATTTTTTAATTAGAAAATATATTTTTATAAATTAAGTATTTTAATTTACTAAAAAAGATATAAACGGTTCGGGATGATAAAAAAAATTGAAAGTGGGTACATGCAGGAATTACCCACAATGGGAAAGGGAGTTGAGACATATTTTGTCTTCATAGGGACGATCGATGGTGCTAAGTCCCTGTTTATTAAACGGAATAACGATGGGTGTAGCGCCCCGATTTTTTCTGTTAGAGTATAAATGACCAAAATGCCCCTGAGGTCATTTTCAGCCCGGAATTCGAGGAAAGCTGGTTCGGCAGTACTCGAACGGCAAACTCAATGTTGGAAGGGGATTAGATAACTTGTGTACCTTCCCGGGATCGAATATCTCGTTTTTCGAGTTTTCGGGTCAAAATGACCAAAACGCCCCTGCGGTGTTTCACCCGTTTGCAAGTACCGGATGAACCCGAAACTTCTCTAGATGGTTTTAAAAGGCGTTTTTATGTAGACTATGACTTTAGTTTTGGTCCCGGAGGTCCCGGGCGAAATTAGTGCGAAATTACGGTTTTGCCCCTAGTTTCGTGTTTTTACGCTTAATCGCGTAATTAAGAAAACCTAAGCAATATTAGGCTCTAATCGAAGGTTAATTAATTTCCATAATTAATCCTGAGTCAAAATAATTTATTAGAGTCGATTAGAACCTAAAAGTGCTTAATTACAACTTAAAATCATATTTTAATTTCAAGACTCCTAGCCATGGAATCTTGAATAGTTTTTCTCTTTCCAATTCCTTAAATCATGGAATTGTGTTACACATTGTTTATTCATAAATGAGTTTAAAATTCTTTAATGATGTATGAGCACTCCTAATCTTGTCATAAAATCCTTAAAACACATTCTTAGTTACCTAAACTTAAGCTTAATTATTCCTAACCTTGTACCTAAGCTAATACACATTTAAACCTACCATTAACACCCAATTAGATGATCAAACCTCACCTCCCCCTTGTTGTACTAGGCTTGGCCGTGCACTCCCTCCTCCCATATGCATCACATGTTCAATTTTTCAACACTCCAAGGCCATATCTCAAGTCACATACACTATACCTTGTCATAACTTTCAATCAAGCTTGAATTTCCACATGAGTAAATAATTAAAACAACCCATTTTTCCCATTTATTTGTGGCTGGAAAAGTTCCAGCCATGTAAAGTTTCTAGAAGCCTAATTTCATCAAAATTTGATAGGAAATTAACTCACATCAAGCCATACTTTGTAGCATAGCTTCCATACTTCAAACCATGCTTGAATGACCTCGTGTAAGAGATATTTTTCTCTCCCTTTTTCCTCTCAAAAGCCACTGCCACATCTCCCCTTGGTGAGCCCCATGGTTTTGTTTTTCTATAAATAGGATGCTTGTGATAGCTTAGTTTCACTTTGAAGCATTTGCTAAGTTTAGAATTCTAGAGTTGTCTTGCTAGTTCTTTTCTTTTCTCTCAAAGTTCCAAGAGAGTTCTTCCTTTCTTGTCATCTTCATCTTCATCCTCTCTTCATTTCATCATCATCTCTCAACCTTGAAACACCACCCCATAGCCTTGAACCATCATCAAACTTCTCAAACACCACACCTCAAACACAACCTCACTTGAAACACAACTCTAACCTTCTCATCCTCCCTTGGCCAAAGCTATCTTGCCTCTTGGAGGATCTCATCATCTTGTTTTTCTTTTCAAAAGTTCAAGTTGTGTCCTCACTCTAGGTAGGAGTGTTTTTCTAAACTTTGTTTCTTGAAAAATGAGTTTCTCTAGCTTTCTCTTGGATTTCTTTTGAAACTTTTCCTTGGTTCTTTGTTTTCCTTTCATTTCGGCCATGAGGCCTTGATTATGAGCATGATAGCTTGATGATGAGAGTTTCTAGATGATGACCTTGTGTTCATCTCAAAGAAACCTCTAAAGCTTGAGTTTTCCTTTTCTTATAACTTTATCTATATGATATCTAGCTCACATGGTTTTTCAACTTAAGAAAATTAATCTAAGGATTTCTAAAAGCCCAAGCCTACCCTTGTCAACCTTAAAGTTGGCCGGCACGTTCTAGAGATTTTTCTCTAGATAGGGGTTTTGGGTATTTAATAAAGAACTTGACTTAGTTTCACTTTCTTTTTCTTTTATAAGACTTTCGGTTTTGGTATTTTGATCTTTGAGATATTGTATTAGGTTGTTATCTTGTTAAAGTCTTGAATGAGCTCTAGTTAACCATAAAATAAATCTTGCATCATGTTTACTTTATGCTTTGCATATCATGTTTACTTCCTTGCTAGCACTAAATACCAAGATAATGAATGAACTTGCATTATCATGTTTATATTTCAAGCTATGCATTATCATGTTTATATTTCAAGTCCTCACTAAATATCAAAGATAATAATATGTTGCACCTCATATTTATCTTATGCTATCACTTTACTTTCTAATGGAACCTAAAATGAGTGCATGAACATGTTTATTTTTATGTCATCACCTAAATGAACCTAGAGCTCAAAGACTTGCCCATTGTTGTCTCAAACAAAGGTGTAAAAATATTTATTTCCTTTGGTTCATATTTCGGCCCTAAGGGGGTCTTGGTGTTTCTAAGTATTGAAAACTATGTTTTATAATTTTTCCAAGCTTTTATGAGTTTAAGGAATGCATAGAACTAAGTTTTATGAATTTAGAACCTCTTGAGACAAGTTTGATCTAGCTACTGCCCTCATAAATATTTTGATGATTTTAGATGTTAAAAATATTTATAAATGAGTTTTGAAAGTTTTAAAAAGGTTCCAAGAGAAACTAGTATTTTATGTGCTTTAGAAAATGTGTTTGATGCCTTTAAATGGAGATGTTTGTTTCGGTTCTGCCTTGTCATGTTTAGCCACTGTATGAGCTGTGTTAATAATGATAATATGCTTATGTTTAAGTATAATTAATGTTAAGACTCATATGTGAAAGATAAGAGAAGATAGAAACTAGAAAAGAATTAATTTGAGAGTTCTAGATCCTTTAATGTTTGAATTTTCTGGATTCTGTCCAGCAAGATTTAGTAATGCTAATAATGGATTTAAATTAATTTAATTGTGTAGGAATGACTCATAAATGGTTTAGGACTTGGTCTTGATGCCTTAGGAGCAAACCGGACTTAGAAAGGGTCATTGTTGTGACTCCTAGGTACCCATAAAGTTAGGAATATGAATTCTTCAATCTTGAGGTTTAGAGATGTTCTTGATCATAGTGTGAGGTGAGAAATACTTAGTTAAGATGTTATAAGTTCCCGAGAGATTAGTTTTGGTGATTTATAACTTAGAATGTGAGTTAGGGACCTTAAGGGTCAGTGCATAAGACACTAAAAAGTTGTTAATGCTATGATGTGTTGTTTGATGCAATGATATGATGAGATGTGCTTGATGCATGAGAAAATGATTGATGAAATGTTAAAGTTTATCATAGCATGAGATTTCATGAGAACATGATGTGTGGATTAGCTTGTGGCAGTTTGAAGGAAATTCGGTTTAACAGCTGTTATGCCGCCGAATTTCCATCAAACCTTAAAGGGTTGAAAGAAATTATTTATGAGTACCATATGAGTTGAAAACCCTGGGTGACACTGGTTCGGCCGAGCACCCCCAGGAGATTTTTATGTGACAAAGCACTGAGACGCGCTTCCCCCGAGGAGGTGCCGGTTCGGCCGAGTACCCCCGGGAGAAGACAAATCCGTGAGGGTATGAGTAGATGCAGCCTACCAAAGCGGACAAATTGCGAGGCCATGCGTGGCTAGCAAAGCGTTTCAAAGAGGGTAATCCTAGAGAGAGATGATCCCTGCCCCCTACCCATACTTGCGAGTAGGGATTATTATTTATGTTTCGCTTATTCAAGATAATAAGCAAGAGCTAGTGACGACTAGCTAAGGTATGAGCTCATAACCTAGTTATTATTTTTAGGGTGGCTTATATGCTAAAGTACCATGATTGATGTCACGAAGTTGAGGAACGAATCACTTGAAAGTTATATGCCCTCATGCCACATGATTTATGTTTATGTGCTTTGATGTGTTGTCTTATATGTTCGAGTATTGACATGCATCCATGATATAACCTGTTGCATTTATAATGTCGAGACGCATGCTAAAAGGAATGGGCCTTGGATAATTAGTTTGAGAAACCCTAAATTGAACCTTATATGATCACTGTTTTATAATTAAACCCAAGGTTCCTGAGGATGTGTATGATGTAACCCTAGGATAGGAGAATCTTACTGAGATTCTTTAGCAAGAATTCTCACTCCTCTCTCTTCTCTTTCTTCCGTCACATCTTCAGAGACCGATGGCGACGTTCGTGCTTTTCATTGACACGCCAGTATGGGAGATACACTTCGACCTGGACCACCGTTCATATCACTTTGAGGGTCGATGTGCCGTTCGTGTTTTTGTGTACATGGGACGACCTTTCGCTTATCCAGTTTCGAGCTACCAGTTCACTCCTACTGCGCCCTTCGGTAGTGACGACATGATCTTCGAGCGCACCCGCCCGCGTGAGGAGCGCTATGACGCACCGTATCTCTGCCTCTGCCGTCCGAGATTTCCCGGAGTACGTACCTCGTTCGAGGAGATCCGAGACCGACCCATCCGAGGATTGGCCGACGCATGTTCCTCCAGAGGGTTCAGCCCCTTTTCCCTAATCCCGACGTATGGGGAGTGAGGAGACTGTGGTGCAGCCGCGCTTGGCGAGGAGAGCCGAGATGCGTCCACATGAAGGAGCCCACGTTCAGCCACCTCATGTGCCTTTCACGTTGCATTGGCCCACACAGGAGGAGATAGAGCATTTCCCAGGTTACCTGCCTCCATCACCCGAGGACCCCCGACGTCACTAGTTCCCGATGGAGAGCCTTGTGAGTACTCGAGTTTTTATGAGGATCTTCCCCTTCGGTCGTACCTTTTGGGAGGGGTGTGTAGTTGTACTCATAGCCTAGTAAGAGGGTAGTGTTTTGGGTTTTTCTATCTTCATGTTGAACCATGTACTTTGTTATCTGTTGTATTTCCTTTCCATTGTATTTCAAGCTCTGCCCGTTTCTATAAGGGTATGACTAGTTATGTACTTTAGCTACTTTATTATTAATGAAATGTTTCTGTCATCTTCATGATCTATGTTCTTCTGATGTATGATTTATTTTACATGGTTGTTTATGATCGTTACGCGTGCTTTACATTTCTGTCATTCGATTAGTTAAGCTCGCGGCTCTCACTTTGTTTTATGTTTTCAAAAAAGAAAAATTTACCCGTAATTTCCGCTAAGTATTTTAATGAAAGATTGAGACTATGAAGTAATAGCCTAATGTTTAACCTAATGTGTTCTAGAAAGTTGAGTTAAAAATTAGGGTGTTACATTATGGTATCAGAGCAGTTTGATTCTCACGGAGCCTGAGGATTGGACTGACCATGCTTTATAAGCATGATACGATAGTTATGTCATGTGTAGTGCTTGATAAAGACAAGCTATAGGACTAGAAATGCATGACCTCTGTTGCTTGCAAGTGCCATGGTAGCTAGCCCATTTTACATGAATATTGAGCCTGATCAACTTGATGTTCATCGTTTCATGTGTTTAGGCACCAATGGCATCATGACGACAAATTTCAGGACTACGCCCGAGGCTGACCAAGACAATGCGACTGCTGCTGCTATTCGTAGAATGGCACAAGCCATGGAGCGGATGTTTGACCGCATGGATCAACGCGAGACTGCTGTACCTGCTCCCCTTGCTGCTGAGGTGGTTGAGCAGGCCCACTTCGGCGAGTTCCGCAAGGCGAACCCGCCAGTGTTCCACGGGATAATGGACCCCGACAAAGCTGATGAGTGGATCAAGGACATGGAGAAGATCTACTTTGTGGTTGCCTACTCGGAGGAGCAGAAGGTCACCTTTGCTGCTTTCATACTGAAGTCCGACGCCCAGTTTTGGTGGAACGGATTGAAGCGTCTGCTAGAGGCTTCTGGAACTCCCATTGAGGAATGCAAAAGACATTGAGTTCATGCAGTTGACCCAGGGAGGGTCTACTGTTGCCTAGTACACTGCTAAATTCGAGGAGCTGATCAAGTTCTCTCGGGTGTTTCAAGGAAACCCTGATGAGGTTTGGAAATGCGTCAAGTATGAGGCCGGTTTGAAGGCAGAGATGAACTACGCCGTGGCCCACATGGAGATCAGAGACTTCCCGACTCTAGTCAACAAGTGCCGGATCCTTGAAGAAGGATAGAGAAAGATGCAAATCATGAGGGCGGAGCGAGCTAAGGGACTCGGACCTCAAGCCCCGAAGTTCAAACCGCAGTACCCTTCAAGGAACCACTACCATCCCTACCAAACCAACCAATTCTGACCACTGCAACAATAACAATCGAGAGCTCCTGCATACCAGCAGTCCAAGCCATACCAAAGGCCGCCGTTTCAACATCAAGGCCCGAGGAACTTCAACAACAATCAACCCCGTGGACCAGGTGGACCCCGGAACCACAATGGAAGACCAAATGGGTCCAAGAACAAGGCACCCCAAGGAACCCCTGCTGCTTAGCCCGGAGCGACAACTGCTGATGTCTGCCCCTAGTGCGGGAAGAATCATGGGAATCGCCTTGCTTTATGGGGCAAGGGGTCTGTTTCAAGTGCGGCAAGCCCAGCCATTATGCCAACAACTGCACCAACGGAGGACCATCAAACCAAAACCCCCGACCTCAACACCAAGGACGGGTCTTCACCCTCAATGCGGAAGACGTGCCAACGTCCAACGATCTCATTCAAGGTAAGTGCGAGCTTAACGGTAGAACCTTAATCGTGCTAAATCGATTACAGCGCTACTCATTCTTTCATATCGCTTGTTAGTGTCGAGTCTTTAAATTTGCAAGTCTCTAAACTTCCCTTTGATCTTATTGTTTCTACTCCTACTAATCGCCCTGTGAATACCAGCAAATGTTGTTTAAACTGTCATCTTGTAGTAGAGAATAGGTCTTTTGTCATAGATTTAATTTGCTTACCCCTTAAAGACATAGGTATCATTCTAGGCATGGATTGGCTTCACGCCAACCGTGTGTTGTTAGACTGTGGGACCCAAACTGTTGTTTTTCCTTCTCCTCCTAAACCCATTAGTCAACCTATGAGGTTATACCTAAACTCCATGGAGGTCTTCTGTAGTGGGGAGAAAGCTAAGGGATATGTTCTCCTAGCCGCCTGCGATGTAGACTTGGAGCAAAACCTAGGTGAGATACCTGTGGTAAGAGACTATCTCGAGGTATTTCTGGATGAAATACCCAAGTTCCCTCTGGAAAGAGAAGTCAAATTCTCCATAGAGTTGGTTCCTGGGACAGGACCAATCTCTATAGCCCCGTATAGGATGTCACCCTCGGAGTTGGCAGAGTTGAAAACCCAGTTAGAAGAGCTGTAGAAAAGAGTTTTATAAGGCCGAGTGCTTCGCCTTGGGGCGCTCCGGTCTTATTTGTGAAGAAAAAGGACGGAAGTATGAGGATGTGTATAGACTATAGGCAGTTGAACCAAGTAACCATAAAGAATAAATACCCATTGCCTAGGATTGACGATCTTATGGACCAATTAAAAGGAGCAGTAGTGTTTTCTAAGATTGATTTAAGGTCCGGTTACCATCAGATTAGGGTTAGAGATTCGGACATTCCTAAAATCACCTTTCGAACTCGGTATGGGCACTTTGAGTTCAATGTAATGTCGTTTGGTTTGACGAATGCTCCCGCAGTTTTTATGGATTACATGAATAGGATCTTTAGACCCTATTTAGATCAGTTCGTGGTTGTGTTCATAGATGATATTCTCATCTATTTGAAGACCCACGAAGAGCATGAGCGTCATTTAAGGTTGGTTTTAGAGGTATTAAAGGAGAAGAAGTTATATGCTAAGTTGTCTAAGTGTGAATTTTGGTTAGAGGAGGTAAAGTTCTTAGGACATGTTGTGTCAAAAGGTGGCATAGCTGTCGACCCAAGTAAGATAGAAGCTGTGATGAATTGGGATAGACCAACCTCTGTAACTGAGATTAGAAGCTTTTTGGGTTTAGCTGGATATTACCGTAGGTTTATCAAAGGATTTTCCCAGTTAGCCCTACCCTTAACCAAGCTCACTAGGAAGAATGCCCCGTTTGAGTGGAGCCCCGAGTGTGAAAAGAGTTTCCTAGAGCTTAAGGAAAAGCTCACCTCAACCCCGGTTTTAGTTTTACCTGACCCCAATGTACCCTTCGAGGTATATTGCGATGCTTCTGGCAAGGGTTTAGGTTGTGTGTTGATGCAAAACAGGCAAGTGGTAGCCTATGCGTCCAGACAACTCAAGCCTCACGAGGTAACCTACCCCACCCATGACCTAGAACTAGCAGCCATCGTGTTCGCTCTAAAGATGTGGAGACACCATTTGTATGGTGTAAGGTTTGAAGTCTTCTCCGATCATAAGAGTCTCAAGCATCTCTTTGATCAAAAGGAGTTGAATATGAGGCAAAGGAGATGGATGAAATTCCTCAAGGATTACAATTTTGGCTTAAGTTACCACCCCGGCAAGGCTAATGTAGTCGCCGATGCCTTAAGTCGAAAGTCGTTACGTTTATCTTGTATGATGGTTAACAAAGTGAGGTTAATTGAGCAGTTTAGGGATATGAATCTGGGGGTGTCAATAACGGAGAATGGCATCGTGATGAGTCATCTCACGGTGACCAGTGGGTTTAAGCAAAGGATTATGCTTGCCCAAAGAGAAAATGAGGACTTTATGGAGACAATCGAGGCAGTTAAGGCCGGAAAGTTGAAAGGTTTTGTACGAGGCCCCGACTGGTTGTGGAGGTTCGAGGGGCGAATCTGCATGCCACGAGATAGCGACCTCCGAGAGAAGATCTTGGAGGAGGCTCACAAGAGCCATTTTGCCATCCATCCTGGTACTACCAAGATGTATCAGGACTTGAAGAGGATGTTTTGGTGGCCCGGATTAAAGAAGGATGTGGTCGCCTGGGTGAGTAAGTGTTTGGTCTGCCAAAAGGTCAAGATTGAACACCAAAAACCTTCTGGCATGTTGCAACCCCTGTCAATCCCGGAGTGGAAGTGGGAGAGTATATCAATGGATTTCGTGACAGGATTGCCAAGGACCCAAGCTGGCCATGATGCTGTATGGGTAATCGTGGATCGACTAACGAAGTCGGCTCACTTTCTACCTATTCGAGTCACGTACTCGTTGGATAAGTTGGCCCAGCTTTACATCCAAGAAATAGTAAGGTTGCATGGAGTACCATCGACGATAATCTCGGATCGAGATCCGCGGTTTACGTCACGTTTTTGGGGAACCTTTCAAAAGGCGTTTGGTTCCAAGTTGTGCCTAAGCACTACTTACCACCCACAAACGGATGGTCAGTCCGAGAGGACAATCCAAACCCTGGAAGATATGCTGAGAGCCTGTGTCTTAGACCAAAAAGGAAGTTGGGATAAGTACATGCCTTTGATCGAGTTTGCATATAACAACAGTTATCACGCAAGTATCGGTATGGCACCGTATGAGGCGTTATATGGAAGGAAGTGCCAATCACCCTTGTGTTGGTACGAGCCCGGAGAACAAAGTGTCGTAGGACCTGAGGTAGTGAGGGAAATGACGGAGCAAATCAAGAAAATCAAGGATAGAATCTTAACCGCTCAGAGTCGACAGAAAAGCTACGCGGACAAAAGGCGCAAGCCCTTGGAGTTCCAGGAAGGAGAACATGTATTTCTAAGAATCACCCCCACTATAGGAATAGGGAGAGCCATGAAAGTTAAAAAGTTGAGTCCCCGATTTCTCGGTCCTTTTGAAATTCTTCAGAGAGTCGGATCCGTAGCTTACAAAATAGCCTTACCACCCAATCTGTCAAACCTTCATGATGTCTTTCACGTCTCCCAGTTACGTAAATATGAGTCCGACCCTAGTCATGTCCTAGAACCAGAGCATGTATAGTTGAGGGAGGACCTCACTTTCAATGTACTGCCTACGAGAATAGTAGATCACGGAGTCAAGCAGTTAAGGAACAAGTCTGTACCCTTGGTGAAAGTAGCGTGGGGACGAGACAAGTCGGAAGAATACACGTGGGAACTAGAATCAGAAATGAAGTCCAAATATCCAGAGCTTTTCTATGGTACGAATTTCGAGGGCGAAATTCTTTTTAAGGAGGGGAGTAATGTAACGCCCCGATTTTTTCTGTTAGAGTGAAAATGACCAAAATGCCCCTAAGGTCATTTTCAGCCTGGAATTCGAGCAAAGCCGGTTCGGCAGTACTCGAAGGGCAAACTCAATGTTGGAAGGGTATTAGATAACTTGTGTACCTTCTCGGGATCGAAAATCTCGTTTTTCGAGTTTTTGGGTCAAAATGACCAAAACGCCCTTGCGGTGTTTCACCCGTTTGCAAGTACCAGATGAACCCGAAACTTCTCCAGATGGTTTTAAAAGGTGTTTTTATGTAGACTATGACTTTAGTTTTGGTCCCGAAGGTCCCGGGCGAAATTAGTACGAAATTACGGTTTTGCCCCTAGTTTTGTGTTTTTAAGCTTAATTGCGTGATTAAGCAAACCTAAGCAATATTAGGCTCTAATCGAAGGTTAATTAATTTCCATAATTAATCCTGAGTCAAAATAATTTATTAGAGTCGATTAGAACCTAAAAGTGCTTAATTACAACTTAAAATCATATTTTAATTTCAAGACTCCTAGTTATGGAATCTTGAATAGTATTTTCTCTTTCCAATTCCTTAAATCATGGAATTGTGTTACACATTGTTTATTCATAAATGAGTTTAAAATTCTTTAATGATGTATGAGCACTCCTAATCTTGTCATAAAATCCTTAAAACACATTCTTAGTTACCTAAACTTAAGCTTAATTATTCCTAACCTTGTACCTAAGCTAATACACATTTAAACCTACCATTAACACCCAATTAGATGATCAAACCTCACCTCCCCCTTGTTGTACTAGGCTTGGCCGTGCACTCCCTCTTCCCATATGCATCACATGTTCAAATTTTCAACACTCCAAGGCCATATCTCAAGTCACATACACTATACCTTGTCATAACTTTCAATCAAGCTTGAATTTCCACATGAGTAAATAATTAAAACAACCCATTTTTCCCATTTATTTGTGGCTGGAAAATTTCCAGCCATGTAGAGTTTCTAGAAGCCTAATTTCATCAAAAATTGATAGGAAATTAACTCACATCAAGCCATACTTTGTAGCATAGCTTCCATACTTCAAACCATGCTTGAATGACCTTGTGTAAGAGATATTTTTCTCTCCCTTTTTCCTCTCAAAAGCCATGGCCACATCTCCCCTTGGTGAGCCCCATGGTTTTGTTTTTCTATAAATAGGATGCTTGTGATAGCTTAGTTGTACTTTGAAGCATTTGCTAAGTTTAGAAGTCTAGAGTTGTCTTGCTAGTTCTTTTCTTTTCTCTCAAAGTTCCAAGAGAGTTCTTCCTTTCTTGTCATCTTCATCTTCATCCTCTCTTCATCTCATCATCATCTCTCAACCTTGAAACACCACCCCATAGCCTTGAACCATCATCAAACCTCTCAAACACCACACCTCAAACACAACCTCACTTGAAACACAACTCCAACCTTCTCATCCTCCCTTGGCCGAAGCTATCTTGCCTCTTGGAGGATCTCATCATCTTGTTTTTCTTTTCAAAAGTTCAAGCTTTGTGTCCTCACTCTAGGTAGGAGTGTTTTTCAAAACTTTGTTTCTTGAAAAATGAGTTTCTCTAGCTTTCTCTTGGATTTCTTTTGAAACTTTTCCTTGGTTCTTCGTTTTCCTTTCATTTCGACCATGAGGCCTTGATTATGAGCATGATAGCTTGATGATGAGAGTTTCTAGATGATGACCTTGTGTTCATCTCAAAGAAACCTCTAAAGCTTGAGTTTTCCTTTTCTTATAACTTTATCTATATGATATCTAGCTCACATGGTTTTTCAACTTAAGAAAATTAATCTAAGGATTTCTAAAAGCCCAAGCTTACCCTTGTCAACCTTAAAGTTGGCCGGCACTTTCTTGAGATTTTTCTCTAGATAGGGGTTTTGGGTATTTAATAAAGAACTTGACTTAGTTTCACTTTCTTTTTCTTTTATAAGACTTTCGGTTTTGGTATTTTGATCTTTGAGATATTGTATTGGGTTGTTATCTTGTTAAAGTCTTGAATGAGCTCTAGTTAACCATAAAATGAATCTTGCATCATGTTTACTTTATGCTTTGCATATCATGTTTACTTCCTTGCTAGCACTAAATACCAAGATAATGAATGAACTTGCATTATCATGTTTATATTTCAAGCTATGCATTATCATGTTTATATTTCAAGTCCTCACTAAATATCAAAGATAATAATATGTTGCACCTCATATTTATCTTATGCTATCACTTTACTTTCTAATGGAACCTAAAATGAGTGCATGAGCATGTTTATTTTTATGTCATCACCTAAATGAACCTAGAGCTCAAAGACTTGCCCATTGTTGTCTCAAACAAAGGTGTAAAAATATTTATTTCCTTTGGTTCATATTTCGGCCCTAAGGGGGTCTTGGTGTTTCTAAGTATTGAAAACTATGTTTTATAATTTTTCCAAGCTTTTATGAGTTTAAGGAATGCATAGAACTAAGTTTTATGAATTTAGAACCTCTTGAGACAAGTTTGATCTAGCTACTGCCCTCATAAATATTTTGATGATTTTAGATGTTAAAAATATTTATAAATGAGTTTTGAAAGTTTTAAAAAGGTTCCAAGAGAAACTAGTATTTTATGTGCTTTAGAAAATGTGTTTGATGCCTTTAAATGGAGATGTTTGTTTCGGTTCTGCCTTGTCATGTTTAGCCACTGTATGAGCTGTGTTAATAATGATAATATGCTTATGTTTAAGTATAATTAATGTTAAGACTCATATGTGAAAGATAAGAGAAGTTAGAAACTAGAAAAGAATTAATTTGAGAGTTCTAGATCCTTTAATGTTTGAATTTTCTGGATTCTGTCCAGCAAGATTTATTAATGCTAATCATGGATTTAAATTAGTTTAATTGTGTAGGAATGACTCATAAATGGTTTAGGACTTGATCTTGATGCCTTAGGAGCAAACCGGACTTAGAAAGGGTCATTGTTGTGACTCCTAGGTACCCATAAAGTTAGGAATATGAATTCTGCACTCTTGAGGTTTAGAGATGTTCTTGATCATAGTGTGAGGTGAGAAATACTTAGTTAAGACCTTATTAATTCCCGATAGATTAGGTTTGGTGATTTATAGCTCAAAATGTGAGTTAGGGACCTTAAGGGTCAGTGCATAAGACACTAAAAAGTTGTTAATGCTATGATGTGTTGTTTGATGCAATGATATGATGAGATGTGCTTGATGCATGAGAAAATGATTGATGAAATGTTAAAGTTTATCATAGCATGAGATTTCATGAGAACATGATGTGTGGATTAGCTTGTGGCAGTTTGAAGGAAATTCGGTTTAACAGCTGTTATGCTGCCGAATTTCCATCAAACCTTAAAGGGTTGAAAGAAATGATTTATGAGTACCATATGAGTTGAAAACCCTGGGTGACACCGGTTCGGCCGAGCACCCCCAGGAGATTTTTATGTGACAAAGCACTGAGACACGCTTCCCCCGAGGAGGTGCCGGTTCGGCCGAGTACCCCCGGGAGAAGACAAATCCGTGAGGGTATGAGTAGATGCAGCCTACCAAAGCGGACAAATTGCGAGGCCGTGCGTGGCTAGCAAAGCGTTTCAAAGAGGGTAATCCCAGAGATAGATGATCCCTGCCCCCTACCCGTACTTGCGAGTCGGGATTATTATTTATGTTTCGCTTATTCAAGATAATAAGCAAGAGCTAGTGACGACTAGCTAAGGTATGAGCTCATAACCTAGTTATTATTTTTAGGGTGGCTTATATGCTAAAGTACCACGATTGATGTCACGAAGTTGAGGAACGAATCACTTGAAAGTTATATGCCCTCATGCCACATGCTTTATGTTTATGTGCTTTGATGTGTTGTCTTATATGTTCGAGTATTGACATGCATCCATGATATAACTTGTTGCATTTATAATGTCAAGACGCATGCTAAAAGGAATGGGCCTTGGATAATTAGTTTGAGAAACCCTAAATCGAACCTTATATGATCACTGTTTTATAATTAAACCCAAGGTTCCTGAGGATGTGTATGATGTAACCCTAGGATAGAAGACTCCTACTGAGATTCTTTAGCAAGAATTCTCACTCCTCTCTCTTCTCTTTCTTCCGTCACATCTTTAGAGACCGATGACGACGTTCGTGCTTTTCATTGACACGCCAGTATGGGAGATACACTTCGACCTGGACCATCGTTCATATCACTTTGAGGGTCGATGTGCCGTTTGTGTTTTTGTGTACATGGGACGACCTTTTGCTTATCCAGTTTCGAGCTACCAGTTCACTCCTACTGCGCCCTTCGGTAGTGACGACATGATCTTCGAGCGCACCCGCCCGCGTGAGGAGCAATTGCGATGTACCCGTACCTCTGCCTCCGCCGTTTGAGATTTCTCGGAGTACGTACCTCGTTCGAGGAGATCCGAGACCGACCCATCCGAGGATTGGCCGACGCATGTTCCTCCGGAGGGTTCAGCCCCTTTTCCCCCGATCCCGACGTATGGGGAGTGAGGAGACTGTGGTGCAGCCGCGCCTGGCGAGGAGAGCTGAGATGCGTCCACATCAAGGAGCCCACGTTCAGCCACCTCATGTGCCTTTCACGTTGCATTGGCCCACACAGGAGGAGATAGAGCGTTTCCCCGGTTACCTGCCTCCATCACCCGAGGACCCCCGACGTCACTAGTTCCCGATGGAGAGCCTTGTGAGTACTCGAGTTTTTATGAGGATCTTCCCCTTTGGTCGTACCTTTTGGGAGGGGTGTGTAGTTGTACTCATAGCCTAGTAAGAGGGTAGCGTTTTGGGTTTTTCTATCTTCATGTTGAACCATGTACTTCACTATCTGTTGTATTTCCTTTCCATTATATTTCAAGCTCTGCCCATTTCTATAAGGATATGACTAGTTATGTACTTTAGCTACTTTATTATTAATGAAATGTTTCTGTCATCTTCATGATCTATGTTCTTCTGATGTATGATTTATTTTACATGGTTGTTTATGATCGTTACGCGTGCTTTATGTTTCTGTCATTCGATTAGTTAAGCTCGCGGCTCTCACTTTGTTTTATGTTTTCAAAAAAGAAAAATTTACCCGTAATTTCCGCTAAGTATTTTAATGAAAGAATGAGGCTATGAAGTAATAGCCTAATGTTTAACCTAATGTGTTCTAGAAATTAAAGTTGAGTTAAAAATTAGGGTGTTACAATGGGAATAACACACCTTCATTTTTTTAATTATTTTTATTGTATTTGCATTATGTATGCATTTTAATTTTAATTTAGATTATGTTTCATTAATAATATTTGTTATTATGGATATTTATTTTTTCAAATTATAAAATATTTTTAAAGTTTTTCTCTTTTTGAAATTTGTTAATAAACCCCTAAATATCATAGGATTCAAAATTCCTACAGGAAATGGGAAATACGGACCCACAAGAGAGATGGGGATGAGGATGAGAGACAAAATTCTAAACTGTGACGGGAAGCGTACGACATTTCCCCTTTCTCATGGATACTCATTGTCCTCCCTATAAGTGGCTCATGATATAGTAAAATTATTCATTTACTCTCTTTCTTTATTCAACAATTTCAACTTTCAAAATGTGTAAAATTTTCATAAAATAGGCTTTTTATTGTTAGTTGTAGCTTATCAATCAAGATTTTTTCAACCTTATAAACATTATATTCAAAATAAGATATAAAATAGAATGACATATTTATATTTTGTCTATTTATTTAATTATTTAAATATTAACTTATTTTTAAGATAAATTTATATACTCAATTTTCAGTAAGATGTATTTAAATAAATTATCATTTATTTTCAATAATGATCAACAAACTATTTTTTACTATCTCCCCATGCATCGCACGGGTCCAACGACTAATATATATATATATAAGTAGATATTTAAATCATTTATATAAATGAGAAATTAGGGGATTTTATAGAGCGGGGGCCTCATTTCCCATCCCTACCTTGTTTAATAAACATGGTATGCCCTGTTCCCATGAAGACTTAACATGTCCTCATTGCTAGTAATTTCCATAAGTACCCACTTTAGCAAGTTTTTTTATCATCTCTAACCATTTATATTTTTTAGTAAATTAAAATATTTAATTTATAAAAATATAATTTCATTTTAATAAAATATAATGAATGAATTTAATTTACGTGATTTCAATTACACCTTCTTTTCTTGTACATCCTATTAGTAAATTAAAATATAAATTTTAAAATATATGTTATAATTAGTAAAAAAAATCATAAATAATCCTCATTTACTTCATCTCACTTATTAGAGTAGCATCAATTATACAATTATTTTCAATAAAAAAATAATATAATTAGCTAATTTTTTAAAAATTTAATAAATGAGTATGGATCTGAAATGAATCATTCTATTTTATACCTAATTTTGAATATCATTTTTACAATATTAAGAAAATCTCGATAAATGACCATTAACTAATAATAAAAATGCTATTTTATAAAAATTTTGCACGTTACAATAGTTGAAATTGATAAATAATGAACTAAAATAAGTGGATATATTTACAATAGTATATACCATTAATATGAATGGCAATAGGTATTTATGAGAGAGGAGATATGTCTAACGCCCCAAAAATTATTTATAAATTTATTTGAACTTTATTAGTGAGAATTTCAAAAATCTGATGGACATAGCAATGATGAGGACAGCCCAATGGACGAGTTAAAAAAAAATGTAAGCTAGTATGAATAGTATTTTTGGGCCCGTAAATGAATAGTAACCATAGAATCAAGAGCCAAAGGTGTCCGGGGCAAGGAGAACTAAACTCGAGGACCGAGATAGAGTAATTGGGTATAAGGACCACATAGAGTATTAGACATGGGGCCCACGTAAAAATATTTTGAGTTGACTAGGTACGATGTTTTACCGATTCGATAGAGTTTTGATATGCAGTTTTTAACACCATAAAAGTTACTTGGTGGCCAAATAACCTCTACCAACCACTTTATGCCAAGTGGATGGCAAGAAAAAAGCTACTTGCTCACAGTTAAATTGAGCTATTTATTTTAAGCTAAGTGGATGGCCAAGATTCATTCTTTTACCAAGAAATCCAATCTTAGTCATCCATTTCATTATTTCTGTTTGAAAAGGGAGAAATAACCATTTTGACTACTTAATTGTCATATCTAACCAAGATAAGAATAAAATACCAACCTTATCACTCCACCAACCTTACAATTCGACCAAGAAGCAGAAACCTATCCTCTATTGATGGTTTTTCTCAAACTCTAACTTCACATGCCCAAAACCTTGGTTTAATATCACTTAAACCCCAAATCTCCTTCATAAAACTTGTTTTACTCATCATAACCTATAAAACTAACCGATTGAAATTTCAATTTGTCACCATTTCTTACCTTGAGCTATCATTCTCTACTATTTAAGGTAGGACTTGGAGCTATTTGGAAGGCTTGAAGTGAGGAAAAACCACTTTTGAAAGAACTTTTGGAGTTAGAAACCTAATGTTTCACAAGTAGGGTTTTTGAACCTCTTTTTATTTAAAATCTGTTTCTATATTTTAACTACTAATTTAATTTGCTATTTTTTATTATGTTGGTTGATAATATATAGATATTGATGTATCTAATTTGGTGGAGTGTTTGGATGATGTTAGAAAATCTTTTTTGGAAAAACAAGTATTGAACCATGTCGCTAGAATTTTTGGATTAAGCTGACAGCTCGATTTGTATGATTTTATTGACATAGTTGGAAACTATATTTTAAGCCAAAATTTTTATGTGATGAAGCTAACATTTGAAGGTGTCTCCAATAATTTTTTTCAGCTTTTAAAAGCACTTTTGCTATGTTTAAAAATTTAAAAACCAAGAGGGTTAGGGTTTATGCCTGAATAGTAAATTCTGGAGCAATGAATTTATCTAATTTTGTTACTATATCAAATGATCAAATTTTGACTTGAAATTTTACAGGTGTTGAGGACATCTTGAATCAACCTAAATTTTTGCAGGATTTTCTATATTCATTTGATATGGTAATAAAATTGAGACTTTTGGATGTGACTGAAAATAAGTAGTTTTTTTACCTCCAAATTTGTATAATTTTGTTAACATAGCTAGAGAACTAGTTTTGTTCTGAAAATTTTATAGGACCTTAAGACACATTGAAATGCCATAGATAATTTTGTAGCCTTGGACTTGGTTATTTGATATACAAACTAATTTTTGCCATATAGGGATGAAATCTGCCAATGGGTTGGATTTGTACCAATGCTTTGACTTAATGATATAATGGCATTTTGGTGCTAGTAGAAGATGAATACTTGAATATGAATATTTGAGTATGTTACTTGTGATATATCAATACATGCTAGAGGCATGATTGAAATTACATTGTGAATGAATGTCCATATGTGCTATTATGCATGCATTTGGAAAAAGAAAAGTAACTAATGCATATATGTGGTAAAAGAGAATGTATGAACTTCAATCATGCATGTTCTGACATATAGAGAAAACAAAAACAACACTTATATTGAATGTAGGGAAGGCAAAAAGAGGAACTTTCCTAGAGATATTATGAGTTGGTAGATGTATCAGCTAGCAATGTGCGATCTGAAGAAGAAAAAATGAAGTCTGATGATCACATATAAGAATGAGCTTAGTCTTGATAAGCAGTCTATTTCCCATGTGTGGTGTTATTCACTATAGATACCATTTGGTATGAACTAAGTCTTTCCTATGTCGATGAAAAGAGAAAAATGAATGGAATTGAGTTTTATGACCAAAAGTAAAACCAGGACACTTTAATGTAATTTCATTGCATTTAGTATATACTTATTCATATCATATCAAATTATTTTATTTAGTGTTATTTATATGATGTGAGTATTATGATCTTGAATGTGATGAAACACATGTTTAAAGTGATTGAATACTAAAAGAAACCCATTTCAGAAGGATGGTTTTGTTGGTGAGAAAATGCATAAGGAGGGGGGGTTGAATTGTGCTTCCTTTTTCAAACTTTCAAACTGAAACTATACAAAAAAAATCTATCAAGGATTGAGCTTAAAGTGCAGCAAAAGATAGGTTTGATTGTTCTGAAAGTATGTAGATTGACAGTAAGAGATAATAATAGAAATATTTATGCAAAATTAAATGCTAAAAATAAAGAAGGATGGGAGTATACCGAATCAAGAGTTTTATACTAGTTTGGCCAACACTTGCCTACATCAAGTTCTCAGTGACCGCTGAGTTTCACTAATCTTCCTCAACCCAAGAAGATAAAAATACAAGATAGTCTTTACCGTAGCCTTCCTAAGCTCTAACCAGTGTTAGTAAACAACACTTACAAACACAACAACAACAAGTAGTTTTGCAGTGGCTTCTTCAAGCTATTCAACTTTTGATCACTATTGGATCGATGATACAACCAATTCAAGATTAATGTTTAGTTTGAACAATCTTGCACTCAAGCTTATTTTCTAATGAATACGGAATAATTTGAAATGACTTTAATGACTTCTTTCTACTAATTCTTTCTTAGAAGAACATGTGAACAATTCTAAAATTTAGAAAGAAGATTTTTAATGTACAAAGGAATCTACAAGATGTTTTTCACATAGGGGTTTGGAAAGAATTTTTTTTCAGCATTTTTTGCTCACTTCGTCTCTCTACCTTTGGAAGATCAGTCATCTCTATTTATAGATGATTTCCCTTTGTTACTATTTCCCCTGATCTTCTATCTAACCAACACGTGTTGAGGATCAAATTGAGTATTGGAAATATAATCTAGAAGAGTAGCTCTTCTATTGTCAGAGTTCCTTTTCAGAAGCCGTTGATGAGTTAAGATTTCTGAAATCTTTCAGTAATTGCTTTTCTATTTTTTGAACATGGTTTCTGAGCTCTTTAATAAGCTTTTCTTAGTTGATTAAGGGTGCTAAAGAGATGATGTCCAGGTTAAAAAAGACTGATTTGACTTTTGATTTTGAATTTCAAAATTAATCGCTTCCTCTCCCTTTTTATGAAGCGAACTTTTTGAAGAGCGCTACTAGTTCCTTGTTGATTCATTTGTCTTCTAATCTTCAATCTTGGTTTTTGATAATGATTAATCCACAATTATGATGATTGAAGATTGAGTAACATGTTGCTTCTATCATTTGTATGTTATCTTCATTGTAGCCATTCTTTTTTAAGTTCAGAGTTATTTTCTGAGGACCATATCCTTGGTTTCTTGACTCTGTTTCGATGAGCTTGCTTTCTTGATGCACAAGATCATATTTTGCTTGATATAATTTTCACTTCATCTAAGTCTATCTTCTTCCCATGAGAGAGAAAAACATGTTTGTACATACAAAGTGAAATTATTTCCATTTAATTTCAATAGTACATCTCGAAAACACCTGTTAAACTTAGTAAAAAAAGAAATTCAAGGTCGCCGTTAGTCATTCTTGAAAGTATCTTCTTTAAATTGGCTTTTTTGTCATTCAAAATAATAAAACTCATACTTTCTGAAGGGCTCTGGACTTTACAGGTTTTGAACTCTAAAAATGAATCTTTAATATGGGTTGCATGATCACAGTTTTCTTATTAAACCAAATTGGCTAGGATGATGATGATGACATGGATTTTTATTATGCATTTTGGGGATGCTCTATTGAGAATTTTCAACGCTATGTATTTGTGTTCCCGTGTACCTTTGTCATCTCTAGGTTGATTTAGAGAACAATTAGGCTGCTACACGAAAGAAATTGGAATTGTAGTAGTTTTGTGGCTGAGACTTATATCAATAATAGAGAACAAATGTGTGTTAAAGCTCATAGAAGAGCTTTCTTTTGTACTTGACTTTCTAGTCAATAAATGTTTTGTTTCTTTGTTATATATTTTAATAGAATTATGAATTAGTTATGGTATGAACCAATCGAACTTTCTATAGATATTTAAGAAAGGACCGCTAATTTATAAGTAACAACTCCTGAGTCTAATGTCATAGCTTAAGGATGATGTTATACTTGGGAAGCTGTTACATTATAGTATAAGAGCAATTCATCCTTGTAGCACCTTGAAGAATGGAGTGACTATGCTTCTAGAGTGTAGATAAATCATGCCTTGAATCTTATCTATATGATAGGTTATAGGGTTTAGATATGCATGACAGTTTAGTGGTGTTCTAGTTAGTTGCTATCACACTTGGCATAGTGTTGAGTTTGATCAACTCAATATCTTTTGTTTGGTATGTTTAGGAACTAATGGCAAACCACATGCATAATAGGAATGGGAATGCTAAGCTAGAAGAGATTATGAGTACTTTCCATGAGATGGCTGTAGCTATGAGAGAACAAGCTGTAATGGCCAACTGGATAATGGAGAAATTAAATTAGGACACAAAGGAGCTGGAGTTCCTGGCATTCAAACAAGGATTTATGAGTGTAGTTGAGTACATAGGAAAGTTTGATGAGCTCTGCAAATTTTGTACTATCTATCAGTGCAATCTTGATGAAGCTTGGAAGTGCATGAAGTATCAAGAAGGTTTACGGGAGGATATTGAAGTAACTGTGAGTCTCTTAGGGATCAGAGATTATACTACTTTGGTGAATTAGTTTTGGCATGCAAAGGAGTCAAATAGGAAGCTATCCAATTTCAAGTTTGTGCAAAATAGCACTAAGAAATGATTGGCATGATAGGGTCCACTTAACTGGTTTAGGGGAAAATTTCTACCCAACAACAACTGAGGGAAACAACCTCAATCATCAAGACTGATAGTAGGACAATAGCGCCCTAAATGGGGAAAAAAATAATGGGAACAAGTCTTGCTGGACAACACAAATTGTTTACTATGGATGTGGAAAACCAGGACTATCATAACCAGGATCACAATGGGACGACAAAAAAAAAGTGATTTAAAATGAAGTCACCACCAAATTTTTATTTAATTGGGAAAAATATGGAAAACCCATTTAATTTAAAGAAAATGATCTTTGAAACCATATTTGGATTCGGGAGTCGATTATGCACAGGGAAGGGCAAAAGTTTCATTTTCGCAGCACCCATGATACATCTATATTGCTACGGCTACCTTAATTGAATTGTGCAAATTATTAATAACCTTTCAAAATATTTATTTACATTTTTTATTTCGAGAAATTACAAAAAGAAGTCTTTCATAAAAGAAAGAAATTTTGGAGCACCAAACTATTACAATTCAGGTGTCTAAAATACTAAGTTAACAAGTCGTTATGCCCAATAGATTGAGGTAGCAAGTCGTCATGGCTAAATTAACATTTTATTGAAAATAAAATATTTCAAAATAAATAGATAATTAAATAAATAAATGTCTCCTAAAAATAATAGATATTTACAAATAAGATAAATATGTTACAAAAGAAATAATAAATATTTTTCTTAAAATGAAATTTTGGAACATCAATTTGTCACAACTCAGATGTTTAAAGTATTGAGTTAACAAGCCATCATGCCCAATAGATTGAGTCAACAAGCTGTCATGGCTAAATTAACATTTTATTCAAAATAAATAGATAATTAAATAAATAAATGTCTCCTACAAATAGTAAATATTTACAAATAAGATAAATATGTTACAAAAGAAATAATACATATTTTTCTTAAAATGAAATTTTGGAACATCAAGTTGTCACAACTCAGATGTTCAAAGTATTAAGTTAATAAGTTGTCATGGCTAAATTAACATCATCATTGAAAATAAAATACTCAACAAATAAATGAATAATTTAAATTAAAAATAAAATGTCTCCTATAAACCAAAAATAGATAAATAAATATTGTAAAAATTATTTACAAGAAATCAAGAATTATGAAAATTTAATTTTGACATGACAGGGATGCCTGCTCTTAGGTATCCCCTAGTGTAATGGGAAATTCAAAGTCATGTAGTTCTGTATAAAATGATTATGAGTTGATTGATTTTATTTTTAAAGGGAATTCTAGAGTATCAAGTAGTCACAACTAAAATATTTTAAAGACAATGAATTAATAGACTGTTGCAGCTCAATTAACTCCAAAAATTTGATCAATTATACAAAAGAATAAAAATAAAATTATTGTTATTAAGAGACCAGAATAACTTTTAAGAAAAGGATGACTCTAACAAATAAAAATTGACCCAAGAAATAATATTCACAACCCTTTAAACCTAGAAACCCAAACAGATATAAAAATCGTAGTCTAAAAAAAAAATAGGATAGCCCGAATACTCTCCACATTTTGTTTTGTATATATATATATGCTGAAACATTCCAAAAAGCACATAGCGTAAATAAACAATGCAAAATGAGTTCTTTATTAACTCAAGCCCAAATGCAACCCAACTAACTAAAAATAATAATAAAACAAAGAAAAACTCCAGTTTTAAAGAAAGGGACGATTTTAGTGAGGGTTGTAGGAAATTTCAGATATATTTTGAGATTTTTTTTTTTGGGTTGAACAAATATTCTATTGGACTTTTAGTATGTGCTAAGTTACTAACTAACAATAATAGCAAATTCAAAAACATAAACTAAAACGGTAAAATAAAAGAATAAATGAATAAATAAAATAAAAAAAGAGGAATGATAAACGTCGATAGCCAAACGTCCACCAACTATTTACACCTCCCTAAATGACAAAATAGATGTATTGCATATGGAGGGGCATTTTGGCCAACGAAAAAAAAAAGGAAACAAGAAGAAGCTGTACATGTGGCCCAAGAAAAGGGAAAGAAAAAGAAAAAGAAAATAAAAAAACACTACACCACAAGTGAGATTTGGCAGTCTCAAGAAAAAGAAGGAGGGAAAAGACTTACTCTCACCTACCCAATCAAAAAGCTTTCATTGTATCACCATCACTTTTCTCTGTCATATCTGTCATCCTCCAACTCTTGTTCCTGGCATCACGCGGGGAAGGAAGAAGAAGAGCATAAAACAAGTTGATGTTTCTAGTTGCAGATTTCATTTGTGGTTTTGTATCAAATTTTCGAGGAAGTACAGGAGAGAGAACCTGAAAACGATATCTCTTTGATTGTTGTTCAAGATTTGTGAAGAGTTTCTATTTGTATTGTAAGGTATGTGAGTTCGTGGTCCAGTATGATTCTTTATGTATTTGTGGTTGATATCGGAAAATATAGTTTTAGTTTTAGAAAATGTTTAGCAAGAAAAGAAAATGTGAATAGGTATGTTAGAATATGGAAGGAAGTTGTAAATCAGTGCTAAAATGTTGTAAATCCATGATGAAAATGTTGTAAACCCATGGTGAAAAAGTTGTAAACCTTTAAAAAAATATTGTAAACCCATGATGAAAAATGTTGCAAACCATTTTTAAAAATATGTAAATCTTTTTAAAAATGTTGTAAACCTGTTCACTTTCTTTCTTGTTTCTTTTTCTCTCACCCATCAAAGCTTTCATTTTCTCTCTTTTATCATGTTTCTCTCTTTAGTTATGCATAGTTCATAGGAGGAGGAGGAAAAAGAAGAATAAGAAGAAGAAGAAGATGGAAAAGGACAACCAAGATTTGTTGGCAGCGCACAAAACTTATCCTCACATATGAAGCCTTAGCTCATTCCATTTGATTTTTCATGTGTTTGTAGTTTGTGTCCTAAGACATGGATGATTTTTTTTTTTCAGCTTTTTCAGCAACAAAACGAGTTGAGAATGACTTTGCTAGAAGTTGAGATTTGCTATTTTTGTTGAAAACAGGAGTTGAAAAATTATAAATGCGTGTTATGAAAAGTTGTAAACCAGCAGCAAAAAGTTGTAAACCATTTCACAAAATGTTGTAAACTAGTAGCTAATGTTGTAAATCATTTCACAAAATGCTGTAAACCAGTAGTAAAATGTTGTAAACTAGTAGCAAAATTTTGTAAGCCATCAGCAAAAAGTTGTAAACCAGTAGCAAAATGTTGCAAGCCATTAATAAAATGTTGTAAACTATTTAACAAAATGTTGTAAACTAGTAGCAAAATATTGTAAACCATTTCACAAAATGTTGTCAACCATTTCATACAATGCTGTAAACCAGTAGCGAAATATTGTAAACTATTTCACAAAATATTGTAAATCAGTAGCAAAATGTTATAAATCATTTCACAAAATATTGTAAACTAGTAGCAAAATTGACTCCTAAACCTTTCAACCAAATTGACTAGGAAAAAAGTTGTAAACCTGATAAGGAAAAGTTGTAAACCGCAGGGTAAAAGTTGTAAACCTCTACTTATATGTTGTACATATTGTTTCCAGAAGTTGTAAATGACTAAAAAATCAAAAATAATTAATTACTTATAACCAACACGATATGAAAGTAGGTACACGTACTTAGTCATAGTAAAATATGAGATAGGAGATTACTCCCTACATAAAACATCAGCGCACATGCACTTGTCACTTATGAATAAAATCATAATCATACATTCTTTCCGATACATCACCAAAAGATCAATAATCCTAGTTCAGTTACTTTGATATGAATAAAATCATAATCATACATTCCTTCTTATACATCAGCAAAAGGTCAATAATTCTAGTTCTGTTACTCCCACGGATTCTTGTTGAAGCAATTGATCTCATCATGGATTCTGGTTGAAGGAATTTATCTTGTCATAGGACCCTTTTTGATGATTTCTCTATAGACATGGAATTCCTCATGTGTACACATTTCATTCCATTCATAAGGTAATGTGTATCATTTTTTTCTGGTTTACATTCTCCTGCCATGATTTATATGTGCGTTGTCAACTATTGCCATGATGTTGACTGCATGTACTTTGTAAACTGAACTGCCATGTATGTATGGACATTTCGTTCATAAGGTAAGGTGTATCCTCTTTCCTACTATTGATGCTCATGCCATGATCAAGCATAACTAGGATTGACATTCTTTGATCCTCTGCCTCAATTGAAGAGGGAGGGTGAATAAATTGTGACGTTGTATTGAACGTAGGAGCTTTTGGCAACTCCTCTTAGAACCTCTTAGACCACTACTTGTGAGCTTTCCTTGAGAGGGTATTTTAAGTGGCAAAGAAAACAAGTCAGCTTGTGGGGAGGGGGAGAGGGTTATGGTCATATTGGTGGTAGTAGAGGGAAGGAAGAACTTGATTAAATATAGATCTGATCAAGGCTTCATTTTTTGTTAAAGTCTTGGAAGCACACTACCACACTTCCCAAGCCTTGAAAACATGAGCATTATCCTCTCATTTTCCCATGCTGCACTGGCCACGTTGCGTGAAAGGCTTAGTTTAGGTTTACGACTTTTTCATATAACATCGTTCCCTATACACAACATACTTGATTGGTTATTCTCATCCCATATACGAATCTCCCATATACTATTTTTTTTAAAAGTTTTATAGTTTAATTTAAATACTCTTTAAGAGTTTGAATTGGTGATTCAAATGGCTTACAACATTTTGCTACTGGTTTATAACATTTTGTGAAATAGTTTACAATATTTTGCTACTGGTTTACAATATTTTACTATTGATTTACATCATTTTGCTACTGGGTGCTACTGGCTTACAACATTTAATGAAATGGTTTACAACATTTTGTGATATGGTTTACAACATTTTGCTACTGGTTTACAACATTTTGTGAAATAGTTTATAATATTTTGCTAATAGTTTACAACATTTTGCTACTAGTTTACAACATTTTTGTGAAATGGTTTACAACTTTTTGTTGCTGGCTTACAACATTTTGCTATTGGTTTATAATATTTTGTGAAATGGTTTACAACATTTAGCTACTCGTTTACAACATTTTGCTACTAGTTTACAATATTTTATGAAATGATTTAGAACTTTTTGCTGCTGGTTTACAACTTTTCATAACACGCATTTACAATTTTTCAACTCTAGTTTTCAACAATAACAGCAAATCTCAGCTTCTAGCAGAGCCATTCTCAACTCGTTTTGTTGCTGAAAAAGCTGAAAAAAAAAATAATCATCCATGTCTTAGATCACAAACTACAAACACATGAAAAATCAAATGGAACGAGCTAAGGCTTCATATGTGAGGATAAGTTTTGTACGCTACTAACAGATCTTGGTTCTCCTTTTTCTTCTTCTTCCTCCTGTGAACAATGCATAACTAAAGAGAGAAACATGATAAAAGAGAGAAAATAAGAGAAATAAGAAAGAAAGTGAACATGTTTACAACATTTTTAAAATGGTTTCCAACATTGTTTTAAAGGTTTACAACTTTTTCACCATGGGTTTACAACATTTTTTAGAAGGTTTACAACATTTTGATCATCGATTTACAACATTTTAGCACTAGTTTACAACATCCTTCCACATTCTAACATACCCATTCACATTTTCTTTTCTTACTGAACATTTTCTAAAAATAAAACTATATTTTCTGACATCAACCATAAATACAAAAAGAATCATACTGGAAATCACGAACTCACATGCCTTACAATACAAATTGAAACTCTTCACAAATCTTGAACAACTATCAAAGTGATATCATTTTCAGGTTCCCTCTCCTGTACTTCATTGAAAATTTGATACAAAACCATGAATGAAATCTGCTACTGGAAACCTCAGCTTGTTTTATGCTCTTCTTCTTCCTTCCCCGCACAATGCTAGGAACGAGAGTTATGAGATAATGACAGACATGAATGAGAAAACTGATGGTGATACATTGGAAGCTTTTTGATTGGGTAGGTGAGAGTGAGTCTTTTCCTTCCTTCTTGCTCCTGAGACCTCCAAATCTCACTTGTGGTGTAGTGTTTTTTGATTTTTTTTTTCTTTTTCTTTCCCTTTTCTTGGGCCACATGTACATGCTTCTTCTTGTTTTCCTTTTTTGGTTGGCCAAAATGCCCCTCCGTATGCAATACATCTATTTCGTCATTTAGGGAAGCATAAGTAGCTGGTGGATGTTTGGTTATGGACGTCTATTATTCCTCTAAAAAAAATCAGCAAAAGGAAAAGGAAGCTTCTTATGACTTTGAAGCATTGTGCAGTGTCTTTTTGCTAAAATTAGAGACTCAAGGTTGTGGGTTTCATTTTCATTTAGGAGTGAAACAAAGAGCATGGCCTTTGGACTTTGTAAACACCAAGGGAGAGATAGAGGCAACTGGAGTGCAACGAAGTAGCAGAGGCTCACGGCTGAGCCCATGGCGGCTTAAGGGGACGTTTGCATGGCTGTCCAGGGAAGAGAAGCAACCGTGACGGTGAAGCCCTGCCTTCCCTTCCTTCTATTTTTGCTTCAATTTTTGTTTTTGTTTTTTTTAAAATTGAAATCCATGTTGGTTCAGACTTGGGGTTGAAGTTCATTGTGGGTTGCTTTGGATGAATGTATTTTATTCTTGATTGTGGTCTTATGACCGGTTATGGAAAGAGAGCAAAATGGATTTGGGTTCACTCAAAGAGTACAGTGTGTATGTGTTTTGTAGTTTCAGAATAGGAGAGCTATGTCGTCAATGTGTATCATAGTTTCTTATATGAAGATGGGAGGGCTATGGTGTGTATATATGTGATGTGACTTAGGAAAGGCTAAGGATGATCAAAACTAGATAACCAAAATCTACAAGAAAAGAAACAAAAATATACCACAACGATACTGATCTATTTCAAATCTTTGAACTTCTGTGATTTTGCTCCAAAACTCTACTCAGAATTCTCAATGCAAAATAAGTTCTCTTTTTTTTTTCAGAAGATAAAGATCCCCCCCGAAAATGATAATCGTGATCCCATTTATACATCTGTGGATTCATTTTGTTAGATCTGGTCAACGATCATTTTTTATCTAATTGAGAAGATTTTTCAAAATATTGTAGATTTCATGGGATTTGATATTGATTGTTTCTGATTTTGTGTACCCATTTTGCAATTTTTTGTATCTACACTCCACTTCTCTGACTCTTTTGTTGGGTGTTATCCTTCATTTTTGAAGTGGTGCATGCTCCTATTTTACTTTATTAGTAGAGGACAAAAGATGAATCAAAGCAATTTTTTTTATATATATGAAAGAAAGTAAAATGAAATAGGCCTAATTTTTTTTTGTTTTTGCAATGAAATGGGCATAGCCTCTTTTTTTTTAAATAACTGAAAAATAAAATAAAATTAAATGAACTGAAAATAAAAATGAACTTAATACTCAAGGTTCAAAAGAAACTTGAGTTTTTTTAATATGAGGCGGACAAAATCGAGTGTTCATAGCTGCCCCTCTTTATTCATTTCTCATAAGAAAATATGAAAACCCTTAGTTTTATGTATTAACTTTATAAGGAATGAGTAAAGACATGAACATTGATCTTGTTCGGCGATGTATCAAATGCAAGGACTTCTAAACCCAAATTGTATAAGAACATCAACATTCCTAAAAGCTACATGCAAATTATGCAATTCATAAACTAACAATAAAAGTAAAGGTAATCTAAGACCAACTATACATGTAAAAGCAATATGAGGCTAACATGAAAAAATAAAATGGCAATTTAAGGCTGATTGAAAAGTAAAAAGGCAATCTGAGGCTGATTAGAAAAGTAAAATGGCAATTTGAGGCCGACTGAAAGGTAAAATGGAAATCTGAGGCCAGTTGAGAAGTAAAATGGCAATTTGAGGCCATCTGAAAACTGAATTGGCAAACCAACACTAACTGAAAAGTAAAATGGCAATCTGAGACCGATTGGAAAAGTAAAGTGGCAATCTGAGGCCAATGGGAAAAGAAAAATGGCAATCTTAGGCCAGCTGAAAAGTAAAATGGCAATCTAAAGCCAATTAAAAACTAAATTGGCAATATGAGGCCAGCTGAAAAGTAAAATGGCAATTTGTAACACCTTGACTTTTCTTACTTTGTAAAAATGACCAAAATGCCCTTAGGTCATTTTTGTATGAATATCGAGATGGCCGGTCCCAGCCACCTCCAAAGGGATATCTTAATATTGGGATAAGGTTAGGTGAGGATTGGATAGCAATCTGTGCGAAAATCGCAATCCGCAATTTTCCTATATGAAAATGACCAAAATGCCCCTGAGGTCATTTTTGCCTGGAATTCGAGGACGGCCGACCCAGACCATCCTCAAGGGGTTAGCTCAATGTTGGAAGGGGATTAGATGCATTTGAAATAATAACATAAGTGAAAATCTCACTCTTTGAACTTTCGACACAAAATGACGAAAACGCCCCTGTGGCGTTTTTACATGAGATTTTGTGCCAACTTAGCCGGAAAGATTTCCCGGGAGTTTGAAATGTTGTTTTTACGTAATGCATGATGTTTGGATAAGTCCGGGTGGTCCTGGAGAGTTTTGATGTAAAATGACCTTTTTACCCCTAGATTAGTGTATAATGAACTTAATTAAATGATTAAGGAAACATAAGCGATATTAGGCTTTAATTAAAAGTAATTTAATTTAAATAATTAATCTAAAGTTAAAATAATTAATTGAGAATAATTAGGACCTAAGATTGCTTTGAGAAACTCAAAATCTTTTTTCTTACATTAAGATTTTGTCACAAATAATGAAATAGTACTTGCTCTCTCCAATCCTTTAAATTAGGAACCTATGATGTGATTGAAAATCTTATTGAATGAGGTTTGACCCCCTCCATCTCATCCATCACATTTTGATTCAACTACTTACACATTCAAAGAACACCATACCCAAGCCCATACTTAGCCATTCCTAAACCATTCCATGTAATGATGCATTTAGAAGAGATTTCCCCCCTCCCCCATTTTTCTTGATGAGTGTAGCAGCCTTCCTCCCAAAATTACGATCATATTTATTCTATTTTCAACCCAAAAACTTCATTATATATCATTCACTTTTTGGAGAAACACTTCTAACAAAAAAGTGTCCATAAACTCTTTCAAACTCAAAGCTTTTCTCTCTTTTCCTCCACCACCAAGAAAGCTTCCTCCACCACCACAAGCCACCACAAAACACCTCCTAAATACACAACCTTTCCATTCCTAAGCTCAAAAACACAAGAAAAATCATTCCCCTCTTTTCTTTCCTTGTGGCCGAAACCACTTTGCCTCCAAGAGAAGATTTTTCTTCTCATTTTCCTTACAAAAGACCAAGCTTCCTCCTTTTATTTCAAGAAAATATCTTTGATAGGGTTTTGTTTGAAGTTCTCATATCTTTTTCTTGCTATATTTTCGATTTTGGTGTTGCTCAAGAGAACAAAGTTTTCTTCTTTGGTGCTCTCTCCATTTTATTGGGTTTGATGATGTCTAGTGGTGTTTTGTTTTGATTTCATATATTTTCTTTGCTTTATTTTTGAATTTAAAGTTGGATGGATGAAGAAGTGCTCTTTTTTACCTTTTGTTATTTGTTTTGCGGTTGGATATTTTGCTCTCTCCATTTGTTATGCTTTGTTTTGATTTCATGTTATGGTGGTTATGTTTAACTCACCGGGGAAGGTGGTTAGATTATGCTGTTCATGAGAGAGGGTGGACATTATGAAAAGAACTTAAGAATTCAGTTATGAGAAAGTAAAGCAAAAGTGCATATACACATATTATATCATTCTCCCATTGGTGCATCAAATCATGTGATATGTGCTAAGTGACTTTAGTCCTCTAGCTTTTCCTCCTTCTTATATGTTTGGCATTATGTTGTATCTTAGACTTATATGTTACTCATGCTCTTAAGGTATTGTCATGCATACATAAGACATCTGTTCCATTTATGACATTAAAACCCATGCTAAAAGATACCCATTTTGGATAAATAGATTTGGAAAATTTAAAACTGAACCTTATGCAAGTAAATTTCTTTTCATAATGAAAATTGAAGTGGCTGGGGACGATGACGATGACACTTATGTTAGAGTCGAGAAGCCCTATTGAGAATCTTGAATTAGTTTCTGATCCCTCTCTTTTCTTCCATGTCGTCTCCAGATGAGGATAATTGCATTGTTCGTGACCTTTCTTGATATAAGGGCGCAGAAGCTACGCTATGAACTGGATCAGAGGGTCGCAGTGAAAGCATGGAGATAGCTTTCTTTTGGGCATTAGCTTTAGGATTATCACATCCCATACACCAGTGCTTAGCCTAGTCCTTCGATGACTATGCATCGGGATCTAGTTTAGTTTTGTA
The DNA here is from genome assembly GCA_031216105.1 of Dalbergia cultrata. Taxonomy (NCBI): domain Eukaryota; kingdom Viridiplantae; phylum Streptophyta; class Magnoliopsida; order Fabales; family Fabaceae; genus Dalbergia; species Dalbergia cultrata. Next base: position 24,695,264 of record CM062352.1, on the reverse strand, counting down.
GCAAGCATGCTTAGCTTTTGGTTACTGCATGCGAACCCCCATTGGTGAACTTTTTATCTTTGTATGTCTTTTATATACACAAGGCGTCACTATTATGTTATGGATATGATATGTTAATTTGATACGAGTCATGTTATGCTAAGGCTTTTATATATTATAATGAGGTTTATGTGATTTGCTACTATTATGCGTGTATTAACCGATATCTACATACACATGTGGCTCGCATTTTGGTTTTAATGTTAAAAAAAAATTAGTTGTATTTTTATTACTCATATTTTAAAGAAGAATAAGTTAATTAGGCATAAAAACTAATAATTAACCAAAATGTGACTCGAGCGTATTAGGTTAAAAGTTAGGGTGTTACATAATTTGAGGCCGACTGAAAATTAAATTGGCAATCTAAGGCCAACTGAAATTTAAAATGGCAATCTAAGGTCGACTGGAAAGTAAAATGGCAATCTGAGGCTAGCTGAAAAGTAAAATTGGCAGTTTGAGGCTGACTGAAAACTAAATTGGCAATCTGCGGCCAGTTGAAAAGTAAAATGGCAATCTAAGGTTGACTAGAAAGTAAAATGGCATTCTAAGGCTTACTGAAAAGTAAATTGGCAATCTGAGGTCGATTGAAAAGTAAAATGGCAATTTGAGGCTAGTTGTAAAAGTAAATTGAAACCAATGATTTGAAAACCCCCTTTTTTTAACATTTTTGTGAAATGACTTATACCTGGATTGAGTAGCCCTCGAAGAAGACTTTAACTAATCAAACTCGTAGTTCTTGCATTGGGCTTTTTATTACAAATAAGACTGTTTCTTTTCTTCTACAACTTTCCTCACTCTATTCCTTGTCTTTTCATTACAACATTTTATAGCTACGGCAATGCCAAACTTGGCAATGGCCAAAAAACCATTGCTTAAAGGGGCCTATTACCACTGTTTTTGCTATTGTTGCTGATGTAATTGAATTTATATAGAATATTACTGCAACAATATAAAATCGTACTCTTAGTATAAATAAGCAACGGTTTATGAATTGTTGTATTATTTTTATTTTACGCAACGGTTATTTAAATGCTGCTTATTTAAATTTATAACTGATACACTTTAAAACCATTGTTAATATACATGAAACTTAGACTACATATAAAAACCATTGCCTAATATATTGTACTTTCAGTGGTGGGAACAAATTTCCTTCCCACCGCCATTTTGCTAAAAGCCCAAAACTTTTTATGTTAACATAACTTAACTCAAAAACATTTGCCCCAAAACAAGAGAAAGAGAAATGAAAACCGCTGGAAGCTTCTTGCTCACTGGTTCCTCACTCGTGCACTGTTCACACCGCTTGAAGTTTTCCTTGTTGTGAGCACCAGTGAAGGAGCATCGTGCCTAGCTCCACTGCTCCTGGGAGCATCACGCCTAGGAGATTCATGCCTGGGAGCTTCATGCCTGGCTCTGCCACGAAAGGTGGTTCTTGCTCACGGCTTCTTACTCGCTGCTTCTTCCTCTATCAGTGGTCGTTGCTTCTTGCTCGCTGCTCTCGAGGTATGCTTCCTCACCATTGCATCTCTCTGTCTTTCTTATCTCCCTCATTTCTCTATTTTATCTCCTTATGTCTCTTGTCTCTTTCTCAATGGAAGTGAAAAGATGGTAATAAACATGAATTAAAATGGTGAATAAAGTTGAGTGATTAGAGGTATAGCCACATAGAAGATTCAAGAATACCTCTCTGTTTTTTTGTTTATTTCTCTGGTTTGTATTTATTTCCTTTTCTTTGCAGATTTTCATCAATAATATTTGGTGGCGATAAGTGAAAATTACTGATAATGCCGCTCACTGTCATAATATGTTGATATTCATAGTTTACCTTGTTGCGTCCTCTTCTATATATCTTGAATGCTGGTTGTTTTGTTTTGAGTTTCAATAGGTTGGTCGTGAGGAACCGCTCACTTTCATAATAGAGTCAGAAGGAGAAAAGGTGTTCAAAATCAAAAAGGGTATTTGTTCAAGTCCTCAGATTTTCATCAAGCAATATGGCATTGGCAGCAATGAATATTGACCATTCTTCTTGATCTCAACTCTTTTTCACATGCTGAAGAGAAGTTGATTTGTAAACTCGCATCCTCTTATTCACGCTTGTGTCCTTTTATTTGTCTTTCTTTTATCTTTTGCCTGAGTAATTTGTAAGATCTTGTGTGGAGAAAAGAAATGAAATGTTAAAGCAAATAAGAATAGTTTAATCAAATTTCTTTCTGAGATTGCACTTGACGACACTTCAATCCTTTTCCATATAAAATAATCTCAAAAGGCATAATAAATAATTACAAGAGAAGCACATGGTTAATAGAAAAAAAAGAATTTTATACTTCATTTATGGCTTTTTTTCTTTAGATGTGAGATCTTTTGGTTGCTTCCCCACCATTAATCCTCTCTATTAGATAATAGGCTTAGACGAAAGACTTAGTAATGGTTTTTAGTTGAAAGAAAGAACATTGCATGAATCCTGTGCCAGTTTCCCCATATTATGCACACTTGTTTGCTTATAAAGCCAATATAAGTATAGACATCTCTAATTATAGAAACATTGCCGAAACTTGAAGGCAGAAGATGCACAATTCGTCATTTGTCTTTGATGTTCAATTTTATTATTGTTTCCTAGAATAATAAAATGACAAAATTTTATGCTTGAGGTTGTTCAAGTGCAAGTTTTTCTATATAAAAAACAAATCATTCGGAATGTAAAATTTTCTTTAATTTGATATGTGAAGTTCTAGTGCATATTCTCCCTAGTTGAAGCATGTAAAATGCACCTTATGCTATGCAAGAGATGTACAATATGGAATTTGTTAAGCTTACACCGATTGTCACTCAGTTCAGTTGCTCTTGACATGTATAATGTATTGAAGCAATGATAGTGTTTTGTCTTTTTTTTTTTTTTTTTGTTTAATTTGTTGATTGGTTTATGGTGTTAAATTTATTTAAGATGATGTTGGTGTTAATTTGTTGATTGTTAATTGGTTTTTTGGTGATCTAGTCTAGTTATGGACTTGGAGTAATGGGGCCATTTATTTCTTTTTCAGATGATTAGTTTCTCCTCATTTGACGCTGACTGTGCTCGCTAACTCCTCACTAGTTGTACCACTTCAAGTTGAAAGTGAAGAGGAATCTGATTTTGATTAACTTGAGTGTCTGTTAAATAACTCGTGTATGCCACATATTGTTCTTGAAATAATCAGGTGACTATTTGCCTTTATTTTATGTTTATTGATTTTCTATGTTATGTTATGTTATGTGTTTATTAATCTCATGCTATTTGTTTTTAAGTTCCTTTGTTTATTAATTTCATACTTTCCTTTTTTTTTAGAAAATGAACAAAGGATTCAGATTTGATTTCCAAAGCCAAGTAAAGTCAAGTTCTGAATTGCTTGAATGTTCAAAAAGGTGAAGGAAGAAAAGATGACTCATGCAAAAGAAGGTGCCTCAATTAAGGATAAAAGAGACCAACTTACAACTAATACTCAAGTTGATGGGCATGGTAGACAACAAGAAAAAAGGAAAAGGATCAAAACTCTTGCAACTCAAGAAAAGGAGAGCAATTTAAAGAAAATGAAGGCGCCTACACCTATAACTATTACCTAATCTGAAGGATCTACTTCAAGGCAAGAGCAACATAGGCCTCCTAAGTCTATAACCCTGACTCAAAAGAAGACCACAAAAGAAGTGATGTCTAGAAAGAAACAAGATTTGAAAAGGAAGTTCACCATTGGCATAGCAACTGATAGTGAAGGATGTGGTGACTTTCCTCAAAACTTGAGTAAGGAGACCAAGAAAATGAGGAAATCTTCAGCAATGTCAATTGACAATTTTCTTCAAGTCAACAAACAACATGATGAAGTAGAAGAACCATTGTCTGAAAATGAAGAAGTGAATGATATAGAAGTGCCAGGTGAGGAAGATGTCAATCCAATTACTGAGGCTGAGGATCAAAAATACAGCAGAAGGTAATTATTCCATCACTTTTTATTCTACTCAGTAATTTTAGAAGTACAGTAGATAACAAGTAAAAGAGGAGCTTGTGGATTTTTAATTTGTAGGTTCTACATATATTTTCTTTGTTTACCATTGTATATGTTTATTTTTCAGCAAGTGTTTTTCTTATTTTCAATGATATACATTCCAACCTAACTCTCTACCATAACCATAGTGTAACGTCCTGATTTTTCATGCTGTGTTAAAATTACCAAAATGCCCCTAGGTAAATTTTACACGAGATTTGAGGATGAGAAATCTTTAATAAGGAATTTTAACATTAGGACAACATTATATGAGGTTTGAATAGGAATCTGTGCGAAAAATCACAAATCCCGATTTTTCTGTGTACAAATGACCAAAATACCCCTGAGGTCGTTTTGCCCCGAAAATCAAAGATAACCAATCCCGGTTATCCTCAAGGGGTTAATTTTATGTTTGAAGGGGATTATTTGTGTTATGTTGATGTCACGGTAAAAATCTCAACCCCAAATTTTACTGTACGTAAAATTACCAAATTACCCCTGCGGTAATTTAGTGTGAAATCAAACAATCCTTGAACCCAGTTATCACCAAGAAGTTCAAAAATGATTTATTTCAAGTATGACTTGATATTTAGAAATTTTCAGGTAATTCTATAAAGCTTTTATGTGAAATTACCTTTTTACCCCTAGTTGTGCTAAATAAGTTCACTTATGGAATTAAGGAGATGTTAAAGCTCTAATTGAACTCAAAATTGATTTCATTCATTAACCTTGAGTTAAAAATTAATTACCTAAGGTTAAAAATAATTACTTGAGGTTAAAAAATAATTACCTAGGATAATTAGAGTTTAAGAAATTTTTAGGAAAATTAATCTCCTTTCTTGATTCCTAGAGCTCATAAAATTAGTGATGCTAAGATTAAAATTAAGAATTACGGTTTAGGTAAAATTTAGTATAGAACTTATGTTACAAATTGATTTTTAACTCATTAGAAAACTAACTTCATTTACTAGTGTATGATTATTCTTTTACTTCATTTTAATTTGTCCTAAACACTTGACCTTTTACCATTTTCACTAATCTATCAATTCCAAATCTTTTACCTAAGTAATTACACATCTAATACATGTTTTACCACTCATAAAAGAGCACAAATCTGATCATAATGGACCAGAAAATCGTGGCCATCATGCACCATGTGCATCATATTTTATTTGCTTTTCCAACATAAAAACACATCCAACAAAGACACCACACCTTAAGCTTTCTTTTGCATTGTTTTTGTTCTTGTTTAATCAAAAGAAAACCCACCCATTTCAGCCATGATATGATCAGCCACTATGTCTCCCATTAGCATCATATTTTAGAATTTCCATCCATTATACATGTGCAAAATCATTACAATACCATAAGCTTTCTTTTTCTAAAGTTTTCTTTAACCAAAAAATGAAATAAATCCTCCATTTTTCCAGCCTTGAGTCCACGGCCAAACAGCCTTCATAAGGCTATAAATACATGCTCTCCCATTGCTAAAATGTTCACACAAACACTCTTGGCCTTAGCATTTTCTTACTTGATAGTTTTCTTACTCAAAGTGTGCTCAAAGTTCTTTAATTCTCTCAAGAATTCCAGCTTTCTTTCTCTTCCTTATTCTCACTCAAGAGACTCCATTTCCAACCTCTAACCAAGCTCTAAACCTTAAGCATACATATTCCAATCATAAATCAACTCCTAAGCACTTAAACTTTCCATTTCCATGCACTAGAACACAAGAAAAATCCTTCCTACACTCCAACCTTCTTGGCCGAAATATCACAAGCATTAGGACCATATTTTTGGTTCTTGATTGATCATAGAAGATCAAGCTCTCTTTAAAAATCAAGAAACAACTTGGTAGGGATTTTATTTCATGTTCTTTCTTATGCTTTTTCATTGAATTTTCGATTTTGATGAGGTTCTTGGAACCATAGTATTAATGGACTCTAAAACTCACTAATCTTTATGATCTATGAGGAACAAGAACTTAATCTTGTAAAGTTTGAGCTTTAAGTGAACAAGATGGTAAAATGGACTTGCATTCATGTTTATTTTATGCTATCCCCTAAATCCTTAAGATAAATAAATGGATTTGCATATCATGTTTATCTTTGAGCCATCACCTTAATTCTTGAAGATAAAAATAAAGTGCATAGCATATTTACTTTCAATGTCATCACATTAATCTCAAAAGATAAAAAATGAATTTTCATAGCATGTTTATTTTTATGCTATCACCTAAATCTTAAAGATAAAGAGATGATTTGCATAGCATGTTTATCTTTGAGCCATCACCTTAAATTTTGAAGATAAAAATGATGTGCATAGCATGTTTACTTTCAAAGTCATCACTTAAGACCTTAAAGCTCAAGAATTGTTCTTGGATCTTAAATAGAAATTTTATTTCATGGCTACCCTAATGAATATGTAATTTCGGCCATGATATGATCACGATAACTTTTCTTTGATTTTTATGGTTTAAATTTTGTGTTTTGGAACTTTTATAAGTTGTTCTTTGGAAGTTTTACAAGTCTAGAAACTTAAAGGATAGTAAAAGTAGCATTTTTATGAGCAAAAAGATTTATTATTGAACTTTGAAAATTGCTCTCTGTTTGGCATTAATTTTTGGTCATTCTAAATGGTAAAAATAATTTTAGGTGCTTCCTAAGTCTTAAATCAAGTAATAAGGAAAACTAGTATCTAGAAATGATCAAAATTGTAATCTTATAAAGCTTTAGAAAATAAACTTTCTGATACTATTACTGTTTCGGCACTATTCATCACTGTAGGCACTGTTCATATGAAAAATAATAATTAATAATTGTTGTAAAAATTATTTTTAGTGTCTTAGATGTATAAAAGAATAATTACAAGTGTTAACTTGGGCCGTTTTGCAAATTACCAAAAGTTATGTTTTGAATTATCAATTATGTGATTTCAGCCAAATGAATTTAATTCGAGTTAATAATGATGTTAACTGTGTCCATGTGTTTAGAATATCATTTATGATGTTTAGGAAAAGTTTTAGAAGTTTCGGTAATTGTTAAGGGTGAAAAATGAGTGATTTTGCACTTTGACCCCTAAAGTGTAGCAAAATTTGTTCTATGACCAAAGATGGTTTTTATGATGAACTTAGATGAATTATAAGTGTTATGTGTCTCTTAAAAGTATAGAGAAATTTTTATTATCATTTGTTTGAGGAGATGTGTTAAAAAGAAAAATTATGTTTTGACCCGTAATCTTTGAGAAATTGCAGTTTTGACCCTCTTTTAGGCTTAAGTGTAAATATTAATAATTTGAGGAGATTAGTGTGAATGATATCTTATGGAAGTCATATTCATGTGATTTAGTTGAAATTTATATGATTTGTGATATTTGTGCTATGATACCAATTAAGGATTATGCATGCTTAATTCTTATTTTATGCAATTGGCGATCATTAATATATGGCATCTATTATGTTGAGTATGTTCACTTTCATGAGATATTTGATAATAGCATGCTTATATACATGTACATACGCATATTTATATGATCAATTACTTGATGAATTGTAGCATGCTATATATATGATTGATTAATTGAGATGCATATTTAAGAGTTCTATAAGCATGATATATTAAAGGATAAGTTATGATTATATGTTCGTGCTTGCATCTATGAATAACATACTAAGATAAAAGGTGACATAAGACATATGGAAATGATCCTCATCTAGTGACGACTAGTGAGGTATGAGCTCATAACCTAGAACTCTCAAGAGGAGAGAAATTATAGGGTGGTTTCCCCAAGGAAAAAGATTGAGAAATTTAAGTCACCTAAAAACATATTAAGGAAAAGTTATATCAAAGGGATTTATGTTCTTTATGTCATGATGCATTTATGTATGAACTCTTATGTTATAATATATATGGCATTGACATGCATTCATGATAATAGTATGATGCATACATGACATCAAGATTCATGCTAAAAGACACGGGCCTCGGCTAATGGTATTTGGAACTTAAAGAATGAATCTTATATATGCCCACATTTTCATAATGAAACCTGAGGTTCCTGGGGACGATGATGATGACACACATATTAGGAGGTAAGGCCCTACTGAGATTCTTTTATAAGATTCTCACTCCCTCTTTATTTCTTTCCATCTCGTCTTCAGAGGTAGATGGTGACGTTCGTGATTTATGTTGATGCCCTTCATGTTCGACGTCTTGCTTCTTGTGATGAGCTGATTCGTAGAATCCATTCTAGGCGTTCCGAGTAGGAAACGTGGGAGAAAAATTTTATGCTAGTTTGCTAAGTTTTTATTTGCATGATAATTCTGTTGGATTAATGTATTTGCTTTGACTATGTCAGTGGTGTGCTGTTTTATTTCCTGTAAGTTTTAGATATTCGATGAGGAACGATCATTATTTATAATGGTGTTATTATATTAATTGAGTGAGGTATTTCATATTTATCTGTGACTTGATGTTATCTTTTTACTTTTATAGGTAAGGTGGTTGATACAAATTAGTTAGTATGCGTGGCTCACGTTTTGTATTTAAAAAAAAAAATTTACCATATTTTTACTAAAGTATTTTCAAGGTTTAAGTTAAAGACTGGAATAAAAGAGTAATAACTAATAATTAACTTAAATGCGTCCTAGGCGTGTTGAGTTAAATATTAGGGTGTTACACATAGTCCAATTTCTTTTTCCTTTTCTTCGAATTCTCCATGCCATGCCTGTAAAGAATTCCTCTGTTTCAGGTATGTTTCGTTTTTTGCATTCTCTATATATATATTGGTTAAGGTTTCTTCAGATATACCTTACTCAACTTAATGTATAGAAATATTTTGTTAAGTGCTTAATTATGTATGAAACATTTCATTGTTTGTCATGTTATATAATGGATATATGAAATTCTCTGATTGGTTGATTGATTAATTGTCTACCTATTATTGTCTGGCTTTATAATAAATGGTAATTGAATGATTATTTGTTTATCCCTATTCAGTTCCCTTTTTATTTATAGTGTCATTCTGCGAATATAATAGGGACAAAGGTGAAAAAGACACATGGGAAGACACAATGCTTGGATATTCATGGAAGGTCAACGGAAGAACAAGAAGAAGTTATCTTGGATGATGAAGGGGAGCCAATTGGACCTACTGACAAAGTAGTATATGATTTAAGCTACTTTTTGGGCATAATAGCAAAGAATTCAGATTTGTGTCCTGTGACTTACACAAATTGGAAAGCCATTCCTGACAAGAATTCTATTTGGGAATTTGTCAAAGTAAGAGCATTCAATATAGGTTACTTTTTTCTAATACATATTGGATTATGTAACACCCTCCTAACTACCATGTATTACTCGAGCATTAATATTGTAATTAGAAGAGTATCACTTCCTTTCTATAATATCCACTAGTCAAATGAAATGAAATAAGATAAATCAAACTCTAGAGTTATAAAGAAAACTACTATAAAATGTACATATATTATTACTTTACATACCGTTTTCTTTAATATATACCATACTTGAAGTTAAGTCACTTCGCTTATAATACAACACAGGAACTACTATCAAAAGATCTACCAAGCTTGCTCAAATATCAAGGTCCAACAAAATACTAAACACACAGAAATGGACCTAAGACATCTAACACCAATTAGTCTACAAGCTGGTAAGTTCCTGGCACTATACTACACTACATACAAGTCAAAAGCCCCCGTAAGTCTCATGTCCTCCTACGCGAAACCATTGGCCATCGGTATGATGGCCTCTCCTCAGCCAGGGGCATCTGCAGAGTCTGAGCACAATACAACATATACACAAATAGAGGTGAGAATATTATAAAATTCTCAGTAGGGTAACCCCTTACATACGTATTTAATATAAACAAGAAATGCATTTATAATAATAAAGAACAACATCATGTTAGATCACATATATCAATATTAGCATACATGAGTCAAAGAAAATTATATGCAAAATGGTAGTAATCATAAGTGTTTCTCGTCTATCACATGGAATTCAACTTAGTGTAGTAGTTCTTTTTATTAACATAGGGAAGGCTTAGATTCACATCAGGTAACATATGTAGTGGATAACTCCTCAGAGGACCATAGACTGCCAGGACATGAGCTCATTCCTATTCGTGATCATCAGACTTCATTTTTTTCCATTTCTGAATCACACACAATTCTATTTCCTAGTCGATAAGTCTACCGACTCATAAAATTTCTTGGGAAGTTCTTATTCTTGCCTTCCCTCTCTATCACACATAAGCCTTGTTTCTATTTTCCCCGTATGTTAAAACATGCACCATTAAATTTCACATATTCTCTTTTGTCATACAACCATGTCATGGACCTTTCTATTTCAAAGTCAGGTTTATATCCCAGATATAGGCATTCAATATCATTGGAGTCTCATTCATACTTTATAAACAAGCCTTTCAAACAATTAACATACATTCATATGATATATACTTGGATTAAATAGATTTCTATCATTAACTTAATACATCTTTACCATTCCAGCTTCTTGACAAATTTACCATTATGGTGACAACATTTAATTCACATATCCAATGAGTAATTCACCGGCCATAAAAATTCTCTATGACACCTCAATGTGTCTAAAAGTCCCTGTAAAAATTTCATAGCAAACAGAATACTAGAACCATGTCAAATAAATTCTACAATTTTAGTGGTCAGAGGCCACTTTTTCACAGCTCAGAATAGGATTCACATAATTTTTAACTTTAGCAAATGATAGAAACAACTCAAAATAAAAATCACAGTTATACTTAAATATGTCTACAAAAATCTGTAAAACTTTCAAAGGATAACTCCATCATTTGCTACGAATAAAAATTTATACAAATTCACAGCTCCAATACCAAGATTTCAGCCAGCATAGATATACTCTTGGTTCTTGATTTTTCTCAGGAAGTAAAACTCTTTATTATGCACGATGAAAATTATCAGAGTTTCCTTACGATGTTAGCTTCAACATATAATTTTTATAGCTCATAAAAATGACTAGAATTGAACCAGAAAATTCATGAACAAATCCTGTCCTGCTGAAATCCGAAAATTCAGCAGCCTAGCCAAAACTTATTTTGACAAAAATCATTATTTAACCTCATCCAAACACTCCACGAAAATTAACACATCAATATCAACATATTATCATCAAATATAACCATAAATTTCGGAATAAAACCCAAAAAATTTTACAGAATAATTTGGAAAGAAAAAGGCCAAAGAAAACCTTACACTTTGAAGCTTTCAAGCTCTTGGCTCCAAGATTGATTTCCTTTACTTCCAAGCCTTCTAACCCACACCAAACCCTTCCTTACACAGCTGATAATAAGCTCTCAAATTAGGAAAAGTTGATGGATTCAAATTGTAATTGGTTAGATTGAAAGATCTTGATGAGTGGAATAAGTTTAGTGAAGGGAGTTTGTGATTTTAGAAATTTTAAGCTAGGTATTTGGAGGTTTAAAGCTTGCTCATGGATGTTTCAATGGAAGAAAAATGGAGGCTGTGTGTGGTCAGAGCATGGCCGAGAATGATGAAGAAAATGGAGTGATAAGGTTGGCTTTTTAATGATATTTAATCAAGTTGTACTAGTTATTTAATATAAAATCTAGTTCTTTCAAAAAGAATATAAGATGGATGGCTAGGATTTGATCTTGGAAAGCTAGATTGAATCTTGGCCATCCACTTAGTTTAAATGGATAGACACTATCCAAATCTTATGGATTAAGCTTTCTTTCGGTGTAAAAATCGCACACCGAAATTTTATCGAACTGGTAAAACAGTGTACTCGGGTAATCAACTATTGCCTGAAAATTAATTCTAAGTATAAAATACTTATTCCTACCTATTTCTAACCTTAATCCTATAATTTCCAAATTTCGGGCACCTTCAGGTCTTGAATCTAAGGTTTCAGCTGTTCCGGTGGGTCTACGGGGCCTGCAAAACACTATTCACATTTTTTTTTTTTTAACGTTCATTACATTGTTCTCATCATTTTTGTGTACACCAAAATTTTGATATTCTTACCACTAAAGCCTCAATTATTTTCTGAAAAAAATTAGGATGTTACATTAATGTAACGCCCGGGGACGAGGACGAGGAGTGGTCGCCGGTGCAAAGAGGGCACGGACAAAGAGTGGCTCCTCGCAAGGTCCTCTAAGCGGAGGGGTACATGAATGAACCGATTACACACCCAAATGAGAGGGATCCTGAAACTGTATAGGTATGGGACTATACAATTGAGGAGGGCTTATATGAATTGATTTGTACTACCTATACCAACAAGATGCATCTTCTTTTCGGTAGCCTAAACTGAAAGAACTCCACAGTTAAGCGTGCTTGACCTGGGATAATTTTGGGATGGGTGACCTCCTGGGAAGTTTTCCCAGGAAGCGTGTGAGTGAGGACAAAGCATGCTGAAAGGACCCGTGTTGGTTTGTGGGGACAGTCGGCAATCCATAAAGCAGCAGGGGATGTTACAGATTATTACTAATAATGACATTGTTTATTTTTATAGGGTAAATTCATAATCCAGGATAAAAGGAAAAATGTGGTACTTGCTCGTATCAATGATGCTTGGAGCTGACATAAGTCTAATATTAGGAAGAAGCATTTTCTACCCTACAAAAATATGAACCAAATGCTAAAAAATCATCCAAAAGATACACCAGAATCACATTTTCGAAAGCTGGTTGCTTATTGGAAAAGTGAGGATGTCAAAGTAAGCTATTTGAAATCTAGTGCAACAATTATTTACAACATGCATATATTCTTCATGCATATGCTGAAAATGCTTTATTGAAATGTAAAATAACACTTTATTGCAATGTAGAAAATGTGTCAGCAAAATGCAAGAAATAGGGCTCTACAAAAGTTTAGGCATCGGATGGGTCCAATAAATTTTGCAAGAATAAGTGCAAGATTGGTATCATCTTTATGCAAAATTGATAATGACATATGTATATATTAGTATATGTTGCTTTTATGAATGCTAATTATATTTTACCGAGTGATATTTGAATTATATTTAGTGTGCTGCAAAGGAGAATAATGAACAACCTAGCCAAGCAGAAATGTTCATTGAAACCTACCAAAGTAAGAAGGGCAAACAATTGGATGAAGATACTCTAGATGCAATTGTAAGTTTCTAGTTAAATGCAAGCTATTATTGTGATACATACATTTGTGTGATTTTAATTGTAGTTACTGTAACACCTTAATTCTTAACCCAACTTTCTAGAACACATTAGGTTAATTATTAGGTTATTACCTCTTAGTCTCATCATTTTATTAAAATACTTAGCGGAAATTATGGGTAAATTTTTTTTTTAAAACATAAAGCAAAGTGAGAGCCGCGAACTTAACTAGTCGAATGACAGAAATATAAAGCACGCATAACAATCATTAGAGATCATAAGGTAAAGCATATACTCAAAGAACAACAATCATGATGACAAGAGAAACATTTCATTACTAATAATATAGTTGAAGTACATAGCTAGTCATACCCTAAGAACGGGCAGAGCTTGTAATACAGCAGAAATAAAATACAGTATAAAACGAGAAAGCAGAAATAAATCATAACTACCCGAGTGCACCTATGGTGAATAACCTCAAAAATAAAAGAAAGTTTATCCACTCTACATGTGGGTGTGTGCACTAAGCCTCCCCTACAACGTCAACAACTGGAACCCGGAAAACAATGGAGTGTAACCGATCCATGGTCGCAGGGCAGCGGGAGTGGGAACACGTGAAGACTGAGCGTGAGCTCCTCGATAGGGGCGCCTCTCGGCTCGCCTAGCTAGCCTCGGCTATGTAACAGTCTCCTCACTCATGCCTGGCATGAACTGAGGTGTAGGAGCAGAACTCTCACTATACATGTGCGTCGGCGGGTCCTCGGATGGGCCGTCCTCCGAACTCGGGGATTGAGGCACGTAGTCCTGGAAGTCTCAAGGCATCGAACCACCGATATACATTCGCAGAATCCTCTCGTCTCACGTCCGGGTGTGCTCAAAAACCATCGCATCATCATAGGGTGACATTGGGGAGAAACGGTAGCTCTATACAAGGTGTGTAAAGGGGCGTCTGATGAACATGAAGACTCGCACAGTGCACTGCCCCTCAAAATGATATGACCCGTGGTCCGAGTCACAGTGAACCTCCCAAGTGGGTGTATCAACGAAGACCACGAACGTCATCATCGCTCTCTAAAGATGTGACGGAAGAAAGAAAAGAGAGGAGTGAGAATCCTTGCTAAAAAATCTCAGTAGGAGTCTCCTATCCTAGGGTTACATAATTCACATCCTCAGGAATCTTGGGTTTATTTATAAAACAGTGATCATGCATATAAGATTCCATTTATCCAAGGTCCATTTCTTTTAGCATGCTTCTTGATGTTAGGACTACAACATGTTATATCATGGATGCATGTCATTACTTGAGCATATACAATAACACATCAAAGCATATATACATAAACCATGTGGCATAAGGGCATATAACTTTCAAGTGAATCATTCCTCAACTTCGTGACATTAATCATGGTACTTTAGCATAATAAGGCCACCTTAAAATAACTAGGTTATGAGCTCATACCTCAGCTAGTCGTCACTAGCTCTTGCTTATTATCTGAATAAGCAAAACATAATAAAATAATCCCGACTCGCAAGTACGGGTAGGGGGCAGGGATCACCTCTCTTAGGATATACCCTCTTTGAAATGCTTTGCGGGCATTAAGCCACATCAATTTGTCCGCTTTGGTAGGCTGCATCTACTCATACCCTCACGGATTTGTCTCCCCTGGGGGTGCTCGGCCGAACCGGTGTCACCCAGGAAAGCACGTCTCAGTGCTTTGTCACATAAAAATCTCCTGTGGGTGCTTGGCCGAACCGGTGTCACCCAGGGTTTTCAACTCATATGGTACTCATAAACATTTCTTTCAACCCTTTAAGGTTTGATGGAAATTCGGCAGTATAACAGTTGTTAAACCGAATTTCCTTCAAACTGCCACAAGCTAAATCACTCAACATATTCTCATGAAATCTCATGCTATGATAAACTCATATAAAAACTAATCCATTCCTCATGCATCATAAACACCTCAACATATCATTGCATAAATTAAGCATCATAGCATTAACACATTTCTTACTGTCTTATGCATTGACCTTTAAGGTCCTTAACTCACATTCTAAGTTATGAATCATCAAAGCCTAGTCTCTCGGGTACCTATAAAGTTATAACTAAGTATTTCTCACCTCACACTATGATCAAGAACATCTCTAAACCTCAAGGATACAGAATTCATAATCCCAACTTTACGGGTACGTAGGAGTCACAACAATGACCCTTTCTAAGTCTAGTTTGCTCCTAAGGCATCAAGATCAAGTTTTAAACCATTTATGAGTCATTCCTACACATTTAAACTAATTTAAATCTATGATTACCATTTCTAAACCTTGCTGGACAGAATCCAGAAAATTCAAACATTAAGGGATCCAGAACTCTCAAATCAATTCTTTTCTAGTTGTTAACTTCTCTTATCTTTCACATATGAGTTTTAACATTAATTATACTCAAACATAAGCATATTATCATCATTAACACAGCACATACAGTGGCTAAACATAGCAAGGCAGAACCGAAACATTCATCTCCATTTAAAGGCATCAAACACAATTTCTAAAGCACATAAAATACTAGTTTCTCTTGGAACCTTTTTAAAACTTTCAAAACTCATTTATAAGCATTTTTAACATCTAAAATCATCCAAATACTTGAGAGGGCAGTAGCTAAATAAATTTTGTCTCAAGAGTTCCTAAATTCATAAAACTTAGTTCTATATATTCCTTAATCTCACAAAAGCTTAGAAAAATTATGAAACTTAGTTTCCAACACTTGTAACCACTAAAACCCTTAGAGGCTGAAAACACGGAGACAAATAACATAGGTTTTCAAGCCTTTGTTTGAGACTACAATGGGCAAGTCTTTGAGCTCTAAGTTTATTTAAGTGATGACATAAAATAAACATGCTCATGCACTTATTTTAGGTTCCATTAGAAAGTAAAGTGATAGCATAAAATAAACATGAGATGTAACTCATTATTATCTTCAAGATTTAGTGATGGCTCAAAAGTAAACATGATATGCATAGCATAAAAGTAAACATGATATGCAAGTCCATTTCTTTATCTTTAGGAGTTTAGTGATGACATAGGAAAATAAACATGATATGCATAGCATAAAAATAAACATGGATGCATAGTTCATTTTAGATCTTATTAAAGCTTGCACAAGACTTTACAAGAGTTAAACTCTTAATCCCAAACATAAACCTTTCAAGACAAAGAAAGCTCTAGACTTTCTAAGTAACCAGGTTTTAAGGAAACTCTTGGTTCTTAGAGCATCATCATTGAGCATCAAGAACACAAAATCAAAACTTGAAACGAGATAAAGGAAAGCATGAAACCGAAAACATTTTTGAAAAGATGAAAACTCAAGCTCTAGAGGTTTTTTTGTGATGAACACAAAGTCAACAACCAAGAACACTCATCATCAAGCTATCATGGTGTTCTCAAGGCCACAAGGCTGAAAATGAAAAGAAAAAGAAACAAGGATGAACTTGAAGATGAAAATGAGATGGGCAATGAAACGCCCCTTCATCATTGAGCTATCATGTGCTCATCAAGGCCAAGAGGCCGAAACATCAAGGAAGGAAGAACAAAGAAAGTTTCAAAAAGAAAATCCAAGAGAAAGTTAGATAAAACTCATTTTCAAAAAAACAAGGTTTAGAAAAACACTCCTACCTAGAGTGAAGACAAAAAGCATGAACTTGAAGATGAAAATGAGATGGGCAATGTAACGCCCCGAATTTTCTATTTGAGTGAAAATGATCGAAATGCCCCTAAGGTTATTTTCCGCCCGGAATTCGAGGCTAGCCAGTTGGATAGTCCTCGGAGGGCTAACTCAATGCTTGAAGGGGATTGAATGACTTGTGAGTGGTTTCGGAAACGAAAAACTCATTTTCTGCAGTTTCGGATCAAAATGACCAAAATACCCCTATGTCGTTTGACGCGGGTATGAGTGTCGGATGAGCCTGAAACTTTCACCAATGGTTTTAAATGGTGTTTTCATATGAACTGTAACATTAGTTTTAGTCCCAGAAGTCCCGGGCAATTTTAGTACAAAATTACGGTTTTGCCCCTTAAGGGTACGGTTTTCAAGCTTAATTATGTAATTAAGCGAACCTAAGCAATATTAGGCTCTAATCGAAGATTAATTAATTTCCATAATTAATCTAGAGTCAAAAATATTTATTAAGGTTAATTATAACCTAAAATTGCTTAAATTGAATTTAAATCTCATTTCAAATTCAAGGTTTCTAGAAAAAGGAATCTTGAATAGTATTTTCTCACTCCAATTCCTTAAATTAAGGAATTGTGTCCACAAGTATTTTATGCATAAAGTGATCTTAATTCTTTACTAATCATGCAAGAACACTCCATAATTATGTCTTAGGACCTCCTAATGACCTCCTTAGTCACCTAAAACACATTCCTAACTTTGAGCCTAAACCAATTAGCACCTAAACACATCACTAACACACAATTACATGAAACAACTTTCCCTCCCCAATTCTGCCCAGTTTTGGCTGAAGCCATGCCTCCCTCAAATCCCACATGTTTTAATTTATTTACACTCCAAAAACCATGCTTGAGACCATACTTTTTCCTTACATACACCATATTTGATTATTCCTTCAACTATGCTTGATTTACCAATTAAATAATTAGATGAAATTATCATTTTCCTCCCCATTTTTTTGCTGGAAACCGACAACTTTCCCTTCACCTTCTAGAAGAATTATCTCTTCACAAATCAAGCAAAGAACACCATACTTTGAGCCATGCTTTTGTACACAAAGACCATGCCTCCAACCATGCTTTGAATGACAAGTTGTAAGAGATATTTTTCTCTCTTCCTTGCCATTTCAACTTCGGCCAGCATGCTCAAGGAGACAGCCCCATTGGGTTGTTCTTCTATAAATACCTTGCTTGGTTGCACTTGGTGATACTTTAGATCATTTGCCAAGTTTAAGTTTCTAAGCATTCTTTGTAGTTCTTCCTTTTTCTCTCTATTTTCAAGAGTTCTTCCTCTTCTTCATCTTTATTTTCTTCTCTAAACATCATTCCATCACTTTGATCCATCATCTAAACACTTGTTCTTTCCTCTAAACACAAAAGCTTACACAAAAACTCAACCTTTCCTTGTTTCCTTGTGTTGGCCGAAACCTGTAACGCCCCGATTTTTCTGTTAGAGTGAAAATGACCAAAATGTCCCTGAGGTCATTTTCAGCCCGGAATTCGAGGAAAGCCAGTTCGGCAGTACTCGAAGGGCAAACTCAATGTTGGAAGGGGATTAGGTAATTTGTGTACCTTCCCGGGATCGAAAATCTCGTTTTTCGAGTTTTCGGGTCAAAATGACCAAAATGCCCCTGCGGTGTTTTACCCGTTTGCAAGTGCCGGATGAACCCGAAACTTCTCCAGATGGTTTTAAAAGGCATTTTTATGTATTCTATGACCTCAGTTTTAATTTTAGAAGTCCCGGGCAAAATTAGTGCAAAATTACAGTTTTGCCCCTAGTTTCGTGTTTTTACGCTTAATCGCGTGATTAAGCAAACCTAAGCAATATTAGGCTCTAATCGAAGGTTAATTAATTTCCTTAATTAATCTTGAGTTAAAATAATTTATTAAAGTTGATTAGAACTAAAAAGTACTTAATTACAACCTAAAATCATATTTTAATTTCAAGACACCTAGTCATAGAATCTTGAATAGTATTTTCTCTTTCCAATTCCTTAAATCATGGAATTGTGTTACACATTGTTTATTCATAAATGAGTTTAAAATTCTCTAATGATGTATGAGCACTCCTAAACTTGTCATAAACTCCCTAAATCACATTCTTAGTTACCTAAACTTAAGCTTAATCACTCCTAACCTTGTACCTAAGCTAATACACATCTAAACCTACCATTAACACACAATTAAATGTCAAAACTCACCTCCTCTCTGCTGTCTTGAACCTGGCCGTGAGCTTCCTCCCTCCATATGCATCACATGTTCAATTTTTCAACACTCAAAGGCCATACCTCAAGTCACATACACTATACCTTGTCATAACTTTCAATCAAGCTTGAATTTCCACATGAATAAATAATTAAAACAACCCATTTTCCCCCATTTATTTGTGGATGGAAAAGTTCCAGCCATGACAAGTTTCTAGAAGCCTAATTTCATAAAAATTTGATAGGAAATTAACTCACATCAAACCATACTTTGTAGCATAGCTTCCATACTTCAAACCATGCTTGAATGACCTTGTGTAAGAGATATTTTCTATTCCTTTTCCCTCCAAACCACACGGCCACTCCCTCCCATTGTGATCTCCATGGTTTTGTTTTTCTATAAATAGGATGCTTGTGATAGCCTTGTTGCACCTTGGAGCATTTGCTAAGTTTAGAGTTTTAGAGTTTTCTTGCTAGTCTTTCTTTTCCTCTCAAAATTTCAAGAGTGTTCTTCCTTTCTTTTCATCTTTATCTTCTTCATCTCTTCATCTCATCACCATCTCTTAACCATCAAACATCACCCCAAAACCTTGAACCATCATCAAGCCTCTCAAACACCACACCTCAAACACAACTTCACTTGAAACACATTTCCTTCCTTTTTCTTTCATCAAGGCCGAATCATCATCACCATCCTAGGAGGTGTTGCTCATCTCATTTCCATCTTCAAGTTCAAGCTTTTACCTTCATCACAAGGTAGGGATTTGTTTTCAAACTTTATTTTGCTCAAGAAAGTGTTTTTCCCTAGTTTCCTCTTGGATTCTTTTTGAACTTTCCTTTGTTTTTCCTTTCTTTTCATTTTCGGCCATGAGGCCTTGATTTTGAGCATGATAGCTTGATGATGAGAGTTTCTAGATGATGACATTGTGTTCATCTCAAAGGAATCTCTAAAGCTTGAGTTTTCCTTTTCTTATGACTTCATCTATATGATATCTATCTCACATGGATTTCCAACTTAAGAAAATTAATCTAAGGATTTCAAAAAGCCCAAGCCTACCCTTGTCAACCTTAAAGTTGGCCGGCACGTTCTAGAGATTTTTCTCTAGATAGGGGTTTTGGGTATTTAATAAAGAACTTGATGTAGTTTCACTTTCTTCCTCTTTTATATGACTTTCGATTTTTGTGTTGTGATCTTTGAGATATTGTATTGGGTTGCTATCTTGTTAAAGTCTTGAATGAGCTCTAGTTAACCATAAAAATGAATCTTGCATCATGTTTATTTTATGCTATGCATATCATGTTTACTTCCTTGCTATCACTAAATATTAAGATAATGAATGAACTTGCATTATCATGTTTATATTTCTAGCTATGCATTATCATATTTATATTTCAAGTTCTCACTTAATACCAAGATAATAATGAGTTGCATCCATATTTACTTTGTGCTATCACTTTACTTTCTAATGGAACCTAAAATAAGTGCATGAGCATGTTTATTTTTATGTCATCACCTAAATGAATCTAGAGCTCAAAGACTTGCCCATTGTGGTCTCAACAAAGGTCTAACAATATGTGTTTTTCTTGGGTTCATATTTCGGCCCTAAGAGGTATTGAGGTTTCCAAGTATTTGAGACTATGTCTTATAATTTTTCCAAGCTTAAGTAAGTTTAAGGAATGCATAAAACCAAGTTTTGAGAATTTAGAACCTCTTGAGACAAAGATGAATTGGTCACTGCCCTCTTAAATATTTTTGTGATTTTAGATGTTAAAATTATTTATAAATGAGCTTAGAGAGTTTAAAAAGAGTTCCAAGAGAAACTAGTATCTTATGTGCTTTAGAAATTATGTTTTATGCCTTTTATGGAGAAGTATATTTTCGGTTCTTTCTTGCTCTTTGCTGCCACTGTATGTGCTGTTTTGATGATGACAATGTGCTTATGTTTGAGAAAAAATAATGTTAAGACTCATATATGAAAGATAGGATAAGTTAGGAACTAGAAAAGAATTAATTTGAGAATTCTAGATCCTTTAATTATGTAATTTTCTGGATTCTGTCCAGCAAGGTTTAGATTTAATAATCATGGTTTTAAATTAGTTTAAATGTGTAGGAATGGCTCATAATTGGTCTAGGACTTAATCTTGAAGCCTTAGGAGCAAACTAAACTTAGAAAGGGTCATTGTTGTGATTTCTAGGTACCCGTAAAGTTAGAATTTCAAATTCTGCATCCTTGAGGTTTAGAGATGTTCTTGACCATAGTGTGAGGTGAGAAATACTTAGTTATAACCTTTTAGGTTCCCAAGAGACTAGGTTTTGATGATCGATGACTTAGAATGTGAATTAAGGACTTTAAGGATCTAAACCGTAATCTCTAGAACCCCGTAATCACACAAATATAAGCTGTCCAAATCTGCATAATGTTGTTTGGATAAGTCCTTGAGAATAAAAATTAGTAACACTTATTAGTTGTGAACCTATAGGTGTGTAAGAGGTTAAGAATAATACTAGAACGATTAGTTCACAAGTTTAAGACTAAAACAAACCAAAGCATAACATACTATAAATTTGTAACATAATAAGCTTGGGAGTTTGTTTGAATGATTGTCTAAGGTGTGATTATGTGATAATTTATATGCCATGGTTTTATGTATGCACTATGAAGAAAGTTTCATGTGATGATGTATATGCTATGAAAAAGATTTATGTAATGAATAATGATGTATCTATGAATTAACACTTTATGAGAATTTAAATGTGACACAACACTGAGACGCCTTCTTGGGTGACACCCGTTTAGCTGAGCACCCCCAAGAAAACAAATCCGTGAGGGTATTGACATAGAGCTTGCCAAAGCGGACAATACTACGATGCACTAGTTGCTAGTAGAGCGTTTCAAAGAGGAAATGAACCTAAGAGAGGTGATCCTTAATTGCCCCCTAGCCCGCACTATTAAGTCGGGATTATGTATATGTTACGCTTATCATAGGATAAGTAAGAACTAGTGACGACTAGTTAAGGTATGAGCTCATAACCTAGAGATGTTTTAGGGTGGCCTTATGAGATGAAAGTTAAAGTTAAAATGTCACATATGCTATATTACCTTATGCCAATGTTATAATGTTTCTTAGTTATTCTATTGTTTGGTTTACCTTTATGATGCATTCATATCATTAGTATATTTCTGCTTAAGTTATAAAGACGCATTATAAAATATGACGGACCTTGGATAAATAACACTTTAGAGAACTGACTTAAAAGGAATTTATATGCATGCACACCTTTTTAGAAATAAACCCAAGGTTCCTGAGGATGTGATGATGTCACCTAGGTAGGGATAACCCTACTGAGAATTCTTTTAGAAAGATTCTCATTCCCTCTCCCTTTTCTTCCGTCATATCTTCAGATGGCGACATTCGTACTCTTCATCGACACCCCGGTATGGGAACTGCACCATGACCCGGCACTCGGGTCATACCATTTTGAGGGTCGCTGCACTGTCAGAGTATTCATGTTCATGGGACGACCCTTCGCGCACCCCGTCCCGAGCTACCGCTTCACCCCGACTGCTCCTTACCATCATAATGGGATTTTTGAGCGAGCTAGACCACATGACGAGCAGATTCTCCGCATGGAGCCCGAGACATCAGCCGTACGCGACTACTCGGAGTACGTGCCTCGCACCCAGTACTCGGAGACGGACCCATCCGAGGACCCGCCATCCCACATGTACAGTTGGAGCTCTAGTCCTGCTCCCCCACCGATGAGGGCTGGGAGTGAGGAGACGGTGGTCCAGTCGAGGTTGGCTCATCGGCCATCTACGCGCCCTCGCCGCGGCGGACATGCCCCGATGATGCGTTCGACCACTCCCGCCGAGATTCGTCAGTGGATCGACTCGACCCCACAGTACTCGGACCAACAGAAGTAGACATGGGAGGGGTAGTAGTTAGTGCACACACGCCACATAGTTAAGGACAAACCTTCTTTTGTATATGAGGTTGTCTACTCTAGGTGCACATGGGTATGGGTGTTGTTTCTCTTGTATTTGCTTTTTATGATTTTCTTGTATTGCATTCCAGTTGTATTCCGCTTCCCGATGTATTGAATAGTCCTGCCCTTTTGGGTAGGCACAGTATATATATATATATATATATCCACGTTTCAGTTGATGTCTCCATGAAATGATGTGCTTCTTTATGCTTTGCTTATCTGTTTAGCTATGTTTCCTCTTAAAGATTCGTGCGTGGCTCTCACTTTGATTTTAAATTCCAAAAAGAAAAATTTTACCCATATTTCCTGTAACACCCTAATTTTTATCCCAACTTTCTAGAACACATTAGGTTAAACATTAGGCTATTACTTCATAGTCTCATCCTTTTCTTAAAATACTAAAGGAAAATTACGAGTAAATTTTTTTTTTTTTTTTAAAACACACAACAAAGTGAGAGCCACGTTCTTAGTCTGATCGAATAATAGGAACATAAAGCACGCTTAACACTCATAGAGAAACACAGAAATGGAAACATATAACAGCTGAGCATAAATCATCACAACAAGAGAAACGTTTCATTAATAACATAACTTAGAATACATAAGTAGTCATACCCTCATTGGGACGGGCAGAGCTTGTAATACAGCAGAAAGGAAGTACAATAGAAACAGAGAAACGTAAAGTAACATAAAGTAAACCATCACTACCCGAGTGCACCTATAGTGAATAACCTCAAAACAAAAGCAGGTTTATCCAGTCTACATGTGAGTGTGTGCACTAAGCCTCCCCTAAAACATCTGCTACTAGAACCCAGGGAAATGGAGTGTAACTGATCCAAGAACGCAAGGCGGCAGGAGTGGGCATACGTGTAGACTGAGCGTGAGCTCCTCGTTAGGCGCCTCTCGGACGGATGTGTCAATGAAGACCACGAATGTCGCCATCAGTCTCTCAAGATGTGACTAAGCGAGAAAAAGAAGAGAAAAGAGTGAGAATCTTACTAAAGAATCTCAAGAGGGAATCTCCTATTCTAGGGTTACATCGTTCACATCCTCAGGAACCTTGGGTTTATTTATAAAAGGTGTTCATGCATATGAGATTCATTATTAGGGTTTATGAAACTATTTATCCAAGGTCCATTTCTTTTAGTATGCATCTTGATGTCATGAATGCAACATGTTTAAGCATGAATGCATGGCAATACTTGAGCACATAAATCAACAAATCACAACAATCTAGATTCATGCAAGTGGCATAAGGGCATATTACAACTCTTACTTTTCTCATACTTATGTGACTTAAAAGCATCATATCTCTTTTGTTCTTTTTCTCAAAAACCACCCTCTTAAAACATATCCACCTATTTCCAACCGATACACCGCCCCGGCGATTTTTATCATAACCTCCTATCTCCGTCTCACCTAATCGCCTAGGAATGAGCTCAATCCTAACTAGACTTCACTAGATTTAATATGGGGTAAAATGAGGGGGTAACATAAACATATTTCATTCTTTGAAACGTTCTACTGGCCTCGAGTGCACAAATAATTGTCCGCTTTGGTAAGGCTGCATCTGCACATACCCTCACGGATTTGCCTCCTCCTCACCGTAGCAGGAGAAGTACGTCTCAATGCTTGTCACATAAAAATATCCTGGGGATGCTCGGCCGAACCAGTGTCACCCAGGGTTTTCAACTCATATGGTACTTTAAAACATTTTTCAACCCTTTTAGGTTTGATAGAAATTGGCAAAGATAACGGCTGTTAAACTGAATTTCCTTCAAACCAAAATTCATGCCACAAGCTAATCACACAACTTAACATCTCAATAATCATTTCCTCACGTATCATCAATAAAACATTTTAGGGTTCATGCATCATCAAGCATATTCTTCTAATACATCATTCTCACATAGATAAACATCATAACATATATTTCAAACTCATCATTCTTACATAGATTATAGCATATAGTCCAAACTCATCATAGCATATATTTTAAACACATCATACTCATATAGATAAAGCTCATGTATCATATATCATACTTGCATAAAATTAAGCATCATAAAAACTCAAGACTTCTTAATGTCTTATGCATCGACCCTTAAGGTCCTTAACTCACAATCTAAGTTATAAATCATCAAAACCTAGTCTCTTGGGAACCTATGAGGTTATAACGAGTATTTCTCACCTCACACTATGGTCAAGAACATCTCTAGACCTCAAGGATGCAGAATTTAAAATCCCAACTTTACGGGTACCTAGGAGTCACAACAATGACTCTTTCTAAGTCCAGTTTGTTCCTAAAGCATCAAGATTAAGCCCTAAACCAATTATGAGTCATTCCTACACATTTAAACTAATTTAGAACCATGATTATCATTTCTAAACCTTGCTGGACAGAATCCAGAAAATTCCATCATTAAGGGATCTAAAACTCTCAAATTAATTCTTTTCTAGTTCCTAACTTATCCTATCTTTCACATATGAGTCTTAACATTATTTTTACTCAAACATAAGCATCTTATCATTATTAACACAGCTCATACAGTGGCCAAACATAGCAAGGCAGAACCAAAACAAACATCTCCATAAAAGACATGAAACACAATTTTTAAAGCACATACAATACTAGTTTCTCTTGGAACCTTTTTCAACTTTCAAAACTCATTTATGGACACTTTTATCACCTAAAATCATAAAAATACTTAAGAGGGTAATAGCTAAATCATTTTTATCTCAAGAGGTCCTAAATTCATAAAACTTAGTTCTACATATTTCTTATACTTACATAAGCTTAGAAAATTTATAAAGCATAGTTTTCAATACTTGGAAACACCAAAGCTTCTTAGGGCCGAAATAGGGACCAAAAGTAATAAATATTTTTAGGCCTTTATTGAGACAACAATGGGCAAGTCTTTGAGCTCTAGGTTCATTAAAGTGATGACATAAAAATAAACATGCTCATGCACTTGTTTTAGTTTTTGCTAGAAAGTAAAGTGAGAGCATAAAATAAATATGTGATGCATTATATTATTATCTTTGATATTTAGGTGAGAATTTGAAACATAAACATGATAATGCATAGCTTGAAATATAAACATGATAATGCAAGCTCCTTTATTACCTTGGTACTTAGTGATAACAAAGAAAGTAAACATGATGTGCGAAGCATAAAATAAATATGGTATGCATTATATTATTATCTTTGATATTTAGGTGAGAACTTGAAATATAAACATGATAATGCAAGTTCCTTTATTACCTTGGTACTTAGTGATAACAAAGAAAGTAAACATGATGTGCGAAGCATAAAATAAATATGGTATGCATTATATTATTATCTTTGATATTTAGGTGAGAACTTGAAATATAAACGTGATAATGCAAGTTCCTTTATTACCTTGGTACTTAGTGATAGCAAAGAAAGTAAACATGATGTGCAAAGCATAAAATAAACATGATGCAAGGTTCATTTTAAGGTGATCTAAAGCTCATCCAAGACTTTAACAACATAATAACCCAACACATATCTCATTACAAAGAGAGCTTTAGAGTTCTTGAACCAAGTTCTCAAAGGAATTATGAGGTTCTTGAACATCATCATCAAGCTCAAACAAAGCAAAACTTTTTGAACAAATAAAACTTCAAAGATCAAAAAGGAAAATGGTAACTGAAATGTTAAAGAAAGGAACAAAGAAACCGAAATCATAATAGCAAGAAAAGTAAAGGTATTCTTGAGTAAAAATCATTTTTGAGTTAGAAAATAAAGTTGGAACTCAAAGAAAATAAAACCTCAAGCTCTAGAGTTTCCTTTGAGATGAACACATAGTCATTATCTAGGAGTCCTCATCATTGAGCTATCATGTACTCATCAAGGCCAAGAGGCCGAAAATACAAGAAAGGGAAACCAAAGAAAGTTTCAAAAGAAAACCCAAGAGAAAGCTAGAAAGAACTCATTTTCAAGAAGACAAAGTTTAGAAAACACTCCTACCTAGAGTGAAGACAAAAAGCTTGGACTTGAAGATGAAAATGATACGAGCAACACCTCCTAGGATGGTGATGATGATTCGGCCTTGATGAAAGAAAAAGGAAGGAAATGTGTTCTTGGTGAGCTTGTGTTTGAGAATGGAAGTTTAGGTGTTTGTATGATGATCCAAGGTGGTGGGGTGGTGTTTCAAGGTTGTGTGATGATGTTTCAAAAGGAAAAAAGAAGAAGATGAAGAAGAAGAATGCTCTTGAGATTTGAGAGAAAAAGGAAGAACTTAGAGAAAAACTAAAAAACTAAACTTAGCAAATGAACAAAGTGTAGCAAAGGTTCATCTAGGCATGGTATTTATAGAGAAGAATAAGAGTGAATGAGTGGAGGAGAATGAATCCTCATGGAACATGAGGTGAGGCATGTGTGGAGGAGAATGAATCCTCATGGAACATGAGGTCTCCTCATGGAACATGAGGTGAGAGAATTGCACTTTGATGACATGGCTTCAACCATAGTCTTTGGAGTGTGAAATAAAATTAAATTGTGATAAAATGGATGGTGAATTTCGTGCAGGTCTGATGCAGCAAGGGAGGAGGGAGTTTTGGTCATGTAATAGTGTGTTAGTGATATGTTTAGGGGTGTATTAGCTTAGGTGTAAGGTTAGGAGTCATTAAGCATAAGTTTAGGTGACTAAGAATGTGATTAGGAACCTTTATGACATGATTAAGGAGTACTCATACATATTTAGGAGATTTTAAATTCATTTTATGAATAAAACAATGTAGACAAAATTCCATAATTTAAGGAATTGGAGAGAGAAAACACTATTCAAGATTCTATGACTAGAAATCTTGAATTTAAAATAAGATTTTAAGTGGTAATTAAGCACTTTTAGGTTCTAATCAACTTTAATAAATTATTTTGACTCAAGATTAATTATGGAAATTAATTAATCTTCGACTAGAGCCTAATATTGCTTAGGTTTGCTTAATCACGCGATTAAGCGTAAAAACACGAAACTAGGGGTAAAATCGTAATTTTGCACTAATTTTGCCCGGGACCTCCATAATTAAAACTGAGGTCGTAGAATACATAAAAACGCCTTTTAAAACCATCTGGAGAAGTTTCGGGTTCATCCGGCACTTGCAAATAAGTAAAACACCGCAGGGGCGTTTTGGTCATTTTGACCCGAAAACTCAAAAAACGAGATTTTCGATTCCGGAAAGGTACACAGGTCATCTAATCCCCTTCCAACATTGAGTTTGCCCTTCGAGTACTGGCAGATCGGCTTTCCTTGAATTCTGGGCCGAAAATGACCTCAGGGGCATTTCGGTCATTTTCACTCTAGTAGAAAATCGGGGCATTACATTACTCCCCTCCTTAAAAAGAATTTCGTCCTCGAAATTCGTTACCTTAGAAAAGCTCTGGATACTTCGTCCTCATTTCTGACTCCAGCTCCCATGTATACTCTTCTGTCTTGTCTCGTCCCCACGCTACTTTCACCAAAGGAACAGACTTGTTCCTTAACTGCTTGACCCCGTGATCCACGATCCTCGTAGGAGGTACATTGAAAGTGAGGTCCTCTCTTAACTGTACATGCTCTGGTTCTAGGACATGACTAGGGTCGGACTCATATTTACGTAACTGAGAGACGTGAAAGACATCATGAAGATTTGACAGATTGGGTGGCAGGGCTATTTTGTAGGCTACAGATCCGATTCTCTGAAGAATTTCAAAAGGGCCGAGAAATCGGGAACTCAACTTTTTGACTTTCATGGCTCTTCCTATTCCTGTAGTGGGAGTGATTCTTAGAAATACATGTTCTCCTTCTTGCAACTCCAAGGGCTTACGCCTTTTGTCCGCATAGCTCTTTGCCGACTTTGAGCGGTTAGGATTCTATCCTTAATCCTTTTGATTTGCTCCGTCGTTTCCCTCACTATATCAGGTCCTAAGACACTTTGTTCTCCGAGTTCATACCAACACAAGGGTGATTGGCACTTTCTTCCATACAATGCTTCGTACGGTGCCATACCGATACTTGCGTGATAACTGTTGTTATACGCAAATTCGATTAATGGCATGTACTTATCCCAACTTCCTTTCTGGTCTAAGACACAGGCTCTCGGCCAGATCCTCCAGGGTTTGGATGGTTCTTTCCGATTGGCCATCCATCTGAGGGTGGTAAGCAATGCTCAAGCACAGCTTTGAACCAAATGCCTTTTGAAAGGCTCCCCAAAAACGTGACGTAAACCGCGGATCTCTATCCGAGATTATCGTCGACGGCACTCCATGCAACCTTACTATCTCTTAGATGTAAAGCTGAGCCAATTTATCCAATGAGTACGTGAATCGAATAGGTAGAAAGTGAGCCGACTTGGTTAGTCGATCCACTATCACCCATACAGCATCATGGCCAGCTTGGGTCTTTGGCAATCCTGTCACGAAGTCCATCGATATACTCTCCCACTTCCACTCAGGGATTGACAAGGGTTGCAACATGCCAGAAGGTTTTTGGTGTTCGATCTTAACCTTTTGGCAGACCAAACACTTACTTACCCAGGCGACCACATCCTTCTTTAGTCCGGGCCACCAAAACATCTTCTTTAAGTCCTGATACATCTTGGTAGCACCAGGATGAATGGCAAAGTGACTCTTATGAGCCTCCTCCAAGATTTTCTCTCGGAGGTCGCCATCTTGGGGCACGCAGATTCGTCCCTCAAACCTCCACATCCGGTCAGGGCCTTGCTCAAAACCCTTCAATTTACCGGCCTTAATCGCCTCTATTGTCTCCATAAAGTCCTCATTTTCTCTGCAGGCAAGCATGATCCTTTGCTTAAACCCACTGGTCACAGTGAGATGACTCATCACGATGCCATTCTCACCACATACATCCCTGCATTCATATTCCTAAACTGTTCTATTAACCCAACTTCATTAACCATCATACTTGACAAACATAACGATTTTCGACTTAAGGCGTCGGCGACTACATTAGCCTTGCTTGGGGTGGTAACTTAAGCCGAAATCATAGTCCTTGAGGAATTCCATCCATCTCCTCTCGCCTCATGTTTAACTCCTTTTGATCAAAGAGATGCTTGAGACTCTTATGATCGGAGAACACTTCAAACCTCACACCATACAAATGGTGTCTCCACATCTTGAGGGCAAACACGATGGTCGCTAACTCTAGGTCATGGGTGGGGTAGGTTACCTCGTGGGGCTTGAGTTGTCCTGGATGCATAGGCTACCACTTGCCTATTATGCATCAACACACAACCTAAACCCTTGCCAGAAGCTTCACAATATACCTCAAAGGGTACATTGGGGTCGGGTAAAACCAAACCGGGGTTGAGGTGAGCTTTTCCTTAAGCTCTAGGAAACTCTTTTCACATTCGTGTCCCACTCAAACGGGGTATTCTTCCTAGTGAGCTTGGTTAAGGGTAGGGCTAACTGGGAAAATCCTTTGATAAACCTACGGTAATAACCAGCTAAACCCAAAAGGCTTCTAATCTCTTACATGAGGTTGGTCTATCCCAATTCATCACAAATTTTCTATCTTACTTGGGTCGACACTATGCCACCTTTTGACACAACATGTCCTAAGAACTTTACTTCCTCTAACCAAAATCCACACTTAGAAAGCTTTGCGTACAACTTCTTCACTTTTAGTACCTCTAAAACCAGCCTCAAATGACGCTCATGCTCCTCGTGGGTTTTCGAATAGATGAGAATATCATCTATGAACACAATCACAAATTGATCTAAATAAGGTCGAAAGATCCTATTCATGTAATCCATAAAAACTACGGAGCATTCACAAACCGAAAGACATCACATTGAACTCAAAGTGTCCATACCGAGTTCGAAGGCGGTTTTAGGAATGTCCAAATCTCTAACCCTAATCGATGGTAACCAGGACCTCAAATCAATCTTAGAAAACACTCATCGCTCCTTTCAACTGGTCCATAAGATCATCAATCCTAGGCAATGGGTACTTATTCTTTATGGTCACTTGGTTCAACTGCCTATAATCTATACACATCCTCATACTTCCATCCTTCTTCTTCACAAATAAGACCGGAGCACCCCAAGGTGAAGCACTCGGCCTTATAAAACTTTTCTCCAACAGTTCCTCCAACTGGGTTTTTAGTTCTGCTAGCTCCATGGGTGACATCCTATATGGGGCAATAGAGATTGGTCCTATTCCAGAACCAATTCTATGGAGAACTCAACTTCTCTTCGGGAGGGAATTTGGGTATCTCATCCGAATACTTCGGGATAGTCTCTCACCACAGGTATCTCACCTAGGTTTTGCTCAAAGTCTACATCGCTAGCGGCTAGGAGAACATATCCCATCGTTTTCTCCCCACTACACAAGACCTCTACAGAGTTTAGGTACAACCTAATGGGTCGAGTGATGTTTTCGGAGGAGAAGGAAAAACTACGGTTTGGGTTCCACAGTCTAGTAACACACTTTGTTGGCGTGAAGCCAATCCATGCCTAAGATAATTCCTATGTCTTTCAAGGGTAAACAAATTAAATCTATGTTAAAGGACCTATTTTCTACAACAAGATGACAGTTTAAACAACAAGGACAAGTATTAATAGGACGATTGGTAGGAGTAGAAACAATAAGATCAAAGGGAAGTTTAGAGACTCACAGATTTAAGGACTCGACACTAGCAAGTGATATAAAAGAATGAGTAGCACTGAGTCATATAGTACAGCTTAAGGGTTTACCATTTACTTTGCACATACCTTGAATGAGATCGTTGATTTCTGGCGCCTTCCACGTTGAGGGTGAAGACTCTTCCTTGGTGTTGTGGTCGGGGGTTCTGGTTCGGTGTCCCTCTGCTAGTGCAGTCCTTCGCATAGTGGCCAGGCTTGCCACACTTGAAACACGCTGTTACGACCGGCTAGGCATGGGCGGTTCCGTGATTCTTCCGCGCACTTGGGACAGACATCCATAGGTGCGGCTCAGGGTAAGCAGCAGGGGTTCCTTGTGGCGCCTTGTTCTTGGCCCCATTGGACCTTCCTTGGTTAAACCGAGGACCGCCCGACCCTCGTTGTTGGTTGTTGTTGAAGTTCCTCGACCGTTATGTTGAAAAGATGGTCGTGCTTGAGGTCTAGTTCTTTGAGGGAATGGTGGTCGTTGTTGTTGTTGATGTGTTGGTTGTTGCCTGAACTGTTGCTCTGGTAGGGGTTGTAGTGGTTCCTTGATCGACTTGGCTTGAACCTTGGGGCTTGAGGTCCTAGCCCCTTGGCTCGTTCTGCCCTTGAAGCATTGATCTTCTTCCGGCCTTCTTCCATGATGCGACACTTGTTGACTAGGGTTGGAAAGTCCCTAATCTCCATGTGTGCTATTGCGTAATTCAACTCGCATGTCAACCCCGCCGTGCTTGACGCACTTCCATACTTCATCTGGATTCCCTTGAAACACTCGCGAGAACTTGATTAGCTCCTCGAACTTTGCCGTGTCTTGGCGACAAAGACCCACCTGGGTCGATTGCATGAATTGATGTCCTTTGCATTCATCACAGACTCCGGAAAATACTTCTCATAGAAGTAGGTCTTGAACAGTTCCCAGTCAATGACATTCCCAGCAGCCTTCTAGCGATCTTCGGTGCCGTCCACCGTAACTTCAGCGTCGATTTCAGCATGAAGGCAGCAAAAGTAACCTTTTGTTCCTCTGAGCAGGCAACCATAGAGTAGATCTTCTCCATATCCTCGATCCATTCGTCAGCCTTGTCGGGATCCAGGGCCCCTCTGAACACTGGTGGATTCGCCTTGCGGAACTCACCGGCGGGCTTGCTCGATTGCTTCAAAGCGGGGGAGCAGGAGCAGCAGCGCTTGTTGATTCATCCTTTCAACATACGTTCCATGGCTCGGGCCATGTCACGAACAGCAGCAAATGTATTGTCTTGATTATCTCCTACCGTAGCCCTAGGTCATCGTCAGCGGTGGCATTGGTTCCTAAACACATCAAACAGCAAAACACTGAGTTGATCAGGCCCAACATTCCATGTGAAATGAGCTAGTTACCATGGCACACGCAGCAACAGCGGTCATGTATGCCTATCCTATAGCTTATCCCTAGCAAGCTTTAACACATGACATAACTATCATATTATGCTCATAAAGCATAGTCAGTCCAATCCTCAGGCTCCATGAGAATCGAACAGCTCTGATACCATAATGTAACACCCTAATTTTTATCCCAACTTTTTAGAACATATTAGGTTAAACATTA
This sequence comes from Dalbergia cultrata, assembly GCA_031216105.1. Taxonomy (NCBI): domain Eukaryota; kingdom Viridiplantae; phylum Streptophyta; class Magnoliopsida; order Fabales; family Fabaceae; genus Dalbergia; species Dalbergia cultrata. The sequence continues at coordinate 24,661,894 of CM062352.1, read as the reverse complement.
GGCTATTACTTCATAGTCTCATCCTTTTCTTAAAATACTAAAGGAAAATTACGAGTAAATTTTTTTTTTTTTTTAAAACACACAACAAAGTGAGAGCCACGTTCTTAGTCTAATCGAATAATAGGAACATAAAGCACGCTTAACACTCATAGAGAAACACAGAAATGGAAACATATAACAGCTGAGCATAAATCATCACAACAAGAGAAACGTTTCATTAATAACATAACTTAGAATACATAAGTAGTCATACCCTCATTGGGACGGGCAGAGCTTGTAATACAGCAGAAAGGAAGTACAATAGAAACAGAGAAACGTAAAGTAACATAAAGTAAACCATCACTACCCGAGTGCACCTATAGTGAATAACCTCAAAACAAAAGTAGGTTTATCCAGTCTACATGTGAGTGTGTGCACTAAGCCTCCCCTAAAACATCTGCTACTAGAACCCAGGGAAATGGAGTGTAACTGATCCAAGAACGCAAGGCGGCAGGTGTGCGCATACGTGTAGATCGAGCGTGAGCTCCTCGTTAGGCGCCTCTCGGACGGATGTGTCAATGAAGACCACGAATGTCGCCATCAGTCTCTAAAGATGTGACTAAGCGAGAAAAGAAGAGAAAAGAGTGAGAATCTTACTAAAGAATCTCAGTAGGAATCTCCTATTCTAGGGTTACATCGTTCACATCCTCAGGAACCTTGGGTTTATTTATAAAAGGTGTTCATGCATATGAGATTCATTATTAGGGTTTATGAAACTATTTATCCAAGGTCCATTTCTTTTAGTATGCATCTTGATGTCATGAATGCAACATGTTTAAGCATGAATGTATGGCAATACTTGAGCACATAAATCAACAAATCACAACAATCTAGATTCATGCAAGTGGCATAAGGGCATATTACAACTCTTACTTTTCTCATACTTATGTGACTTAAAAGCATCATATCTCTTTTGTTCTTTTTCTCAAAAACCACCCTCTTAAAACATATCCACCTATTTCCAACCGATACACCGCTCGGCGATTTTTATCATAACCTCCTATCTCCGTCTCACCTAATCGCCTAGGAATGAGCTCAATCCTAACTAGTCGTCACTAGATTTAATATGGGGTAAAATGAGGGGGTAACATAAACATATTTCATTCTTTGAAACGCTCTACTGGCCTCGAGTGCACAAATAATTGTCCGCTTTGGTAAGGCTGCATCTGCACATACCCTCACGGATTTGCCTCCTCCTCACCGTAGCAGAGAAGCACGCCTCAATGCTTGTCACATAAAAATATCCTGGGATGCTCGGCCGAACCAAAGTGTCACCCAGGGTTTTCAACTCATATGGTACTTTAAAACATTTTTCAACCCTTTTAGGTTTGATAGAAATTAAAGCATACCCGTTAAACTGAATTTCCTTCAAACCAAAATTCATGCCACAAGCTAATTACACAACTTAACATCTCAATAATCATTTCCTCACGTATCATCAATAAAACATTTTAGTGTTCATGCATCATCAAGCATATTCTTCTAATACATCATTCTCACATAGATAAACATCATAACATATATTTCAAACTCATCATTCTTACATAGATTATAGCATATAGTCCAAACTCATCATAGCATATATTTTAAACACATCATACTCATATAGATAAAGCTCATGTATCATATATCATACTTGCATAAAATTAAGCATCATAAAAACTCAAGACTTCTTAATGTCTTATGCATCGACCCTTAAGGTCCTTAACTCACAATCTAAGTTATAAATCATCAAAACCTAGTCTCTTGGGAACCTATGAGGTTATACGTAAGTATTTCTCACCTCACACTATGGTCAAGAACATCTCTAGACCTCAAGGATGCAGAATTTAAAATCCCAACTTTACGGGTACCTAGGAGTCACAACAATGACTCTTTCTAAGTCCAGTTTGTTCCTAAAGCATCAAGATTAAGCCCTAAACCAATTATGAGTCATTCCTACACATTTAAACTAATTTAGAACCATGATTATCATTTCTAAACCTTGCTGGACAGAATCCAGAAAATTCCATCATTAAGGGATCTAAAACTCTCAAATTAATTCTTTTCTAGTTCCTAACTTATCCTATCTTTCACATATGAGTCTTAACATTATTTTTACTCAAACATAAGCATCTTATCATTATTAACACAGCTCATACAGTGGCCAAACATAGCAAGGCAGAACCAAAACAAACATCTCCATAAAAGACATGAAACACAATTTTTAAAGCACATACAATACTAGTTTCTCTTGGAACCTTTTTCAACTTTCAAAACTCATTTATGGACACTTTTATCACCTAAAATCATAAAAATACTTAAGAGGGTAATAGCTAAATCATTTTTATCTCAAGAGGTCCTAAATTCATAAAACTTAGTTCTACATATTTCTTATACTTACATAAGCTTAGAAAATTTATAAAGCATAGTTTTCAATACTTGGAAACACCAAAGCTTCTTAGGGCCGAAATAGGGACCAAAAGTAATAAATATTTTTAGGCCTTTATTGAGACAACAATGGGCAAGTCTTTGAGCTCTAGGTTCATTAAAGTGATGACATAAAAATAAACATGCTCATGCACTTGTTTTAGTTTTTGCTAGAAAGTAAAGTGAGAGCATAAAATAAATATGTGATGCATTATATTATTATCTTTGATATTTAGGTGAGAATTTGAAACATAAACATGATAATGCATAGCTTGAAATATAAACATGATAATGCAAGCTCCTTTATTACCTTGGTACTTAGTGATAACAAAGAAAGTAAACATGATGTGCGAAGCATAAAAGAAATATGGTATGCATTATATTATTATCTTTGATATTTAGGTGAGAACTTGAAATATAAACATGATAATGCAAGTTCCTTTATTACCTTGGTACTTAGTGATAACAAAGAAAGTAAACATGATGTGCGAAGCATAAAATAAATATGGTATGCATTATATTATTATCTTTGATATTTAGGTGAGAACTTGAAATATAAACGTGATAATGCAAGTTCCTTTATTACCTTGGTACTTAGTGATAGCAAAGAAAGTAAACATGATGTGCAAAGCATAAAATAAACATGATGCAAGGTTCATTTTAAGGTGATCTAAAGCTCATCCAAGACTTTAACAACATAATAACCCAACACATATCTCATTACAAAGAGAGCTTTAGAGTTCTTGAACCAAGTTCTCAAAGGAATTATGAGGTTCTTGAACATCATCATCAAGCTCAAACAAAGCAAAACTTTTTGAACAAATAAAACTTCAAAGATCAAAAAGGAAAATGGTAACTGAAATGTTAAAGAAAGGAACAAAGAAACCGAAATCATAATAGCAAGAAAAGTAAAGGTATTCTTGAGTAAAAATCATTTTTGAGTTAGAAAATAAAGTTGGAACTCAAAGAAAATAAAACCTCAAGCTCTAGAGTTTCCTTTGAGATGAACACATAGTCATTATCTAGGAGTCCTCATCATTGAGCTATCATGTACTCATCAAGGCCAAGAGGCCGAAAAAACAAGAAAGGGAAACCAAAGAAAGTTTCAAAAAGAAAACCCAAGAGAAAGCTAGAAAGAACTCATTTTCAAGAAGACAAAGTTTAGAAAACACTCCTACCTAGAGTGAAGACAAAAAGCTTGGACTTGAAGATGAAATGATACGAGCAACACCTCCTAGGATGGTGATGATGATTCGGCCTTGATGAAAGAAAAAGGAAGGAAATGTGTTCTTGGTGAGCTTGTGTTTGAGAATGGAAGTTTAGGTGTTTGTATGATGATCCAAGGTGGTGGGGTGGTGTTTCAAGGTTGTGTGATGATGTTTCAAAAGGAAAAAGAAGAAGATGAAGAAGAAGAATGCTCTTGAGATTTGAGAGAAAAAGGAAGAACTTAGAGAAAAACTAAAAACTAAACTTAGCAAATGAACAAAGTGTAGCAAAGGTTCATCTAGGCATGGTATTTATAGAGAAGAATAAGAGTGAATGAGTGGAGGAGAATGAATCCTCATGGAACATGAGGTGAGGCATGTGTGGAGGAGAATGAATCCTCATGGAACATGAGGTCTCCTCATGGAACATGAGGTGAGAGAATTGCACTTTGATGACATGGCTTCAACCATAGTCTTTGGAGTGTGAAATAAAATTAAATTGTGATAAAATGGATGGTGAATTTCGTGCAGGTCTGATGCAGCAAGGGAGGAGGGAGTTTTGGTCATGTAATAGTGTGTTAGTGATGTGTTTAGGGGTGTATTAGCTTAGGTGTAAGGTTAGGAGTCATTAAGCATAAGTTTAGGTGACTAAGAATGTGATTAGGAACCTTTATGACATGATTAAGGAGTACTCATACATATTTAGGAGATTTTAAATTCATTTTATGAATAAAACAATGTAGACAAAATTCCATAATTTAAGGAATTGAGAGAGAAAACACTATTCAAGATTCTATGACTAGAAATCTTGAATTTAAAATAAGATTTTAAGTGGTAATTAAGCACTTTTAGGTTCTAATCAACTTTAATAAATTATTTTGACTCAAGATTAATTATGGAAATTAATTAATCTTCGACTAGAGCCTAATATTGCTTAGGTTTGCTTAATCACGCGATTAAGCGTAAAAACACGAAACTAGGAGTAAAATCGTAATTTTGCACTAATTTTGCCCGGGACCTCCATAATTAAAACTGAGGTCGTAGAATACATAAAAACGCCTTTTAAAACCATCTGGAGAAGTTTCGGGTTCATCCCAAGACTTGCAAATAGGTAAAACACCGCAGGGGCGTTTTGGTCATTTTGACCTAAAACTCAAAACGAGATTTTCGATTCCGGAAAGGTACACAGGTCATCTAATCCCCTTCCAACATTGAGTTTGCCCTTCGAGTACTGGCAGATCGGCTTTCCTTGAATTCTGGGCCGAAAATGACCTCAGGGGCATTTCGGTCATTTTCACTCTAGTAGAAAATCGGGGCGTTACATTTCCGCTAAGTATTTTCTAAGTAAAAGATGAGACCAAGAGGTAATATTCTAAAGATTAACCTGAGTACATACTAGTAGTCTTGGGTTAAGATTTAGGGTGTTACAAAACCATCATCAAGCCTCCAAGGAGGATTTCTTCTTCAACCTCTCTTCAAGATCAAGCCTTTATCTTCATTCTTGGTTCACTCTTGGTAGGGGTTTGTTCTTACATTATTTATTTTATGCTAAAATATTTTGTTCTTGAAAGAAAAGTGTTATTTTCTCAAAGTTTCTCTTGAAACCTTTTTGGTGTTTTTCGGTTTCCTTGTTTCTTTTTCTTTTCATTTTCAGCCTTGTGGCCTTGAGAACACCATGATAGCTTGATGATGAGTGTTCTTGGTTGTTGACTTTGTGTTCATCACAAAAGAACCTCTAGAGCTTGAGTTTTCATCTTTTCTTTAAGCTTTAAGTTTACTAAGTGCTTTACTAATGTTTTAAACATAAGACATATGAGATGTTCTTTCAAAAATGTTTTCGGTTTCATGCTTTCCTTTATCTCGTTTCAAGTTTTGATTTTGTGTTCTTGATGCTCAATGATGATGCTCTAAGAACCAAGAGTTTCCTTAAAACCTGGTTACTTAGAAAGTCTAGAGCTTTCTTTGTCTTGAAAGGTTTATGTTTGGGATTAAGAGTTTAACTCTTGTAAAGTCTTGTGCAAGCTTTAATAAGATCTAAAATGAACTATGCATCCATGTTTATTTTTATGCTATGCATATCATGTTTATTTTCCTATGTCATCACTAAACTCCTAAAGATAAAGAAATGGACTTGCATATCATGTTTACTTTTATGCTATGCATATCATGTTTACTTTTGAGCCATCACTAAATATTGAAGATAATAATAAGTTGCATCTCATGTTTACTTCCAAGCTATCACCTTTATTTTCTAATGGAGCTAAAACTAGTGCATATCATGTTTATGTTTCCGTCATCACTTAAAAAGATTAGAGCTCAAAGACTTGTCCCACAACAACTCAAGTAAAGACTTTATTTTGGGCAAACCATGTTTATATTTTTCGGCCATGAAGAGGAAGATGAGCCTAGTGTGGGTTTCATCTTGCCTTTAGTGCCAAAACTTGAGTTTTATAATTTTCTTAAGCTTAGGACATCATGGTAAATGTTCCAAGCATAATATTTTGTTTTAACTCTCACTAGAGAATATTTCCAAGTAGCTACTGCCCAAGCCACCTTGGAACAGTTTTTCATGAGTTAAAATGTCCATAAGTGAGTTTTAAAAGTGTTAGAAAGGTTCCAAGAGAAACTAGTAAGGTTAAGAATACAAAAATGGATTTTCTATGCATTATGTGACATGAGTAATTTCGGTTCTGCCTTGGCTGTTTTAGCTGCTGTATGATGATGTTTGAATGGTGATATATGTGTATAAACTTGCATATTTGATGCTAATAATGTTGTGGAAAAGTTAAGACAAGTTGGAAGCTAAAAAGGAATTAAAATGTGAAATCTAGAACCTTGAAAAACATAATTTCTGGATTCTGTCCAGCAAGCAAAAATTCGAGCAATGAAGGATTTTAATTAGTATAAATACATAGGAGACACTCATAATTGGTTTAGGACTTAATAATGAAGTTATAGGAGAAAACCGGACTTAGAAAGGGTCACGGTGGTGACTTCTAGGTACTCGTAAAGGCAGAAAATAATTTCTGCACCTCCAGGCTATAACTAGAGCTATGACCCACATAATTGATAGTAATATTTGGTAATGAAGCCTTAAATGTATAAGAGATTGAGATTTGTTGGTTAGAGAACCCAGTATTAAGACTTAAGGCCCTAGGGGTCAAAGCATAAGACAGTAAGAGAATGTCGTTGCTAAGAATTTCATATGCAAGTATGATTTGTTGAGGCATATGTTTTGATGATGCATGAGCTATGATGAGGTATTAAGCCCATCATGAGTATGAAAGTTAAATGAGAAATGCATGTGTGTTATGAGACCTGTGGCATAAAGTAATTTGAAGGCAATTCGGTATGCATAGCTATGGTGCCGAATTCCCGTCAAATTTTAAATGGACTTGAGAAATGCTTTTGAGAAAGATATTTATGAAAGGATTTTATGAAAACCCTGGGTGACACCGGTTCGGCCGAGCACCCCCAGGAGACTTTTATGTGATGAAAAACCTGAGACGTACTTCTCCCACTACAGTGGGGAGGAGGCAAATCCGTGAGGGTATGTGCGGATGCAGCCTACCAAAACGGACAATTCGCTGTGCACGAGATGCCAGTAGAGCGTTTCAAGGACTTTTTTATGTGAACAATGAACTGAGACGTACTTCTCCCGCTACGGTGGGGAGGAGGCAAATCCGTGAGGGTATGAGCAGATGCAGCCTTCCAAAGCGGACAATTCGCTGTGCACTAGATGCCAGTAGAGCGTTTCAGATAAGGAAATATGCCTATTGTAACACCCTAAATCTTAACCTAATACTACTAGTATGTATTTAGGTTAATCCTTAGAATATTACCTCTTGGTTTCATCTTTTACTTTGAAAATACTTAGCAGAAATATGGGTAAAATTTTTCTTTTTGAATTAAAACCAAAGTGAGAGCCACGCATGATTCTTTGAACGAGAATTCATACAAGTCATATGAGCAAATCATAATAAAACACATAAATATCATGGATACATCAACTGATTATATATATAGATAATGTGCCTACCAAACGGCAAGACTATTCGGTACATAGAAGAATGAAATACAACTGAAAAGCAAATACAAGGAAATCATAAAAGCAAGTACAAGGAAACCATGAAAGCAACACCCATACCGGTGTGCACCTAGAGTAGACAACCTCATATACAAAAGAAGGTTTGTCCTTAACTATGTGGCGTGTGTGCACTAGCTACTACCCATCCTATGTACCTACTCCAGCTGGTCTGAATACTGAGGGGTGGAATCGATTCACTGACGGATCTCAACGGGAGTGGTCGTGCGGATCATCGGAGTATGTCCACCGCAGCGGGGGTGCATGGATGGCCTATGAGCTAACCTCGGCTGAACAACCATCTCCTCACTCCCGGCTCTCATCGGTGAGGGAGTGGAGCTGGAGCTCCAACTGTACATCTACGAGGGCGGGTCCTCTAATGGATCCGTCTTTGAATACTGAGTTCGGGGCACATACTCTGGGTAGTCACGTACGGCTGACGCCTTGGGCTGCATGTGGAGGATCTGCTCGTCGCGTGGTCTAGCTCGCTCGAAAATCGTGTTATGATGGTAGGGGGCAGTCGGGGTGAAGCGGTAGCTCCATACTGGGTGTGCGAAGGGTCATCCCATAAACATGAATACTCTGACTGTGCAGCAACCCTCAAAATGATATGACCCGAGTGCTGGGTCATGGTGTAGCTCCCACGTCGGGGTGTCGATGAAGAGTACGAAAGTCGCCATCTGAAGATGTGACGAAAGAAAAGAGATAGGGAATGAGAATCTTCTAAAAGAATTCTCAGTAGGGCAATCCCTAACTAAGTGACATCATCACATCCTCAGGAACCTTGGGTTTTATTTCTAAAAAGGTGTGTATGCATACAAATTCCTTTAAGTTGGTTTTCTAAAGCCTTAGTTATCCAAGGTCTGTCATATTTTACAATGCGTCTTATGACTAAGCATGGAATATACTAAGACATGAATGCATAATAAGGATAAGCTAATCAACAAAGTCACAAAAAAGTTATAATAGTGGCATAAGTTGACAGGTATAAATCTCATAATAACTTTCTTGGTTTTTCATAGCATATGTGACATTTCAACTTTAACTTTATCTCATGAGGCCACCCTAAAACATTTCTAGGTTATGAGCTCATACCTTAACTAGTCGTCACTAGTTCTTACTTATCCTATGATAAGCATAACATACATAATCCCGACTTAAAGTACGGGCTAGGGGGCAAATTAAGGATCACCTCTTAGGGTCATTTCCTTCTTGAAACACTAGCAACTAGTGCATAGTAGTATTGTCCGCTTTGGCAAGCTCTGTGTCAATACCCTCACGGATTTGTTTTCTTGGGGGTGCTCGGCTAAACCGGTGTCACCCAAGAAGGCGTCTCAGTATTGTGTCACATTTAAGTTCTCATGATTTTCAAAAAGACCTTTTTCCAAGTTCCTCAAATTTGATGGAAATTCGGCAGCATGACGGCTATAGACCGAATTTTCTCAAATTTGCTTATGCCAAGAAAACATATAGGACATACAAACACATCTTATGAGGTATAGCATATCATCATATAAAACTTCTTCATAGCACATATCAAGTTCATGTGTCGTATATCATATTTACATAAATTAAGCATCATAAAAACTCAAGACTTTTTAATGTCTTATGCATTGACCCTTAAGGTCCTTGTCTCACGTTCTAAGTTATTAATCATCAAACCTAATCTCTTGGGTACCTAGGAGGTTATAACTAAGTATTTCTCACCTCACACTATGATCAAGAACATCTCTAAACCTCAAGGATACAGAATTTATAATTCTAACTTTACGGGTACCTAGGAGTCACAACAATGACCCTTTCTAAGTTTAGTTTGCTCCTAAGGCATCAAGATCCAGTCCTAAACCAATTATGAGTCATTCCTACACAATTAAACTAATTTAAAACCATGATTATCAAATCTAAACCTTGCTGGACAGAATCTAGAAAATTCAATAATTAAGGGATCTAAAACTCTCAAATTAATTCTTTTCTAGTCTCTAACTTATCTTATCTTCCACATAAGAGTCTTAACATTTATTTTTACTCAAACATAAGCATATTATCATCATTAAAACAGCACATACAGTGGCAATGAATGGCAAGGCAGAACCGAAATGTGCATCTCCATAAAAGGCATAAAACATAATTTTTCAAGCACATAGAATACTAGTTTCTCTTGGAACCTTTTTAAAACTTTCAAAACTCATTTATAAACACTATTATCCTTTAAAATCATAAAAAGACTTAAGAGGGCAGTGGCTAAATCATTTTCATCTCAAGAGGTCCTAAATTTATAAAACTTAGTTCTACATATTTCTTATACTCATATAAGCTTAGGAAAATTATAAAACATAATTTTCAATACTTGGAAACTTTAAAACCTCTTAGGGCCGAGATCTCAACTATGGAAAATAAATATTTTAGACCTTTGTTTGAGACAACAATGGGCAAGTCCTTGAGCTCTAGGTTCGTTAAAGTGATGGCATAAAGATAAACATGCTTATGCACTTGTTTTAGCTTTTGTTAGAAAGTAAAATGAGAGAATAAAATAAATATGAGATGCATCCTATTATTATCTTTGATATTTAGGTGAGAACTTGAAATGTAAACATGATAATGCATAGCTTGAAATATAAACATGACAATGCAAGTTCTTTTATTATCTTGGTACTTAGTGATAGCAAGGAAAATAAACATGATGTGCAAGGCATAAAAGTAAACATGATGCAAGGTTCATTTTATGATTAGCTAGAGCTCGTTCAAGACTTTAACAAGATAACAACCCAACACATATCTCATCACAAAGAGGGCTTTAGAGTTCTTGAAGCAAGTTCTCAAAGGAACTATGAGGTTCTTGAACTTCATCATCAAGCTTAAGTAAACCAACTTCCAAAACAAAACCAAACAAAATCTCAAGGATCAAAATACCAAAACCAAAAACCTTACAAGAGAAAAAAAGAAAGTGAAACTAAGTCAAGTTCTTTATTAAATACCCAAAACCCCTATCTAGAGAAAGATCTCTAGAACGTGCCGGCCAAATTTAAGGTTGACAAGGGTAGGCTTGGGCTTTTAGAAATCCTTAGATTAATTTTCTTAAGTTGAAAAACCATGTGAGCTAGATATCATATAGATGAAGTCATAAGAAAAGGAAAACTCAAGCTTTAGAGGTTTCTTTGAGATGAACACAAGGTCATCATCTAGAAACTCTCATCATCAAGTTATCATACTCATAATCAAGGCCAAGAGGCCGAAATGAAGAAGAAAAGAAAAACAAAAGAAAGTTAAAAAAGAATCCAAGAGGAAACTAGAGAAAAACACATTCTTGAGCAAAACAAGTTTGAAAAGCAAATCCCTACCAAGTGATGAAGATGGAAGCTTGAACTTGAAAAGGAAAATGAGAAGAGCAACTCCTCCTAAGGTGGTGTGATGGCTTCGGCCAAAGAGAAAGAAAAGCAAAGGAGATGTGTTTTGAGGAAGCTTGTGTTTGAGGTTTAGTGTTTAAGAGATTTGATGATGGTCTAAGGTTATGATATGGTGGATTGAAGTGGTGAGGTGATAATGTGAAGAGATGATGAAGATGAAGAGAAAGAACTCTTGGAACTTTGAGAGAAAAGAAAAGAACTAGCAAGATAACTCTAGAATTCTAAACTTAACAAATGCTTCAAGGTGCAACTGAGCTACCACAAGCATTGTAACGCCCCGATTTTCTGTTAGAGTGAAAATGACTAAAATGCCCCTGAGGTCATTTTCGGCCCGGAATTCAAGGAAAGCCGATCCGATAGTACTCAAAGGGCAAAGTCAATGTTGAAAGGGGATTAGATGACCTGTGTACCTTCCCGGGATCAAAAATCTCGTTTTTCGAGTTTTCGAGTCAAAATGACCAAAACGCCCCTGCGGTGTTTTACCCGTTTGCAAGTGCCGGATGAACCCGAAACTTCTCTAGATGATTTTAAAAGGCGTTTTTATGTAGACTATGACTTTAGTTTTGGTCTCGGAGGTCCCGGGCGAAATTAGTGCAAAATTACGGTTTTGCCCATAGTTTCGTGTTTTTACGCTTAATCACGTGATTAAGCAAACCTAAGCAATATTAGGCTCTAATCGAAGGTTAATTAATTTCCTTAATTAATCTTGAGTCAAAATAATTTATTAAAGTTGATTAGAACCTAAAAGTGCTTAATTACAACTTAAAATCATATTTTAATTTCAAGACTCCTAGTCATGGAATCTTGAATAGTGTTTTCTCTTTCCAATTCCTTAAATCATGGAATTGTGTTACACATTGTTTATTCATAAATGAGTTTAAAATTCTTTAATGATGTATGAGCACTCCTAATCTTGTCATAAAATCCCTAAACCTCATTCTTAGTTAGCTAAACTTAAGCTTAATTATTCCTAACCTTGTACCTAGGCTAATACACATTTAAACCTACCATTAACACACAATTAGATGATCAAAACCTCTCTCCCTCCATGCTATCTGGTTGGCCGAAGCTTCTCCCTCCCCATATGCATCACATGTTCAATTTTTCAACACTCCAAGGCCATACCTCAAGTCACATACACTATACCTTGTCATAACTTTCAATCAAGCTTGATTTTCCAAGTAAATAACTTATTAAAATAGCCCATTTTCTCCATTTATTTGTGGTTGGAAAAGTTCCAGCCATGCATTATTTTTAGAAGCCTAATTTCATCAAAAATTGATAGGAAATTAACTCACATCAAGCCATACTTTGTAGCATAGCTTCCATACTTCAAACCATGCTTGAATGACCTTGTGTAAGAGATATTTTCTCTTCCTTTCCCTCCAAGACCACACGAATTCTTCCTCTCCTCTTTGAGCCTTCATTTGTTTTCATTCTCTATAAATACCTTGCCTAGAAACACATGCAAACACCTTAGTTCATTTGGTAAGTTTCAAGTTTTCCTAAAGCTTTCTTGAGTTCTTTCTTTTTCTCTCAAGTTTCAAGAGAGTTCTTCCTTTCTTTTCATCTTCATCTTCTTCATCTCTTCATCTCTTCATCATCTCTCAACCTTGAAACACCACCCCATAGCCTTGAACCATCATCAAACCTCTCAAACACCACACCTCAAACACAACCTCACTTGAAACACAACTCCAACCTTCTTGCTTCCTCTTGGCCAAAACCATCAAGCACCAAGGAGGAGCTCATTATCTTGTTTTTCTTTTCAAAAGTTCAAGCTTTGTGTCTTCACTCTAGGTAGGGATTTGCTTTTCAAACTTGTTTTGCTCAAGAATGTGTTTTTCTCTAGTTTCCTCTTGGATTCTTTTTGAAACTTTCCTTTGTTTTTCTTTTCTTCTTCATTTCGGCCACTTGGCCTTGATCATAAGTATGATAGCTTGATGATGAGAGTTTCTAGATGATGACCTTGTGTTCATCTCAAAGAAACCTCTAAAGCTTGAGTTCCCTTTTCTTATAACTTCATCTATATGATATCTAGTTCACATGGTTTTTCAACTTAAGAAAATTAATCTAAGGATTTCTAAAAGCCCAAGCCTACCCTTGTCAACCTTAAAGTTAGCCGGCACATTCTAGAGATCTTTCTCTAGATAGGGGTTTTGGGTATTTAATAAAGAACTTGACTTAGTTTCACTTTTTTTTTCTTTTGTAAGGTTTTCGGTTTTGGTATTTTGATCCTTGAGATTTTGTTTGTTTTGTTTTGAAAGTTTATTTATCTTGAGCTTGATGATGATGTTCAAAAACTTCATGGTTCCTTTGAGAACTTGGTTCAAGAACTCTAAAGCTCTCTTTGTAATGAGATATGTGTTGGGTTGTTATCTTGTTAAAGTCTTGAATGAGCTTTAGCTAACCATAAAATGAACCTTGCATCATGTTTACTTTTATGTCTTGCACATCATGTTTATTTTCCTTGCTATCACTAAGTACCAAGATAATAAAAGAACTTGCATTATCATGTTTATATTTCAAGCTATGCATTAGCATGTTACATTTCAAGTCCTCACCTAAATATCAAAGATAATAATATGATGCATCTCATATTTATTTTATGCTCTCACTTTACTTTCTAACAAAAGCTAAAACAAGTGCATAAGTGTAACACCCTAATAGAACCCCACTATGCTTAAGTTCACATTTGGATTCTATTAGTTGTCACTTATGCCTTGCATTTATTTTCTTTTGAAATTAACTTAGAAAAATAGTGGAAGTTTTTTTTTTTTAAAATAAATTAATTTTTTTGAAAACTTAAGCCTGTAACGAGAAGTGAAATACATAGCGCTTTAATAGATAATAATCAAGTTACATTGCGCAGTTAATTAAATAAGCGGAATAAGAGACTAAGTGTAGAACTATTATTACATAAACTGGAATATAATCACTTAATACATAAGTCACAACAGGGCATATATCATACTGATAAGTTATTACAAATAACAATATAAGTTCTACTATTACTAATTGTTTCTCACAAACTATAATGTAAATAAAGCTCGGAATGCTCCTACTTAAAAGGTTTGAAATCTTTACGCGCTACCTCCTTTGTCAGCTACAGCTTCGTTGCTTTAGGTGGACACGTCTGTCTCTGGTAACGACAACGGAAAATAAACATAGGAATGAGAAATACATGATTTCTCAGTAGGAGTTCCTACTTGTACTAAAAGTGTCATCGTTGTCGTCCCAGTCACTTCGGGTTTATTATTGACGTGGTTGTCGAACTCACTCAAATTAATCAGGCTCTGAAAATAAACTTGTAATATAGAGCAACCTGAATCGTTTCCCAAGGAATTCGCAACGAACCAATTCGCTCAATTGAAAATAGCAAATGTAAACGAAACCGAGGTTTGTTCAATTTCAATAGCAAATGTATAACAGATAAAAGATAAAAACGAAATTAACAATTTAAAAGCAACCAACCCAGACTTGAGTTCCTAAAAATCCATCATTGGACCACTGAATTCGTGGTTGATCCTAAGCAAATCGGAATCCCTGCATTCAATTAGAAAAATGAAACTACTAGATGATCACCTAGCATTTTATCAAAAACTCGGCGTGTTCACTCATTCAACGTACAGTGCTCACTTAAACCCGTTTTGATTTTAAGCCCTTTCGATTAATCAACCTAAATGTTAAATCTAACATTCAACATTTCTTCCCTTAAATTATCCAGAATCGAAATATATAAGGGAAAAGAAAGAACGAACTCAATATGAGGCAAAAACGTCCTCTGGAATGGCGGAACTCAATTCATGGGTTGATCGATTAGCTCCTTAGCCAACCATGGCAGAAATGAAAAACCAAAAGGAAACTAAAGAGAAACTTGAACAGTGCGAAAATTTTAGAGAAAATAAGAGTTGGAATATGAAAAATCCCCAAAACACAACACACCCCTCTTCCTGTTTTCAGCTCTTAATAAAACAAAATAAAATAAAACGGTAGTCTCTCTGTTTTCCCACTCCTAAAATAAAATAAAATAAAAATAAAATAAAATAAACCGGTTCAAAGGACAAAAACCGGTCTAAGCAAAAACCGAAACTATGGTTTTGGTCCCATGCAACTCGTCAAAGATTTCATGACTGCTTTGTCCGAATTTGGCCTTTAATCGGGCACCTGAAACAAAAGTTATGATTAATTCCACTTAAAAGCCCAAAATCCAATTTAGACCGGAAACCAATAGTTAAACACTAAATAACCCCGAAATCATTATTCAATTGCAAAAATAAAGTGATAAAAAAAATCAATTATCAAATCCCCCCACACTTATCCTTTTACACTCCGGGGCAAAATTAAAAACACAACAAAACATAAAGACTCAAAGATAAAGACTAAAGCATAGACCTCTCCTTTCTAACAATTGTCAAGAATGCAAAATTTGGACAGAGAACACAAAACTTCAAAAGATCAACCAACCAATCATGACAAAAATTTCTTCATCTCAGATTACAAAACATGGCAATTTCAATTGATGATGCTAATCACGCAAGATGGCCTCTCAAGGCATGCTCTCAATCAACCTCTCAAGTGTATAGGGTAGTAAGTGTATCACTCAAATTCCACTCAACAAAACTGCCCTACCATAAGCTTGCTCAAATTCTAGTTCTCTACTACTCAAAACACATGCATACACAAATCAAGAGGACTTATTATTCAAGGTTGTAATGGGGCTATGGGCAAGGTATGGACAAGGAATGAAAGGCTAAGCACCCAAGAAATTTAGAAGAGCATTAGTCAAGTAACACCAAGGTTTGCTCAAAACCAACTAAGTAATGAAATGCACTTTACAAACAATTACTTTTTTTTTGGTTTGTTTTTTTTTTTTTTTTTTTAATAGAGAACAGTTCTATATTTCATAACAAAACAACGAGAACTAATACCAAATAACAATTTGGCATCAAATAGCTCCCCCCCACACTTAAATTGTTGCACACCTGGGCAACCCCCACATTTAAACATAAACACTAAGGTGCAACCAATGCTCAATAAATGTCCAAGGTGCGGAATAAAATGGTTTTACACTTAGGCTTGTAATGTGGCTAAGACAAGGATGGTAATTAAGAGCACAAAGGGGCTAACCAACGGGGATATAATACAAGGGAAGGCTATCTGGCCAAAGTGGTAACTAAAAGAAAGAAGGCCTCTATCATATTCATGCATACAAGTGAAAAATGCAGTTTCAAAAAGATTAAGAGCAAGTTCTAGAGAACAGAATCATGAGCAGAAGCACACAAGAAAGAAAGAATGCAGGAAATATATTCCATTCACACAGGTCCAAAATCTCACAAAGTCAATACCAACACATGTTCAGCATCACAAGATCAACTACCAAGTCAGATAATCCAAAAGTCAAGAAATTTAGTCCAACAAAATGATCTATCAAAAACAAAATATCTAAGTCCAATAATACTATGTACAACTCAACAATTATCAGAAGGAGGGTGCAAACTGCATTATTCCAAAATCCTTTTATTAACAGTCAAAGTTGAAATTAAAAGCTCAAAGAAAAAAAAAATAGAGAAAAGGGAAAGAAAACTCCCTTAAGGAGGATATGTAGCATCAGTGAGCTTAATATTTGTCTCCTCAGGTTGCTGCTGAGGTCCCTCATAAAAATGCTTCAGACGGTGTCCATTCACAGTGAAAATCCTCCTGGTTTGTTCATCACATAACTCTACTGCACCATAAGGAAAGACATTAGTAATCACAAAAGGGCCATCCCATCTTGATCGAAGTTTACCAGGCATAAATTTAAGATGGGAGTTAAATAAAAGAACTTTCTGGCCCACAACAAACTCTTTTCTCAGGATGTGCTTATCATGAAATGCCTTTGTCTTTTCTTTGTATAAACGTGAACTCTCATAGGCATCCAATCTAAGCTCTTCCAGCTCTTGCAACTGCAGTTTCCTCTCCACCCCTGACTTGGCCAAATCCATGTTGCACTGCTTAATGGCCCAATATGCCTGATGCTCCAACTCTACCGGAAGATGACATGCCTTACCAAAAACAAACCGAAAAGGAGACATCCCAATCGGAGTCTTGTATGCAGTTCGATATGCCCACAATGCATCATCTAGCCTCTTGCTCCAGTCTTTCCGGTTAGAGTTAACAGTTTTCTGAAGAATTTGCTTAATCTCTCTGTTCGAGATTTCAGCTTGGCCATTGGTCTGTGGATGGTATGCTGTGGCAACCTTGTGTATCACTCCATACTTTCGTAATAAAGCACCCATGCTTCGATTACAGAAATGAGAGCCCTGGTCACTGATAATAGCTCTAGGAACACCAAACCTGCAGAAAATGTTAGACCTGACAAAATCTACAACAACAGCAGAATCATCAGTCCGGGTGGCTTTTGCCTCAACCCATTTTGAAACATAATCAACAGCCAGCAATATGTAAGTAAAACCATGAGAAACAGGAAATGGACCCATAAAATCAATACCCCAGACATCAAAAACTTCACAAAATAGTATGGGTTGTTGAGGCATCTCATGCCTACGGGAAATACTCCCTGTTCGTTGACAGTTCTCACATGACTTACAAAACAGATGTGCATCATGAAACAAGGAAGGCCAAAATAAACCAAAATCTAGTACCTTCCTAGCAGTTCTTTGGGGTCCAAAGTGACCACCACAGGCAGAAGCATAGCAAAAATGCAAAATGGAATGAAACTCATTATCAGGTACACATCTCCTAATCACTTGGTCATTACAAAATCTCCATAAATAAGGGTCATCCCAAACATAGTATTTAGATTCACTTTTCAATTTCAGAGTCCGGGCCCTAGTGGAATCAGTAGGAAAAACACCAGCAACCAAATAATTTACCAAATCAGCATACCAGGGAAGCGTACCTTGTAGCTGTAAAAGCTGCTCATCAGGAAAATCATCCTGAATGGGAGAGAAGTCATAATGGTGAGTGACTCGACTCAAATGATCAGCTACCCAATTCTCTGCTCCACTTCTGTCCTTAATCTCAATGTCGAACTCTTGGAGTAACAACATCCACCGAATGAGTCGGGGCTTAGCATCTGGCTTCTTCAAAAGATACTTTAAGGCTGCATGGTCAGAAAAGACAGTAACTTTAGTATCTAGCAGATATGACCTAAATTTATCAAGTGCAAAAACAACAGCCAAAAGTTCTTTCTCAGTGGTTGTGTAATTGGGTCAAGCGTAATCCAAAGTCTTGGAGGCATAAGCAATGACATGAGGAGCCTTTTGACTCGTTGAGCAAGAACAGCACCAACAGCATAGTTGGAGGCATCACACATCACCAAATGGAAAAAGACCAATCTGGTGATCGATCACCGGAGTCGTGGTCGTGCAGCTTCAAATGGTTGAAGGTCGACTTACACTCATCATCAAACACAAAATCCGTGTCATCTTTGCAAAAGTTTAGTCAAGGGTCGGGCAATCTTGCTGAAGTTTTGGATGAAGCGCCGGTAGAATCCTGCATGACCAAGAAAAGAACGCACTTCCATACGTAAGCAGGTAAGGTAAAGTAGAAATAATATATATCTTAGCAGGATCTACCTCAATGCCTTTCCTAGATACAATGTGTCCCAAAACTATCCCTGACTCAACCATGAAATGACATTTCTCAAAATTCAACACAAGATTGGTCTCAATGCATTTATTCAAAACTCTAGCTAAATTACCCAAGCATGCATCAAAAGAAGACCCATAAACAGTAAAATCATCCATAAACACTTCCATGCAATCCTCTAAAAATTCAGAAAAGATACTTACCATGCACCGCTGGAAGGTTCCAGGTGCATTGCAGAGTCCAAAGGGCATCCGTCTGTATGCAAATGTTCCAAAGGGGCATGTGAAGGTAGTCTGCTCTTGATCTTCAGGCGCAATGTGGATTTGGAAGTAGCCTGAGTAGCCATCTAAGAAACAATAGTGAGATTTACCAGCCAACCGTTCCAACATTTGATCAATAAAGGGTAAAGGATAATGATCCTTGCGGGTGGCCTGGTTGAGCTTCTGTAGTCTATCACGGACTCTCCGGTATTTTGAGCTCTTGTGGGAATTAGCTCATTCTTCTGGTTGGCCACAACAGTCACTCCAGATTTTTTAGGAACTACAGGCCCAGGCTAACCCATTGGCTATCTGAGATGGGATAGATAATGCCAGCTTGCAAGAGCTTAGTCACTTCCTTCTTCACCACATCCAAAATAAGGGGATTCAGGCGCCTCTGAGGTTGTCTCACTGGCTTAGCACCTTCTTCCAATGAAATTCGATGCATGCACATGGAAGGGCTAATACCAACAATGTCAGCTAAGGTCCACCCAATCGCCTTCTTATTTGCCTTCAATAATCTCAGCAGTTGTTCTTCTTGATCAGGTAGAAGGTTCCTTGCCACAATGACTGGCAATTGCTCATTCTCCTCCAAGAAGGCATATTTCAAGTGATCAGGCAAAGATTTCAGCTCCAACTTAGGTGGTTGCTCAGTAGATGGAAGAAGGTTAGCAGATTGCACCAACTCTGCAACATGTGCATCATTTGAACCTGTAGTGCCTGAAAATAAATTCAAAAGATTCTTCACATTAAAATTATCAGCAACATCAACATCACTATGAAATGCATCACAAAAATTAGAAAAACATGAAAAATTAGTGCAAATAAGACACCATTCGTTGTCACTACAACCACACACAACAGTGTCATTAACAGATGCAAAATCTGGATAATCTGCACACAACTCAGCATAAGCATCATCAACCACATCATCAATCACATCAATGCACAAAACTGAATGCTCCTCTCTAGGGTGTTTCATGGCATCAAAAATATTAAAATGCACAATACTATCACCAAATTCCATGGAAAGAGTACCAGAATGCACATCTATCTTGGTCCTAGCTGTTTTCAAGAAAGGCCTCCCAAGAATAATCGGGGGTCCATTGCTAGGAGACTCACCTTCCATCTCTAAAATGTAAAAATCAACAGGGAATATCAATTCATTAACTCTAACCAGAACATCCTCAATCAAACCAGCAGGGTGAGCATTACTCCTATTAGCTAATCGAATGACAACACCAGTAGCACGCAAAGGACCAAGACCAAGAGAATTATAAACAGATTCAGGCATGACATTTATGGAAGCACCTAAGTCTAGCATGCAATCAGAAAATTTACAATTTCCAATAATGCAAGGAATAGTAAATGTCCCTGGATCTTTGCACTTCTTAGGCATGGGCTGGATGAGTGCTGACACATTTCGACTCAAGCTCACTCGCTCATTCCCTTGTAGTCGCCTCTTGTTGGTGCACAACTCCTTCAGAAATTTGGCATATTTGGGAATCTGCTTGATCGCATCTAAGAGAGGAATGTTGACTTCAACTTTTCTGAATGTCTCAAGGATCTCCTTCTCTTGTGCTTTCTCTGCTAACTTTTTGGATGGAATGGCTCTCTGAGGGAAAGGTAGAGGGATGGGAATTTCGGACTGATCACTGCCTTGATTCGGTGTTTCATTGCTCCCCTTTTCTGGGGTTGGTTCAGCTTCAGCAGCAGCTTGCTTGGGCTCCTCTAGTTGCTTTCCAGACCTTAGGGATATAGCACTGACATTCCCCTTCGGATTGGGAATTGTCTGGGAAGGAAGAGAGCTACTGGATCCCTGGGGTTACAGTTGGTTCAATGAAGTTGCTAATTGCCCAATTTGAGTTTGCAAATTCTAAATTGAAGATTCTGTTCTTTGCTGGAATTGCAAACTGTTTGTTGCAAGCTGCTTCACCAAATCTTCCAATGAGGGACCACTACTGCTAGTCTGTTGTTGCACTGGTGGTGGAGGTACAGACTGTTGGACATTCTGCCTTTACTGTGCATAATTCTGCCTCTGCTGGTACTGCTGGTTCTGGTTCCACCTGAAATTTGGATGATCTCTCCAGCCAGGATTGAAAGTATTGGAATACGGATTATCTTTCTTTTCATTCTTTGCGTCTTGTGGTTTTCTAGGAAAAACTCCTACAGCAGCTACTGATTGGTCTTGAGAGTTGCTTTCTTGTAAAACATCTGTGGACTGGAGTGGATCATAGGGAGTGGGAGCCTGCACTGTTTGTGTCACTGCCAACTGCCTTACCAATGAGGTCAATTCATCTAGTCTGTTTTCCAGTCTCTGGTGGTCTGTACTGGACACTACTGCTGGTTTCTAGGCACTATGTTGTTGGGCTGGGGGTGCTTGAATTGAGAACACTGACCCACTGCTGTTTGCTCTAGTGCCAAATTGCTGAGAATTAGCTGCCATGTTTGCTATCAATTGTCTGGCAGCAGCAGGTGTCTTATCAACCAAAGCTCCACCACTAGCTGCATCCACCATATTTCTGTCCATGGGCAGCAAGCCCTCATAGAAATATACTATCAGTAACTGGTCAGCTATCTGGTGGTGTGGACAACTCGAACATAGCCTCTTGAACCTCTCCCAATATTCATGCAAATTCTCTCCATTCACTTGCCTTATCCCACATATCTCTTTTCTGATTGCAGTGGCTCTTGAGGCTGGGAAAAATTTCTCCAGAAACAATCTCTTCATGTCATTCCAGCTTGTAATAGATGAGGGTTGGAGGTAATACAACCAGTCTTTAGCTCCACCATCTAGAGAGAAAGGAAAAGCTCTTAATTTAATCTGTTCCTCATCAATTCCTTGCGGCTTCATTGTGCTGCAAACCACATGGAACTCCTTCAAATGCTTATGTGGATCCTCACCTGCAAGACCATGAAACTTCGGAAGCAAATGGATAAGACCAGATTTAAGTTCAAAGTCAGCTTCAAGATTAGGATATTGGATGCATAAAGGCTGATAATTAACATCAGGTGCAGCCAATTCCTTCAATGTCCGATTTTCCATGTTATCAGAGGAATGAAAACTAACAGATGCAATAGAATGGGAATCAGAATCAGAATCAGTATGCTCAAAATGCTCAGTATCAATTGTATGACTTAGCCTAGAAACCCTTTGAGCAGCATGCAATGTTCTCTCTATCTCAGGATCAAAAGCTAACAGGTCATTACTACTACTCCTAGTCATACAGCAGCATAAGGAAAACTAGGCAGAAACATGAAATAAACCAAAATAAAATCTAAAACACTATCAAATGAATTTTAAAAATTAAACAAACACCACAGCAAAATTATAAAATGTATTTATGATTTTCTGTAATTTTTTGATGATTTTTAAAAATCATGAAATTGAAAAAAAATTAAAAAAAGTGGTCTAAACGATGGAATTTTTCTCAGCTCCTGACCAATTTTCAGAGCAATCGGAGATAGTTGACAGAAACCAAAAAAAATACAGCAACAAAAAGAAACCGAAGAAAAAATAATAATAATAAAAAATAAGCAACTAAGCTATGCTATGCAACATGTGATATGATGAAAATTTGACGTCAAATAAGCTATGCTATGCTATGCAACTAAGCAAATAAGCAATCAAGGTCAGAGGACAATGCGAATTCCCCGGCAACGGTGCCAAAATTTGACGTGGTTGTCGAACTCACTCAAATTAATCAGGCTCTGAAAATAAACTTGTAATATAGAGCAACCTGAATCGTTTCCCAAGGAATTCGTAACGAACCAATTCGCTCGATTGAAAATAGCAAATGTAAACGAAACCTGGTTTGTTCAATTTCAATAGCAACAGATAACGGATAAAAGATAAAAACGAAATTAACAATTTAAAAGCAACCAACCCAGACTTGAGTTCCTAAAAATCCATCATTGGACCACTGAATTCGTGGTTGATCCTAAGCAAATCGGAATCCCTGCATTCAATTAGAAAAACGAAACTACTAGATGATCACTTAGCATTTTATCAAAAACTCGGCGTGTTCACTCATTCAACGTACAGTGCTCACTTAAACCCGTTTTGATTTTAAGCCCTTTCGATTAATCAACCTAAATGTTAAATCTAACATTCAACATTTCTTCCTTAAATTATCCGTAATCGAAATATATAAGGGAAAAGAAAGAACGAACTCAATATGAGGCAAAAACGTCCTCTGGAATGGCGGAACTCAATTCGTGGGTTGATCGATTAGCTCCTTAGCCAACCATGGCAAAAATGAAAAACCGAAAAGAAAATAAAGAGAAACTTGAACAGTGCGAAAATTTTAGAGAAAATAAGAGTTGGAATATGAAAAATCCCCAAAACACAACACACCCCTCTTCCTGTTTTCAGCTCTTAATAAAACAAAATAAAATAAAACGGTAGTCTCTCTGTTTTCCCACTCCTAAAATAAAATAAAATAAAAATAAAATAAAATAAACCGGTTCAAAGGACAAAAACCGGTCCAAGCAAAAACCGAAACTATGGTTTTGGTCCCATGCAACTCTGCTTCAGTATTTCATGACTGCTTTGTCCGAATTTGGCCTTTAATCGGGCACCTGAAACAAAAGTTATGATTAATTCCACTTAAAAGCCCAAAATCCAATTTAGACCGGAAACCAATAGTTAAACACTAAATAACCCCGAAATCATTATTCAATTGCAAAAATAAAGTGATAAAAAAAATTAATTATCAATTATAAAAAGGTGAACAGGTAAGGATTCAATTATCAAACTTTCACAAACGTGATTAGCCGAAGTGCAGTTACTTTTAAACTAATCTTGAACATTAGCAGAAATATCCATTCAGTATTTCATCAAGCATACATATAAGCATATCATGTAAAACCAATAATAAGCAATAATCATTTAGGAGCTGCATGCATTTCATGATTACTTATCCTCAACATTCACTTGTTTAGTGATCATCATCTTTCATTTATTTCATCAACATATTTCTTAATTACTCACGGGATGAATGCATCAATGCCTTAGACCACCCTAAAAGGGTAATGAGCTCATACCGTGGCCGTCGCCACAACCTTTTGGTTTTCTTTCTGTTGCCATGATCTCAACGGTTTAGGGGGTTAAGCCGTGAGTTTAGCTCAAGTCCACTTTTCCAGACTATCATTGCTACTTTTTCAGGTTTTTCTTTTATTCTTACTGAGTGAAATCGTCAATACCTTAATCCTCAAAGACGATTAAGGAGTGAGTTGGTCTATTTATTATTTCATTTGAAACATGAATGTATGCACATTAATAAATCATGGCATAGTAAATCATTTTATCATTATCATTTCATATCTCATCAATACATTCACATTTTTGTATATCACTTCATATAACATAGACAATATCATGTAAATCTCATAGTAAAAATTCTCATAGATAATTCATATTAAGCAACCAAAGTTATCAAGTTAGGTCTCTAGTGTTCCTAATAGGTTATGGATATCTTGGTATTATTTTTTCCTCTTAGTATTTCCATTAATACATTAATACCCTTTAAGATATTTTTAGAGGTTCTTTATATATTTTTATTATGACTTTTATATATATCTCCTGAAGATTATTATTCTACTTAAATCCTTAAAATTATCTCTTTACAAGACTTGAATCTTTTATTTAGAGTTCTGACATCTTTTAGAATAAAATTTGTAGCACTAACATCTTAGATTAGTGTAAATCAACTGTAAATTGTGCATAGTAGGATTCCCAGGAAAGAGAGGTGGGTCACAATGGACACACTTAAATACCAAGTCTTTCCTTAGCCAGAACCTTTCCAAATTGCACTTTCACAGTATCACGCTACCTTCAAGACTTTCTAAGCACACTGTCCCGAAAATATATCTCTCATTCTGTATTTTCGTGGTGTAAAAATTTATGCATAGCATACATAAGTGTGTTTGTAGATGTGTTAGCTTTTCCACAAAGTTGAAATAAGTCCATTTGCATTTTTCTAGAGTGAGTTACACCTATTTTACTACTACAAGGTCAGATTAAGAGTTTCAGTCTTAGGCTCTACTTTAAAAATTTATATCTTGGGCTGGGAAATTCCGTTTTAGGTGATTCTTTTTGGAGAGTGTTCTACAATGAGTCTAGTTTATAATAAAAATATTTTCATTTCGAGATCCTTCATATTTTTTATGAACACTAATTTTCGAAGTAACTACTGCCAGAAATAACTAGAAATTCCAGCACATGCCATGTTCATGTCTTAAGTTATCTTTATTAACTCAAGTTTCACATACAATCTTTTAAGTTATATTTGAGTTTGATAACATCATAAAAGTACTCATATCAGAATAGAACATGTTGTGTTTTCTAAAAATATAATTATTCAAAAGTTTTGACAATAACTCAAGTTTGAGGCATTCTATCTATGAGCAAAGTTAGAAGCCAACAATACTTGAACAAATAAAGAAGAAACTCCTACCTCTTGTGTAGGGTCTAAAAAGGGTCCTTCTCTTCTTCCTTAAGCTTTGAACAAGAGTCTTTGGAGTGGATGACCCTCATTGAATCTTGGCTCTAGAACTTGAGTGCTTAAGAAAATATTTCTCACTAGAGTTAAAGATTGTAACTCTTGTGAGGGCTAGTGAAAGTTTGGACTTAGGATTTAAGTGTTTGGATGAAGTTTAGAGGATCGAGAGAAGTCTTTGAAGAACATAAGAAGAATGATAGAATAAGAAAGAAAGAACACTTAGGGAGTTTCTGAATTGAAGAGAGTTTGAGGAGTATTTGTAGTGGAAAGATTAAAGAAAAAATAGAAGAAGGAAAGCACTTGGAGCATGATTTATGGAAACATGTTGGCTGAATTTTGGGATGAAAATGCTCCTTGTTTTGTGCAAACATTTTTCCATGCTTTATGCAAACATGTTGGATGAAAATGCTCCATGTTTTGTGCAAACATGTTTCCATGTTTTGTGCAATTGGATGAAAATGCTCCATGTCTTGTGCAAAGATGTTAGTGGAGATTTTCTAACCTTTAGTGCATGTATGTGATTCAGAAATGTGTATGATGTATGTGGTTAAATTATTGTGTTATCATCTTAATCCAATGGCTTAGATTTATTCTTGTTTAAAAACATGTGTAGGGATTTGTGCAAATGGCATTGTAGTAATTTCTTTAACTAAGACAAGGATATTTTTGTAATTAGACAATGATAGTGGTATTCTTGTAATTCCATTCATAGAGTAAGGGTATCTTCGTCATTTAATAAGGCAAGGGTAGTTTGATAATTTCCTTTACATAGCAAGGGCATTTTCGTAATTTCCACTAAGTGATGGCATTTTCGTAATTCTTTGCATTTTTCTCTAGACATTTTTAAGTAGTCTATTTGTTGTGTTTCATAACATTTGTCCAGATTCTCTTGGTTTTGCTATTGCTAATTAAGATTAATATTTATTTTAGTTATAAATTTGGGGATGTTACAATAAGCATGTTCATCTTTATGCCATCACTTTAATGAACCTAGAGCTCAAGGACTTGCCCATTGTGGTCTCAAACAAAGGTCTAAAATATTTATTTTCCATAGTTGAGATTTCGGCCTTAAGAGGTTTTAAGGTTTCCAAGTATTGAAAATTATGTTTTATAATTTTCCTAAGCTTATATGAGTATAAGAAATATGTAGAATTAAGTTTTATGAATTTAGGATCTCTTGAGATGAAAATGATTTAGCCACTGCCCTCTTAAGCATTCTTATGATTTTGAAAGATAAAACTGTTTATAAATGAGTTTTGAAAATTCTAAAAAGGTTCCAAGAGAAACTAGTATTCTATGTGCTTGAAAAATTATGTTCTATGCCTTTTATGGAGATGCACATTTCGGTTCTGCCTTGCTACTTATTTGCCACTGTATGTGCTGTTTTAATGATGATAATATGCTTATGTTTGAGTAAAAATAATGTCAAGACTCATATGTGGAAGATGAGATAAGTTAGAAACTAGAACAGAATTAATTTGAGAGTTCTAGATCCTTTAATGTTTGAAATTTCTGGATTTTGTCCAGCAAGGTTTAGTAATGCTAATCATGGATTTAAATTAGTTTAAATGTGTAGGAATGCCTCATAAATGGTTTAGGACTTGATCTTGAAGCCTTAGGAACAAACCGAACTTAGAAAGGGTCACTGTTGTGACTCCTAGGGACCCGTAAAGTTAGGATTATAAAATCTGCATCCTTGAGGTTTAAAGATATTCTTGATCATAGTGTGAGGTGAGAAATACTTAGTCATAACCTCATAGGTACCCAAGAGATTAGGTTTGATGATTAATAACTTAGAACGTGAGTTAAGGACCTTAAGGGTCAATGCATAAGACATTAAGAAGTCCTGAGTGTTTATGATGCTTAAATTATGTAAATATGATGAGATGCTAGAAATGTTTGTATGTTGTAACTTCCCGATTTTTCTGTTAGAGTGAAAATGACCAAAATGCCCCTGAGGTAATTTTCAGCCCGGAATTCGAGGAAAGCCGGTTCGGCAGTACTCGAAGGGCAAACTCAATGTTGGAAGGGGATTAGATGGCTTGTATACCTTCCCGGGATCGAAAATCTCGTTTTTCGAGTTTTCGGGTCAAAATGACCAAAACGCCCCTGCAGTGTTTTACCCGTTTGCAAGTGCCGGATGAACCCAAAACTTCTCCAGATGATTTTAAAAGGCGTTTTTATGTAGACTGTGACTTTAGTTTTGGTCCCGGAGGTCCCGGGCGAAATTAGTGCAAAATTATGGTTTTGCCCCTAGTTTCGTGTTTTTACGCTTAATCACGTGATTAAGCAAACCTAAGCAATATTAGGCTCTAATCGAAGGTTAATTAATTTCCTTAATTAATCTTGAGTCAAAATAATTTATTAAAGTTGATTAGAACCTAAAAGTGCTTAATTACAACTTAAAATCATATTTTAATTTCAAGACTCCTAGTCATAGAATCTTGAATAGTGTTTTCTTTTTCCAATTCCTTAAATCATGGAATTGTGTTACACATTGTTTATTCATAAATGAGTTTAAAAATCTTTAATGATATATGAGCACTCCTAATCTTGTCATAAAGTCCTTAAAACACATTCTTAGCTACCTAAACTTAAGCTTAATTGTTCCTAACCTTATACCTAAGCTAATACGCATTTAAACCTACCATTAACACCTAATTAAATGGTCAAAACTCACCCCCTCTCTGCTGCCCAAGCCCTGGCCGAAGCTGTCCCTCCCCATTATGTATCACATGTTCAATTTTTCAACACTCCAAGGCCATACCTCAAGTCACATACACTATACCTTGTCATAACTTTCAATCAAGCTTGATTTTCCAAGTAAATAACTAATTAAAATAGCCCATTTTCTCCATTTATTTGTGGCTGGAAAAGTTCCAACCATGCATTGTTTCTAGAAGCCTAATTTCATCAAAAATTGATAGGAAATTAACTCACATCAAGCCATACTTTGTAGCATAGCTTCCATACTTCAAACCATGCTTCTATGACACAATCAAAGAGATATTTTCCTCTCCCTTTTCCCTCCAAGACCACACGGCCACTCCTCCCCTTGGTGAGCCCCATGGTTTTGTTTTTCTATAAATAGGATGCTTGTGATAGCTTAGTTGCACTTGGAAGCATTTGCTAAGTTTAGAATTCTAGAGTTGTCTTGCTAGTTCTTTTCTTGTCTCTCAAAATTCCAAGAGAGTTCTTCCTTTCTTTTCATCTTCATCTTCATCCTCTCTTCATCTCATCATCATCTCTCAACCTTGAAACACCACCCCATAGCCTTGAAACATCATCAAACCTCTCAAACACCACACCTCAAACACAAACTCACTTGAAACACAACTCTAACCTTCTTGTTTCCTCTTGGCAGAAACCTTCAAGCCCCAAGGAGGAGCTCATCATCTTGTTTTTCTTTTCAAAAGTTCAAGCTTTGTGTCTTCACTCTAGGTAGGAGTGTTTTTCTAAACTTTGTTTCTTGAAAAATGAGTTTCTCTAGCTTTCTCTTGGATTTCTTTTGAAACTTTTCTTTGGTACTTTTCTTTCTTGAGATTTCGGTCATGAGGCCTTGATGAGCACATGATAGCTCAATGATGAGGACTCCTAGATGATGACTATGTGTCCATCTCAAAGGAACCTCTAGAGCTTGAGGTTTTACTTTCTTTGAGTTGCAACTCCACTTTCTAACTCAAACATGATTTTTACTCAAGAACACATTTTCTTTTCTTGGTATTTTGATTTCAGTTCTTTGTTTCCTTTTCTTTAATATTTCGGTTTTCCATTTCCTTTTTGATCTTTGAGGTTTTGTTTGTTTAAAAAATTTTGTTTTCTTTGAGCTTGATGATGATGTTTAAGAACCTCATAGTTCCTTGAGAACTTGGTTCAAGAACTCTAAAGCTCTCTTTGTAATAAGATATATGTTGGGTTGTTACTTTGTTAAAGTTTTGAAGGAGCTCTAGCTAAACATAAAATGAACCTTGCATCATGTTTATTTTATGCTTTGCATATCATGTTTACTTCCTTGCTATCACTAAATACCAAGATAATGAATAAACTTGCATTATTATGTTTATATTTCAAGCTATGCATTATCATGTTTATATTTCAAGTTCTCACTAAATATCAAAGATAATAATATGTTGCACCTCATATTTATTTTAGTCT
This sequence comes from Dalbergia cultrata, assembly GCA_031216105.1. Lineage (NCBI taxonomy): Eukaryota > Viridiplantae > Streptophyta > Magnoliopsida > Fabales > Fabaceae > Dalbergia > Dalbergia cultrata. The sequence continues at coordinate 24,632,245 of CM062352.1, read as the reverse complement.
ATCACTTTACTTTCTAATGGAACCTAAAATGAGTGCATGAGCATGTTTATTTTTATGTCATCACTTAAATGAACCTAGAGCTCAAAGACTTGCCCATTGTTGTCTCAAACAAAGGGCTAAAAATATTTATTTCCTTTGGTTCATATTTCGGCCCTAAGGGGTCTTGGTGTTTCTAAGTATTGAAAACTATGTTTTATAATTTTTCCAAGCTTTTATGAGTTTAAGGAATGCATAGAACTAAGTTTTATGAATTTAGAACCTCTTGAGACAAGTTTGATCTAGCTACTTCCCTCATAAATATTTTGATGATTTTAGATGTTAAAAATATTTATAAATGAGTTTTGAAAGTTTTAAAAAGGTTCCAAGAGAAACTAGTATTTTATGTGCTTTAGAAAATGTGTTTGATGCCTCTAAATGGAGATGTTTGTTTCGGTTCTGCCTTGCTATGTTTTGCCACTGTATGAGCTGTTTTAATGGTGATAATATGCTTATGTTTGAGTATAATTAATGTTGAGGCTCATATGTGAAAGATAAGAGAAGTTAGAAACTAGAAAAGAATTAATTTGAGAGTTTTAGATCCCTTAATGTTTGAATTTTCTAGATTCTATCCAGCAAGGTTTAGTAATGCTAATCATGGATTTAAATTAGTTTAAATGTGTAGGAATGACTCATAAATGGTTTAGGACTTGATCTTGGTACCTTAGGAGCAAACTGGACTTAGAAAGGGTCATTGTTGTGACTCCTAGGTACCCGTAAAGTTAGGATTATGACTTATGTATTCTTGAGGTTTAGAGATGTTCTTGACCATAGTGTGAGGTGAGAAAGACTTAGTTATAACCTTATAAGTCCCCGAGAGATTAGGTTTGATGACTTATAACTTAGAATGTGTGTTGAGGACCGTAAGGGTCAATGCATAAGACACTAAAAAGTTGTTAATGCTATGATGTGTTGTATAATGCAATGGTATGATAAGATGTGTTTGATGCATGAGAAAATGATTGATTAAAATGTTAAAGTTTATCATAGCATGAGTTTTCATGAGAACATGTTGTGTGAATTAGCTTGTGGCAGTTTGAAGGAAATTCGGTTTAACAGCTGCTATGCTGCCGAATTTCCGTCAAACCTTAAACGGTTGAAAGAAATGTTTATGAGTACCATATAAGTTGAAAACCCTGGGTGACACCAGTTCGGCCGAGCACCCCCAGGAGATTTTTATGTGACAAAGCACTGAGATGCGCTTCCCCCGAGGAGGTGCCAGTTCGGCCGAGTACCCCCGGGAGGAGACAAATCCGTGAAGATATGAGTAGATGCAGCCTACCAAAGCAGACAAATTGCGAGGCCATGCGTGGCTAGCAAAGCGTTTCAAAGAGGGTAATCCCAGAGAGAGATAATCCCTGCCCCCTATCCGTACTTGCGAGTCGGGATTATTATTTATGTTTCACTTATTCAAGATAATAAGCAAGAGCTAGTGACGACTAGCTGAGGTATGAGTTCATAACCTAGTTATTATTTTTAGGGTGGCTTATATGCTAAAGTACCATGATTGATGTCACGAAGTTAAGGAATGAATCACTTGAAAGTTATATGCCCTCATGCCACATGATTTATGTTTATGTGCTTTGATATGTTATCTTATATGTTCGAGTATTGACATGCATCCATGATATAACATGTTGCATTCATAACATCAAGATGCATGCTAAAAAGAATGGACCTTGGATAATTAGTTTGGAAAACCCTAAATTGAACCTTATATGCATGATCACTATTTTATAATTAAACCCAAGGTTCCTGAGGATGTGTACGATGTAACCCTAGGATAGGAGACTCCTACTGAGATTTCTTTAGCAAGATTTATCACTCCTCTCTCTCTTTCCTTTCGTCACATCTTCAGAGAGCGATGGCGACGTTCGTGCTTTTCAATGACACGCCAGTATGGGAGATACACTTCGACCCAAACCATCGTTCATATCACTTTGAGGGTCGATGTGCCATTCGTGTTTTTGTGTACATGGGACGACCTTTCGCTTATCCAGTTTCGAGCTACCAGTTCACTCCTACTGCGCCTTTTGGTAGTGACGACATGATCTTCGAGCGCACCCACCTGCGTGAGGAGCAGTTGCGACGTGCCCATACCTCTGCCTCCACCGTCCGAGACTTCCCAGAGTACATACCTCGTTCGAGGAGATCCGAGACTGACCCATCCGAGGATTGGCCGACGCATGTTCCTTCGGAGGGTTCAGCCCCTTTTCCCCGATCCCGACGTATGGGGAGTGAGGAGACTGTGGTGCAGCCGCGCCTGGCAAGGAGAGACGAGATGCGTCCGCATCAAGGAGCCCACGTTCAGCCACCTCGTGTGCCTTTCACGTTGCATTGGGCTATTCAGGAGGAGTTAGAGCATTTCCCCGGCTACTTGCCTCCATCACCTGTGGATTCCCGTCGCCACTAGACTCCATTGGAGAGCTTTCGAGTACCCGAGCTTCACGAGGATCTTCCCTTTGGCCGTACCTTTTGGCAGGAGATGTAGTTTAGTGCTCGTAGCATAGTAGGAGGGTAGTATTTTGGGTTTTTATCCTTACGTTGTACCATGTACTTTGCTATCTGTTGTATTTCCTTTTTCCGTTGTATTCCAAGCTCTGCCCATTTCTATAAGGGTATGACTAGTTATGTACTTTAGCTACTTTATTATTAATGAAATGTTTCTGTCATCTTCATGATCTATGTTCTTCTGATGTATGATTGATTTTACATGGTTGTTTATGATCGTTACGCGTGCTTTACGTTTCTGTCATTCGATTAGTTAAGCTCGCGGCTCTCACTTTGTTTTATGTTTTCAAAAAAAAAATTTCCCGTAATTTTCGCTAAGTATTTTAATGAAAGAATGAGACTATGAAGTAATAGCCTAATGTTTAACCTAATGTGTTCTAGAAAGTTGGGTTAAAAATTAGGGTGTTACATTATGGTATCAGAGCAGTTCGATTCTCACGGAGCCTGAGGATTGGACTGACCGTGCTTTATAAGCATGATGCGATAGTTATGTCATGTGTAGTGCTTGATAGAGACAAGCTATAGGACTAGAAATGCATGACTTCTGTTGCTTGCAAGTGCCATGGTAGCTAGCCCATTTTGCATGAATATTGAGCCTGATCAACTTGATGTTCATTGTTTCATGTGTTTAGGCACCAATGGCACCGCGACGACAGCCTAGGACTACGCCCGAGGCTGACCAAGACAATGCGACTGCTGCTGCTGTTCGTAGAATGGCACAAGCCATGGAACGGATGTTCGACCGGATGGATCAACAAGTGAATGTTGTTCCTATTCCCCCTCCTCCCCCTGCTGCTGAGACAGTGGAACAAGCCCGCTTCAGCGAGTTTCGCAAGGCGAACCCGCTGGTATTCCGAGGGGTAATGGACCCTGACAAAGCTGATGAGTGGATCAAGGACATGGAGAAGATCTACTCTATGGTTGCCTGCTCGGAGGAGCAGAAGGTCACCTTTGCTGCCTTTATGATGAAGTCAGATGCCGAGTTCTGGTGGAACGACACGAAGCACCTGCTAAAAGCTTCTGGAACTCCCATTGATTGGGAGCTGTTCAAGCCCTACTTCTATGAGAAGTACTTCCCGGAGTCTGTGAAGAATGCAAAGGACATCGAGTTCATGCAGTTGACCCAGGGAGGGTCTACTGTTGCCTAGTACACTGCAAAGTTCGAGGAACTGATCAAGTTTTCTCGGGTGTTTCAAGGAAACCCGATAAGGTTTGGAAATGCGTCAAGTATGAGGCCGGTCTGAAGGCGGAAATGAACTACGCCGTGGCCCATATGGAGATCAGAGACTTCCCAACTCTGGTTGTAACGCCCCGATTTTTCTGTTAGAGTGAAAATGACCAAAATGCCCCTGAGGTCATTTTCAGCTCGGAATTCGAGGAAAGCCGGTTCGGCAGTACTCGAAGGGCAAACTCAATGTTGGAAGGGGATTAGATAACTTGTGTACCTTCCCGAGATCGAAAATCTCATTTTTCGAGTTTTCAGGTCAAAATGACCAAAACGCCCCTGCGGTGTTTTACCCATTTGCAAGTGCCGGATGAAGCCGAAACTTCTCCAAATGATTTTAAAAGGCGTTTTTACGTTGACTGTGACTTTAGTTTTTGTCCCGGAGGTCCCGGGCGAAATTAGTGCAAAATTACGGTTTTGCCCCTAGTTTCGTGTTTTTACGCTTAATCGCGTGATTAAGCAAACCTAAGCAATATTGGGCTCTAATCGAAGGTTAATTAATTTCCTTAATTAATCTTGAGTCAAATTAATTTATTAAAGTTGATTAGAACCTAAAAGTGCTTAATTACAACTCAAAATCATATTTTAATTTCAAGACTCCTAGTCATGGAATCTTGAATAGTGTTTTCTCTTTCCGATTCCTTAAATAATGGAATTGTGTTACACATTGTTTATTCATAAATGAGTTTAAAATTCTTTAATGATGTATGAGCACTCCTAATCTTGTCAAAAAATCCTTAAAACACATTCTTAGTTACCTAAACTTAAGTTTAATTACTCCTAACCTTGTACCTAAGCTAACCTACACTTAAACCCACCATTAACATCCAATTACATAATCAAATCATCCTCCCCACTCAGCTGCTAGGTCTGGCCGAAGCTGCCCCTCCCCATTATGCATCACATGTTCAATTTTTTAACACTCCTAGGCCATACCTCAAGTCACATACACTATACCTTGTCATAACTTTCAATCAAGCTTGATTTTCCAAGCAAATAACTAATTAAAATAGCCCATTTTCTCCATTTATTTGTGGCTGGAAAAGTTCTAGCTATGCATTGTTTCTAGAAGCCTAATTTCATACAACTTTGATAGGAAATTAACTCACATCAAGTCATACTTTGTAGCATAGCTTCCATGCTTCAAACCATGCTTGAATGACCATGTGTAAGAGATATTTTCCTCTCCCTTTTCCGTCCAATACCACACGACCACTCCTCCCCTTGGTGAGCCCCATGGTTTTGTTTTTCTATAAATAGAATGCTTGTGATAGCCTTGTTGCACCTTGAAGCATTTGCTAAGTTTAGAGTTTTAGAGTTGTCTTACTAAGTTTTTCTTTTCTCTCAAAGTTTCAAAAGTGTTCTTCCTTTCTTTGCATCTTCATCTTCTTCATCTCTTCATCTCATCATCATCTCTTAACACCACCCCAAAGCCTTGAACCATCATCAAACCTCTCAAACACCACACCTCAAACACAACTTCACCCAAAACATATTTCCTTTCTTTTCCTTCCTCTTTGGCCGAATCATCACCACCATCCTAGGAGGTGTTGCTCATCTCATTTCCATCTTCAAGTCCAAGCTTTTACGTTCATCACAAGGTAGGGATTTGTTTTCAAACTTTGTTTTGCTCAAGAAAGTGTTTTTCTCCAGTTTCCTCTTGGATTCTTTTTTAACTTTCCCTTGTTTTTCCTTTTCTTTTCATTTCGGCCTCTAGGCCTTGTTATGAGCATGATAGCTTGATGATGAGAGTTTCTAGATGATGACATTGTGTTCATCTCAAAGAAACCTCTAAAGCTTGAGTTTTCCTTTCCTTATGACTTCATCTATATGATATCTAGCTCACATGGTTTTTCAACTTAAGAAAATTAATCTAAGGGTTTCTAAAAGCCCAAGCCTACCCTTGTCAACCTTAAAGTTGGCCGGCACGTTCTAGAGATTTTTCTCTAGATAGGGGTTTTGGGTATTTAATAAAGAACTTGACTTAGTTTCACTTTCTTTTTCTTTTGTAAGACTTTCAGTTTTGGTGTTTTGAACTTTGAGATATTGTATTGGGTTGTTATCTTGTTAAAGTCTTGAATGAGCTCTAGTTAATCATAAAATAAACCTTGCATCATGTTTACTTTATGCTTTGCATATCATGTTTACTTCCTTGCTATCACTAAATACCAAGACAATGAATGAACTTGCATTATCATGTTTATATTTCAAGATCTCACTTAATACCAAGATAATAATGAGTTGCATTCATATTTACTTTGTGCTATCACTTTACTTTCTAATGGAACCTAAAATAAGTGCATAAGCATGTTTATTTTTATGTCATCACCTAAATGAACCTAGAGCTCAAAGACTTGCCCATTGTTGTCTCAACAAAGGTCTAACAATATGTATTTTCTTTGGTTCATATTTCGCCCCCAAGAGGGCTTGAAGTTTCTAAGTATTTGAGACTATGTTTTATAATTTTTCCAAGCTTATATTAGTTTAAGGAATGCATAGAACTAAGTTTTATGAATTTAGGACCTCTTGAGATAAAGATAAATTGGTCACTGCCCTCTTAAATATTCTTATGATTTTAGATGTTAAAATTGTTTATAAATGAGTTTTGAAAGTTTAAAAAGAGTTCCAAGAGAAACTAGTATTTTATGTGCTTTAGAAATTATGTTTTATGCCTTTTATGGAGAAGTATATTTTCGGTTCTTCCTTGCTCTTTGCTTCCACTGTATGTGCTATTTTGATGATGATAATGTGCCTATGTTTGAGTAAAAATAATGTTAAGACTCATATGTGAAAGATAGGATAAGTTAGGAACTAGAAAATAATTAATTTGAGAATTCTAGATCCTTTAAATATGTAATTTTCTGGATTCTGTCCAGCAAGGTTTAGATTTAATAATAATGGTTTTTAATTATTTTGAATGAGTAGGAATGACTCATAATTGGTTTAGGACTTAATCTTGAAGCCTTAGGAGCAAACCGAACTTAGAAAGGGTCCTCGTTGTGATTTCTAGGTACCCGTAAAGTTAGGATTTCAAATTCCGCACCCTTGAGGTTTAGAGATGTTCTCGACCATAGTGTGAGGTGAGAAATACTTAGTTATAACCTCATAGGTTCCCAAGAGACTAGGTTTTGATGATCAATAACTTAGAATGCGAGTTAAGGACTTTAAGGGTCTAAACCGTAATTTCTAGAACCCCATAATCACCCAAATATAAAGCTGTCCAAATCTGCATTGGATAGGTCCTTGAGCATAAAAATTAGTAAAACTTATTAGTTGTGAACCTATAGGTGTGTAAGAGGTTAAGGATAATACTAGAGCAATTAGTTTACAAGTTTAAGACTCAAAAGAACCAAAGCATAAAATACTATGGGTTTATAACATAATAAGCTTGTAAGTTTGTATGAATAAGATATGTTTATGTGATGATGCATATGCTATGAAAAAGTTTTATGTGAAAATAGGTCATAGTTTTATATATGATTATATGATGAGATGCATACTATGAGAAAGATTTAATGATGAATAATGATATACCTGTGAATTAACACTTTATGAGAACTTAAATGTGACACAACACTGAGACGCTTTCTTGGGTGACACCGGTTTAGCCGAGCACCCCCAAGAAAACAAATCCGTGAGGGTATTGACATAGAGCTTGCCAAAGTGGACAATACTACGATGCACTAGTTGCTAGTAGAGCGTTTCAAAGAGGAAATGGCCCTAAGAGAGGTGATCCTTAATTGCCCCCTAGCCCGTACTTTAAGTCGGGATTATGTTACGCTTATCATAGGATAAGTAAGAACTAGTGACGACTAGTTAAGGTATGAGCTCATAACCTAGAGATGTTTTAGGGTGGCCCCATGAGATGAAAGTTAAAGTTTAAAATGTCACATATGCTATGCCTATCACCTTATGCCAATGTTATAATGTTTCTTAAGCTATTCTATTGATTGGTTTACCTTTATGATGCATTCATATCATTAGTATACTCCATGCTTAGTTATAAGACGCATTGTAAAATATGACGGACCTTGGATAAATAACACTTTAGAAAACTAACTTAAAAGGAGTTTATATGCATGCACATCTTTTTAGAAATAAAACCCAAGGTTCCTGAGGATGTGATGATGTCACTTAGGTAGGGATTACCCTACTGAGAATTCTTAGAAGATTCTCATTCCTTCTCTCTTTTCTTACGTCACATCTTCAGATGGCGACCTTCGTACTCTTCATCGACACCCCGACATGGGAGTTGCACCATGACCAGGCACTCGGGTCATACCATTTTGAGGGTCGCTGCACTGTTAGAGTCTTCATGTTTATGGGACGACCCTTCGCGCACCCCGTCCCAAGCTACCGCTTCACTTCAACTGCTCCTTACCGCCATAATGGGATTTTTGAGCGAGCTAGACCACGTGATGAGTAGATTCTCCGCATGCAGCCCAAGACATCAGCCGTACGCGATTACCCGGAGTACGTGCCCCGGACTCAGTATTCGGAGACGGATCCATCCGAGAACCCGCCCTCGCACATGTACAGTTGGAGTTCCAGTCCCGCTCCCCCACTGATGAGAGTTGAGAATGAGGAGACAATAATTCAGCCGAGGTTGGCTCGTCGGCCATCTATGCGCCCTCGCCGCGGTGGACACGCTCCAATGATCCGCACGACCACTCCCGTCGAGATCCGCCAGTGGATCGATTCCACCCTTCAGTACTCGGACCAGCAGGAGTAGGAGCATTGGATGGGTAGCAGTTAGTGCACACACGCCACATAGTTGAGGACAAACCTTCTTTTGTATATGAGGTTGTCTACTCTAGGTGCACATGGGTATGGGTGTTGTTTTTCTTGTATTACCTTTTATGATTTCCTTGTATTTGCATTTCAGTTGTATTCCGTTTCTCGATGTATCGAATAGTCCTGCCTTTTGGGTAGGCACATTATATATATATCTATGTTTGAGTTGATGTTTCCGTGATATGATGTGTTTCTTTATGCTTTGCCTATATGTTTCGTTATGCTTCCTTTTAAAGATTCGTGCGTGGCTCTCACTTTGATTTTAATTCCAAAAAGAAAAATTTTTACCCATATTTCCGCTAAGTATTTTCTAAGTAAAAGATGAGACCAAGAGATAATATTCTAAAGATTAACCTAAGTACATACTAGTAGTCTTAGGTTAAGATTTAGGGTGTTACACTGGTCAACAAGTGCCGGATCCTTGAAGAAGGACAACGAAAGATGCAAGCCACGAGGGCGGAGCGAGGTAAGGGGCTTGGACCTCAAGCCTCGAGGTTCAAACCGTAGTACCCCTCAAGGAATCACTACCATCCTTACCAAACGAACCAGTTCCGACCATCACAACAACAACAACCGAGAGCTCCTGCATACCAACCGTCCAAGCCACACCAATGGCGCCATTCCAACACCAAGGCCCACGGAACTTCAACAACCAACCCCGTGGGCCGGGCGGGCCCTGGAACCACAATGGGGGACCAAGTAGGGCTAAGAACAAGGCACCACAAGGAACCCCTGCTGCTTACCCCGGAGCAGCAACTGCTGATGTCTGTCCCCAATGCGGGAAGAATCATGGGAACCGCCTTTGCCTTTTAGGGCAAAGAATCTGCTTCAAGTGTGGCAAGCCTGGCCACTATGCCAACAACTGCACGAGTGGAGGACCATCGAACCAAAAACCCCCGACCTCAACACTAAGGATGGGTCTTCACCCTCAACGCGGAAGACGCGCGAACGTCCAACGATTTCATTCAAGGTACGTGCGAGCTTAACGGTAGAACCTTAACTGTACTTTTCGATTCTGGCGTTACTCATTCTTTCATTTCGCTTGCTAGTGTCGAGTCTTTAAATTTGCAAGTCTCTAAACTTCCCTTTGATCTTATTGTTTTTACTCCTACAAATCGCCCTGTTAATACCTGCAAATGTTGCTTAAACTGTCATCTTGTTGTAGAGAATAGGTCGTTTATCATAGATTTAATTTGCTTACCCCTTAAAGACATAGGTATCATTCTAGGCATGGATTGGCTTCACGCCAACCGTGTACTATTAGATTGTGGAACCCAAACTGTCATTTTTCCTTCTCCTCCTAAACCCATTAGTCAACCCATGAGGTTATACCTAAACTCTGTAGAGGTTTTTTGTAGTGGGGAGAAAGCTAAGGGATATGTTCTCTTAGCCAGCTGCGATGTAGACTTTGAGCAAAACCTAGGTGAGATACCTGTGGTGAGAGACTATCCCGAGGTGTTTCTGGATGAAATACCCGAGTTCCCTCCCGAAAGAGAAGTGGAGTTTTCCATAGAGTTGGTTCCTGGAATGGGACCAATCTCCATAGCCCCGTATAGGATGTCACCCTCGGAGTTAGCGGAATTGAAAACCCAGTTAGAGGAGTTGTTGGAGAAAAGTTTTATAAGACCAAGTGCTTCACCTTGGGGCACTCCGGTCTTATTTGTGAAAAAGAAATATGGAAGCATGAGAATGTGTATAGACTATAGGCAGTTGAACTGAATGACCATAAAGAATAAGTACCCGTTGCCTAGGATTGATGATCTTATGGACCAGTTGAAAGGAGCAGTAGTGTTTTCTAAGATTGATTTGAGGTCCGGTTACCATCAAGTTAGGGTTAGAGATTCGGACATTCCTAAAACCACATTTCGAACTCGGTATGGACACTTTGAGTTCAATGTGATGTCGTTCGGTTTGACAAATGCTCCCGCAGTTTTTATGGATTACATGAATAAGATCTTTAGACCCTATTTAGATCAGTTCGTGGTTGTGTTCATAGATGATATTCTCATCTATTCAAAAATCCACGAGGAGCATGAGCGTCATTTGAGGCTGGTTTTAGAGGTATTAAAGGAGAAGAAGTTATACGCTAAGTTGTCTAAGTGTGAATTTTGGTTGGCTGAGGTGAAATTCTTAGGGCAAGTTGTGTCAAAAGGTGGCATAAGCTGTCGACCCGAGTAAGATAGAAGCCGTAACGAATTGGGATAGACCAACCTCTGTTACCTAGATTAGAAACTTTTTGGGTTTAGCTGGTTATTACCGTAGGTTCATCAAAGGATTTTCCCAATTGGCCCTACCCTTAACCAAGCTCACTAGGAAGAATGCCCCGTTTCAATGGAGTCTCGAGTGTGAAAAGAGTTTCCTAGAGCTTAAGGAAAAGCTCACCTCAACCCCCGTTTTGGTCTGACCCTAACATACCCTTTGAGGTATATTGTGACGCTTCTGGCAAAGGTTTAGGTTGTGTGTTGATGCAAAATAGGCAAGTGGTAGCCTATACGTCCCGACAACTCAAGCCTCACGAGGTAACCTACCCCACCCATGACCTAGAATTGGCAGCCATCGTGTTCGCTCTAAAGATGTGGAGACACCATTTGAATGGTGTAAGGTTTGAAGTTTTCTCCGATCATAAGAGTCTTAAGCATCTCTTTGATCAAAAGGAGTTAAACATGAGGCAAAGGAGATGGATGGAATTCCTTAAAGACTATGATTTCGGCTTAAGTTACCACCCCGGCAAGGCTTATGTAGTTGCTGATGCCTTGAGTCGAAAGTCGTTGCGTTTGTCTTGTATGATGGTTAACGAAGTTGGGTTAATAGAGCAGTTTAGGGACATGAATCTTGTCACACCCTAATAGAACCCCACTGTGCTTAAGTTCACATTTGGATTCTATTAGTTGTCACTTGTGCCTTGCATTTATTTTCTTTTGAAATTAACTTAGAAAAATAGTGGAAGTTTTTTTTTTCTTTAAATAAATTAATTTTTTGAAAACTTAAGCCTGTAACGAGAAGTGAAATACATCTCGCTTTTATAGATAATAATCAAGTTACATTGCGCACTTAATTAAATAAGCGGAATAAGAGACTAAGTGTAGAACTATTATCACATAAACTGGAATATAATCACTTAATACATAAGTCACAACAGGGCATATATCATACTAATAAGTTATTACAAATAACAATATAAGTTCTACTATTACTAATTATTTCTCACAAACTATAATGTAACTAAAGCTCGGAATGCTCCTACTTGAAAGGTTTGAAATCTTCACGCGCTACCTCCTTCCTCAGCTACTGCCGTTGCTTTAGGTGGACACGTCTGTCTCTGGTAACGACAACGGAAAATAAACATAGGAGTGAGAAATACATGATTTCTCAGTAGGAGTTCCTACTTGTACTAAAATTGTCATCGTTGTCGTCCCAGTCACTTCGGGTTTATTATAAAAAGGTGAACAGGTAAGGATTCAATTATCAAACTTTCATAAACGTGATTAGCCGAAGTGCAGTTACTTTTAAACTAATCTTGAACATTAGCAGAAATATCCATTCAGTATTTCATCAAGCATACATATAAGCATATCATGTAAAACCACTAATAAGCAATAATCATTTAGGAGCTGCATGCGTTTCATGATTACTCATCCTCAACATTCACTTGTTTAGTAATCATCATCTTTCATTTATTTCATCAACATATTTCTTAATTACTCAGGGGATGAATGCATCAATGCCTTACACCACCCTAGAAGGGTAATGAGCTCATACCGTGGCCGTCGCCACAACCTTTTGGTTTTCTTTCCGTTGCCATGATCTCAACGGTTTAGGGGGTTAAGCCGTGAGTTTAGCTTAAGTCCACTTTTCCAGACTATCATTGCTACTTTTTCAGGTTTTACTTTTATACTCACTGAGTGAAATCATCAATACCTTAATCCTCAAAGAGGATTAAGCAGTGAGTTGGTCTATTTATTATTTCATTTGAAACATGAATGTATGCACATTAATAAATCATGGCACAGTCAATCATTTTATCATTATCATTTCATATCTTATCAATACATTCACATTTCTATATACCACTTCAGGTAACATAGACAATATCATGTAAATCTCATAGTAAACATTCTCATAGATAATTCATATAAAGTGTAACATCCTAATTTTTTTTCAGAAAATAATTGAGGCTTTAGTAGTAAGAATATCAAAATTTTGGTGTACACAAAAATGATGAGAACAATGTAACGAACGTAAAAAAAAAAAAAAAAAAAAAAAAGAAAAACGTGAATAGTGTTTTGCACTCGTAGACCCACCTAACAATTTGAAACCTTAGATTCAAGACCTGAAGGTGCCCAAAATTTGGAAATTATAGGATTAGGTTAGAAATAGGTAGGAATAAGTATTTTATACTTAGAATTAATTTTCAGGCAATAGTTGATTACCCGAGTATACTGTTTTACCAGTTCGATAAAATTTCGGTGTGCGATTTTTACACCGAAAGAAAGCTTAATCCATAAGATTTGGATAGTGTCTATCAATTTAAACCAAGTGGATGGCCAAGATTCAATCTAGCTTTCCAAGATCAAATCCTAGCCATCCATCTTATATTTTTTTTGAAAGAACTTGATTTTATATTAAATAACTAGTACAACTTAATTAAATATCATTAAAAAGCCAACCTTATCACTCCATTTTCTTCATCATTCTCGGCCATTCTCTGACCACACACAACCTCCATTTTTCTTCCATTGAAACATCCATGAGCAAGCTTTAAACCTCCAAATACCTAGCTTAAAATTTCCAAAATCACAAACTCCCTTCACTAAACTTATTCCACTCATCAAGATCTTTCAATCTAACCGATTAGAATTTGAATCCATCAACTTTTCCTACTTTGAGAGCTTATTATCAGCTGTGTAAGGAAGGGTTTGGTGTGGGTTAGAAGGCTTGGAAGTAAAGGAAATCAATCTTGGAGCCAAGAGCTTGAAAGCTTCAAAGTGTAGGGTTTTCTTTGGCCTTTTTCTTTCCAAATTATTCTGTAAATTTTTTTGGGTTTTATTCCGAAATTTATGGTTATATTTGATGATAATATGTTGATATTGATGTGTTAATTTTGGTGGAGTGTTTGGATGAGGTTAAATAATGATTTTTGTCAAAATAAGTTTTGGCTAGGCTGCTGAATTTTCGGATTTCAGCAGGACAGGATTTGTTCATGAATTTTCTGGTTCAATTTTAGTCATTTTTATGAGCTATAAAAATTATATGTTGAAGCTAACATCATAATGAAACTCTGATAATTTTCGTGGTGCATAATAAAGAGTTTTACTGCCTGAGAAAAATCAAGAACCAAGAGTATATCTATGCTGGCTGAAATCTTGGTACTGGAGCTGTGAATTTGTATAAATTTTTATTCATAGCAAATGATGGAGTTATCCTTTGAAATTTTTACAGAGTTTTTTAGACATCTTTAAGTATAACTTTGATTTTTATTTTGAGTTGTTTCTATCATTTGCTAAAGTTAAAAATTGTGTGAATCCTATTCTGAGCTGTGAAAAAGTGGCCTCTGACCACTAAAATTGTAGATTTTATTTGACATGGTTCTAGTATTCTGTTTGCTATGAACTTTTTACAGGGACTTTTAGACACATTGAGGTGTCATAGAGAATTTTTATGGCCAGTGAATTGCCCATTGGATATGTGAATTAAATGTTGTCCCCATAATGGTAAATCTGTCAAGAAGCTGGAATGGTGAAGATGTATTAAGTTAATGATAGAAATCTATTTAATCCAAGTATATATCATATGAATGTATGTTAATTGTTTGAAAGGCTTGTTTATAAAGTATGAATGAGACTCCAATGATACTGAATGCCTATATCTGGGATACAAACCTGACTTTGAAATAGAAAGGTCCATGACATGGTTGTATGACAAAAGAGAATATGTGAAATTTAATGGTGCATGTTTTAACATATGGGGAAAATAGAAACAAGGCTTATGTGTGATAGAGAGGGAAGGCAAAAATAAGAACTTCCCAAGAAATTTTATGAGTCGGTAGACTTATCGACTAGGAAATAGAACGTGTGTGATTGAAATGGAAAAAATGAAGTCCGATGATCACGAGCAGAATGAGCTCATGTCCTAGCAGTCTATGGTCCTCGGAGGAGTTATCCACTACATATGTTACCCGATGTGAATCTAAGCCTTCCCTATGTTAATAAAAAGAACTACTACACTAAGTTGAATTGCATGTGATATAAGAGAAACACTTATGATTAATACCATTTTGCATATAATTTTCTTTGACTCATGTATGCTAATATTGGTATATGTGATCTAACATGATGTTTTTCTTTATTATTATAAATGCATTTACTGTTTATATTCTGTCTGTATGTACAGGGTTACCCTACTGATAATTTTATAATATTCTCACCTCTATTTGTGTATATGTCAGTATTGTGCTCAGACTCTGCAGATGCCTCTGTTGAGGAGAGGCCATCATACCGATGGCCAATGGTTTCACGTAGGAGGACATGAGACTTACGTGGGCTATTGACTTGTATGTAGTGTAGTATAGTGCCAGGAACTTACCAGCTTGTAGACTAATTGGTGTTAGATGTCTTAGGTCCATTTCTGTGTGTTTAGTATTTTGTTGGACCTTGATATTTGAGCAAGCTTGGTAGATCTTTTGATAGTAGTTCCTGTGTTGTATTATAAGTGAAGTGATTTAATTTCAAATATGGTATGTATTATAGAAAACGGTATGTAAAGTAATAATATATGTACATTTTATAGTAGTTTTCTTTATAACTCTAGAGTTTGCTTTATCTTATTTCATTTCATTTGACTAGTGGATATTATAGAAAGGAAGTGATACTCTTCTAATTACAATGTTAATGCTCGAGTAATACATGGTAGTTAGGAGGGTGTTACATTATACATGTAACGCCCGGGGACAAGGACGAGGAGTGATCGCCGGTGCAAAGAGGGCACGGACAAGGAGCGGCTCCTCACAAGGTCCTCTAAGCGGAGGGGTACATGGATGAACCAATTACACACCTGAATGAGAGGGATCTTGAAACTGTATAGGTATGGGACTATACAGTTGAGGAGGGCTTATATGAATTGATTTGTACTACCTATACCAACAAGATGCATCTTCTTTTCGGTAGCCCAAACTGAAAGAACTCCACAGTTAAGCGTGCTTGACCTGGGGTAATTTTGGGATGGGTGACCTCCTGGGAAGTTTTCCTAGGAAGCGTGTGAGTGAGGACAAAGCATGCTGAAAAGACCCGTGTTGGTTTGTGGGGATAGTCGTCAATCCATAAAGCAGTAGGGGATGTTACATAAAGCAACCTAAGTTATCAAGTTAGGTCTCTAGTGTTCCTAATAGGTTATGGATATCTTAGTATTATCTTTTTCTCTTAGTCTTCTTTGTACTCTTAGTATTTCCATTAATACATTAATACCCTTTAAGATATTTTTAGAGGTTATTTATATATTTTTATTATGACTTTTATATATATCTACTGAATATTATTATTCTACTTAAATCCTTAAAATTATCTCTTTACAAGACTTGAATCTTTTATTTAGAGTTCTGACATTTTTTACAATAAAATTTGTAGCACTAACATCTTAGATTAGTGTAAATCAACTGTAAATTGTGCATAGTAGGATTTCCAGGAAAGAGAGGTGGGTCACAATGGACATGCTTAAATACCAAGTCTTTCCTTAGCCAGAACCTTTCCAAATTGCACTCTCACAGTATCATCACACTATCTTCAAGACTTTCTCAGCACACTGTCCCAAAAATATATCTCTCATTCTGTACTTTTGTGGTGTAAAACTTTATGTATAGCATACATAAGTGTGTTTGTAGATGTGTTAGCTTTTCCACAAAGTTGAAATCAGTCCATTTGCATTTTTCTAGAGTGAGTTACACCTATCTTGGGCTCTACTTTAAAAATTTATATCTTGGGCTGGGAAACTCCGTTTTAGGTGATTCTTTTTGCAGAGTGTTTTACAATGAGTCTAGTTTATAATAAAAATATTTTCATTTCGAGATCCTTCATACTTTATAAACACTAATTTTCGAAGTAACTACTGCCAGAAATAACTAGAAATTCCAGCACCTGCCATGTTCATGTCTTAAGTTATATTTGAGTTTGATAACATCATAAAAGTACTCATAGCAGAATAGAACATGTTGTGTTTTCTAAAAATATAATTATTCAAAAATTTTGACAATAACTCAAGTTTGAGGCATTCTATCCATGAGCAAAGTTAGAAGCCAACAATACTTGAACAAATAAAGAAGAAACTCCTACCTCTTGTGTAGGGTCTGAAAAGGGTCCTTCTCTTCTTCCTTAAGCTTTGAACAAGAGTCTTTGGAGTAGATGACCTTTCTTGAATCTTGGCTCTAGAACTTGAGTGCTTAAGAAAATATTTCTCACTAGAGTTAAAGATTGTAACTCTTGTGAGGGCTAGTGAAAGTTTGGACTTAGGATTTAAGTGTTTGGATGATGTTTAGAGGATCAAGAGAAGTCTTTGAAGAACATAAGAAGAATGATAGAATAAGAAAGAAAGAACACTTAGGGAGTTTCTAAATTGAGGAGAGTTTGAGGAGTATTTATAGTGGAAAGATTAGAAAAAAACAGAAGAAGGAAAGCACTTGGAGCATGATTTATGGAAACATGTTGGCTGAATTTTGGGATGAAAATGCTCCTTGTTTTGTGCAAACATGTTTCCATGTTTTATGCAAACATGTTGGATGAAAATGCTCCATGTTTTGTGCAAAGATGTTAGTGGAGATTTTCTAACCTTTAGTGCATGTATGTGATTCAGAAATGTGTATGATGTATGTGGTTAAATTATTGTGTTATCATCTTAATCCAATGGCTTAGATTCATTCTTGTCTAAAGACAAGTCTAGGGATTTGTGCAAATGGCATTGTAGTAATTTCTTTAACTAAGACAAGGATATTTTTGTAATTAGACAATGATAGTGGTATTCTTGTAATTCCATTCATAGAGTAAGGGTATCTTCGTCATTTAATAAGGCAAGGGTAGTTTGGTAATTTCCTTTACATAGCAAGGGCATTTTCGTAATTTCCACTAAGTGATGGCATTTTCGTAATTCTTTGCATTTTTCTCTAGACATACTTAAGTAGTCTATTTGTTGTGTTTCATAACATTTGTCCAGATTTTCTTGGTTTTGCTATTGCTAATTAAGATTAATATTTATCTTAATTATAAATTTGGAGATGTTACATTTCTCCCCTTCTTATTAAAAATTTTGCCCTCAAAATTTGATACCTGTGAATAGGTTTGGAAATTATTTTCGCATATCTTCCTTGAGCTCCCATGTATGCTCTTCCATTCCATCTTGTCCCCAGGCTACTCAGACCAGAGATACAGATTTGTTTCTCAGCTGCTTGATGCCATGATCCACAATCCTCATCGGTGGTAATTCAAAAGTTAAGTCATCTTTTAATTGTATAGTTTCTAGCTCAAACAGATGACTGGGGTCTGACTGATACTTTCTCAATTGGGACACATGAAAAACATTGTGTAGGTTAGACAAATTTGGAGGTAATGCAATTTGGTAGGCGGAGGGACCTACCTTTTTGAGGATTTGGAAGGGTCCTAAGAATCTAGGGCTTAGCTTTTTGACTTTCATTGCACGACCTATACCTGTGGTAGGAGTAATTCACAAGAATATGTGTTCTCCTTCTTGAAATTCGAGAGGTTTCCTTCTCTTGTCAGCATAGCTCTTTTGCCTACTCTGAGCAGTGAGGATTCTTTCCCTAATTCTCCTTATTTGTTTGGTTGTTTCTTCTACCAAATCAGGGCCCAAAATACTTTGCTCTCCCGGGTCACACCAACAAAGTGGTGATTGACACTTTCTACCATACAAAGCCTCATAGGGTGCCATCCCAATGCTAGTGTGGTAACTATTATTATATGCAAACTCAATCAATGGAAGCTGTTTGTCCCAACTTTTTGGTCTAAGACACATGCTCTTAGCATATCCTCAAGGGTTTGAATTGTTCTTTCTGATTGTCCATCAGTTTGAGGGTGATAGGCAGTGCTTAGACACAACCTTGAACCAAACGCCTTTTGCAAAGCTCCCCAAAATCTTGAGGTGAACCTTGGATCCCTATCTGAGACAATGGTTTTGGGTACTCCATGGAGCCTTATTATCTCTTGGATGTATAGCTGAGCTAACTTTTCCAAAGGGTAATTTTCTCGAATGGGTAAAAAGTGAGCAGATTTGGTCAATCTATCCACAATTACCCATATGGAGTCATGTCCGGTAGGCGTTCTTGGCAATCCCATCACGAAATCCATGGATATTCCTTCCCACTTCCATTCGGGGATTTCGAGAGGTTGTAGCGCTCCGGAGGGTTTTTGATGCTCTATCTTCTCTTTTTGGCATACCAAACATTTTTGTACTATATTTGCTATATCTGCTTTCATTTTTGGCCACCAGAACATCTTTTTTAGGTCATGGTACATCTTGGTTATACCGGGGTGTACACTAAATTGACTCTTGTGGGCTTCTTCCAAAATGCTACCTCTCAATCCTTCTTTTGCAGGTACATAGATTCTCCCTTGGTATCTCCACACTCCTTCCTTATCCTGGACAAACTCTTTCAACTTTCCTGCTTCGACAAAGGTTAAGGTTCTAAGGAAATCCTCATCTTCCCTTTGGGCTTGAATTATTTGATCCTTAAAGCTACTGGTTACACTTAGTTGGCTTAACCGAATTTGTTCTGAAGTCCCCCTATATCCTAAGTTGAGGTTCCTAAAATCTTCTATCAGCTCATTTTCTTTCACCATGAGCCAAGTGGCATGCAAGGACTTACGACTCAAAGCGTCTGCTACCACATTTGCCTTTCCTGGGTGGTAGTTCAACTCAAAGTCATAGTCCTTGAGAAACTCCATCCAACACCTTTGTCTCATATTGAGTTCCTTTTGGTTGAAGAGGTATTTCAGACTTTTGTGGTCAGAAAAGACTTCAAACCTTACACCATAAAGATGATGTCTCCAGATTTTTAAGGCAAAGACAATAGCCGCTAGCTCTAAGTCATTGGTTGGGTAATTAACTTCATGGGGTTTGAGCTGTTTAGAGGCACAGGCTACTACATTCCTATTTTGCATCAAAACACATCCTAGTCCTCTTCCCGAGGCATCACAATACACCTCAAATTTTTCTTTTGGGTCAGGTAGGATTAGGACAGGGGTAGTGGTTAACTTCTTCTTTAGTTCTTGGAAACTCTCTTCACATTCTGGGCTCCATATAAAAGCTGAATTCTTCCTTGTTAACTTGGTGAGGGGTAAGGTAATTTGGGAAAAACCTCTAATGAACCTTCGGTAGTAACTGGCTAGCCCTAGAAAACTCCTAATCTCCTTCACAGTGGTAGGGGTTTCCCATTGTTGCACCGCTTCTATCTTACTTGGGTCTACTGCTATTCCCCCAAGTGACACTACATGACCTAAGAACTTAACTTCCTTCATCCAAAATTCACACTTGGACAACTTTGTATAAAGTTTCTTGTTCCTCAACACCTCCAACACCACTCGTAAGTGTTCTTCGTGCTCTTCTTCAGTTCTAGAGTAAACTAGAATGTCATCGATGAACACTATTACAAACTTTGTCCAAGTATGGTCTAAATATCCTATTCATGTAGTCCATAAACACTGCCGGTGCATTGGTTAACCCAAACGACATCACATTAAACTCATAATGTCCATATCTAGTCCTAAAGGCTATCTTTGGTATGTCCTCCTTCTTTACTCGAATCTGGTGGTATCCTGATCGCAGATCTATCTTGGAAAATACTCGGGCTCCTCTTAATTGGTCTATGAGGTCATCTATTCTAGGCAAAGGGTATTTATTTTTTATAGTCACTTTGTTTAGCAGCCTATAATCCACACATAATCGCATACTCCCATCCTTCTTCTTGACAAACAACATTAGGGCTCCCCATGGTGAAGCACTGGGCCTAATGAATTTCTTCTGTAGTTGTTCCTCTAATTGCTTCTTCAACTCTGTTAACTTGACCAATGGCATCCTATAAGGAGCTATAGATATGGGTCCTGTTCCTGGTACCAAATCTATAGAAAACTCAATCTCCCTTTTTGGAGGAAATTCAGGTATGTCATCAGGAAAAACATCTGAGAATTCCTTTACAACAAGGATCTTTTCTAGAACTTGCTCCACTTCTTTCTCACTTGTCATTAGGAAGACATATCCTCGCTTTTCATTCCTACTATCCCCCATGATAATGGAGTTTAGGTATAGTCGTACCTTTCTATCAAGTTTAGAGGGATTGGGTAAAGATGGTTTGGGAAGAAATACTAGTGACTTATTTGCACAATGTAGTATCACACAGTTAGCTGAAAGTCAATCCATGCCCAAGATTACATCAAAACTAGACAAGGGTAGACAAACTAAATCATGATGAAAAATCCTATCAGCTACCTCAAATTCACAATTTAGGCAGACTTGATCAATTCTAATAGTATTTATAGTGGGTGCAGAGACAACTAAGATGATTTTTAAGTCAGATATATACAACCTCAACTTATTAGCACAATCATATGAAATGAATGAATGTGTTGCACCAGAATCAAACAATACAATTAATGGTTTTCCATTAATTATACACTTACCTTGAATCAGATCATCGGATTCTGAGGGCATCTCAGCAGTGATAGCAAACACGCATCCCTGTGCCTTAGGCTTGAGTGTAGAGGACTGATTGAACTTTAGGCACTCTCTAGAATAATGTCCTGCCTGTCCACACCGATAACAAACATTTTTACCAAATCTGCATTCCCCTCCATGTATCTTTCCACAAGTGGCACAAGGGGGTCTAGTCATAGGTTCAGGGACAGCAGCCATCCTAGGTCGATTATCTGCTTGTGTCCTTGGTTGATTCATCATAGGGTGTTGGGGTTGTTTCCCTTTAAATCCACCTCCTTGGTAGGGTTTCTTGTGAGGGGGTGGGAACCCTCGGTGACCTTGTTGAGCAGACCTCTTCCTATTCTCTTCAACTCGGTGGGCAACTAGCTGGCGATTGCAACTCTCAGCCACTTGGCTTTTGCTGACTAAAGATGCATAGTCAATGACCTCCAGTGGAGCCACAGATGCCATAATGTCTGGCCTCAAACCACTCTCATATTTCATGCATTTCCAAGCCTCGTTGGGATCCCTTTGGTAGCTAGTTGAGTGTTTGATCAGTTCTTCAAACTTAGCTGTACTCGGCCACACTTCGATTTCCTGTGTCGACCTTGAAATTCTACTTCCTTTGCCTTCTTAACCGAATCTGGAAAATATTTCTTATGGAACGTAGCATAGAAAACCTCCCACGTAATCTGTATGTCAGCACTTTCGAGCAAGCCCTTTGCACCCTTCCACCACGCGGCAGCCTCTCCTTTCAGCATATAAGTAGAGAATGCCACCTTTTGTTCATCAGAGCATTCTACCACTGAGAAAACCTTCTCCATCTCTTGAATCCATCTGTCAGCTATTTCGGGCTTAGTTGTCCCTTTGAATTCTAGAGGTCCAGCCCTCTTGAATTCTGAGAATTTTCCATGTTCTTGGTTCCCAACTGATTCCTCTGACCTCCTATTCATCTGCTCCATCATCACTGTTGCTTGTGCTTGCATAGCCCTAGCCATCTCCTGGAGTGCATTTGCCAGTTCATCACGATTACCTCCACCGCGTGCCCTATGCGTGGGTCTGTTTACTGCCATTAGTTCCTAGACACACCAAACAACAGTCATCGAGTTGATCAGGCTCAATACTATAGCTAAGCATGGTATAGCAACTATGGTAGTATCACAAGATGATCATGCATTTCTAAATCCTATATCTCATCATACAGATAAGATTAATAGCATGATATCATAGACAGAAGCATAGTCAGTCCATTCCTCTGGCTTAAATAGGATGAATTGCTCTGATACCATAATGTAACACCCTAATAGAACCACACTGTGCTTAAGTTCACATTTGGATTCTATTAGTTGTCACTTATGCCTTGCATTTATTTTCTTTTGAAATTAACTTAGAAAAATAGTGGAAGTTTTTTTTTTCTTTAAATAAATTAATTTTTTGAAAACTTAAGCCTGTAACGAGAAGTGAAATACATAGCGCTTTTATAGATAATAATCAAGTTACATTGCGCACTTAATTAAATAAGCGGAATAAGAGACTAAGTGTAGATCTATTATCACATAAACTGGAATATAATCACTTAATACATAAGTCACAACAGGGCATATATCATACTGATAAGTTATTACAAATAACAATATAAGTTCTACTATTACTAATTGTTTCTCACAAACTATAATGTAACTAAAGCTCGGAATGCTCCTACTTGAAAGGTTTGAAATCTTCACGCGCTACCTCCTTCCTCAGCTACAGCTTCGTTGCTTTAGGTGGACACGTCTGTCTCTGGTAATGACAACAGAAAATAAACATAAGAGTGAGAAATACATGATTTCTCAGTAGGAGTTCCTACTTGTACTAAAATTGTCATCGTTGTCGTCCCAGTCACTTCGGGTTTATTATAAAAAGGTGAACAGGTAAGGATTCAATTATCAATCTTTCACAAACGTGATTAGCCGAAGTGCAGTTACTTTTAAACTAATCTTGAACATTAGCAGAAATATCCATTCAGTATTTCATCAAGCATATCATGTAAAACCACTAATTAGCAACAATCATTTAGGAGCTGCATGCATTTCATGATTACTCATACTCAACATTCACTTGTTTAGTGATCATCATCTTTCATTTATTTCATCAACATATTTCTTAATTACTCACGGGATGAATGCATCAATGCCTTAGACCACCCTAAAAGGGTAATGAGCTCATAGCGTGGCCATCGCCACAACCTTTTGGTTTTCTTTCCGTTGCCATGATCTCAACGGTTTAGGGGATTAAGCCATGAGTTTAGCTCAAGTCCACTTTTCCAGACTATCATTGCTACTTTTTCAGGTTTTACTTTTATTCTCACTGAGTGAAATCATCAATACCTTAATCCTCAAAGAGGATTAAGATGTGAGTTGGTCTATTTATTATTTCATTTGAAACATGAATGTATGCACATTAATAAATCATGGCACAGTCAATCATTTTATCATTATCATTTCATATCTCATCAATACATTCACATTTCTGTATATAACTTCATGTAACATAGACAATATCATGTAAATCTCATAGTAAACATTCTCATAGATAATTCATATTAAGCAACCTAAGTTATCAAGTTAGGTCTCTAGTGTTCCTAATAGGTTATGGATATCTTGGTATTATCTTTTTCTCTTAGTCTTCTTTGTACTCTTAGTATTTCCATTAATACATTAATACCCTTTAAGATATTTTTAGAGGTTCTTTAAATATTTTTATTATGACTTTTACATATATCTCCTGAAGATTATTATTCTACTTAAATCTTTAAAATTATCTCTTTACAAGACTTGAATCTTTTATTTAGAGTTCTGACATCTTTTAGAATAAAATTTGTAGCACTAACATCTTAGATTAGTGTAAATCAACTGTAAATTGTGCATAGTAGGATTCCCAGGAAAGAGAGGTGGGTCACAATGGACACGCTTAAATACCAAGTCTTTCCTTAGCCAGAACCTTTCCAAATTGCACTCTCACAGTATCACGCTATCTTCAAGACTTTCTCAGCACACTGTCCCGAAAATATATCTCTGATTCTGTATTTTTGTGGTGTAAAACTTTATGCATAGCATACATAAGTGTGTTTGTAGATGTGTTAGCTTTTCCACAAAGTTGAAATCAGTCCATTTGCATTTTTCTAGAGTGAGTTACACCTATCTTGGGCTCTACTTTAAAAATTTATATCTTGGGCTGGGAAACTCCGTTTTAGGTGATTCATTTTGGAGAGTGTTCTACAATGATCTAGTTTATAATAAAAATATTTTCATTTCGAGATCCTTCATACTTTATGAACACTAATTTTCGAAGTAACTACTGCCAGAAATAACTAGAAATTCCAGCACCTGCCATGTTCATGTCTTAAGTTATCTTTATTAACTCAAGTTTCACATACAATCTTTTAAGTTATATTTGAGTTTGATAACATCATAAAAGTACTCATAGCAGAATAGAACATGTTGTGTTTTCTAAAAATATAATTATTCAAAAGTTTTGACAATAACTCAAGTTTGAGGCATTCTATCCATGAGCAAAGTTAGAAGCCAACAATACTTGAACAAATAAAGAAGAAACTCCTACCTCTTGTGTAGGGTCTGAAAAGGGTCCTTCTCTTCTTCCTTAAGCTTTGAACAAGAGTCTTTGGAGTAGATGACCCTCCTTGAATCTTGGCTCTAGAACTTGAGTGCTTAAGAAAATATTTCTCACTAGAGTTAAAGATTGTAACTCTTGTGAGGGCTAGTGAAAGTTTGGACTTAGGATTTAAGTGTTTGGATGATGTTTAGAGGATCAAGAGAAGTCTTTGAAGAACATAAGAAGAATGATAGAATAAGAAAGAAAGAACACTTAGGGAGTTTCTGAATTGAAGAGAGTTTGAGGAGTATTTATAGTGAAAAGATTAGAGAAAAAACAGAAGAAGGACAGCACTTGGAGCATGATTTATGGAAACATGTTGGCTGAATTTTGGGATGAAAATGCTCCTTGTTTTGTGCAAACATGTTTCCATGTTTTATGCAAACATGTTGGATGAAAATGCTCCATGTTTTGTGCAAAGATGTTAGTGGAGTTTTTCTAACCTTTAGTGCATGTATGTGATTCAGAAATGTGTATGATGTATGTGGTTAAATTATTGTGTTATCATCTTAATCCAATGGCTTAGATTCATTCTTGTCTAAAGACAAGTCTAGGGATTTGTGCAAATGGTATTGTAGTAATTTCTTTAATTAAGACAAGGATATTTTTGTAATTAGACAATGATAGTGGTATTCTTGTAATTCCATTCATAGAGTAAGGGTATCTTCATCATTTAATAAGGCAAGGGTAGTTTGGTAATTTCCTTTACATAGCAAGGGCATTTTCGTAATTTCCACTAAGTGATGGCATTTTTGTAATTCTTTGCATTTTTCTCTAGACATATTTAATTAGTCTATTTGTTGTGTTTCATAACATTTGTCCAGATTTTCTTGGTTTTGCTATCGCTAATTAAGATTAATATTTATCTTAGTTATAAATTTGGGGATGTTACAAATCTTGGGATGTCAATGACAGAAAAAGGTATTGTGATGTGTCATCTCACGGTGACCAGTGGGTTTAAGCAAAGGATTATGCTTACCCAAAGAGAAAATGAGGACTTTATGGAGACAATCGAGGCAGTTAAGGCCGGAAAGTTGAAGGGTTTTGAGCAAGGCCCTGACTGGTTGTGGAGGTTCGAGGGGTGAATCTGTGTGCCACAAGATGGCAACCTTCGAGAGAAGATCTTGGAGGAGGCCCACAAGAGCCACTTCGCCATACATCCTGGTACTACCAAGATGTACCAAGATTTGAAGAAGATGTTTTGGTGGCCCGGATTAAAAAAGGATGTGGTCGCCTGGGTGAGTAAGTGTTTGGTCTGCCAAAAGGTCAAGATCTAACACCAAAAACCTTCTGGCATGTTGCAACCCCTGTCAATCCCCGAGTGGAAGTGGGAGGGTATATCAATGGATTTCGTTACAGAATTGCTAAGGACCCAAGCTGGCCATGATGCCGTATGGGTAATCGTGGATCGACTAACAAAGTCGGCTCACTTTCTACCTATTCGAGTCAATGCACTGCTGGATAAGTTGGCTCAGCTTTACATCCAAGAAATAATAAGGTTGCATGGAATACCATCGACGATAATCTCGGATCGAGATCCATGGTTTACATCACGTTTTTGGGGAGCCTTTCAAAAGGCGTTTGGTTCAAAGTTGTGCTTGAGCACTGCTTACCACCCACAAACGGATGGTCAATCTGAGAGGACTATCCAAACCCTAGAGGACATGTTGAGAGCCTGTGTCTTAGACCAAAAAGGAAGAGTACATGCCTTTGATCGAGTTTGCGTATAACAATAGTTATCACGCGAGCATCGGTATGGCACCGTACGAAGCGCTGTATGGACGGAAGTGCTAATCACCTTTGTGTTGGTATGAGCCCGGAGAGCAAAGCATCTTAGGACCTGATGTAGTGAGGGAGACGACAGAGCAAATCAAGAAGATTAAGGATAGAATCTTAATCGCTCAAAGTCGGCAGAAAAACTATGCGAATAAAAGGCGCAAGCCTTTGGAATTCCAAGAAGGCAAGCATGTATTTCTAAGAATTACTCCCACTACAGGAATAGGGAGAGCCATGAATGTTAAAAAGTTGAGTCCCTAATTTCTCAGCCCTTTTGAAATTTTTCAGAGAATCGGATCTGTAGCTTACAAAATAGCCTTACCACTCAATCTGTCAAACCTTCATGATGTCTTTCACGTCTCCTAGTTACGTAAATATGAGTCCAACCCTAGCCATGTCCTAGAACCAGAGCATGTACAGTTGAGGGAGGACCTCACTTTCAATCTACCGCCTATGAGAATAGTGGATCACGGAGTCAAGCAGTTAAGGAACAAGTCTGTTCCTTTGGTGAAAGTGGCGTGGGGACGAGACAAATCGGAAGAATACACGTGGGAACTGGAATCCGAGATGAAGTCCAAATATCCAGAGCTTTTCTAAAGGTACAAATTTCAAGGGCGAAATTCTTTTTAAGGAGGGGAGTAATGTAACGCCCCGATTTTTCTGTTAGAGTGAAAATGACCAAAATGCCCCTGAGGTCATTTTCAGCCCGGAATTCGAGGAAAACCAGTTCGGCAGTACTCGAAGGGCAAACTCAATGTTGGAAGGGGATTAGATGGCTTGTATACCTTCCTGGGATCGAAAATCTCGTTTTTCGAGTTTTCGGGTCAAAATGACCAAAATGCCCCTGCGGTATTTTACCCGTTTGCAAGTGCCGAATGAACCCAAAACTTCTCCAGATGATTTTAAAAGGCGTTTTTATGTAAACTGTGACTTTAGTTTTGGTGCCGGAGGTCCCGGGCGAAATTAGTGCAAAATTACGGTTTTGCCCCTAGTTTCGTGTTTTTACGCTTAATCGCGTGATTAAGCAAACCTAAGCAATATTAGGCTCTAATCGAAGGTTAATTAATTTCCTTAATTAATCTTGAGTCAAAATAATTTATTAAAGTTGATTAGAACCTAAAAGTGCTTAATTACAACTTAAAATCATATTTTAATTTCAAGACTCCTAGTCATGGAATCTTGAATAGTGTTTTCTCTTTCTAATTTCTTAAATCATGGAATTGTGTTACACATTGTTTATTCATAAATGAGTTTAAAAATCTTTAATGATGTATGAGCACTCCTAATCTTGTCATAAAGTCCTTAAAACACATTCTTAGTTACCTAAACTTAAGCTTAATTGTTCCTAACCTTGTACCTAACCTAATACACATTTAAACCTACCATTAACACCCAATTAAATGGTCAAAACTCACCCCCTCTCTGCTGCCCAAGGCCTGGCCGAAGCTGTCCCTCCCCATTATGCATCACATGTTCAATTTTTCAACACTCCAAGGCCATACCTCAAGTCACATATACTATACCTTGTCATAACTTTCAATCAAGCTTGATTTTCCAAGTAAATAACTAATTAAAATAGCCCATTTTCTCCATTTATTTGTGGCTGGAAAAGTTCCAGCCATGCATTGTTTCTAGAAGCCTAATTTCATCAAAAATTGATAGGAAATTAACTCATATCAAGCCATACTTTGTAGCATAGCTTCCATACTTCAAACCATGGTTCTATGACACAATCAAAGAGATATTTTCCTCTCCCTTTTCCCTCCAAGACCACACGGCCACTCCTCCCCTTGGTGAGCCCCATGGTTTTGTTTTTCTATAAATAGGATGCTTGTGATAGCTTAGTTGCACTTGGAAGCATTTGCTAAGTTTAGAATTCTAGAGTTGTCTTGCTAGTTCTTTTCTTTTCTCTCAAAATTCCAAGAGAGTTCTTCCTTTCTTTTCATCTTCATCTTCATCCTCTCTTCATCTCATCATCATCTCTCAACCTTGAAACACCACCCCATAGCCTTGAAACATCATCAAACCTCTCAAACACCACACCTCAAACACAACCTCACTTGAAACACAACTTCAACCTTCTTGTTTCCTCTTGGCCGAAACCTTCAATCCCCAAGGAGGAGCTCATCATCTTGTTTTTCTTTTCAAAAGTTCAAGCTTTGTGTCTTCACTCTAGGTAGGAGTGTTTTTCTAAACTTTGTTTCTTGAAAGATGAGTTTCTCTAGCTTTCTCTTGGATTTCTTTTGAAACTTTTCTTTGGTACTTTTCTTTCTTGAGATTTCGGCCATGAGGCCTTGATGAGCACATGATAGCTCAATGATGAGGACTCCTAGATGATGACTATGTGTTCATCTCAAAGGAACCTCTAGAGCTTGAGATTTTACTTTCTTTGAGTTTCAACTCCACTTTCTAACTCAAACATGATTTTTACTCAAGAACACCTTTTCTTTTCTTGCTATTTTGATTTCGGTTCTTTGTTTCCTTTTCTTTAATATTTTGGTTTTCCATTTCCTTTTTGATCTTTGAGGTTTTGTTTGTTTAAAAAAAGTTTGTTTTCTTTGAGCTTGATGATGATGTTCAAGAACCTCATAATTCCTTGAGAACTTAGTTCAAGAACTCTAGAGCTCTCTTTGTAATGAGATATATATTGGGTTGTTACTTTGTTAAATTTTTGAAGGAGCTCTAGCTAAACATAAAATGAACCTTGCATCATGTTTATTTTATGCTTTGCATATCATATTTACTTCCTTGCTATCACTAAATACCAAGATAATGAATGAACTTGCATTATCATGTTTATATTTCAAGCTATGCATTATCATGTTTATATTTCCAGTTCTCACTAAATATCAAAGATAATAATATGTTGCACCTCATATTTATTTTATTCTATCATTTTACCTTCTAATGGAACCTAAAATGAGTGCATGAGCATGTTTACTTTTATGTCATCATTTAAATGAACCTAGAGCTCAAAGACTTGCCCATTGTTGTCTAAAACAAAGGTCTAAAATTTTTTATTTCCTTTGGTTCATATTTCGGCCCTAAGGGGTCTTGGTGTTTTTAAGTATTGAAAACTATGTTTTATAATTTTTCCAAGCTTTTATGAGTTTAAGGAATGCATAGAACTAAGTTTTATGAATTTAGAACCTCTTGAGACAAGTTTGATCTAGCAACTGCCCTCATAAATATTTTGATGATTTTAGATGTTAAAAATATTTATAAATGAGTTTTGAAAGTTTTAAAAAGGTTCCAAGAGAAACTAGTATTTTATGTGCTTTAGAAAATGTGTTTGATGCCTCTAAATGGAGATGTTTGCTTCGTTTTAATGGTGATAATGTTGAGGCTCATATGTGAAAGATAAGAGAAGTTAGAAACTAGAAAAGAATTAATTTGAGATTTTTAGATCCCTTAATGTTTGAATTTTCTGGATTCTGTCCAGCAAGGTTTAGTAATGCTAATCATGGATTTAAATTAGTTTAAATGTGTAGGAATGACTCATAAATGGTTTAGGACTTGATCTTGGTACCTTAGGAGCAAACTAGACTTAGAAAGGGTCATTGTTGTGACTCCTAGGTACCCGTAAAGTTAGGATTATGACTTATGCATTCTTGAGGTTTAGAGATGTTCTTGACCATAGTGTGAGATGAGAAAGACTTAGTTATAACCTTATAAGTCCCCGAGAGATTAGGTTTGATGACTTATAACTTAGAATATGAGTTGAGGACCGTAAGGGTCAATGCATAAGACACTAAAAAGTTGTTAATGCTATGATGTGTTGCATGATGCAATGGTATGATAAGATGTGCTTGATGCATGAGAAAATGATTGATGAAAATGTTAAAGTTTATCATAGCATGAGTTTTCATGAGAACATGTTGTGTGAATTAGCTTGTGGCAGTTTGAAGGAAATTTGGTTTAACAGCTGCTATGCTGCCGAATTTCCGTCAAACCTTAAAGCGTTGAAAGAAATGTTTGTGAGTACCATATGAGTTGAAAACCCTGGGTGACACCGGTTCGGCCGAGCACCCCCAGGAGATTTTTATGTGACAAAGCACCGAGACGCGCTTCCCCCGAGGAGGTGCCGGTTCGGCCGAGTAACCCCGGGAGGAGACAAATCCGTGAGGGTATGAGTAGATGCAGCCTACCAAAGCGGACAAATTGCGAGGCCATGCGTGGCTAGCAAAGCGTTTCAAAGAGGGTAATCCCAGAGAGAGATGATCCCTGCCCTACCCGCATTTCAAGTCGGGATTATTATTTATGTTTTGCTTATTCAAGATAATAAGCACGAGCTAGTGACGACTAGCTGAGGTATGAGCTCATGACCTAGTTATTATTTTTAGGGTGGCTTATATGCTAAAGTACCATGATTGATGTCACGAAGTTGAGGAATGAATCACTTGAAAGTTATATGCCCTCATGCCACATGATTTATGTTTATGTGCTTTGATGTGTTGTCTTATATGTTCGAGTATTGACATGCATCCATGATATAACATGTTGCATTCATAACATCAAGATGCATGCTAAAAAGAATGGACCTTGGATAATTAGTTTGGAAAACCCTAAATTGAACCTTATATGCATGATCACTATTTTATAATTAAACCCAAGGTTCCTGAGAATGTATACGATGTAACCCTAGGATAGGAGACTCCTACTGAGATTTCTTTAGCAAGATTTCTCACTCCTTTCTCTCTTTCCTTCCGTCACATCTTCAGAGAGCAATGGCAACGTTCGTGCTTTTCAATGACACGCCAGTATGGGAGATACACTTCGACTCGGACCACCGTTCATATCACTTTGAGGGTCAATGTGCCGTTCGTGTTTTTGTGTACATGGGACGACCTTTCGTTTATCCAGTTTTGAGCTACCAGTTCACTCCTACTGCGCCTTTTGGTAGTGACGACATGATCTTCGAGCGCACCCACCCCGCGTGAGGAGCAGTTGAGATGTGCCCGTACCTCTGCCTCCGTCGTCCGAGACTTCCCGGAGTACGTACCTCGTTCAAGGAGATCCGAGACTGACCCATCCAAGGATTGGCCGACGCATGTTCCTTCGGAGGGTTCATCCCATTTTCCCTGATCCCGACGTATGGGGAGTGAGGAGACTATGGTGCAGTCGTGCCTGGCAAGGAGAGCCGAGATGCGTCCGCATCAAGGAGCCCACGTTCAGCCACCTCATGTGCCTTTCACGTTGCATTGGGCCACTCAGGAGGAGTTAGAGCATTTCCCCGGCTACCTGCCTCCATCACCCGTGGATTCCCATCGCCACTAGACTCCATTGGAGAGCTTTCGAGTACCCGAGCTTCGTGGAGATCTTCCCTTCGGCCGTACCTTTTGGGAGGAGATGTAGTTTAGTGCTCGTAGCATAGTAGGAGGGTAGTATTTTGGGATTTTATCCTTACGTTGTACCATGTACTTTGCTATCTGTTATATTTCTTTTTTCCATTGTATACCAAGCACTGCCCGTTTCTATAAGGGTATGACTAGTTATGTACTTTAGCTACTTTATTATTAATGAAATGTTTCTATCATCTTCATGATCTATGTTCGTCTGATGTATGATTTATTTCACATGGTTGTTTATGATCGTTACGCGTGCTTTACGTTTCTGTCATTCGATTAGTTAAGCTCGCGGCTCTCACTTTGTTTTATGTTTTCAAAAAAAAAAATTTCCCATAATTTCCACTTAGTATTTTAATGAAAGAATGAGACTATGAAGTAATAGCCTAATGTGTTCTAGAAAGTTGGGTTAAAAATTAGGGTGTTACAAATGTCCTATATGTTTTCATGGCATAAGCAAATTTGAGGAAATTCGGTCTCACCATGTCATCTTTGCCGAATTTCCATCAAATTTGAGGAACTTGGAAAAATGTCTTTTTGAAAATCATGAGAACTTAAATGTGACACAACACTGAGACGCTTTCTTGGGTGACACCGGTTTAGCCGAGCACCCCCAAGAAAACAAATTTGTGAGGGTATTGACATAGAGCTTGCCAAAGCGGACAATACTACTATGCACTAGTTACTAGTAGAGCGTTTCAAAGAGGAAATGACCCTAAGAGGCGATCCTTAATTTGCCCCCTAGCCCGTACTTTAAGTTGGGATTATGTATGTTATGCTTATCATAGGATAAGTAAGAACTAGTGACGACTAGTTAAGGTATGAGCTCATAACCTAGAGATGTTTTAGGGTGGCCCCATGAGATAAAGTTAAAGTTGAAATGTCACATATGCTATGAAAAACCAAGAAAGTTATTATGAGATTTATACTTGTCAACTTATGCCACTATTATAATGTTTTTGTGATTTTTTTGATTAGTTTATCCTTATGACGCATTCATGTCTTAGTATCTTCCATGTTTAGTCATAAGACGCATTGTAAAATATTACGAACCATGGATAATTAAAACTTTAGAAAACTAACTTAAAAGAAGTTTACCTGCATACGCACCTTTTTAGAAATAAAACCCAAGGTTCTTGAGGATGTGATGATGTCACTTAGTTAGGGATTACCCTACTGAGAATTCTTTTAGAAGATTCTCATTCCCTCTCTCTTTTCTTTCGTCACATCTTCAGATGGTGACTTTTGTACTCTTCATCGACACCCCGACATGGGAGCTGCACCATGACCTAGCACTCGGGTCATATCATTTTGAGGGTAGCTGAACTGTCAGAGTATTTATGTTTATGGGACGACCTTTCGCGCACCCAGTACGGAGCTACCGCTTCACCCTGACTGCTCCCTATCATCATAACACGATTTTTGAGCGAGCCAGACCACGCGACGAGTAGATCCGCCGCATGCAGCCCGAGGCATCAGCCGTACGTGACTACCCAGAGTATGTGCCCCGGACTCAGTATTCGGAGACGGATCCATCAGAGGACCCGCCCTCGCACATGTACAGTTGGAGCTCCAGCCCCGCTCCCCCACAGACGAGAGCTGGGAGTGAGGAGACGGTGGTTCAGCCGAGGTTGGCTCGTAGGCCATCCATGCGCCCTCGCCGCGGTGGACATGCTCCAATGATCCGCACGACCACTCCCGCCGAGATCCGCCAGTGGATCGATTCCACCCCTCAGTACTCGGACCAGCAGGAGTAGGTGCATAGGATGGGTAGTAGCTAGTGCACACACGCCACATAGTTGAGGACAAACCTTCTTTTGTATATGAGGTTGTCTACTCTAGGTGCACACGGGTATGGGTGTTGCTTTCATGATTTCCTTGTATTTGCTTTTATGATTTCCTTGTATTTGCTTTTCAGTTGTATTTCGTTCTTCTATGTACCGAATAGTCCTGCCTTTTGGTAGGCACATTATCTATATATATAATCAGTTGATGTGTCCATGTTATTTATGTGTTTTATTATGATTTGCTCATATGACTTGTATGAATTTCCGTTTGAAGAATCATACGCGGCTCTCACTTTGGTGTTAATTCCAAAAAGACAAGTTTTACCCTTATTTCCGCTAAGTATTTTCAAGTAAAGAATGAAACCAAGAGGTAATATTCTAAAGATTAACCTAAATACATACTAGTAGTATTAGGTTAAGATTTAGGGTGTTACAAGCATCCTATTTATAGAAAAACAAAACAATGAGGCTCACCGAGGGGGGGGGGAGTGGCCATGGCTTTTGAGGGGAAAAAGGGAGAGAAAAATATCTCTTACACAAGGTCATTCAAGCATGGTTTGAAGTATGGAAGCTATGCTACAAAGTATGGCTTGATGTAAGTTAATTTCCTATCAATTTTTGATGAAATTAGGCTTCTAGAAACTTGACATGGCTGGAACTTTTCTAGCCACAAATAAATGGGAAAAATAGGTTGTTTTAATTATTTATTCATGTGGAAATTCAAGCTTGATTGAAAGTTATGACAAGGTATAGTATATGTGACTTGAGGTATGGCCTTGGAGTGTTGAAAAATTGAACATGTGATGCATATGGAAGGAGGAGGGTACACGGCCAGACTTGGGCAGCATGGAGGAAGGGAGATTTGATCATCTAATTGTGTGTTAATGGTAGGTTTAAATGTGTATTAGCTTAGGTACAAGGTTAGGAATATTTAAGCTTAAGTTTAGGTAACTAAGAATGTGTTTTAAGGATTTTATGACAAGATTAGGAGTGCTCATACATCATTAGAGAATTAAAAACTCATTTATGAATAAACAATGTGTAACACAATTCCATGATTTAAGGAATTGGAAAGAGAAAACACTATTCAATATTCCATGACTAGAAGTCTTGAAATTAAAATATGATTTTAAGTTGTAATTAAGCACTTTTAGGTTCTAATCAACTTTAATAAATTATTTTGACTCAAGATTAATTAAGGAAATTAATTAACCTTCGATTAGAGCCTAATATTGCTTAGGTATGCTTAATCACGCGATTAAGCATAAAAACACGGAACTAGGGGCAAAATCGTAATTTTGTACTAATTTCGTTTGGGACCTCCGGGACCAAAACTAAAGTCACAATCTACATAAAAACACCTTTTAAAATCATCTAGAGAAGTTTCAGGTTCATCCGACACTTGCAACCAGGTAAAACACCGCAGGGGCGTTTTGGTCATTTTGACCCGAAAACTCGAAAAACGAGATTTTCGATCCCGGGAAGGTACACAAGTCATCCAATCCCCTTCCAACATTGAGTTTGCCCTTTGAGTACTGCCAGACTGGCTTTCCTCGAATTCTGGGCCGAAAATGATCTCAGGGGCATTTTGGTCATTTTCACTCTAACAGAAAATCGGGGCGTTACATTACTCCCCTCCTTAAAAAGAATTTCGCCCTCGAAATTCATACCTTAGAAAAGCTCTGGATATTTTGACTTCATATCTGACTCTAGTTCCCACGTATATTCTTCCGACTTGTCTCGTCCCCACGCCACTTTCACCAAAGGAACAGACTTGTTCCTGAACTGCTTGACTCCGTTATCCACTACTCTCGTAGGCGGTAGATTGAAAGTGAGGTCATCCCTCAACTGTACATGCTCTGGTTCTAGGACATGGCTAGGGTCGGACTCATATTTATGTAACTGAGAGACGTGAAAGACATCATGAAGGTTTGACAGATTGGGTGGTAGGGCTATTTTGTAGGCTACAGATCCGATTCTCTAAAGAATTTCAAAAAGGCCGAGAAATTGGGGACTCAACTTTTTAACTTTCATGGCTCTCCCTATTCCTGTAGTGGGGGTGATTCTTAGACATACATGTTCTCCTTCTTGGAACTCTAAGGGCTTACGCCTTTTGTCCATGTAGCTTTTCTGTCTACTTTGAGCGGTTAGGATCCTATCCCTGATCCTTTTTATTTGCTCCGTCGTTTCCCTCACTATATCAAGTCCTAAAACACTTTGTTCTCCGGGCTCGTACCAACACAAAGGTGATTGGCACTTCCGTCCATACAGCGCTTCGTCTGATGCCATGCCGATGCTCGCGTGATAACTGTTGTTATACGCAAACTCGATCAAAGGCATGTACTTATCCCAACTTCCTTTTTGGTCTAAGACACAGGCTCTCAGCATGTCCTCTAGGGTTTGGATAGTCCTCTAGGATTGACCATCCATTTGTGGGTGGTAAGTAGTGCTTAAGCACAACTTTGAACCAAATGCCTTTTGAAAGGCCCCCCAGAAACGTGACGTAAATCGCGGATCTCGATCCGAGATTATCGTCGATGGCACTCCATGTAACTTTACTATCTCCTGGATGTAAAGTTGAGCCAATCTATCCAATGAGTACATGACTCGAATAGGTAAAAAGTGAGTCGACTTGGTTAGTCGATCCACTATTACCCATACGACATCATGACCAGCTTGGGTCCTTGGCAATCCTGTCACGAAATCCATCAATATACTTTCCCACTTCCACTCGGGGATTGACAGGGGTTGCAACATGCAGAAGGTTTTTGGTGTTCGATCTTAACCTTTTGACAGACCAAATACTTACTCACCCAGGCAACCACATCCTTTTTTAATTCGGGCCACCAAAACATCCTTTTCAAGTCCTGATACATCTTGTTAGTACCAGGATGAATGGCAAACTGACTCTTATGAGCCTCTTCCAAGATCATCTCTCGGAGGTCGCCATCTTGTGGCACACAGATTTGCCCCTCAAACCTCCATAACTAGTCGGAGCCTTGCTCAAAACCCTTCAACTTACCGGCCTTAATTGCCTCTACTATTTCCATAAAGTCCTCATTTTCTCTTTGGGCAAGCATAATCCTTTGCTTAAACCCACTGGTCACCGTGAGATGACTCATCACGATGCCATTCTCCGTTATTGACATCCCCAGATTCATATCCCTAAATTGCTCTATTAACCCAACTTCATTAACTATTATACTCGACAGATGTAACGAGTTTCGGCTCAAGGCGTCGGCGACTACATTAGCCTTGCCGGGGTGGTAACTTAAGCCGAAATCGTAATCTTTGTGGAATTCCATCCATCTCCTCTGCCTCATATTTAACTCCTTTTGATCAAAGAAATGCTTGAGACTCTTATGATCGGAGAAAACTTCAAACCTTACACCATACAAATGGTGTCTCCACATCTTGAGGGCGAACACGATGGCTGCTAACTCTAGGTCGTGGGTGGGGTAGGTTACCTCGTAAGGCTTGAGTTGTCTGGATACATAGGCTACCACTTGCCTATTCTGTATCAACACACAACCTAAACCCTTGCCAGAAGCATCGCAATATACCTCGAAGGGTACATTGGGGTCAGGTAAAACCAAAACCGGGGTTGAGGTGAGCTTTTCCTTAAGCTCTAGGAAACTCTTTTCACATTCGGGGCTCCACTCAAACGGGGCATTCTTCCTAGTGAACTTCGTTAAGGGTAGGGCTAACTGGGAAAATCCTTTAATAAACCTACGGTAATATCCAGCTAAACCCAAAAAGCTTCTAATCTCAGTTACAGAGGTTAGTCTATTCCAATTCATTACGGCTTCTATCTTACTTGGGTCGACAGCTATGCCACCTTTTGACACAACATGTCCTAAGAACTTTACCTGTTCTAATCAAAATTCACACTTAGAAAGCTTCGCATATAACTTCTTCTCTTTTAGTACCTCTAAAACCAGCCTTAAATGACATTCATGCTCCTTGTGGGTCTTCGAATAGATGAGAATATCATCTATGAACACAACCACAAATTGATCCTATTCATGTAGTCCATAAAAACTGCGGGAGCATTCGTCAATCCGAACGACATCACCTTGAACTCAAAGTGTCCGTACCGAGTTCGAAAGGCGGTTTTAGGAATGTCTGAATCTCTAACCCTAATCTGATGATAACCAAACCACAAATCGATCTTAGAAAATACTACAGCTCCTTTCAACTGGTCCATAAGATCATCAATCCTAGGTAACGGGTACTTATTCTTTATGGTCACTTGATTTAACTGCCTATAGTCTATACACATTCTCATACTTCCGTCCTTCTTTTTCACAAATAAGACCAGAGCGCCCCAAGGTGAAGCACTCGGCCTTATAAAACTTTTCTCCAACAGCTCTTCCAACTGAGTTTTTAGTTCTGCTGGCTCCAAGGGTGACATCCTATACGGGGCTATAGAGATTGGTCCTATTCCAGGAACCAACTCTATGGAGAATTCAACTTCTCTCTCAGGAGGGAACTCGGGTATTTCATCCAGAAATACCTCGGGATAGTCTCTTACCATGGGTATTTCACCTAGGTTCTGCTCAAAGTCTACATCGCAGGCGGCTAGGAGAACGTATCCCATAGTTTTCTCCCCACTACAGAAGACCTCTACTGAGTTTAGGTACAGCCTAATGGGTTGAGTGACGTTTTTGGGAGGAGAAGGGAAAACTACAGTTTGGGTTCCACAATCTAACAATACACAGTTGGCGTGAAGCCAATTCATGCCTAAGATAATGCCTATGTCTTTCAAGGGTAAAGAAATTAAATCTATGATAAAAGACTTATTTTCTACAACAAGATGACAGTTTAAACAACAACGACAAGTATTAACAAGGAGATTTGTAGGAGTAAAAACAATAAGATCAAAGGGAAGTTTAGAGACTCTTAGATTTAAGGACTCGACACTAGCAAGTGAAATAAAAGAATGAGTAGCACCAGAGTCATATAGTACAGTTAAGGGTTTATCGTTTACTTCGCACATACCTTCAATGAGATCATTGGACTTCTTGGCATCTTCCGCATTCAGGGTAAAGACTCTTCCTCGGTGTTGTGGTCGGGGGTCCTAGTTTGGTGTCCTTTTGCTGGCGCAGTCCTTTGCATAGTGGCCAGGCTTGCCACAATTGAAGCACACGTTCTGACCAGCTAAGCATGGGCGATTCCCGTGATTCTTCCCGCATTATGGGCAGACATCAGCAGATGCTGCTTCGGGGTAAGCAGCGGGGATTTGTGGTGCCTTGCTCTTGGCCCCACTGGGTCCTCCATTGTGGTTTCGGGGTCCGCCCGGTCCACGGGGTTGGTTGTTGAAGTTCCTCGGGCCTTGTTGTTGGAATGGTGGCCGTTGGTGTTGCTTGGATTGTTGGTGTACAGGAGCTCTTGGTTGTTGTTGTTGCGGTGGTCGGAACTGATTGGCTTGACACGGTTGGTAGTGGCTCCTTGATGGATACTGCGGTTTGAACCTTGGGGCTTGAGGTGCGAGCCCCTTAGCTCGCTCCGCTCGTGTAACTTGCATCTGCCGTTGCCCTTCTTCAAGAATCCGGCACTTGTTGACCAGAGTCGGGAAGTCTCTGATCTCCATATGGGCCATGGCATAGTTCATCTCCAC
Source organism: Dalbergia cultrata (assembly GCA_031216105.1). Lineage (NCBI taxonomy): Eukaryota > Viridiplantae > Streptophyta > Magnoliopsida > Fabales > Fabaceae > Dalbergia > Dalbergia cultrata. The sequence continues at coordinate 24,592,816 of CM062352.1, read as the reverse complement.
TTTCAGATCGACCTCATATTTAACGCATTTCCACACCTCATCAGGGTTCCCTTGGAACACCTGAGAGAACTTGATCAGTTCCTCAAACTTTGCGGTGTACTCGGCAATAGTAGACCCTCCCTGGGTCAACTGCATGAACTCGATGTCCTTTGCATTCCTCACAGACTCCGGGAAGTACTTCTCGTAAAAGTAGGCCTTGAACAGCTCCAAATCAATGGGAGTTCCAGAAGCTTCCAACAGGCGCTTCGTGCCGTTCCACCAGAACTTGGCATCTGACTTCATCATGAAGGCAGCAAAGGTGACCTCCTGCTCCTCCGAGCAGGCAACCATAGAGTAGATCTTCTCTACGTCCTTGATCCACTCATCAACTTTGTCAAGGTCCATTACCCCTCGGAACACTAGTGGGTTCGCCTTGCGAAACTCACCAAAGTGGGCTTGCTCGACCATCTCAGCAGCAGGGGGAGCAGGAGCAGCAGGCTCTGGTTGATTCATACGGTCAAACATCCGTTCCATGGCTTACGCCATACGACAAATAGCAGCAGCAGTCGCATTATCTTGGTTATCTTCGGTCGTAGCCCTATGTTGTCATCGCGGTGGCATTGGTTCCTAAACACATCAGACAGCAAAACACTGAGTTGATCAGGCTCAACATTTCATGTGAAATGAGCTACTTACCATGGCACATGCAACAACAGCGGTCATGCATGCCTATCCTATAGCTTATCTCTAGCAAGCTTAACACATGACATAACTATCGTTTTATGCTTATAAAGCATAATCAGTCCAATCCTCAGGCTCCATGAGAATCGAACTGCTCTGATACCATAATGTAACACCCTAAATCTTAACCTAATACTACTAGTATATATTCAGGTTAATCCTTAGAATATTACCTCTTGGTTTCTTCTTTTACTTTGAAAATACTTAGCGGAAATATGGGTAAAATTTTTCTTTTTGAATTAAAACCAAAGTGAGAGCCACGCATGATTCTTTGAATGGGAATTCATACCAGTCATATGAGCAAATCATAATAAAACAAATAAATATCATGGATACATCAACTGATTATATATATAGATAATGTGCCTACCAAACAGCTGGACTATTCGGTACATAGAAGAATGAAATACAACTGAAAAGCAAATACAAGGAAATCATAAAAGCAAGTACAAGGAAACCATGAAAGCAATACCCATACCCGTGTGCACCTAGAGTAGACAACCTCATATACAAAAGAAGGTTTGTCCTCAACTATGTGGCATGTGTGCACTAGCTATTACCCATCCTATGCACCTACTCCTGCTGGTCCGAATACTGAGGGGTGGAATCGATCCACTGATGGATCTCGGCGGGAGTGGTCATACGGATCATCGGAGCATGTCCACTGCGGTGGGGGCGCATGGATGGCCTACGAGCTAACCTCGACTAAACCACCGTCTCCTCACTCCCGGCTCTCATCGGTGAGGGAGTGGGGCTGGAGCTCCAACTGTACATGTGCGAGGGCAGGTCCTCTGATGGATCCGTCTCCGAATACTGAGTCCGGGGCACGTACTCTGGGTAGTCACATACGACTGATGCCTAAGGCTGCATGCGGAGGATCTGCTCGTAGCGTGGTCTAGCTCACTCGAAAATCGTGTTATGATGGTAGGGGGCAGTCGGGGTGAAGCGGTAGCTCTATACTGGGTGTGCGAAGGGTCATCCCATAAACATGAATACTCTGACTGTGCAGCGACCCTCAAAATGATATGACCTGAGTGCTGGGTCATGGTGCAGCTCCCACGTCGGGGTGTTGATGAAGAGTACGAAAGTCGCCATCTGAAGATGTGACGGAAGAAAAGAGAAAGGGAATGAGAATCTTCGAAAAGAATTCTCAGTAGGGCAATCCCTAACTAAGTGACATCATCACATCCTCAGGAACCTTGGGTTTTATTTCTAAAAAGGTGTGTATGCATATAAACTCCTTTAAGTTGGTTTTCTAAAAGCCTTAGTTATCCAAGATCCGTCATATTTTACAATGCGTCTTATGACTAAGCATGGAATATACTAAGACATGAATGCATCATAAGGATAAGCTAATCAACAAAGTCACAAAAACATTATAATAGTGGCATAAGTTGACAGGTATAAATCTCATAATAACTTTCTTGGTTTTTCATAGCATATGTGACATTTCAACTTTAACTTTATCTCATGGGGCCACACTAAAACATTTCTAGGTTCTGAGCTCATACCTTAACTAGTCGTCACTAGTTCTTACTTATCCTATGATAAGCGTAACATACATAATCCCGACTTAAAGTACGGGCTAGGGGGCAAATTAAGGATCACCTCTTAGGGTCATTTCCTCTTTGAAACGCTCTACTAGCAACAAGTGCATAGTAGTATTGTCCGCTTTGGCAAGCTCTGTGTCAATACCCTCACGGATTTGTTTTCTTGGGGGTGTTCGGCTAAACCAGTGTCACCCAAGAAGGTGTCTCAGTGTTGTGTCACATTTAAGTTCTCATGATTTTCAAAAAGACCTTTTTCCAAGTTCCTCAAATTTGATGGAAATTCGGCAGCATGACGGCTGTAGACCGAATTTCCTCAAATTTGCTTATGCCATGAAAACATATAGGACATATAAACACATCTTATGAGGTATAGCATATCATTATATAAAACTTCTTCATAGCATATATCAAGCTCATGTGTCATATATCATATTTACATAAATTAAGCATCATAAAAACTCAAGACTTTTTAATGTCTTATGCGTTGACCCTTAAGGTCCTTGTCTCACGTTCTAAGTTATTAATCATCAAACCTAATCTCTTGGGTACCTATGAGGTTATAATTAAGTATTTCTCACCTCACACTATGATCAAGAACATCTCTAAACCTCAAGGATGCAGAATTTATAATCCTAACTTTACGGGTACCTAGGAGTCACAACAATGACCCTTTCTAAGTTTAGTTTGCTCCTAAGGCATCAAAATCAAGTTTTACACCAATTATGAGTCATTCCTACACATTTAAACTAATTTAAAACCATGATTATCAAATCTAAACCTTGCTGGACAGAATCCAGAAAATTCAATAATTAAGGAATCCAAAACTCTCAAATTAATTCTTTTTTAGTCTCTAACTTATCTTATCTTCCACATAAGAGTCTTAACATTTATTTTTACTCAAACATAAACATATTATCATCATTAAAACAGCACATACAGTGGCAATGAATGGCAAGACAGAACTGAAATGTGCATCTCCATAAAAGGCATAGAACATAATTTTTCAAGCACATAGAATACTAGTTTCTCTTGGAACCTTTTTAAAACTTTCAAAACTCATTTATAAACACTATTATCCTTTAAAATCATAAAAAGACTTAAGAGGGCAGTGGCTAAATCATTTTCATCTCAAGAGGTCCTAAATTCATAAAACTTAGTTCTACATATTTCTTATACTCATAAGCTTAGGAAAATTATAAAACATAATTTTCAATACTTGGAAACCTTAAAACCTCTTAGGGCCGAAATCTTAACTATGGAAAATAAATATTTTAGACCTTTGTTTGAGACAACAATGGGCAAGTCCTTGAGCTCTAGGTTCGTTAAAGTGATGGCATAAAGATAAACATGCTTATGCACTTGTTTTAGCTTTTGTTAGAAAGTAAAGTGAGAGCATAAAATAAATATGAGATGCATCCTATTATTATCTTTGATATTTAGGTGAGAACTTGAAATGTAAACATGATAATGCATAGTTTGAAATATAAACATGACAATGCAAATTCTTTTATTATCTTGGTACTTAGTGATAGCAAGGAAAATAAACACGGTGTGCAAGGCATAAAAGTAAACATGATGCAAGGTTCATTTTATGATTAGCTAGAGCTCGTTCAAGACTTTAACAAGATAACAACCTAACACATATCTCATCACAAAGAGGGCTTTAGAGTTCTTGAACCATGTTCTCAAAGGAACTATGAGGTTCTTGAACTTCATCATCAAGCTTAAGTAAACCAACTTCCAAAACAAAACCAAACAAAATCTCAAGGATCAAAATACCAAAACCGAAAACCTTACAAAAGAAAAAAAGAAAGTGAAACTAAGTCAAGTTCTTTATTAAATACCCAAAACCCCAATCTAGAGAAAGATCTCTAGAACGTGCCGGCCAACTTTAAGGTTGACAAGGGTAGGCTTGGGCTTTTAGAAATCCTTAGATTAATTTTCTTAAGTTGAAAAATCATGTGAGCTAGATATTATATAGATGAAGTCATAAGAAAAGGAAAACTCAAGCTCTAGAGATTTCTTTGAGATGAACACAAGGTCATCATCTAGAAACTCTCATCATCAAGCTATCATACTCATAATCAAGGCCAAAAGGCCGAAATGAAGAAGAAAAGAAAAACAAAAGAAAGTTCAAAAAGAATCCAAGAGGAAACTAGAGAAAAACACATTCTTAAGTAAAACAAGTTTGAAAAGCAAAATAACCAAAATGCCCCTGAGGTCATTTTCAGCCCGGAATTCGAGGAAAACCAGTCTGGCAGTACTCAAAGGGCAAACTCAATGTTGGAAGGGGATTGGATGACTTGTGTACCTTACCGGGATCGAAAATCTCGTTTTTTGAGTTTTTGGGTCAAAATGACCAAAATGCCCCTGCGGTATTTTACCCATTTGCAAGTGCCAGATGAACCCGAAACTTCTCCAGATGGTTTTAAAAGGCGTTTTTATGTAGATTATGACTTTACTTTTGGTCCCGGAGGTCCCAGGCGAAATTAGTGGAAAATTACGGTTTTGCCCCGAGTTTCGTGTTTTTATGCTTAATCGCGTGATTTAGCAAACCTAAGCAATATTAGGCTCTAATCGAAGGTTAATTAATTTCCTTAATTAATCTTGAGTCAAAATAATTTATTAAAATTGATTAGAACCTAAAAGTGCTTAATTACAACTTAAAATTATATTTTAATTTCAAGACTCCTAGTCATGGAATCTTGAATAATGTTTTCTCTTTCCAATTCCTTAAATCATGGAATTATGTTACACATTATTTATTCATAAATGAGTTTAAAATTCTCTAATGATGTATGAGCACTCCTAATCTTGTCATAAAATCCTTAAAACACCTTCTTAATTACCTAAACTTAAGCTTAATTATTCCTAACCTTGTACCTAAGCTAATACACATTTAAACCTACCATTAACACCCAATTAAATGATCAAAACTCACCTCCTCTCTGCTGCCTAAGGCCTGGCCGAAGCTGTCCTCCTCCCATATGCATCGCATGTTCAATTTTCTAACACTCCAAGGCCATACCTCAAGTCACATACACTATACCTTGTCATAACTTTCAATCAAGCTTGAATTTTCACATGAATAAATAATTTAAACAACCCATTTTTCCCATTTATTTGTGGCTGGAAAAGTTCCAGCCATGTCAAGTTTCTAGAAGCCTAATTTCATCAAAAAATGATAGGAAATTAACTCACATCAAGCCATACTTTGTAGCATAGCTTCCATACTTCAAGTCATGCTTGAGTGACCTTGTGTAAGAGATATTTTTCTCTCCCTTTTCCCTCTCAAAAGCCATGGCCACTTCTCCGCTTGGTGAGCCTCATTGTTTTATTTTTCTATAAATAGGATGCTTGTGATAGCTTAGTTGCACTTTGAAGCATTTGCTAAGTTTAGAATTCTAGAGTTGTCTTGCTAGTTCTTTTCTTTTTCTCTCAAGTTTCAAGGGAGTTCTTCCTTTCTTTCCATCTTCATCTTCTTCATCTCTTCATCATCTCTCAACCTTGAAACACCACCCCATAGCCTTGAACTATCATCAAACCTCTCAAACATCACACCTCAAACACAACCTCACTTGAAACACAACTCCAACCTTCTTGTTTCCTCTTGGCCGAAACCATCAAGCCCCAACGAGGAGCTCATCATCTTGTTTTTCTTTTCAAAAGTTCAAGCTTTGTGTCTTCACTTTAGGTAGGGATTTGCTTTTCAAACTTGTTTTGCTCAAGAATGTGTTCTTCTCTAGTTTCCTCTTGGATTCTTTTTAAACTTTCCCTTGTTCTTCTTTTCCTTTTCATTTCGGCCTCTTGGCCTTGAATATGAGTATGATAGCTTGATGATGAAAGTTTCTAGATGATGACCTTGTGTTCATCTCAAAGAAACCTCTAAAGCTTGAGTTTTCCTTTTCTTATAACTTCATCTATATGATATCTAGCTCACATGGTTTTTCAACTTAAGAAAATTAATCTAAGGATTTTTAAAAGCCCAAGCCTACCCTTGTCAACCTTAAAGTTGGCCGGCACATTCTAGAGATCTTTCTCTAGATAGGGATTTTGGGTATTTAATAAAGAAGTTGACTTAGTTTCACTTTCTTTTTCTTTTGTAAGGTTTTCGGTTTTGGTATTTTGATCCTTGAGATTTTGTTTGGTTTTGTTTTGGAAGTTGTTTACTTGAGCTTGATGATGTTGTTCAAGAACCTCATAGTTCTTTTGAGAACTTGGTTCAAGAACTTTAAAACTCTCTTTGTAATGAGATATGTGCTGGGTTGTTATCTTGTTAAAGTCCTGAATGAGCTCTAGCTAACCATAAAATGAACCTTGCATCATGTTTACTTTTATGCCTTGCACATCATATTTATTTTCCTTGCTATCACTAAGTACCAAGATAATAAAGGAACTTGCATTATCATGTTTATATTTCAAGCTATGCATTATCATGTTTACATTTCAAGTTCTCACCTAAATATCAAAGATAATAATATGATGCATCTCATATTTATTTTATGCTCTCACTTTACTTTCTAATGAAAGCTAAAACAAGTGCATAAGCATGTTTATCTTTATGCCATCACTTTAATGAACCTAGAGCTCAAAGGCTTGCCCATGGTTGTCTCAAACAAAGGTCTAAAAATATTTATTTCCTTTGGTTCATATTTTGGCCCTAAGAAGTTTTGATGTTTCCAAATATTGAAAACTATGTTTCATACTTTTTCTAAGCTTTTATGAGTACAAGGAATATGGAGAACTAAGTTTTATGAATTTAGGACCTCTTGAGACAAAGATGAATTGGTCACTGCCCTCTTGAATATTCTTATGATTTTAGATGTTAAAAATGTTTATAAATGAGTTTTGAAAGTTTTAAAAAGGTTCCAAGAGAAACTAGTATTTTATGTGCTTTAGAAATTGTGTTTTATGCCTTCATGGAGAATGGTTGTTTCGGTTCTGCCTTGCTATGTTTAGCCACTGTATGAGCTGTGTTAATGATGATAATATGCTTATGTTGGAGTATAATTAATGTTAAAGCTCATATGTGAAAGATAAGAGAAGTTAGAAACTAGAAAAGAATTAATTTGAGAGTTCTAGATCCTTTAATGTTTGAATTTTCTGGATTCTATCCAGCAAGGTTTAGGAATGCTAATTATGGATTTAAATTAGTTTAAAGGTGTAGGAATGACTCATAAATGGTTTAGGACTTGATCTTGATGTCTTAGGAGCAAACCAGACTTAGAAAGGGTCATTGTTGTGACTCCTAGGTACCCGTAAAGTTAGGATTATGAATTCTGCATCCTTGAGGTTTATAGATGTTCTTGGCCATAGTATGAGGTGAGAAAGACTTAGTTATAACCTTATAAGTTCCCGAGAGATTAGGCTTGATGATTTATAACTTAGAATGTGAGTTGAGGACCGTAAGGGTCAATGCATAAGACACTAAAAAGTTGTTAATGCTATGATGTGTTGTATGATGCAATGATATGATAAGATGTGCTTGATGCATGAGAAAATGATTGATGAAAATGTTAAAGTTTATCATAGCATGAGTTTCATAAGAACATGTTGTGTGAACTAGTTTGTGGCAGTTTGAAGGAAATTCGATTTAACAACTGTTATGCTGCCGAATTTCCATCAAACCTTAAAGGGTTGAAAGAAATGTTTATGAGTACCATATGAGTTGAAAACCCTGGGTGACACCGGTTCGGCCGAGCACCCCCAGGAGATTTTTATGTGACAAAGCACTGAGACGCGCTCGCCTAGGTGACACCGGTTCAGCCGAGCACCCCCAGGGGAGACAAATCCGTGAGGGTATGAGTAGATACAGCCTACTAAAGCGGAAAAATTGCTATGGCGAAATGCCCGCAAAGCGTTTCAAAGAGGGTAATCCCAGAGAGAGATGATCCCTGCCCCCCACCCGTACTTGCGAGTCGGGATTATTATTTATGTTTCGCTTATTCAAGATAATAAGCAAGAGCTAGTGACAACTAGCTGAGGTATGAGCTCATAACCTAGTTATTTTAGGGTGGCTTTTATGCTAAAGTACCATGATTGATGTCACGAGGTTGAGGAATGATCTCGTTGAAAGTTATATGCCCTTATGCCATATGATTTATGTTTATGTGCTTTGATGTGTTGATGTATATGCTCAAGTGTTGACATGCATCCATAATATAATATGTCACACTCATAACATCAAGATGCATGCTAAAAGGAACGGACCTTGGATAATTAGTTTTGGAAAAACCTTAATTAAACCTTATATGCATGATCATTATTTTATAATTAAACCCAAGGTTCCTGAGTGTCACAACGTACCCGGAGGGGGCGCGCCGAGACTCGGATGGCGATCGTTTGGTTTTTTTGAAAATGTTTGGGAGTCGCCACCAATTTTAATTCTGGAAAAATTGGAAAACCTTTGATTTTGCAAACTGGTCTTTAAAATGAGATTTAAGGTCCGGGAGTCTGATTATGATTAGGGAAGGGTGGAAACTTAATCCCACTGCACCCCTAATACATCCGTATAAATACGGTTACCCTAGAGCTTATTATGTAAATTAATTATGACTTTAAAATATTTATTTTTCCCCAAAAGTTAGCAATTATGTAAAATATAAAGTAAAATAAAATAGAAAGAAATTAAATTAAAAGAAAACAATTTAATGAAAAAATTAACTTTGGTTTGATAGTTGTAAGCTACGCCGACGTACCCTCTGGTGCAATGAGGAACTCAAAACCACGTCGTTCTGTAGAAAATGCTTGTGTGTTTGATTGATTTTAGTTAAAAGTGAAAATAAAAATGTGTTGGTTGATTTACTTTTTGAAAAGATGATTTTTGATTGATTTTTGATTTTTTGAAAATGATTTCTAATTGGGCAACTGTTAAAAAAAGAAATCCGATTTTTGTACAAGGTTCAAGGCAGCATTTAGCTGCTCAGTGAATCTCTATGATTCAATAATGTATGAAGGAGGAATCCACCTCTCAGTCATGGTTATCGACCATCGCACGGATAAAATAATATTTTTTGTCTTTTTTTTTTATTTTTTTATTATTTATATATATTATTTTCATTTTTTTTCTTATATTTCTTTTTTGTATTTTTTTTAAAGTAGTCCTAAACTCAAATGAAAAAACAAAACCTTTCAGAATGTTTTTTTTGGTTTTTTTGCTTTGAACCTTAAGGAAGGCCCAATTCTAAAAAATCAAACCCTTCCCTCACCCCACTCACCCGTACACACACAATCACACACACAAACACACATACACAAACATACACGGAGATAGGCGCACAGAGAGACAACAGAGACACGGGGAGAGGGGAAGAAGGAAACCGTGGCAGTGGCTGGGCTCGCGCGAAGGGAGGGCCGGCGGCGGGTTGATCTGGGGGTCGCGTAGGTTCGTGACTGAGGGTGCTGGCAGAGGAGATTCGCGTCAGCCACTGAAGAAGATCGGCGCTGGCGGCTGTGCGAGCAGCTGGTTCGCGTCGAGGATGGAGTGGGTGCGGTCCGATTTCGCGGGCTTGCTGGCAGCGGTTCGCGGTGGCGCTGATCTGGGCTCTCGCGTTCGATCCGATCTGTGGTCGCGTGATGTCAGTACTCGGTGGTGAGCGATTTGCTGCGCTCGATCTGGTGCATCGTGCAAGGAGCTGTTCGGTAGTGAGGCTGGCTAGCTGAGTGAGGTGAACTGATCCTGTGTGAGCCTGGGCTGGAGTGGTTCTCCGCTGTGTCGACTGGCTTGAATGGTTCACGATGATGCTGGGCGGTGCTGGAAGATCGGCGACTGTTCGCGGTCGGCGGCTTCAAGGCAGAGGTGCCGTGCTGCTGGTTCTGCTTTCCTCCCCTTTTATTTTCTGATTCTGATTTTTTGTTTTGTTTTACTTCTGGTTTGTATTTTTGGTTTGGCTGTAAATGTTGGTGATGGTTCTGAATGTGTAAGGGTATATGTGTGTATGGGGTGCAAAAAACTGAGCGTCTGTGGGCAGGATCAGTAGCTAGGCTTATGAGGGCAATGATTAATTCCGATCAACCCCCCGTCCGCCCCCCCTTTTCCTATTTTATACCGATCTCCTTTGCTATTGACAGTTTTTCGTGCTTTGCAGGAGGACCGGTGGCATTGTCTCCCACGCCTCAGCTTTGAATGGAGAGAAGGCACACAAATTCGTCCCCTATGCCTCTGCAGCTATACCTCCGCTGAGTGCTCCACCAACAAGGCCAAGAGCCCATCCCCTGTCAGTCTGATTGCCAGAGAGAGGAGATGGTTGTTGCAGTTGGGAAGAAATCGAAATATTCCCCTCCTCATCTCTTCTTTTGTCATTCCGCTTATTGGTATTTTATTTGATTTTTTTATTTTTTATTTTTATTTTGTCTCAGTACTGACACTGTTGAGCCAGTTCCCCCCCTTTTTTATATCTGCCATCCTCCGCTTTCATGCTGTTGTGTATGCGTGGTAGGGAGTGGGTCAGGCAAGATAGCCACCTATTTATGCTCCTTTTTAAAGAAAATGGGCTAAGATAATCGGGCCTCTCTTTTCCTGAAGGTGGGCTGACAAAAGGAACTCAATCATGTAATTGGGCTCAAACATCTTGTATTGCAAAGTTGGACCAATAATTGAAAATAAAATGAATCCGAAATTAAAAGGGATTTGGGCTGAATATTTGTATATTTCTCATTTGTCCGAACTGCACCCAGGTCTCGAACCAGTAGCACCAAATGGAATCAAACCGCTAAAGCAAAAATCAAGACAATTTTTGATGATTTTTCCTTTTGAAATTTTGATTTAAAACAAACTAACCTAAAAAATACTTTTTTTTCATTTTTTTATTTTTTCAAATGAAATGAACCAAGAGACTACAAAACAACTACTTTTTTTTTTAGTTATTTTTTATTTTCTAAAAATACTCTAAAAAAGATGTAAAATATGCAAATTTTGAAATTTTCTGGTCTAAATGACCGGACAAAATCGGGTGTTCACACTGAGGATGTGTACGATGTAACCCTAAGATAGGAGACTCCTACTGAGATTCTTTAGCAAGAATTCTCACTCCTCTATCTTCTTTCTTCCATCACATCTTCAGAGAGCGATGGCGACGTTCGTGCTTTTCATTGACACGCCAATTTGGGAGGTGCACTACGACCCGGACCACCGTTCATATCATTCTGAGGGCCATTGTGCCGTCCGCGTTTTTGTGTACATGGGACAACCTTTCGCTTACCCGGTTTTGAGCTACCAGTTCACCCCTACTGCACCCTTTGGTGGTGATGACATGATCTTCGAGTGAACTCGCCTGCGTGATGAGCAGCGACGCCGTGCCTGTACCTCTGCCTCAGCTGTCTGCAACCACCCGGAGTACGTGCCTCGCTCGAGGAGGTCCGAGACTGATACATCCGAGGATTCGCCGACACATGTCCCTTCGGAGGGCTCCGCCTCATTTCCCCAATACCGGCGCGAGGGGAGCGAGGAGACTGTGAGGCAGCCATGCTTGGCGAGGATAGCTAAGATGCGCCCGCGTCGAGAAGCTCACATTCAGCCACCATGAGCTCCCTTTACACTCCATTGGCCCACTCAGGAGGAGATAGAGCGGTTCTCGGATTACCTGCCTCCATCCCCCACAATCCCCGTCGTCACTAGACTCTGATGAAGAGCGTTGCGAGTACCCGACCTTTTATGAAGATCTTCCCTTGGATAGCACCTTTTGGGAAGGGTTGTAGTTTGTACTCGTAGCCTAGTAGAAGGGTAGCGTTTAGGGTTTTTACCTTCATGTTGGACCATGTACTTTATATTACCTTGTATTTTATTTCTGTTGTATTACAAGCTCTGCCCGTTCTTAGGGTATGACTAGCTATGTACCTCAACTACGTTATTATTAATGAAATGTTTCTTTGTTTACCTTGATCATTGTTCTTGACTACATGCTTTACTCTATGAGTTAATATGGTTGTTGCCTGTGCTTTACATTTTTGTTATTCGATTTGCTAAGCCCGCGGCTCTCACTTTGTTTATGTTTTCAAAAAGAAAAATTTACTCATAAATTCCGCTAAGTATTTTATTAAAAAGTTGAGACTAAGAAGTAATAACCTAATGATTAGCCTAATATGTTCTAGAGTATTGGGTTAAACGTTAGGGTGTTACATGTTCCAATCCTGAGATTGTGAACTGTGTGTTCCAATCATGAGATGATGAACTGTGTGTTCAACTATGAGATCTTGACCGATGTTTTCATGGGTCGCTTTATGCCACTAATGCCCCTGATAAATGGAATATGTTATGATGATTGTGATTTATTGATTTTCTTGCATATGGTATGAGCATGCATTCGTCCCATATCTGCTGCATTCATGTCATTAAGATTCATATTAAAAGACACCCACTTTGGATAAATAGATTTGGAAAGTTTAAAATCAATCCTTATGTATGAACGCCTCTTTCATAAATAAAACTGAAGTGGCTGGGACGATGACGATTACACTCGTGTTAGAGTCGGGGAGCCCTATTGAGAATCTTGAATAAGTTTCTCACCCCCTCTCTCTTTGCTTCCGTGTCGTTTCCAGACGAAGTCGGGGATGCAGTTCGTGATTTCCTCTAAGGCATAAGCACGAGGCGTACACTACGTGGTGGATTAGTGGAAGGCAATGTAAGCACGAGGTTGTCATTTTAGACTGATATAGGTGTATGCCTTTTGACGTGGCGATGAAGCCACGATTAGCAATAACTATGTAAATACAATGATGTGATTATGTGTGCTGTTATGTATAATACTTATAATTTGTGGCTATGAATGGTATGTTTTCTTTTTGTATGTTACAATTTTAGCAAATGTTAGATTTTATATTAAGCTCGTGGCTCATGTTTTGTTTTCAAGTTCAAAAAGAAAAAAAATTTACCCGTATTTTCCGCTAAGTATTTTACTTAAAGAGTGAGACTGAGAAGTAATATCTTGGTGATAACCCAAATACGACCTAGGAGTATTGGGTTAAAGTTAGGGTGTTACATTTTGGTATCAGAGCAGTTCGATTCTCATGGAGCCTGAGGATTGGACTGACCATGCTTTAGAAGCATGATGCGATAGTTATGTCATGCATAGTGCTTGATAGAAATAAGCTATAGGATAGAGAAGCATGACCCTTGTATGTGAGTGTGTGTCAACTAGCTCACTTTGCATGGAGTAGTAAGCCTGATCACCTTGGTATTTCTTCTTTTGTGGGCTTAGGGACCGATGGTACCACGACGACAGACTAGGACTCCGAGTGGAGGTAACCAAGACAATGAGACTGCAGCAGTTGTTTGAGAAATGGCGAGGGCCATGGGACGCATGTTTGATCGCATGAAACAACAAGGAAACGCCGCACCTGCTCCCCTTACTACTGAACTAGTGGATCAAGCCCGTTTCGGTGAGTTCCGCAAAGCGAACCCGCTTACCTTTAGAGGAGCGATGAACCTGGATGAAGCCGATGAGTGGATCAAGGACATGGAAAAGATCTACTCTATCATCACCTGCTCGGAGGAGCAAAAGGTTACTTTCGCCGCCTTCATGATGTAGTCAGATGCGGAATTTTGGCGGAATGGCACCCGGCGACTGTTGGAAGCATTTGGCACCTTGATCAACTGGGAGTTGTTCAAGGCCCACTTATATGAAAAGTACTTTCTGGAGTCTGTAAGGAATGCTAAGGACGTGGAATTTATGAGGCTGACCGAAGGCGAGATGAGCATAGCGCAGTACACCGCAAAGTTCGAGGGGCTGATCAAGTTCTCTCGGGTATTCCGAGGAAATCCCGATGAGATATGGAAGTGCGTGAAGTACGAGGCCGGTTTAAAGGAGGAGCTGAAATATGCAGTGGCACATATAGAGATTAGGGACTTCCCAACCCTGGTCAACAAGTGCCGAATCTTGGAAGAGGGACAGCAGAAACTCCAAGCCACAAGGGTGGCGCATGCCAAAGGACTAGGACCTCAAGCACCAAGATTCAAGCCGCAACACAAGCATCAATCCATAACACACCTCAACCCGTAGCCCGGTCAACAGTTCAGGCCACGGTTTGAACCACCGTCCAGACCACCGTTCAGGCTACAAAGCCCTGAGGATAATCTTCAACTTGAGGGATCAAACGGCCCAAGTAACGAGGCATCTGGGAGCTACTCCGCCGTCATCTGTCCAAAGTGCAGCAAGAACCATGGCAGCCGCCCTTGTTTAGCCGAACAGAGAGTGTGTTTTAGATGTGGTAAGCCTGGCCATATGGCTCGAGATTGCAATGAGAGGCCTCTACAACTGAATGCCACTATTGGGACCAGACGCCAAGGACGAGTGTTCACGATCCACGCTGAGGATACCTCCTGTCCTTACGATCAAGGTGAGCATATAGAGTAGGATTTCTGGTTACGGCATATGATGGTATAAAACCTCATAAGCCTTTTTGAATGTGTAACGAATTTCGAGGGCGAAATTCTTTTTAAGGAGGGGAGAAATGTAACACCTCGAATTTTCTATTTGAGTGAAAATGATCGAAATGCCCCTAAGGTCATTTTCTACCCGGAATTCGAGGCTAGCAAGTTGGATAGTCCTCGGAGGGCTAACTCAATGGTTAAAGGGGATTGAATGACTTGTGAGTGGTTTCGGAAACGAAAAACTCATTTTCTACAGTTTCAGGTCAAAATGACCAAAATACCCCTATGTCGTTTGACGCGGGTACGAGTGTCGGATGAGCCTGAAACTTTCACCAATGGTTTTAAATGGTGTTTTCATATGAACTGTAACATTAGTTTTAGTCCCGGAAGTCTCGGGCAGTTTTAGTACAAAATTACGATTTTGCCCCTTAAGGGTACGGTTTTCAAGCTTAATTATGTAATTAAGCGAACCTAAGCAATATTAGGCTCTAATTGAAGATTAATTAATTTCCATAATTAATCTAGAGTCAAAAATATTTATTAAGGTTAATTAGAACCTAAAATTGCTTAAATTGAATTTAAATCTCATTTCAAATTCAAGGTTTCTAGAAAAAGGAATCTTGAATAGTATTTTCTCACTCCAATTCCTTAAATTAAGGAATTGTGTCCACAAGTATTTTATGCATAAAGTGATCTTAATTCTTTACTAATAATGCAAGAACACTCCATAATTATGTCTTAGGACCTCCTAATGACCTCCTTAGTCACCTAAAACACTTTCTTAAATTCCTAACTTTGAGCCTAAACCAATTAGCACCTAAACACATCACTAACACACAATTACATGAAACAACTTTCCTTCCCCAATTCTACCCAGTTCTGGCCGAAGCCATGCCTCCCTCAAATCCCACATGTTTTAATTTATTTACACTCCAAAAACCATGCTTGAGACCATACTTTCCTTACATACACCATACTTGATTATTCCTTCAACTATGCTTCATTTACCAATTAAATAATTAGATGAAATTATCATTTTCCTCCCCATTTTTCTGCTGGAAACCGCCAGCTTTCCCTTCACCTTCTAGAAGAATTATCTCTTCACAAATCAAGCAAAGAACACCATACTTTGAGCCATGCTTTTGTACACAAAGACCATGCCTCCAACCATGCTTTGAATGACAAGTTGTAAGAGATATTTTTCTCTCTTCCTTGCCATTTCAACTTCGGCCAGCATGCTCAAGGAGACAGCCCCATTGGGTTGTTCTTCTATAAATACCTTGCTTGGTTGCACTTGGTGATACTTTAGATCATTTGCCAAGTTTAAGTTTCCAAGCATTCTTTCTAGTTCTTCCTTTTTCTCTCTAGTTTCAAGAGTTCTTCCTCTTCTTCAACTTCTTTATTTTCTTCCCTAAACATCATTCCATCACTTTGATCCATCATCTAAACACTTGTTCTTTCCTCTAAACACAAAAGCTTGCACAAAAACTCAACCTTTCCTTGTTTCCTTGTGTTGGCCGAAACCATCATCAAGCCTCCAAGGAGGATTTCTTCTTCAACCTCTCTTCAAGATCAAGCCTTTATCTTCATTCTTGGTTCACTCTTGGAAGGGGTTTGTTCTTACATTATTTATTTTATGCTAAAATATTTTGTTCTTGAAAGAAAAGTGTTATTTTCTCAAAGTTTCTCTTGAAACCTTTTTGGTGTTTTTCGCTTTCCTTGTTTCTTTTTCTTTTCATTTTTGGCCTTGTGGCCTTGAGAACACCATGATAGCTTGATGATGAGTGTTCTTGGTTGTTGACTTTGTGTTCATCACAAAAGAACCTCTAGAGCTTGAGTTTTCACCTTTTCTTTAAGCTTTAAGTTTACTAAGTGTTTTACTAATGTTTTAAACATAAGAAATATGAGATGTTCTTTCAAAAATGTTTTTGGTTTCATGCTTTCTTTTATCTCATTTCAAGTTTTGATTTTGTGTTCTTGATGCTCAATGATGATGCTCTAAGAACCAAGAGTTTCCTTAAAACTTGGTTACTTAGAAAGTCTAGAGCTTTCTTTGTCTTGAAAGGTTTATGTTTGGGATTAAGAGTTTAACTCTTGTAAAGTCTTGTGGGAGCTCTAATAAGATCTAAAATAAACTATGCATCCATGTTTATTTTTATGCTATGCATATCATGTTTATTTTCCTATGTCATCACTAAACTCCTAAAGATAAAGAAATGGACTTGCATATCATGTTTACTTTTATGCTATGCATATCATGTTTACTTTTATGCTATGCATATCATGTTTACTTTTGAGCCATCACTAAATCTTGAAGATAATAATAAGTTGCATCTCATGTTTACTTTCCAAGCTATCACCTTTATTTTCTAATGGAGCTAAAACTAGTGCATATCATGTTTATGTTTCTGTCATCACTTAAAAAGATTAGAGCTCAAAGACTTGTCCCACAACAACTCAAGTAAAGACTTTATTTTGGGCAAACCATGTTTATATTTTTTGGCCATGAAGAGGAAGATGAGCCTAGTGTGGGTTTCATCTTGCCTTTAGTGCCAAAACTTGAGTTTTATAATTTTCTTAAGCTTAGGACATCATGGTAAATGTTCCGAGCATAATATTTTGTTTTAACTCTCACTAGAGAATATTTCTAAGTAGCTACTGCCCAAGCCACCTTGGAACAGTTTTTCATGAGTTAAAATGTACATAAGTGAGTTTTAAAAGTGTTAGAAAGGTTCCAAGAGAAACTAGTAACGTTAAGAATACAAAAATGGATTTTCTATGCATTATGTGACATGAGTAATTTCGGTTCTGCCTTGGCTGTTTTGGCTGCTGTATGATGATGTTTGAATGGTGATATATGTGTATAAACTTGCATATTTGATGCTAATAATGTTGTGGAAAAGTTAAGACAAGTTGGAAGCTAAAAAGGAATTAAAATGTGAATCTAGAACCTTGAAAAACATAATTTCTGGATTCTGTCCAGCAAGCAAAAATTCGAGCAATGAAGGATTTTAATTAGTATAAATACATAGGAGACACTCATAATTGGTTTATGACTTAATAATGAAGTTATAGGAGAAAACCGGACTTAGAAAAGGTCACGGTGGTGACTTCTAGGTACCCGTAAAGGCAGAAAATAATTTCTGCACCTCCAGGCTATAACTAGAGCTATGAACCACATAATTGATAGTAATATTTGGTAATGAAGCCTTGAATGTATAAGAGATTGAGATTTGTTGGTTAGAGAACCCAGTATTAAGACTTAAGGCCCTACGGGTCAAAGCATAAGACTGTAAGAGAATGTCGTTGCTAAGAATTTCATATGCAAGTATGATTTGTTGAGGCATATGTTTTGATGATGCATGAGCTATGATGAGGTATTAAGCCCATCATGAGTATGAAAGTTAAATGAGAAATGCATCTGTGTTATGAGACCTGTGGCATAAAGTAATTTGAAGGCAATTCGGTATGCATAGCTATAGTGCCGAATTCCCGTCAAATTTTAAAGGGACTTGAGAAATGCTTTTGAGAAAGATATTTATGACAGGATTTTATGAAAATCCCTGGGTGACACCGGTTCGGCTGAGCACCCCCAGGAGACTTTTATGTGATGAAAAACCTGAGACGTACTTCTCCCGCTACGGTGGGGAAGAGGCAAATCCGTGAGGGTATGTGCGGATGCAACCTACCAAAGAGGACAATTCGCTGTGCACGAGATGCCAGTAGAGCTTTTCAAGGACTTTTTATGTGAACAACGAACTGAGACGTACTTCTCCCGCTATGGTGGGGAGGAGGCAAATCCGTGAGGGTATGAGCAGATGCAGCCTACCAAAGCGAACAATTTGCTGTGCACTAGATGCCAGTAGAGCGTTTCAGATAAGGAAATATGCCTATGAGAGGTGATCCTTATATATGATAAAATTACCCCTTCCTAAGCCCGTAAAATCTAGTGACGACTAGTTAGGTTTGAGCTCTTTCCTAGGCAGTAGGTGTTCGGAGTTTTGGTGACCATGACTACATACGCCGGGCCGGCATGATGGTGGGATTAAGGTGACCAAGATGGGAAGGCGGGTATGAGATTGTGAACTGTGTGTTCCAATCCTGAGATTGTGAACTGTGTGTTCCAATCATGAGATGATGAACTGTGTGTTCAACTATGAGATCTTGACTGATGTTTTCATGGGTCGCTTTATGCCACTAATGCCCCTAATATATGGAATATGTTATGATGACTATGATTTATTGATTTTCTTGTGTATGGTATGAGCATGCATTCATCCCATATCTACTACATTCATGTCATTAAGATTCATATTAAAAGACACCCACTTCGAATAAATAGATTTGGAAATTTTAAAATCAATCCTTATGTATGAACGCCTCTTTCATAAATAAAACCGAAGTGGCTGGGACGATGACGATGGCACTCGTGTTAGAGTCGGGGAGCCCTATTGAGAATCTTGAATAAGTTTCTCACTCCCTCTCTCTTTGCTTCCGTGTCGTTTCCAGACAAAGTCGGGGATGCAGTTCGTGATTTCCTCTAAGGCATAGGCACGAGGCATACACTACGTGGCGGATTAGTGGAAGGCAATGGAAGCATGAGGTTGTCATTTTAGACTGATATAGGTGTATCCCTTTTGACGTGGCGATGAAGCCACGATTAGCAATAACTATGTAAATACAATGATGTGATTATGTGTGCTGTTATGTATAATACTTATAATTTGTGGCTATGAATGGTATGTTTTCTTTCTTGTATGTTACAATTTTAGCAAATGTTAGATTTTATATTAAGCTCGTGGCTCATGTTTTGTTTTCAAGTTCAAAAAGAAAAAAAAATTTACCCGTATTTTCTGCTAAGTATTTTACTTAAAGAGTGAGACTGAGAAGTAATATCCTGGTGATAACCCAAATACGACCTAGGAGTATTGGGTTAAAGTTAGGGTGTTACAGGCAACACCTCCTAGGATGTTGATGACGATTCGGTCTTGTGGAGAGGAAAAGAAAGGAAATGTGTTCTTGGTAAGCTTGTGTTTGAGAATGGAAGTTTAGGTGTTTGTATAATGATCCAAGGTGGTGGGGTGGTGTTTCAAGGTTATGAGATGATGATGAGATGAAGAGAGGATGAAGATGAAGATGAAGAACAAGAGAGAGCTCTCTTGGAACTTAGAGAGAAAAAGGAAGGAAACTCAAGAAAGCTTAGAAAACTTGAAACTTAGCAAATGAACTAAAGTGTTTGTAAGCTCAAGTAAGTAAGGTATTTATAGAAAATGAAAACAAATGAGAGCTCAAAGGGAGGAGGGCTGGCCGTAGCAATTGGAGGGAAAAGGAAGAGAAAATATCTCTTACACATTGTCATTCAAGCATGGTTTGAAGTATGGAAGTTATGATACAAGGCATGGCTTCAAGTAAGGTGATTTGAGTGAATTTCCTATAAATTTTGAATGAAATAATCCTTCTAGAAGCAATGCATGGCGGGTTGTTTTTCAGCCACAAATAAATGAGGAAAAATGATTTATGTCATTTAGTTATTCATTTGGAAAATCAAGCTTGATTGAAAATATGACAAGGTATGGTGTATATGAGTTGGAAGCATGGCCTTGGTGTGTCAAAATTTTGCACATGTGATGGAAATGGAGGGCATGGAGGTTTGGCCAGGTTCAAACAGCATGGGGGGAGAGAGATTTTGGTCATCTAATTGTGTGTTAATGATAGGTTTAAGTGTGTATTAGTTTAGGTACAATATTTGGAATAATTAAGCTTAAGTTTAGGTGACTAAGATTGAGGTTTAAGGATTTTATGACAAGATTAGGAGTGCTCATACATCATTAGAGAATTAAAAACTCATTTGTGAATAAACAATTGAAAACACAATTCCATGATTTAAGGAATTGGAGAGAGAAAATACTATTTAAGATTCCATGACTAGGAATCTTGAATTTAAAATAAGATTTTAAGTTGTAATTAAGCACTTTTAGGTTCTAATCAACTTTAATAAATTATTTTGACTCAAGATTAATTATGGAAATTAATTAACCTTCGATTTGAGCCTAATATTCCTTAGGTTTGCTTAATCACGCGATTAAGCGTAAAAACACGAAACTAGAGGTAAAATCGTAATTTTGCACTAATTTCGCCCAGGACCTCTGAGACCAAAACTAAAGTCACGGACTACATAAAAATGCCTTTTAAAACCATCTGGAGAAGTTTTGGGTTCATCTGGCACTTACAAACGGGTAAAACACCGCAGGGGCATTTTGGTCATTTTGACCCGAAAACTCGAAAAATGAGATTTTCGATCCCGGAAAGGTACACAAGTCATCTAATCCCCTTCCAACATTGAGTTTGCCCTTCGAGTACTGCCGGATCAGCTTTCCTTGATTTCCGGGCCGAAAATGACCTCAGGGGCATTTTGGTCATTTTCACTCTAGCAGAAAATCGGGGTGTTACACATAACAGCTGTTAAACCGAATTTCCTTCAAACCAACATTTATGCCACAACCTAAACATACAACATATTTCTTATGCAATTCTCATGTTCATAATAAACTTAACATCTTAGACAATCATCTCCTCATGCATCATATACATCTCAATCATCTTATTACATCATCATATAATTCAAGACTTCTTAGTGTCTTATGCATTGACCCTTAAAGTCCTTAACTCACAATCTAAGTTATAAGTCATCACAACTTAATCTCTCGGGTACCTATAGGCTCATATCTAAGTATTCCTCACTTAACACTATGATCATAAACATCTCTAAACCTCATGAATGCAGAATCTAAAATTCTAACTTTATGGGTACCTAGGAGTCACAACAATGACCCTTTCTAAGTCTGGTTTGCTCCTAAGGCATCACGATCAAGTCCTAAACCAATTATGAGTCATTCCTACACATTTAAACTAATTTAAATCCATGATTATCATTTCTAAACCATGCTGGACAGAATCCAGAAAAATCAATTACTAAGGGATCTAGAACTCTCAAATTAATTATTTTCTAGTTACTAACTTCTCTAATCTTTCACATATGAATTTTAACATTATTGTTGCTCAAACATACTCATATTATCATTATCAAAACAACATAAACAGTGAGCATAACATGGCAAGGCAGAACCGAATCCATCTCCAAACAAACAAGGCACAAACTTGATTTCTAGAACACATAAAATGCTAGTTTCTCTTGGAACCTTTCTAAAACTTTCAAAACTCATTAGTAAACATTTTTATCATCTTAAATCACCAAAATACTTGTAAAGGCAGTGCCTTTTTTAAGCTAAACTCAAGAGGTTTTAAATTCATAAAACTTTGTTCTAAACATCCTTTGAACTCATATGAGCTTAGGAAAATTATTAAACATAGATTGTAGTACTTGTAACAAATCAAACCTTCTAAGGCCGAAATCAAGAGAGTAAGAAACCTAAAACTTTCAAACCTTTGTTTGAGATAATAAAGGGTAAGTCTATGAGCTCTAAATCTCTTAAGTTGTAACACAAAAGTAAATATGCAATGCACTTTATTTTAGTCTTTATTTAGAGGTGAGGACATAAAATAAATATGCTATGTAACTCATTATTATCTTAGAGATTTAGTGAAAGCATAAACATAAATATGGAGATGCAAGTTTATTCTTTAATCTTGAGCATTTAGTGATGACATAAAAGTAAACATGGATGCAAGGTCTTTTATCTTAACTTAGAGCTCACATGAGACTTTTAAAGAGAACTACAAACCTCAACCCAACACTTATCTCATCACAAAGATAGCATTAGAGTTCTTGAACCAAGTACTCAAAGGAACTAGGTGGTTCTTGAACATCATCATCAAGCTCAAAGAACAAGCTTTTTAAAAGAAAGCAAAACTTTAAGAGAAAAGAAATAAGAACCCAAAACATATTCTTTTATGACATAAAATAGAAATAGAGACACTTTAAAAATTTTAACAAAAACCTTTGAGGATGAGCTATGAAGGCCGAATGTATAAGAAGAAGAAAAAGGAAGAAAAACAAAAACTTTACTTAGATAAAGAACAAGACTCAAGCTTTAGAGGTTCCTTTGAGGTGAACACAAGGTCACCATCTATGAACACTCAACATCAAGCCATCATAGCCATGAATAAGGCCTCATGGCCGAAATAGAGAAAAAGAAAAACAAAGGAAAGTTCAAAAAGAAACCAAGAGAAAACTAGAGGAAAATCATATTTTCAAACAAAACAAAGTTTAGAAAACCACTCCTACCTAGACTGAAGATGAAAACTTGATCTTTTAAAAGGAAATGAGATGAACAACTCCTCCTTGAAGGATGATCATGATTCGGCCAAGAGAGAATGGAGAGGATGGAGATGTGTTTTGAGTAAAGTTGTGTTTGAGGTTAAGTGTTTGAGAGGTTTGATGATGATTCAAGGTTATGAGGTGGTGTTTAGAGGTTATGAGATGATGATGTGATGAGGGGATGAAGAGGATGAAGATGAAGAGAAAAGGAAAACTCTCTTGAAACTTTGAGAAAAAAGGAAAGGAAACTCAAAAAAGCTAAGAATACTCAAACTTACCAAATCAACCAAAAGTAACACAAGTTCATCTAAGGCACCTATTTATAGAAAATGAAACAATGAAGGCTCACACAAAGGAGGTCTTGGCCATAGCAATAAGGCAAGAGGGGAGAGAAAAATATCTCTTACAAGTGGTCATTCAAGCATGGTTTGAAGTATGGAAGTTATGGTGCAAAGCATGGCTTCAAGTATGGTAATTTCCCTTTGTTTGAAATTAAAATAATCCTTCTAGAAGGTGAAGAGGGATGGCAGATTTTGAGCCACAAAAATGAGAGAAAAGTCTTCTAGAAGTGGTCATATGAAGCATGGATGAAAGCATGGTGTTCGTATGACAAAGTATGGTTTATGGTGAGGTGGAACCATGGCCTTGGGTGTCAAATATTTGAGCATGTGATGGAAAATGGGGGAGGATGCTTTGGCCAGACCTGGATAGCAAGGAGGAAGGAAGTGTTGATCATGTTATTAGGTGCTAATGATAGGTTTAAGAGTAGATTAGTTTAGGTACAAGGTTAAGAATCATTAAGCATAAGTTTAGGTAACTAAGAATGAGATTTAGGGATTTTATGACAAGATTAGGAGTGATCATACATCATTAGAGAATTCTAAAATTCATTTGTGAATAAACAATTGAAAACACAATTCCATGATTTAAGAAATTGGAGAGAGAATTTACTATTCAAGATTCCATGACTAGAAATCTTGAATTTAAAATAAGATTTCAAGTCGTAATTAAGCATTCTGAGGTTCTAATCAACTTTAATAAATTATTTTGACTCAAGATTAATTATGGAAATTAATTAATCTTCGATTAGAGCCTAATATTGCTTAGGTTTGCTTAATCATACGATTAAGCTTGAAAACACAAAACTAGAGGCAAAATCATAATTTTGCACTAATTTTGCCCAGCATGATGTGCAACGCATAAACATAAACATGGATGCAATATTCATTTTAATCTTATCTAGAGCTCTTACGAGACTTTAGAGATACAACCCAACACTTATCTCATCACAAAGAGAGCTTTAGAGTTCTTGAACCAAGTTCTCAAAGGAACTATGTGGTTCTTGAACATCATCATCAAGCTCAAAGAACAAACTTTTTAAAGAAAAGAAAAACCCTAAGAAGGCAAGAATCAAAACAACTTTCTTTCATGACATAAAATAGAAGTAGAGACACTAAAATTTTTTAACAAAAACCTTTGAGGATGAGCTATGAAGGCCGAATGTATAAGAAGAAGAAAAAGGAAGAAAAACAAAAACTTTACTTAGATAAAGAACAAGACTCAAGCTTTAGAGGTTCCTTTGAGGTGAACACAAGGTCACCATCTATGAACACTCATCATCAAGCCATCATAGCCATGAACAAGGCCTCATAGCCGAAATGGAGGAAATAAGGAAATAAAGGAAAGTTTTCAAAAAGTAACCAAGAGAAAGCTAGAGAAAAACTCATTTTCAAGAAAAGTAAAGCTTAGAAAAACACTCCTACCTAGAGTGAAGATGAAAACTTGAACTTGAAAAGGAAAACAAGAAGGAGAACTCCTCCAAGGATGATGATAAGCTTCGCCCAAAGTGAAGAGAAAGGAAAGGAGATGTGTTTTGAGTGAGGTTGTGTTTGAGGTCAAGTGTTTGAGAGGTTTGATGATGATTCAAGGTTATAAGGTGGTGTTTAGAGGTTATGAGGTGATTATGTGAGGAAGAGATGAAAAAGATGAAGATGAAGAGGAAAGGAAAACTCTCTTGAAACTTTAGAGAAAAAGGAAGAACTTAGAGAAAGCTTAGGAAACTTGAAACTTTGCAAATGATCTAAAGTGTTTGCAAGCTCAAGTAAGTAAGGTATTTATAGAAAAATGAAACAAATGAAGTCTCATGGGGAGAAGGGAGAGGCTGTGTGGTTTGGGAGGCAAAGGTAGAGAAAAATATCTCTTACAACTTGTCATTCAGGCATGGTTTGAGGTATGGAAGTTATGGTGCAAGGCATGGCTTCAAGTATGGTGATTTTGTTCCACTCATGTTGGGCCAAGTCTAGTTTATTTGTTTTATTTTATTTGTTTCTTTATTTTAAAATGTTTCAAGACTTATTTTATTTTATTTTTATGTTTGTTAAGCCTAGTTAGTAGTGTAGTAATTTGGGCATATTCTAGTAGGGTTAGAAAATAAGTTTAACCTAAATAAGAGGTATAAATACCTCCAAACTTGGTAGGCACTTTAGTTCAGTTTGATCTTGAATAAAATTTCTCTGGTTTCTTTTAGAAACTTTGTGTGTGCAAGTAAGGTTGAGTGATTCCCTTATCTTGTTGCATCAGGAAGTTGAATAGAGGATTATAAGGTAGAGTGATTCCCTTGTGATATTTTATTTAGTTTTTAATCCTATCTTTCGTATCAATTGTGTGTTGGGGTTTCTGGGTGTTGATATCCATGGGGTTCCGGATAATTTGGTATCAATTTTAGGCATTAGATAAATTCCTATTCATCTATTCTTACTTTTCTTTCTCGATTTCGTGATCATCTTTGTCTTTTCCATTTTGTTTTTTTGGTTAATTGTGCTTTTTCATTTTGTTTCAGTTTCACAGAAAAAAAATCTACTCGCATTGTGTTTACATCATCAATTCCATCATTTGCCTTTTCTTTCATTAGATGGTTCCTTGGTTTAGTAGCACTACATATACGAAGCATTAGGGAGTAAAGACGAAACCAAAAAAAAAAAAAAAGAGGAAGGAATAGCAGTGCAAAGCTTCAACACATAAGCTACACCAAAAAAAAAAAACCAAAGGCGCTTCCAAAAAAAAAATTCAGACTCATTTTTATTTTATTTTATTTTTGTCCTTCTAATTTTATTTTATCTCTTTTTGGGTCTTTTGTTTTTTTCCTTTCTTTTTGTTTAGTCTTGTTATTTTGTTAGTCCTTTGGTTATTCCCTGTGCCATTTACATATTACTTGGGACTTTATCTTATTTGAGTTTGTTTGGTTTTTGACGTGCAACATTTATAAGGGTCCAGAATGGCAAAAGGCAAGAGTAGTGAGTATAAAAGAGGGTAAAAGCCATGTTGAGTGCAAACACAAGTGTCCACTTTTGAGTGAACCATGTGAGTTAGTGCTTTGTGCGGTTATCTTTTTTATTACTTTGTAGATTGTTATGGCTATTAACATATGTGTGAGTAATAAAGATGCTGATAGAGTGAATGCCATAATGCTCTTTATGTGCCAATGTCAGCAAATAAATAGCAAATTAGATGATATAGAAGTGTGACTACAGGCAGTGTCCCAATCTAAGTCCAAGGGAAGTATCAAGATTCTTCCATGGAACCGACACTGTCACAATGATTCTTATCATGAACAATTTGAGGAGGAGCTTCATGTAGCTAATTTTGTTTGGCATAGAAGAGTTCGGGATAACATGAAGAAGAAGGATATGAAATCACACCGTGACAGAGGTACCTCTAATTCATCTTCTCCTACTGCCACTTCAAGACATATTGATATTATGTGGTTTCGGTGTTTAGGATTGGGTCCTTTTACATATGATTGCCCAATCAAAAGAACCTTAGATGTTAGGAAAGGTGAAGTTGTGTCTGATTCTGATGATGGTTCTAAGTCTGTTGATAATGATACTATGTTATCTTTCGAGGATTGCTCTGATAAAAATGAACATGTTGACATTGTTAAGTATGGTGAACCTCTTGCTACTAGGCCTGTATTGGATTTGCAAGTTCATGTGGACAACCTAGAGCCCAGTGAACATATTGTTATGGCACTATCTCCCAATGAGGTGTATTTTGATCAAATCAAAATTGAACAATATTCTCTTAGGAATTCAGAGCATGAAGTACTAGAAAAAGAAAAGCAAATAAAGGTTAAAAGCGAAAAAAATGTAGAAAAAGGCTCATTGGTGAGTGTAAAAGAAGAACAAAGTGTAAAAACTGAGCAGGGTGACAAATTTGAAGGGATACAATATTTTTGTCCAAAAGAGGAAGATTTGCAAGGTATTTTATTCAGCATTAGAACTTTTGTTCTGATGTGGTTCAATGAAGTTTCACTCTCTATAATTGCATGTCCCCTAAATTTTCTATGTCATTTTGTCTCTTTGTTGCAAGCATTTGAAGATATTGTGTTTGACCCTGGACCATATTGGGAATATCAAGTTTGGGAATAAAGGACAACTGGACAGCAACATGAATGCTATCAAGATACAGATACCACCATTTAAGGGAAGGAATGATGCTGAATGTAACACCCTAAATCTTAACCCAAGACTACTAGTATGTACTTAGGTTAATCTTTAGAATATTACCTCTTGGTCTCATCTTTTACTTAGAAAATACTTAGCGGAAATATGGGTAAAATTTTCTTTTTGAAATTAAAATCAAAGTGAGAGCCACGCATGAATCTTTAAGAGGAAGCATAATGAAACATATAAGCAAGCATAAAGAAACACATCATATCATGGGAACATCAACTGAACATATATATATATATAATGTGCCTACCCAAAAGGGCAGGACTATTTGATACATTAGGGAACAGAATACAACTGAAGAACGAATACACGGAAATCATAAAAAGCAAATACAAGAGAAACAACACCCATACCCATGTGCACCTAGAGTAGACAACCTCATATACAAAAGAAGGATTGCCCTCAACTATGTGGCGTGTGTGCACTAACTGCTACCCCTCCTATGTCTACTCCTGCTGGTCCGAGTACTGTGGGGTCAAGTCGATCCACTGACGAATCTCGACGGGAGTGGTCGAGCGCATCATCGGGGCATGTCCAACGCGGCGAGGGCGCATAGATGGCCGACGAGCCAACCTCGGCTGGACCACCGTCTCCTCACTCCCAGCCCTCATCGGTGGGGGAGCGGACCGAGCTCCAACTGTACATGTGTGATGGCGGGTCCTCGGATGGGTCCGTCTCCGAGTACTGGGTACGAGGCACATACTCTGGATAGTCGCGTACCGCTGATGTCTCGGGCTCTATGCGGAGAATCTGCTCATCGCGTGGTCTAGCTCGCTCAAAAATCCTGTTATGACGGTAAGGAGCAGTCGGGGTAAAACGGTAACTCGGGACTGGATGCGCGAAGGGTCGTCCCATAAACATGAACACTCTAACCATGCAGCGACCCTCAAAATGGTATGACCCGAGTGCCGGGTCATGGTGCAGCTCCCATATCGGGGTGTTGATGAAGAGTACGAATGTCGCCATCTGAAGATATGATGGAAGAAACGAGAGAGGGAATGAGAATCTTTCTAAAAGAATTCTCAGTAGGGTTATCCCTACCAAGGTGACATCGTCACATCCTTAGGAACCCTGGGTTTATTTCTAAAAGGTGTGCATGCATATAAATTCCTTTTAAGTTAGTTTTCTAAAGTGTTATTTATCCAAGGTCCGTCATATTTTACAATAGAATAACTAAGAAACATTATAACATTGGCATAAGTATAGTATATGTGACATTGTTAACTTTAACTTTCATCTCATGGGGCCGCCCTAAAACATCTCTAGGTTATGAGCTCATACCTTAACTAGTCGTCACTAGTTCTTACTTATCCTATGATAAGCGTACCATACATAATCCCCGACTTAAAGTACGGGCTAGGGGGCAAATTAAGGATCATCTCTCTTAGGGTCATTTCCTCTTTGAAACGCTCTACTAGCAACTAGTGCATCGTAGTATTGTCCGCTTTGGCAAGCTGTATGTTAATACCCTCACGGATTTGTTTTCTTGGGGGTGCTCGGCTAAACCGGTGTCACCC
The DNA here is from genome assembly GCA_031216105.1 of Dalbergia cultrata. Lineage (NCBI taxonomy): Eukaryota > Viridiplantae > Streptophyta > Magnoliopsida > Fabales > Fabaceae > Dalbergia > Dalbergia cultrata. The sequence continues at coordinate 24,563,873 of CM062352.1, read as the reverse complement.
AAGAAGGCGTCTCAGTGTTGTCTCACATTTAAGTTCTCATAACGTGTTAATTCATAGATACATCATTATTCATTACATAAATCTTTTTCATAGCATATACATCATCACATGAAACTTCTTCATAGTGTATACATAAAACTATAGCATATACATTATCACATAATCACACCTTAGCCAATCATTCATACAAACTCCCAAGCTTATTATGTTATGAACCTATAGTATGTTATGCTTTGGTTCTTTTGAGTCTTAAACTTATAAACTAATTGTTCTAGTATTATTCTTAACCAATCACACACCTATAGGTTCACAACTAATACGTTTTACTAATTTTTATGCTCAAGGACCTATCCAAATAGTACTATGCAGATTTAGACAGCTTTATATTTGTGTGATTATGGGGTTCTAGAAATTACGATTTAGACCCTTAAAGTCTTTAACTCACATTCTAAGTTATTGATCATCAAAACCTAGTCTCTTGGGAACCTATGAGGTTGTAACTAAGTATTTCTCACCTCACACTATGGTCAAGAACATCTCTAAACCTCAAGGATGCAGAATTTGAAATCCTAATTTTACGGGTACCTAGAAGTCACAACAATGACCCTTTCTAAGTTTAGTTTGCTCCTAAGGCTTCAAGATTAAGTCCTAAACCAATTATGAGTCATTCCTACACATTTAAACTAATTTAAAACCATGATTATTAAATCTAAACCTTGCTGGACAGAATCCAGAAAATTACATAATTAAAGGATCTAGAACTCTCAAATTAATTCTTTTCTAGTTCCTAACTTATCCTATCTTTCACATGTGAGTCTTAACATTATTTTTACTCAAACATAGGCACATTATCATCATTAAAACAGCACATACAGTGGCAGTAAAGAGCAAGGAAGAACCGAAAATATACTTCTCCATAAAAGGCATAAAACATAATTTCTAAAGCTCATAAAATACTAGTTTCTCTTGGAACTCTTTTTAAACTTTCGAAACTCATTTATAAACATTTTTAACATCTAAAATCATAAGAGTATTTAAGAGGGCAGTGACCAATTTATCTTTATCTCAAGAGGTCCTACATTCTTAAAACTTAGTTCTATGCATTCCTTAAACTCATGTAAGCTTGGAAAAATTATAAAACATAGTCTCAAATACTTAGAAACATCAAGACCTCTTGGGGCCGAAATATGAACCAAGGAAAATACATATTGTTAGACCTTTGTTGAGACAACAATGGGCAAGTCTTTGAGCTCTAGGTTCATTTAGGTGATGACATAAAAGTAAACATGCTTATGCACTTATTTTAGGTTCCATTAGAAAGTAAAGTGATAGCACAAAGTAAATATGAATGCAACTCATTATTATCTTGGTATTAAGTGAGAACTTGAAATATAAACATGATAATGCATAGCTTGAAATATAAACATGATAATGCAAGTCCATTCATTATCTTGGTATTTAGTGATAGTAAGGAAGTAAACATGATATGCAAAGCATAAAGTAAACATGATGCAAGGTTCATTTTATGATTAACTAGAGCTCATTCAAGACTTTAACAAGATAATAACCCAATACAATATCTCAAAGATCACAACACAAAAATCGAAAGTCATATAAAAGAGAAAGAAAGTGAAACTATGTCAAGTTCTTTATTAAATACCCAAAACCCCTATCTAGAGAAAAATCTCTAGAACGTGCCGGCCAACTTTAAGGTTGACAACGGTAGGCTTGGGCTTTTAGAAATCCTTAGATTAATTTTCTTAAGTTGAAAAACCATGTGAGCTAGATATCATATAGATGAAGTTACAAGAAAAGGAAAACTCAAGCTTTAGAGGTTTCTTTGAAATGAACACAATGTCATCATCTAGAAACTCTCATCATCAAGCTATCATGCTCATAATAGGGCCTAGAGGCCGAAATGAAAAGAAAAGGAAAAACAAAGGAAAGTTCAAAAAGAATCCAAGAGGAAACTAGAGAAAAACACTTTCTTGAGCAAAACAAAGTTTGAAAACAAATCCTTACCTAGTGATGAAGGTAAAGGCTTGGACTTGAAGATGAAATGAGATGAGCAACACCTCCTAGGATGGTGATGATGATTCGGCCAAAGAGGAAGGAAAAGAAAGGAAATGTGTTTTGGGTGAAGTTGTGTTTGAGGTGTGGTGTTTGAGAGGTTTGATGATAGTTCAAGGCTTTGGGGTGGTGTTTGATGGTTGAGAGATGATGATGAGATGAAGAGATGAAGAAGATGAAGATGAAAAGAAAGGAAGAACTCTCTTGAAACTTGAGAGAAAAAGAAAGAACAAGCAAGATAACTCTAAAACTCTAAACTTAGCAAATGCTTCAAGGTGCAACAAGGCTATCACAAGCATCCTATTTATAGAAAAACAAAGCCATGGAACTCACCAAAGGGAGGAGTGGCCGTGTGGTATTGGAGGGAAAAGGGAGAGGAAAATATCTCTTACACAAGGTCATTCAAGCATGGTTTGAAGTATGGAAGCTATGCTACAAAGTATGGTTTGATGTGAGTTAATTTCCTATCAAATTTTTATGAAATTAGGCTTCTAGAAACAATGCATGGCTGGAACTTTGCCAGCCACAAATAAATGGAGAAAATGAGCTATTTTAATTAGTTATTTACTTGGAAAATCAAGCTTCATTGAAGGTTATGACAAGGTATAGTGTATGTGACTTGAGGTATGGCCTTGGAGTGTTGAAAAATTGAACATGTGATGCATAATGGGGAGGGACAGCTTTGGCCAGGGCTGGACAGCAGAGTGGGGGTGAGTTTTGACCATTTAATTATGTGTTAATGGTAGGTTTAGATGTGTATTAGCTTAGGTACAAGGTTAGGAATGATTAAGCTTAAGTTTAGGTAACTAAGAATGTGATTTAGGGAGTTTATGACAAGTTTAGGAGTGCTTATACATCATTAAAGAATTTAAAACTCATTTGTGATTAAACAATGTGTAACACAATTCCATGATTTAAGGAATTGGAAAGAGAAAACACTATTCAAGATTATATGACTAGGTGTCTTGAAATTAAAATATGATTTTAGGTTGTAATTAAGCACTTTTTGGTTCTAATCAACTTTAATAAATTATTTTGACTCAAGATTAATTAAGGAAATTAATTAACCTTCGATTAGAGCCTAATATTGCTTAGGTTTGCTTAATCACGTGATTAAGCGTAAAAACACGAAACTAGGGGCAAAATCATAATTTTGAACTAATTTTGCCCGGGACTCCTAAAATTAAAACTGAAGTCACAAAATACATAAAAACGCCTTTTAAAACCATCTGGAGAAGTTTCGGGTTCATCCGGCACTTGCAAACGGGTAAAACACCGCAGAGGCGTTTTGGTCATTTTGACCCGAAAACTCGAAAAATGAGATTTTTGATCCCGGGAAGGTACACAAGTTATCTAATCCCCTTCCAACATTGAGTTTGCCCTTCGAGTACTGCCAAATTGGCTTTCCTCGAATTCCGGGCTGAAAATGACCTCAGGAGCATTTTGGTCATTTTCACTCTAACAGAAAAATCGGGGCGTTACACTGAAGCATATTTATAGTGGGAAAGGAAGATAGAAATGATTATTGCTTGCCACAATTATTTTGAAGGGAAGAAGATTAGTTTGGCTGCAGTGGAATTTTCTAATTATGCTCTGATTTGGTGGGATGAGTTAGTGAAGTCCAAGCGAAGGCAGCCTCCTATTGAGACTTGGAATACCATGAAGTGTATTATGAGGAAGCAATTTATGTCTTCTTATTATTATAGGGAGGTGCATCACAAGTTGCACAAGCTAACTCAAGGTTTCCAAATAGTTGAAGACTACCATAAAAAGATAGAGATGCTTATGATCAAGGCCAATATAGAGGAAGATCCAGAGGTAACTATGGCAAGGTTTCTAGGTGGTCTTAATAGAGAAACAGTTGATGTGGTTGAATTGCACCATTATGTAGAGATAGATGATTTGGTAAGCATAGCTATGAAGGTGGAGAAGCAACAAAAATGGAGGGCATTAAAACCATTTTCAAATTCCACCTCAAAATGGGGTTCAAAATGGTCTCATGATGATGAGAAAAAGAAAGCCAATGATTCCAATTCCAAGGAGATGGTTCTAGATTCAACAAAGAAGAAAAATATTTTTCATTCCTCTTCCTCTTCTTCTAATACTAGACATAGAGATATTAAATGTTTTTAGTGTCATGGTTTAGGTCATTATGCTGCTGATTGCGCAAATAAGAGAATGATGGTTATTAGGGAAAGTGACATTGTGTCTGAATCTGATCATGGTGATGATTCTGATCATGATAGTATGCCATCTTTGGAGGATTGTTCTGACGATGATGTGGAGTATGCTGTGTAGGGTGAATCTCTTGTTGCTAGGCATGCTTTAAGTTTGCACGTGAAAGAGGATAGCCTAGAGCAACAACAAAACAGCTTTCATACTAGATGTCTAGTTGGTGGCAAGGTATGCAGTTTGATTATTGATGGAGGGAGTTGTACTAATGTTACTAGTACTGTTATGGTGGAGAAATTGAATGTATTAAGCATCATAATCCCTATAGGTTGCAGTGATTGAATGATAGTGGTGAGTTGAAGGTCAATAAACAAGTGATGGTTGCTTTCTCTATTAGGAAGTATGATGATAAGGTGAAGGCTATTCGCGAATGGCCAACGCCTAAGAATGCTTTTGAGGTAAGGAGTTTTCATGGTTTAGCTGGATTTTATCATAGATTTGTGAAAAAAATTTCTGTCATTGCTGCTCTTCTCACAGAAGTCATTAAAAAGAATATTAGGTTTAAATGGGAAAAGGAACAAGAACTTGCATTTAGTACTTTAAAAGATTATTTGTGCTCTGCTCCTATTCTTATTTTGCCTAGTTTTGATAAGAATTTTGAGATTGAATGTGATGCTTCTGGGATTGGTATAGGTGCTGTTTTGATGCAGGAAAAACAATCCATTGCTTTCTTCAGTGTAAAGTTAATTGGAGCCACCTCAAGTATTCCACCTATGAGAAAGAGTTGTATGCTTTGGTTCGATCTTTGGAGGTCTGGCAACATTACTTGCTTCATAAAGAGTTTGTGATTTACACAGATCATCAATCTTTGAAGCACCTAAAGGGGCAAGGAAAGTTGAATAAAAGACATGCTAAATGGGTGGAGTTCATTGAGACTTTCCTTTTGTGATTGCCTATAAGCAAGGTCAAGATAATGTGGTTGCTTATGCTTTATCTTGCAGGTATGCTTTGATCACTACTCTTACATCTAAGCTATTAGGATTTGAGCATTTAAAGGAATTGTATGCCACTGATTCTAATTTTTTTTGTATTTATGGCTCATGTGAGCATGGTGCATTTAACAAATTCTATAGGCATGATGGCTTTTTGTTTCATGGCAATAGGATTTGTGTGCCTGCTTGTTCTATTAGGGAATTGCTTGTCAAGGAGTCATATTGTGGTGGTTTAATAGGTCATTTTGGTGTGCATAAGACTTTGGATATGTTATCTGAGCATTTTTATTGGCCACATATGCATAGAGATGTTGAAAAAATTTGTGCTAAATGTATTGCATGTAAGCATGCTAAACCTAAGTCTATGCCACATGGGTTGTACACACCATTACCTATTCCTACCTTTTGTCGGTTGATATATCTATGGATTTTGTTGTTAGTTTACCTAGAACAATGAAAGGCAAAGATAGCATTTTTGTTGTGGTGGATGGATTCAGTAAGATGGCTCACTACTTGCCATAAAATTGATGATGCCACAAGCATTGTTGATTTGTTCTTTAGGGAAGTTGTGTGTTTGCATAGTGTCTCTAGGACCATTGTTTTTTATCGTGATGTTTGTAACATCCTAAAAATTATATAAAAATTAATTTGAACTTTTCTAGTCATAATTTCAAAAATCCAACAGAACATAGAAATGATAGGAATGATCCAACAGATTTGTAAAAAAAAAAAAAAGCTACCCACTTCAGAAGTACGATTTAGAACTCTAAAATTGAGCCTGTGAACACTATATTTTATTTTCAATTTACTTATTTTATTTTATTTTTATCTTTATCTTTGTGTGCATTTAAAATTTAAATTCAATCACAGAGGATTCAAAAAATCAAATCATATCAAAATGCTAACTGACTCAATAAAAAAATCAAATCAGAATCATAATTAACTCAACAAAAATCTCTCCACTCTACTCTCTATATAACAATGACTCCATCAGAAAAAAAAAGAGCAACAACAATAATAACGGATACACTCACCAATACACTAGGCTGATCACCCTCTCACTTGGCTTTTGTTTTTCATCATCGAAATTCCCTCCCTGAAGAAGCCACCATAGTTGTTGTCTCTGTTATTTCTCTGCAGTTGCCGCCCCATTCCCGCAAAGGTTGCTGTGTTTGCACTGTCACTCACGTCATCACTTGTGTTGGGCTTCTACAAGTGAAGCCTTAAATTATTATTGTTGCAATAGTGGTTATTCACCCACTACAATTTCATTTCTCCTTGTTTTCATTCCACGGTGATCAACAGGTTTGGCTTTTTCTTCAGTTTAGTTATCTATTCTTTTATTTTAAACATTGTCTTTCTTTTGGTCAAATCTCTTTTAACATTCATTTGGTTTTGCTTTTATTTTTTGGTTACGGGTTTGTTTTTTTTATTTAGCTTTCCTTTTCCTTTATTTTAATCTAACTTTTATTTTCTTTATTTCTTCTTGGTCAGCATGTTTCTTGTCAAGATTTATTAGTTAATCTTTTAATTTTTAGGCTAGCTCTTTTAATTCAAGTTGTATTTATTTGTTTGTTTTTTAAAAAAAAGGATTTTGTGTATTTAATTTATTTTGGATCTTTTTTTAAAAAAAGATATAAAAGCAAAATATTTTTTTTATCTGTGCAACAGTCTTCAATCACAATAGAGAGGTGGATGCTTTCTTCATGTATTGTTGAATTGTAAGGATTTATTGAGTAGCGTAGTGCTAACTTGAATCCTATGCAAAAAGTGGACTTGTTTAAAATAATTTGTTAATTAAATTTTTTTATGAATAAAATCAATTAACATATGTTTATTTATGTTTACTAATTAAAACCCGTTAACACACACTTATTTTCTACAAGAATGACATGGCTTTGAGTTCCTCATTGCACTAGAGGATACGTCGGCATAGCTCACAACTATCAAGCTAAAATTAATTTTTTTTCTTTAAATTTTGTTCTTTTATTTTATTTTCTCATTTGACTCGTTTATTTATTTGTGTATAATTGTTACATGTTTTGGGGAAAATAAATATTATTTAGTTATAAATTAATTTGTATAATAAGCTTTAAGGTAACCATATTTATACGAATATATTAGGGGTGCAGTGGAATTAAGTTTTCACCCTGTCCCAAACTCAAATTTTTATCAAAAAGACCAATTTTGAAATAAAAGGTTTTCCAATTATTAGCCATAATTAAAATTGGTGGTGACTCCATTTATTTCGTTTTTAGGAATAATAATTTTTGTTGTCATTTTGTTATGACACCCTCCAGGTACGTTGTAACAGAGCCATTGTTATGAAATATATGATCACTTTTTCCTAATAAACCGAAGTGGCTGGGACGATGACGATGACATTATGATTGTGTAATTAGGGAATTGCCCTACTGAGAATTGTACAATTCTTAGCCCTACTTATTTGTGTTCCTGTGTCGTCTCCAGGTGGATCCAGTGGATTATGGAGCTATTACCTAAATGAAGTCAGAAATGCAACAGTTTAGTAGTTGCTGTTTTTGTTTTACTGTACTTAGTTGGAATTATATGTATGTAAATGTAATAGACCATATATATGTATTAAAGCTCATAGAAGAGCTTCCTTTTGTACTCAATAAATGTTGTATTTTCTTTGTTATATATTTTAATAGAATTACGCTTAGTTATCATACGTGTTAATCGAATTTGGTATAGTTACTTTAAAAAGGTCCGCAAATTAATAAGTAACAACTCTCGAGTACAATGTCATGACATAAGGATGATGTTGAACTTAGGAGGGTGTTACAACGTCAAATTTTTGAGTCATTTTTGGAAAGTGTTGTTGGGCAAGTTGGGAACTAAATTGTTATATTCTACTACTTGTCACCCTCAAACTGATGGTCAAATTGAGGTGGTAAATAGAACATTGGGGGCCTTATTATGTGCTACTGTTGGTAAGAATTTGAAAACTTAGGAAGATTGTTTGCCTTTTATTGAGTTTGCTTATAATAGGACCATTCATTCTTCTACAGGGTTTTCTCCTTTTGAGCTTGTGTATGGTTTTAATCCTTTAACTATTTTGGATTTAATGCCTTTTCCCTTGAGTGATCTTGTTAGCTTATATACTAAAAGCAAGGCTAAAAAGGTTGAAGAAATGCACTTAAAAGCACGTGAGTTGATTGAAAGGAAGAACAAGGTGACAGTTGAAAGAGTTAACAAGGGATGAACACAAGTTGTCTTTTACCCTGGTGATTGGGTTTAGGTTCATTTGAGGAAGGAGAGGTTTCCTTGTCAAAGGAAATCTAAACTTGGCCCAAGGGGAGATGGTCCTTTTCAAGTGCTTAAGAGGATTAATGACAATGCTTATAAAATTGACCTTTCTAGTGAGTACAATGTGTCTGCTACATTTAATATTTCTAGCCTTGTTCCGTTTCATACGGATGCAGATTCGGGGACGAATCTTTTTGAGGAGGGAGGGAATAAAACGTGCTTAGAAAGGCAAATTGGACATTTTAGCACTGCGAGAACAAATGAGAATTGTAGTATGCCCATGGGACCTGTAACACCCTCCCAAGTACAACACCATCCTTAAGTTATGAAATTGTACTTGAGAGTTGTTACTTATTAACTAGTGGACCTTTTTTAAATAACTATAGCAAATTCGATGGGTTCGTGTAATAACTAGCGCAATTCGATTAAAATATATAACAAAGACACAAACTTTTATTTCATATAAAGTCAATTACATAAGGAAGCTCTACAAGGAGCTTTAATACATATACAATCTCTATTACATTTACATACACACATGCCTACAACTATATACAATATAATAACATCACCAACTACTATGCTACTGCACTTCCATGTTCTTTCAGGTAATAATCCCATAATCCGCTACGATCGACCTGGAGACGACACGGGAACACAAACAAGTAGGGGTGAGAATTATACAATTCTCAGTAGGGCAACTCCCTAATTACACAATCATAATGTCATCGTCATCGTTCCAGCCACTTCGGTTTATTAGGAAAAAGTGATCATGCATTTTATAACAATAGTTCAATTTTAGAGTTCTAAATCGTACTTTCGAAATGGGTAGCTTTTAATTATCAATCACTTAGTACACATATATAATAAACTCAAACACATAGTAAATAATCCTAATCAAAACACTTATTTCAGGGACATGGCCTTACTTGTGACCATAGAACTCAACTCGGTGCATTTTTCTCTTTTCATTGACATAGGAAAGACTTAGTTCATATGATATTACAAAAACTCAATTTAGTGCATCATTGACATAGGAAAGACTTGTGGTTTATACCCAACGAGTATCTGCTGTGGACAACTCCACAATAGATCATTTATACCAAAAGGCATCTGCCATGGACAATGCCACAATGGGAAATAGACTGCTTATCAGGATTGAGCTCATTCCTATACGTGATCATCAGACTTCATTTTATTCCATTTCCGAATCACACACAGTTCTATTCCTAGCCGATACGTCTACCGACTCATAATATCTCGGGGGAAGTTCATCTTTTTGCCTTCCCCTCAATTCAACCTAACTCTTATTTCTGTTTTCTCCTATGTTAGAACATAAACTCTAGGGAAGTTCCTCTTTTTTCCTTCACCTCATTCGACTTAAGTCTTGTTTCTATTTTCTCCTATGTCAAAACATGCACGAGTGAAATTTATCCATTCTCTTTTCTCATATAGTAGCACCATGTGCTTTCTTCTTTTCAAATGCATGCATAAGCCACATATAGGCATTCACTCATAAGAAATTCTTATTTGTGCCTCGTAAATCAATCTTTAAATTGCCTAGCATGCATACATACTCATCATACTTAATCAAGAATCATTATATCACCAAATCAGTACTTGAGTTCATTTCAGCACAATTACAGCATGTTGGCAGAATTCATGCCTAAAGAGTAAAATTCATTATGCATATCAAACATCCATTTCCAGGGCTATAAAAATTACCCAAGACACCTCAATGTGTTTACAAGGCCCTGTAAAAATTTCATAGGAAAAAGAGTCCTCTAACTCTGTCAACAAATTCTACAAATTTGGTGGTCATAGACCACTTAACCTTAGCTCAATGCCAGAATTCACTAATTTTTAACCATAGCAAATGAATGAATCACTTTAGGATAAAATCATGGCTAAACTTCAATATGTTTCCAGAACTCTATAAAAATTTCAAAGGATAATTCCATCATTTGCTATGATAACAAAATTAGACAATTTCCCAGCTTCATATTCAACTTTCCAGGCAGCATGCTTACAATTTCGGTTCTTGAATTTTTTTGAAGCATTAGGAGTCAAAAACAGAGCTCACGAAAATTAGTACCACTAGCCTAGGATGTTAGCTTCAACATATAATTTTTATAGCTCATGAAAATACCTGAAATCACACCAGAAAATTCGTGTACAGTTGCTGCCTATCAAAGGACCGAAATTCCAGAAAACCAATTCAAAAACTCTTTTCGTAAAAATGATTTTTCCACAACACCAAACACTCCACAAAAATTAATACATCAATATCAACATATTATCAACCAATATAACTAAAAATTTGGACTAAAACACATCAAAATTCTCAGAATAAATTTTGAAAGAAAAAGGCCAAAGAAAACCCTACACTTTGAAGCTTTAAAGATCTTGGCTCCAAGATTGATTCCCTTCATTTCCAAGCCTTCAAACCACACACCAAACCCTTACTTAAACAGCTGATAATGAGCTCTTGAGGTATGAAAAGTTGATGGATTCAAATTCTAATCGGTTAGTTTGGTAGATATTAAGGAGTGGAACAAGTTTTGTGAAGGGAGTTTAGTGTTTTATGAACTTTAGACAAGGGTTTTGATGATTTGAAATGAAAACATGAGCTCTTGGAGAAGATAACAATGGTGTCTGCATCATGGAGATAAGAACCGTGGATGCTTGGCTTCTTAGACAATTTTTTGTATTTCTTTTATATATAAAAAGTTAGATACAATAAATATGTAGTCAAAGGAATAAAGAGAAATAAAGAGATGGATGGTTAGGATTTGTTTTAAAAGTCAAAGAATGAATCTTGGCCATCCAATTGGCTCAAGATAATTGGCTCACCTTTACTTGGCCACCAAGTAGCTTTTACGGTGTTAAAAACCGCACACCGAAATTCTATCGAACGAGTAAAATAGTGTACCCGGGAAATCAACTATCGCCTGAAAATTAATTCTAAGTACAAAATATTTATTCCTAACTATTTCTAATCACAATCCTATAATTTCTCTATTTTGGGCATCTCCAGGCCGTAATTCTAGGGTTTCGGCTGTCCCGGCGGGCTTGCGGGGCCTGCAAAATACTATTCACGTTTTTTTTTTTTTTTTACAGATTGGTTAGGTTGTCCTGATCATTGCTATTTCTGTCATATTTTTGAAATTATAACTAGAAAAGCTCAAATTAATTTTTAAATAATTTTTTGGGTGTTACATTACCACCCACCTTAGAAAGAATTTTGTCCGCAAAATTCGTTTGGACTCGATTTTCAAAAGACAAATTTCATGTATCAAACAAACAATTCACACACAGTTCAAGTCAAATCATAAACGTTCCTACCTTAGATCGGATTTTTGGGTGGTGACATCCCTTCAGCACTTATGGTGAAGACCTTACTCTGTTGTTCGGGTTTTGTAGTTGGGTTTGAATTCCTATTTGGACACTCCCTCATTATATGTCCTGGCTTTCCACAGCGATAGCATATGTTCTGTCCAGCCCTACAAGGTCTACCTCCATGATTCCTCCCACATTTTGGGCAATGATGTCTAGTGGTTAACTGTTGTTGTTGTTTATCCTTGACAACTTAGGTTGAGACTGCTTCTTTTGGGGCAGGCCATCCTCAAAATCTTGGTCTTCAGATGCCAGTCTCTTCTTAGGATCGTCCCTAGGAGGTTTGGCAATTGCTAGCTCCCTATTGGATTCGTCTACAAGTTGACACTTGTTCACCAGAGTAGCAAAATCTTTGATCTCTAAGAGACTCACAACTGCTTCGATATCTTCACGTAACCCTACTTCATACCTCATGCACTTCCAAGCTTCATCCGAATTCCATTGATAGAGAGTAGAAGATTTGCATAGCTCATCAAACTTTATCGTGTACTCTGCTACAGTCATGGATCCTTGCTTGAGTGCCATGAACTCCAGCTCCTTTGCATTCCGATTTAATCTTTCCACCATCCAATTGGCCATTTCGGCTTGTGCCCTCATATCGGTAGCCATTTCATGGACAGTACTAATCATGTCATCCTGTTCAGCCTTCCCATTCCTAGCACGTCTATGGTCTGCCATTAGTTCCTGAACACACCTAACAAAGATATTGAGTTGATCAGGCTCAACACTATGCTAAGTGTGATAGCAACTAACTACAACACCACTAGACTGTCATGCATATCTAAATCCTATATCCTATCATATAGACAAGATTCAAGGCATGACTTATCTACGCTTTGGAAGAATAGTCAGTCCATTCCTTAAGATCCTACAAGGATGAACTGCTCTGATACCATAATGTAACACCCTCCCAAGTACAACACCATCCTTAAGTTATGAAATTGTACTTGAGAGTTGTTACTTATTAACTAGTGGACCTTTTTTAAATAACTATAGCAAATTCAATGGGTTCGTGTAATAACTAGCGCAATTTGATTAAAATATATAACAAAGATACAAACTTTTATTTCATATAAAGTCAATTACATAAGGAAGCTCTACAAGGAGCTTTAACACATATACAATCTCTATTACATTTACATACACACATGCCTACAACTATATACAATATAATAACATCATCAACTACTATGCTACTGCACTTCCATGTTCTTTCAGGTAATAATCCCATAATCCGCTACGATCGACCTGGAGACGACACGGGAACACAAACAAGTAGGGGTGAGAATTATATAATTCTCAGTAGGACAACTCCCTAATTACACAATCATAATGTCATCATCATCGTTCCAGCCACTTCAGTTGATTAGGAAAAAGTGATCATGCATTTTATAACAATAGTTCAATTTTAGAGTTCTAAATCGTACTTTCGAAATGGGTAGCTTTTAATGATCAATCACTTAATACACATATATAATAAACTCAAACACATAGTAAATAATCCTAATCAAAACACTTATTTCAGGGACATGGCCTTACTTGTGACCATAGAACTCAACTATGTGCATTTTTCTCTTTTCATTGACATAGGAAAGACTTAGTTCATATGATATTACAAAAACTCAATTTAGTGCATCATTGACATAGGAAAGACTTGTGGTTTATACCCAACGAGTATCTGCTGTGGACAACTCCACAATAGATCATTTATACCAAAAGGCATCTGCCATGGACAATGCCACAATGGGAAATAGACTGCTTATCAAGACTGAGCTCATTCCTATACGTGATCATCAGACTTCATTTTATTCCATTTCCGAATCACACACAGTTCTATTCCTAGCCGATACGTCTACCGACTCATAATATCTCGGCAGAAGTTCATCTTTTTGCCTTCCCCTCAATTCAACCTAAGTCTTATTTATGTTTTCTCCTATGTCAGAACATAAACTCTAGGGAAGTTCCTCTTTTTTCCTTCACCTCATTCGACTTAAGTCTTGTTTCTATTTTCTCCTATGTCAAAACATGCACGAGTGAAATTTATCCATTCTCTTTTCTCATATAGTAGCACCATGTGCTTTCTTCTTTTCAAATGCATGCATAAGCCACATATAGGCATTCAATCATAACAAATTCTTATTTGTGCCTCGTAAATCAATCTTTAAATTGCCTAGCATGCATACATACTCATCATACTTAATCAAGAATCATTATATCACCAAATCAATACTTGAGTTCATTTCAGCACAATTACAGCATGTTGGCAGAATTCATGCCTAAAGAGTAAAATTCATTATGCATATCAAACATCCATTTCCAGGGCTATAAAAATTACCCAAGACACCTCAATGTGTTTACAAGGCCCTGTAAAAATTTCATAGGAAAACGAGTCCTCTAACTCTGTCAACAAATTCTACAAATTTGGTGGTCATAGACCACTTAACCTTAGCTCAATGCCAGAATTCACTAATTTTTAACCATAGCAAATGAATGAATGACTTCAGGATAAAAATCATGGATAAACTTCAATATGTTTCCAGAACTCTATAAAAATTTCAAAGGATAATTCCATCATTTTCTATGATAACAAAATTAGACAATTTCCCAGCTTCATATTCAACTTTCCAGGCAGCATGCTTACAATTTCGGTTCTTGAATTTGTTTTAAGCATTAGGAATAAAAAACAGAGCTCACGAAAATTAGTGCCACTAGCCTAGGATGTTAGCTTCAACATATAATTTTTATAGCTCATTAAAATACCTGAAATCACACCAGAAAATTCGTTTACAGTTGCTGTCTATCAAAGGACCGAAATTCCAGAAAACCAATTCAAAAACTCTTTTGGTAAAAATGATTTTTCCACAACACCAAACACTCCACCAAAATTAATACATCAATATCAACATATTATCAACCAATATAACTAAACATTTCGGACTAAAACACATCAAAATTCTCAGAATAAATTTTGAAAGAAAAAGGCCAAAGAAAACCCTACACTTTGAAGCTTTAAAGGTCTTGGCTCCAAGATTGATTCCCTTCACTTCCAAGCCTTCAAACCACACACCAAACCCTTCCTTAAACAGCTGATAATGAGCTCCTAAGGTATGAAAAGTTGATGGATTCAAATTCTAATCGGTTAGTTTGGTAGATATTAAGGAGTGGAACAAGTTTTGTGAAGGGAGTTTAGTGTTTTATGAACTTTAGACAAGGGTTTTGATGATTTGAAATGAAAACATGAGCTCTTGGAGAAGATAACAATGGTGGCTGCATCATGGAGATAAGAACCGTGAATGCTTGGCTTCTTAGACAAGTTTTTGTATTTCTTTTATATATAAAAAGTTAGATACAATAAATATGTAGTCAAAGGAATAAAGAGAAATAAAGAGATGGATGGTTAGGATTTGTTTTAAAAGTCAAAGAATGAATCTTGGCCATCCAATTGGCTCAAGATAATTGGCTCACCTTTACTTGGCCACCAAGTTGCTTTTACGGTGTTAAAAACTGCACACCGAAATTCTATCGAACGGGTAAAATAGTGTACCCGGGAAATCAACTATCGCCTGAAAATTAATTCTAAGTACAAAATATTTATTCCTAACTATTTCTAATCACAATCCTATAATTTCTCTATTTTGGGCATCTCCAGGCCGTAATTCTAGGGTTTCGGCTGTCTCGGCGGGCTTGCGGGGCCCGCAAAATACTATTCACGTTTTTTTTTTTTTTTTTTACAGATTGGTTAGGTTGTCCTGATCATTGCTATTTCTGTCATATTTTTGAAATTATAACTAGAAAAGCTCAAATTAATTTTTAAATAATATTTAGGGTGTTACAGGACCTATCACAAGGGCATTAGCTAAAAGGATTCAAAACAATTTTAGAAACTTAGCTAAATCATTTGTTGAAAAGATGCATCAAGAATTAGCCAAGACTGCTATTGGCAATTATGGGCTGTCCAAAATATTATTATTAGTAAATTTGTATTGATAAAATTTTCTAGCCATGTTGGGCCAGGTCTGGTTTATTTATTTTATTTTATTAGTTTCTTTATTTTAAAATGTTTTTTTTAAGAATTGTTTTATTTTGTTTTTATGTTTGTTAAGCCCATTTGGTAGTGTAGTAATTTGGGCCCAGTCTAGTAAGGTTAAGGTTAGGAAATAAGTTTCCAAACTTGACAGCCATTGGAGCTCAGTTTGATCTTGAATGAAATTTCTCTGGTTTCTTTTAGAAACTTTGTGTGTGCAAGTGAGGTTGAGGTTGACAGTGTAGAAACTTCGTGACTCCTTTGTGCCTTTACCTTTAACTTTTGGAGGCTTTCTAAAGATTTGTTTGCATTCGAGTCTCCTTAGGAATTGCTTGGACGTATTTCTTCTAGTAAGCTTATCACATGTATCATGGTTTCTTAGACTCATAACCTAGTAAGTGTTGAATGTCCCTTCCTCCCTGTAACATCCTAATTTTTAACCCAATACTCTAGAACATATTTAAGTTAATCATTAGGTTATTACTTCTTAGTCTCATTCTGTGTTAAAATACTTAATGGAAAATACGGGTAATTTTTTTTTTGAAATGTATAAAATCAAAGTGAGAGCCGCATTCGTCATAATCATGAACTAAACATACATTAGAATTGATAAAGAATAAACACAAGGTAAATGAACACGTAACAAATGAGCAATCAAGGGAACAAACAGGGAAATACTTCATTAATATTATCATATGCCCACCAAATAGTGGGGCTTAGTTTAGTACAAGGGAAAGTAATACATAAGGAAAGCAAATACAACGAAAATAGAAAAGTACAAGGAAAACATACTAAACAACACCCATACCCTAGTGCACCTAAGGTGGATAACCTCAGACAAAAGAAAGTTTATCCTATTCTACGAGTGAGTATGTGCACTAAACCTCCCCTAAAACATCTGCTACTGGAACTCGAGGTATGGTGGGATGAAACCAATCTACGAACATAGTGCGGCAGGAGTAGACATGCGTGGTGGCTGAACATGTGCTCCTCGATGGAGGAATATCTCGGTTCACCTAGCCATCCTCAGCTGCATAACTGTCTCCTTGCTCCCTCCACTCACGAACTGAGGAGTGAGGGCGGACCTCTCACTATACATGTGAGTCGTCGGAACCTCCGAGAGGTCATCCTCTGAGCCTGGAGATCGAGGTACGTAGTCTTGGAAGTCACGAGCAGCCGATCCTCCAGTGTATGTGTGAAGAATCCTTTCGTCATGAGTCCGGGCGCGCTCAAAAGCCATAGCATCATTGTAGGGAGACATAGGGGAGAAATGGTGACTATATACAGGATGTGCGAAGGGACGTCCCACGAACATGAAGACATTAATAGCACAACGTCCCTAAAAAAGATACGATCTGTGCTCCGGATCATAGTGCACCTCCCATATCGGAGTGTCGATAAGGACCATGAATGTCGCCATGCTCTGAAGATGTGACGAGAGAGAAAGAGAGAAAAAAAAAGGAGTGAGAATCTTGTTATAGATCTCAGTAGGAACCTCCTATCTAGGGTTACATCGTTCACATCCTCAAAAACCTTGGGTTTATTTTCAAAAGGTGAGCATGCATATAGTGTTCATTATTTAGGGTTATAAAACTAGATTATCCAAGGTTCATTCCTTTTAGAATGCATCTTAATGTCATGAATGCAATATATCAAAGCATGAATGCATGGTAATACCTTAAACAAATAGCTCAACCAATCATAACATCAAAAAGCATACAAGTGGCATAAAGTGGTGTATAACTTTCAACTGGAACTTTCCTCAACTATGTGGCTTAGAACATCATACTTTAGCATTATAAGGCCACCCTAAAACATCATCTAGGTTATGAGCTCATACCTTAACTAGTCATCACTAGTTCTTACTTATCATCTGGATAAGCGAAAAATATAATAAAATCCCAACTTCTCGAGTACAGGTTAGGGGGCTAAGGATCACCTCTCTTAGGATATACCTTCTTTGAAATGCTTTACTTGCATCTAGTGTATAGCAATTTGTCTGCTTTGGTAGGCTGTATCTACTCATACCCTCATGGATTTGTCTTTCCTGGGGGTGCTCGGCCGAACCGGTGTCACCCAGGAAAGTGCGTCTCAGTGCTTTGTCACATAAAAATCTCCTGGGGGTGCTCAACCGAACCGATGCCACCCAGGGTTTTAATCTCATATGATTCTTCAAAAACATTCTCAAGTCCTTTAGTTTTGATGGAAATTTGGTAGCATAATGGCTGTACACGACTGTACATCGAATTTCCTTCAAACTAACTTTATGCCATGAAACTCATAACACATAAACATTTCTCATTCAACTTTCATAACCATGCAAGACTTAACATCTCAGTGAAACATTCACCATATAATATATGTATCATCACATCATACTTGAACAAATAAACTTATCTCATCGGGGAACCTAAGGTGTCTTATGCTTGACCCTTCAAGTCTTTAAACTTGAAACTTAAGTTCTCTAATTATCGAGTCTTAATATTTTATGCACCTGTAGGCTCAAAACTAAGTATTCTTCTATTTAAAGTGATCATAACTTAATCTAAAATCCATTAGTGTAGATTCCCTAATTTACACTTTACGGGTACCTAGGAGTCACAACTTTGACCCTTTCTAAGTTTGGTTTTCTCCTAAGGTATCAAGATCAATTCCTAAACCAATTATGAGTAGTTCCTACACATTTAAACTAATTATAAACCATCATTTACTAATATTACCCTTGCTGGACAGAATCCAGAAAATTCATTTTCTAATGTTTCTAAAATTCTATTTTTAATTCTTTTATAGTTACTAACTTGTCTTAACTTTCTCTAATTAATTCTAACCTCAACTATACTTGAACATATGCATTTCATCATCATATAGTGAGCAAACAACTTAAACAGAACCGAATTCATAGTCATCATATAATGCACATAGTTTCATTTCTAGCACACTTAAATTGCTAGTTTCTCTTGGAACCTTTTTAGAGTGTATGAAACTTATTAGAAAACATTTTTATCTCATTAAATCATCATAAACTCATTAGAGGCAGTAGCTATTTCAAAATAATCTCAAGAGGGATTTAAATCATAAAACCTTGTTCAAAACATTTCTTGAGATCATCTAAGCTTAGGAAAATCATGAAACATATGTTTTGGCACTTGTGACTAGATGAATCTTATTCTAAAATGCAACATCATCACAAGGCTGAAATCATATGAAGAAAACACATACATTTCCAAGCTTTGTTTGAGATAATAATGGGCAAGTCTTTGAGCTCTAAATTTCTTAAGTGATGAAATAAACATAAATATGCAATTCACTTTGTTTTACTCTTTGTTAGGAGGTGAGAGCTTGAAATAAATATGCTATGCACATCCAATTTTTATCTTAGAAATTTAGTGTGGACATAAACATAAACATAAACATGAAGATGCAAGTTCATTCTCTAATCTTGAGCATTTAGTGATGACATAAAAGTAAATATGGATGCAAGTTTTTTTTATCTTAACTTAGAGCTCATACAAGACTTTTAGAGAAACATAATGTCAACCCAACACTTATCTTAACCAAACAAAGTAAGCTTTAGAGTTCTAATCAAGATTTCAAAGAAACCTCATGGTTCTTGAACATCATCATCAAGCTCAAGGAATATATAACACCCTAATTTTTAACCCAACTTTCTAGAACACATTAGGTTAAACATTAGGCTATTACTTCATAGTCTCATCCTTTTCTTAAAATACTAAAGGAAAATTACGAGTAAATTTTTTTTTTTTTTTTTAAAACACACAACAAAGTGAGAGCCACGTTCTTAGTCTAATCGAATAATAGGAATATAAAGCACGCTTAACACTCATAGAGAAACACAGAAATGGAAACATATAACAGCTGAGCATAAATCATCACAACAAGAGAAACGTTTCATTAATAACATAACTTAGAATACATAAGTAGTCATACCCTCATTGGGACGGGCAGAGCTTGTAATACAGCAGAAAGGAAGTACAATAGAAACAGAGAAACGTAAAGTAACATAAAGTAAACCATCATTACCCGAGTGCACCTATAGTGAATAACCTCAAAACAAAAGCAGGTTTATCCAGTCTACATGTGAGTGTGTGCACTAAGCCTCCCTAAAACATCCGCTACTAGAACCCGGGAAATAGAGTGTAATCGATCCAAGAACGCAAGGCAGGAGTGGGCATACGTGTAGATCGAGCGTGAGCTCCTCGTTAGGGGCGCCTCTCGGACAGATGTGTCAATGAAGACCACGAATGTCGCCATCAGTCTCACGAAGATGTGACTAAGCGAGAAAAAGAAGAGAAAAGAGTGAGAATCTTACTAAAGAATCTCAAGAGGAATCTCCTATTCTAGGGTTACATCGTTCACATCCTCAGAACCTTGGGTTTATTTATAAAAGGTGTTCATGCATATGAGATTCATTATTAGGGTTTATGAAACTATTTATCCAAGGTCCATTTCTTTTAGTATGCATCTTGATGTCATGAATGCAACATGTTTAAGCATGAATGTATGGCAATACTTGAGCACATAAATCAACAAATCACAACAATCTAGATTCATGCAAGTGGCATAAGGGCATATTACAACTCTTACTTTTCTCATACTTATGTGACTTAAAAGCATCATATCTCTTTTGTTCTTTTTCTCAAAAACCACCCTCTTAAAACATATCCACCTATTTCCAACCGATACACCGCTCCGGTGATTTTTATCATAACCTCCTATCTCCGTCTCACCTAATCGCCTAGGAATGAGCTCAATCCTAACTAGTCGTCACTAGATTTAATATGGGGTAAAATGAGGGGTAACATAAACATATTTCATTCTTTGAAACGTTCTCTGGCCTCGAGTGCACAATAATTGTCCGCTTTGGTAAGGCTGCATCTGCACATACCCTCACGGATTTGCCTCCTCCTCACCGTAAAGGTGAGAAGTACGTCTCAATGCTTGTCACATAAAAAATATCCTGGGGGTGCTCGGCCGAACCAGTGTCACCCAGGGTTTTCAACTCATATGGTACTTTAAAACATTTTTCAACTCTTTACGTTTGATAGAAATTGGCAAAGATAACGGCCGTTAAACTGAATTTCCTTCAAACCAAAATTTATGCCACAAGCTAATCACACAACTTAACATCTCAATAATCATTTCCTCACGTATCATCAATAAAACATTTTAGGGTTCATGCATCATCAAGCATATTCTTCTAATACATCATTCTCACATAGATAAACATCATAACATATATTTCAAACTCATCATTCTTACATAGATTATAGCATATATTCCAAACTCATCATAGCATATATTTTAAACACATCATACTCACATAGATAAAGCTCATGTATCATATATCATACTTGCATAAAATTAAGCATCATAAAAACTCAAGACTTCTTAATATCTTATGCATCGACCCTTAAGGTCCTTAACTCACAATCTAAGTTATAAATCATCAAAACCTAGTCTCTTGGGAACCTATGAGGTTATAACTAAGTATTTCTCACCTCACACTATGGTCAAGAACATCTCTAGACCTCAAGGATGCAGAATTTACAATCCCAACTTTACGGGTACCTAGGAGTCACAACAATGACTCTTTCTAAGTCCAGTTTGTTCCTAAAGCATCAAGATTAAGCCCTAAACCAATTATGAGTCATTCCTACACATTTAAACTAATTTAGAACCATGATTATCATTTCTAAACCTTGCTGGACAGAATCCAGAAAATTCCATCATTAAGGGATCTAAAACTCTCAAATTAATTCTTTTCTAGTTCCTAACTTATCCTATCTTTCACATATGAGTCTTAACATTATTTTTACTCAAACATAAGCATCTTATCATTATTAACACAGCTCATACAGTGGCCAAACATAGCAAGGCAGAACCGAAACAAAATCTCCATAAAAGACATGAAACACAATTTCTAAAGCACATACAATACTAGTTTCTCTTGGAACCTTTTTCAACTTTCAAAACTCATTTATGGACACTTTTATCACCTAAAATCATAAAAATACTTAAGAGGGTAATAGCTAAATCATTTTTATCTCAAGAGGTCCTAAATTCATAAAACTTAGTTCTACATATTTCTTATACTTACATAAGCTTAGAAAAATTATAAAACATAGTTTTCAATACTTGGAAACACCAAAGCCTCTTAGGGCCGAAATAGGGACCAAAAGCAATAAATATTTTTAGACCTTTGTTGAGACAACAATGGGCAAGTCTTTGAGCTCTAGGTTCATTAAAGTGATGACATAAAAATAAACATGCTCATGCACTTGTTTTAGTTTTTGCTAGAAAGTAAAGTGAGAGCATAAAATAAATATGTGATGCATTATATTATTATCTTTGATATTTAGGTGAGAACTTGAAACATAAACATGATAATGCATAGCTTGAAATATAAACATGATAATGCAAGCTCCTTTATTACCTTGGTACTTAGTGATAACAAAGAAAGTAAACATGATGTGCAAAGCATAAAATAAATATGGTATGCATTATATTATTATCTTTGATATTTAGGTGAGAACTTGAAATATAAACATGATAATACAAGTTCCTTTATTACCTTGGTACTTAGTGATAGCAAAGAAAGTAAACATGATGTGCAAAGCATAAAATAAACATGATGCAAGGTTCATTTTAAGGTGATCTAAAGCTCATCCAAGACTTTAACAACATAATAACCCAACACATATCTCATTACAAAGAGAGCTTTAGAGTTCTTGAACCAAGTTCTCAAAGGAATTATGAGGTTCTTGAACATCATCATCAATCTCAAAGAAAGCAAAACTTTTTGAACAAATAAAACTTCAAAGATCAAAAAGGAAAATGGTAACCGAAATGTTAAAGAAAGGAACAAAGAAACCAAAATCATAATAGCAAGAAAAGTAAAGGTATTCTTGAGTAAAAATCATTTTTGAGTTAGAAAATAAAGTTGGAACTCAAAGAAAATAAAACCTCAAGCTCTAGAGTTTCCTTTGAGATGAACACATAGTCATTATCTAGGAGTCCTCATCATTGAGCTATCATGTACTCATCAAGGCCAAGAGGCCGAAAATACAAGAAAGGGAAACCAAAGAAAGTTTCAAAAGAAAACCCAAGAGAAAGCTAGAAAGAACTCATTTTCAAGAAGACAAAGTTTAGAAAACACTCCTACCTAGAGTGAAGACAAAAAGCTTGGACTTGAAGATGAAAATGATACGAGCAACACCTCCTAGGATGGTGATGATGATTCGGCCTTGATGAAAGAGAAAGGAAGGAAATGTGTTCTTGGTGAGCTTGTGTTTGAGAATGGAAGTTTAGGTGTTTGTATGATGATCCAAGGTGGTGGGGTGGTGTTTCAAGGTTGTGTGATGATGTTTCAAAAGGAAAAAGAAGAAGATGAAGAAGAAGAATGCTCTTGAAATTTGAGAGAAAAAGGAAGAACTTAGAGAAAAACTAAAAAATTAAACTTAGCAAATGAACAAAGTGTAGCAAAGGTTCATCTAGGCATGGTATTTATAGAGAAGAATAAGAGTGAATGAGTGGAGGAGAATGAATCCTCATGGAACATGAGGTGAGGCATGTGTGGAGGAGAATGAATCCTCATGGAACATGAGGTGAATGAATCCTCATGGAACATGAGGTGAGGCATGTGTGGAGGAGAATGAATCCTCATGGAACATGAGGTGAGGCATGTGTGGAGAAGAATGAATCCTCATGGAACATGAGGTGAGAGAATTGCACTTTGATGACATGGCTTCAACCATAGTCTTTGGAGTGTGAAATAAACTTAAATTGTGATAAAATGGATGATGAATTTCGTGCAGGTCTGATGCAGCAAGGGAGGAGGGAGTTTTGGTCATGTAATAGTGTGTTAGTGATGTGTTTAGGGGTGTATTAGCTTAGGTGTAAGGTTAGGAGTCATTAAGCATAAGTTTAGATGACTAAGAATGTGATTAGGAACCTTTATGACATGATTAAGGAGTACTCATACATATTTAGGAGATTTTAAATTCATTTTATGAATAAAACAATGTAGACAAAATTCCATAATTTAAGGAATTGGAGAGAGAAAACACTATTCAAGATTCCATGACTAGAAATCTTGAATTTAAAATAAGATTTTAAGTTGTAATTAAGCACTTTTAGGTTCTAATCAATTTTAATAAATTATTTTGACTCAAGATTAATTATGGAAATTAATTAATCTTCGATTAGAGCCTAATATTGCTTAGGTTTGCTTAATCACGCGATTAAGCGTAAAAACACGAAACTAGGGGTAAAATCGTAATTTTGCACTAATTTTCCCGGGACCTCCATAATTAAAACTGAGGTCGTAGAATACATAAAAATTCCTTTTAAAACCATCTAGAGAAGTTTCGGGTTCATCCGGCACTTGCAAATAGGTAAAACACCGCAGGGGCGTTTTGGTCATTTTGACCCGAAAACTCGAAAAACGAGATTTTCGATTTCGGAAAGGTACACAGGTCATCTAATCCCCTTCCAACATTGAGTTTGCCTTCGAGTACTGCCAGATCGGCTTTCCTCGAATTCTGGGCCGAAAATAACCTCAGGGGCATTTCGGTCATTTTCACTCTAGCAGAAAATCGGGGCGTTACAGAATAAACCTAAAATAACACCTTCAAAGAACAAGAAACATAAAAACCGAACTTTGATAAGTAAAAGAGAAGGAAAGTACTTCATATTCTTTATTAAGTACCTAACACCCCTATCTAGAGGAAACTCTAGAATGTGCCAACCAACTTTAAGGTTGACAAGGGTAGGCCTTGGGTTTATTGAAAATCTTATGATTAATCTTTCTTGAGTTAAAAACCATGTGAGCTAGTAACATAGATAAAGTTCAAGAAAAGGAAAAATTCAAGCTCTAGAGGTCTCTTTCAGATGAACACAAAGTCATCCTCTAGAGACACTCATCATCAAGCTATCATGATCATAATAAGGCCTTGAGGCTAAAATAAAAAGAAAAGGAAGAAGCAAAGAAAAACTAAAAAGAATTCAAGAGAAACTTCAAGAAAACAATGTTTTTGAGTAAAACAAAAACTTGAGAGCAACTCCCTATCAAGTATGAAGACAAAGGCTTGGTATTTGAGATGAGAATGAAAGGAAGAACTCCTCCTAAGATGATGATTAGGCTTCAGCCTTAAAGAAAGAAAAGGAAAGGAGATGTGTTTTGGATGAGTTTGTGTTTAAGAATGAGAGTTTATGTGCTTTGATGGTTATCTAAGGTAGTGGGGTGGTGATTTGTGCTTGTGATATGGTGGCTCAAGGTAGAGGAAGAAGAAGAAGAGAGCTTCTTGGAACTTTGAGAGAAAAAGAAAAGAACTAGCAAGGAATGCTTGAATGCTTAAACTTGCCAAATGAACAAAAGTGACACAAGTTCTTCTAAGGCACCTATTTATAGAAAATAAAACAATGAAAGCTCATAAAGGGGGAGGACTGGCCGTGTGGTTCTCTTGGCCTTGGGGAGGAAAATATCTCTTACAAATTGTCATTCAAGGCATGGTTAAAGGTATGACAAGCATAGGCTTAGACATGACTCAAAGCATGGTGTTTTCTCTTTGATTTGAATTGAAATAAACCTTCTAGAAGGGAGATGAGGGCTGACGGTTTCTTAGGCAGTAAAAGGAGAGAAAATATCTTCTAAAAGTTGTCATATGAAGCATGGATGAAAGCATGGTATATATGACTCAAAGTATGGTTCAAGGTGAGGTGTAAGCATGGTCATTTGAGTGTAAAAATTCACACATGTGATGGAAAATGGGGGGCATGGCTTTGGCCAGCTGATGCAGCCCAAGGGAGAGAAAAATCTTCCATCTAAATGTGTGTTGATAATGTGTTTAGATGTGTATTAGTTTAGGTGCAAGGTTAGGAATTGCTAAGCATGTGTTTAGGTAACTAAGAATGTAATTAGGAATTTTATGACATGGTTAAGGAGTGCTCATACACAATTAGAGGAATTAAAACTCATTTTATGAATAAACAAGTGTGAACACAATTCCATGATTTAAGGAATTGGAGACAGAAAACACTATTCAAGATTCCATGACTAGGAAACTTGAATTTAAAATAAGATTTGAGTTTAAATTAAGTAATCTTAGGTTCTAATTAACTCTAATAAATTATTTTCACTCTAGATTAATTAAGGAAATTAATTAATCTTTGATTAGAGCCAAATATTGCTTAGGTTTGCTTAATCACGTGATTAAGCTAAAAAATACTATGCTTAGGGGTAAAATCATAATTTTACACAAAAACTGCCCGGGACCACCAGGACTAAAACTAAGGTCACATAATACATGAAAACACCTTTTAAAATCATCTAGAGAAGTTTCAGGCTCATCCAAAGACTGCATCGTGTCAAACACAATCAGTATTTTGGTCATTTTGACCTGAAACCTCAGAAAATGACCTTTTCGCTCCCGGAAAGATTCACAAGTCAACTAATCCCCTTCAAACATTGAGTTAGCCTTTCGAGGACTGCCGAACCAGCCTTCCTCAAATTTCGGGCCGAAAATGACCTAGGGGCATTTTGGTCATTTTCACTCAAACAGAAAATCGGGGCATTACATTAGTCTCTATTTTAAATTGTCTACTTGTAGATAGTTGTAGCAAGGACTCTGTGAGTGTTTGGTTCTGATTTCCCATAAGAGTTAGCATGCCCCCTTTTTAAACTCTCAACTAGTTGTACTTGTCATGAATTTACAAATAGTTAAAGGCAAGTTGTCTTACTACCTTCAAGTTCTAACCTTATGTAAGCCATAAGTATCGATTTATGCATCACCTAGTCTTTTATGTCCAGTTGGGATGCTTGTTCATAAGAACTGCAGTTGTTCGGAAACCCTCATATTACCTGATTTTCCCTATCAAGTTTGATTTTAGTTCCTTCTTGTTGACTTGTCAAGCCTACCTGACTAGTATGACTATGTACGTGTGACAAATTTCAAGGGCGAAATTCTTTTTAAGGAGGGGAGTAATGTAACGCCCCTGTTTTTCCTGATTAAGCATAAATGACCGAAATGTCACTAAGGTCATTTTTACCTGGAAATTCGAGGATGGCCGACCTAGCAGTCCTCAAAGGGTCAACTAAATGTTTGAAGGGGATTATATATGTTGCAATTGATAGCAAAGAAGAAAATCTCATTTTCCGAACTTTCGGCTCAAAATGACCAAAATACCCCTATAGCGTTTTACACTGGTATTAGTGTCGTTTGAGCCCGAAATTTCTCCTAAGAGTTCAGAATGTTAATTATAAGTGTTTGATGATATTTGTTTTGGTCCGTGTGGTCCCGGGTAGTGTTTATGAAAAATTACTATTTTGTCCCTGAAATAGTGCATTACTGGCCTAATGACGTCATTAAGGAAACCTAAGCAATATTAGACTCTAATCGAAGATTAATTAATTTCAATAACTTATATAGAGTTAGAATAATTTATTAAAGTTGATTAGAACCTAAGATTTGCTTAGATACACCTTAATTGTATTTAAAAATGAAGATTTCATGTCATGAAATTTTGAATAGTGTTTTCTTTTTCCAATTCCTTAAATTAAGGACTTATGTTTGTGCATGATCATTGTAACACCCCGATTTTCTGTCTGAGTGAAAATGACCAAAATGACTCTGAGGTTATTTTCGGCATAGAATTTGAGGAAAGCCGATCTAGCAGTCCTCGAAGGGCTAACTCAATGTTTGAAGGGGATTAGTTGACTTGTGAATTTTTCCGAGAGCGAAAAACTCGTTTTATGAGATTTCGGGTCAAAATGGCCAAAATACCCCTGTTGTGTTTTACACGGGTACGAGTGCTGGATGAGCCCGACACTTCTCCAGATGATGTTACAAAGTGTTTTTATGTATTTTGTAACATCAGTTTTAGTCCCGATGGCCCGAGCAGTTTTTGTGCAAAATCACGATTTTGCCGCTAAGCATAGTGTTTTGAGCTTAATCGCATGATTAAGTAAACCTAAGCAATATTAGGCTCTAATCGAAGATTAATCAATTTCCATAATTAATCTAGAGTCAAAATAATTTATTATAATTAATTAAAATCTAAGATTGCTTAATTTAAACTCAAATCTTATTTTAAATTCAAGATTCCTAGTCATGGAATCTTGAATAGTGTTTTCTCTTTTCAATTCCTTAAATTAAGGAATTGTGTTCACAACTGTTTATTCATGTCACAACGTACCCGGAGGGGGGCGCCGAGACTCGAATGGCGATCGTTTGGTTTTTTTTGAAAATGTTTGGGAGTCGCCACCAATTTTAATTCTGGAAAAATTGGAAAACCTTTAATTTGACAAACTGGTCTTTAAAATGAGATTTAAGGTCCGAGAGTCTGATTATGATTAGGGAAGGGTGGAAACTTAATCCCACTGCACCCCTAATACATCCGTATAAATACGGTTACCCTAGAGTTTATTATGCAAATTTATTTATAACTTTAATGTATTTATTTTTCCCCAAAAGTTAGCAAACATGTAAAATATAAAATAAAATAAAACAAAAGAAATTAAATTAGAAGAAAACAATTTAATGAAAAATTAATTTTGGTTTGATAGTTGTAAGCTACGTCGACGTACCCTCTGGTGCAATGAGGAACTCAAAACCACGTCGTTCTGTAGAAAATGCTTGTGTGTTGATGGGTTTTAATTAAGATAAAACTCAAAAGCTGTGTTGATTGATTTTAATTTTGAAAATAAAAATGTGTTAATGGATTTGAAGATGATTTTGGTTGATTTTGATTGTGAAAATGATTTTTTATTAATGAAAGATTTAAAAGGAAATCCGCTTTTGCACGATTATTAAAAAAATTATTAAATGTTGCACGGATTAAAAAAATTTATACTTGTTAAAAATTTTTTTTTTTTTTGGAAACCCAAAAAAGAGGCCCATTTCAACAAAAACAAAAAATAGAACTAGAATGAAACCTAATTCTCTCTATTGCTGGTATTCATACAAAGAAGAAGAAATGCTGCAGAGGCAAAAGGAGTCACTATACGACAAGGTAAGGAAGGGCGGCGGAGGAGAAGAGGTCCGAGGCTGTTGGGAGGCTGGCTCCACGAAGGCTTCACGGAGGCAAGGGGAGTTCCTTGGGATGCGAGGCGCTAAGCGGCAGCGTGCGAAAGAGGCTGGGCAGCGTGCGATCTTGTTCGATAGGGGGTGGGCTGCGCGCGATGCGTCTGGTCTCCGCGGACTCAAGCAAATCGCGGAGAGGCTTAGCTGTTCATGGAGGATGGATTGCGCGAGGGTGGGGAGAGGCGGAGCGCAGGTTCGCACAGCTGCGAGAGAGGGATGCTGTTTGCGGTGGGGCTCGAAGTCGCGAAACTGGTTGGGGTTGCAGCGCCTGTGGTGATGCTGACTGGGCAAGGGGCTATGCTGGTGCGAGCTGGTTGATCTGTTGATGGAGATTCTGGCGCTGTCGAGGCTATGAAGGTTTTTGCGAGGAGGATGCGCTACCTGTTGGTGATGTTTACGTGGCAGCACCGGGCAAAACAAGGTCGCACGAGGGTGGAGGTTCAAGGCGCGCAGTACTGCTGTGTGAGGAGGACGGGGCAGAGCTTCGTTCCTTATTTCCTCTCTGTTATTTTATTTTTGTTTGTGAAGGTTTGGTCCTTGGCTATGGAACTTGGTTTGAAATAGAATGTGATATGCTTGTTTAGTGATTGTTTGGACCTGCTGTTTGTAATGGTTGAAACTTGGTGAATATGGGTTATGATTTTTCAACGGAGGCTTGGGCTATGGCAGCAGTTTAGCTGGCAGTGGTAATGATATTTTGTAGTTATGATGATGAGGGGTGGGAGATGATAACGGTGGTCGTGGAGGACTGTTGGTGATGGAGGATTATCGCTGTGTGGTGATGAAGAACAAGGATAATTAGTGTAAGCCTTTAATATGCTTTTCCAGAACTCCCCCCTCTCTGATTCTGTCTCCCCTGATACTTATACTAACCATCTTTGCCATTGACATTTTTTATGCTTCGCAGGAGGATGAGCAGCGTTGCCCCCTGCCCCCCACGCCTCAACCTTACCCATCATCCTTGTCTTAGTGTTTTGGGCTCTGGCAGAGTGCCCATTCCCTGCGATGAGCGGAGTGCAGGACGTGGAGCGCAGGAGATCGAGAAGGCTGCAGCATTTTTATTATTGTATTTTCCAAAACCAATGCCACTTGCTGTGTGATGGATTGTTTCAAACATTATTGCCCATCCATGCCCGCCACCTCTTGTACTATCTATTTTTATTTATTTATTTTTTTTATTTTGTATTTCTTTGGACAAACGAAAATAAAAGGAACACATTAATGGGCTAGCACTAGTTGGACCCAAACACGCAAAATGGGCTAAAAGCTTGAAAATTTTTTTTTTTTCATTTTTCAAATTTTTCTCAAAAGAAATGAACCAACAAACTACAAAACAAGAATTTATTTTATTTTTTGAAAAGACTTTAAAAGAAACTATGAAGTATGCAAATTTTTGAATTTTTGGTTTAAATGACCGGGCAAAATCGGGTGTTCACAATTCATAAAATGAGTTTTAATTCCTCTAATGATGTATGAGCACTCCTTAATTAAGTCTTGAAATTCCTAATTTCATTCTTAGTTACCTAAACACATGCTTAGCAATTCCTAACCTTACACCTAAACTAATACACACCTAAACAGATCATCAACACACATTTAGATGGAAGATTTTTCTCTCCCTTGGGCTGCATCAGCTGGCCGAAGCCATGCCCCCCATTTTCCATCACATGTGTGAATTCTTACACTCAAATGACCATGCTTACACCTCACCTTGAACCATACTTTGAGTCATATACACTGTAACACCCTAAAAATTATACAAATTTTATTTGAGCTTTTCTAATCATAATTTCAAAAATCTGACAAACATAGAAATGAAATGATAGGAACGATCCAATGAATCTGTAGAAAAAAAAAATATGAATAGTAACTTGTGGGCCCCACAGGCGCACCGGGATAGGCGAAACCCTAGAATTAGGGCCCAGAGATGCCCGAAAGTGAGAAATTATAGAATTAAGGTTAGAAATAGGTAGGAATAAAAATTTATGCTTAGAATTAATTTTCAAGCAATAATTGTTTACCCGATTACACTGTTTCACCCGTTTGACGAAATTTCAGTGTGTGATTTTTAACACTGAAAACCAGTTAATATCTACTAATAATTAATTTTATCCATTTGAATACCAATGAATGGCTAGGATTTCACCTTGGAATGAAAGATCAAATCCTAGCCATTGATATGAAATTCTTTTAATGAAAAAATCATGCTTTATGAGCCAACCAATGAGAATTCACCTTATCAGATAATTATAAACCATCTAACCCCATAATTTTCATTATCATCCTTGGCTAACAAAGGAGGCAACACATAAACTCCATTTTCTTCCTCTTAAAACTTGATTTCAACCTCAAAAATCCTAGACCAAATCTTGCCAAAATCAAAAACCTCCTTAAGTAAACTTGTTCTACACTTCAAACTCTACAAATATAACCGATTGGATTCTCCAAAAACATCACCTTATTACATAACTCATCTCTGGTTAGAGGAGGATTTGAGTGTGTTTGAGAGCTTTAGGGTAGAGTACATTTATCTTGGAGTATACAAGAGACAAAGAGACATTAGCTTCTAAGAGTAGGGTTTTCTTTAGCCTTTTTTCTTTCAAATTTTACTCTGGAAGTTATCGACTGATTGAGTCCAAAATTTTTGGTTATATTGGTTGATAATATGTTGATATTGATGTGTTTGGATGTTGTGAAAAGTGATTTTTGTCAAAAGAGAATTTGACATATGCTGCTGGATTTTTATATTTCAACAGGACAGGATTTATTCATAAATTTTCTAGTCCAATTCTAGTCATAATAAAGACTTTTACTACCTGAGAAAAATCAAGGACTGAAGTTGTAACTATGCTGCCTGAAATGTTGAATTTGAAGCTGTGAATTCCTTTAATTTTGTTATCATAGCAAATGATGGATTTTTGAAATTTTTACAGGGAGTTAATAACATCTTGAAGTGTAACTGTGATTTTTATTTTGAGTTGTTTCCATCATGTGCTAAATTTAAAAATTGTGAGAACCCTATTCTGAGCTGTGAAAAAGTGGCCTCTGACCACTAAAATTGTAGAATTTATTTAACATGGTTAGAGAACTCTTTTTCCTCTAATATTTTTACAGGGCCTTGTGGACACATTGAGGTGTCTTGGAGAATTTTTATAGCCCTTGAAATGGATGTTTGATATGCATAATAAATCATTCCCCTTAGGCAAGAATTCTGCCAACATGTTGTAATTGTGCTTAAATGAACTCAAGTATTAATTTAGTGATTTAATGACTTCTAATTTAAGTATGATGAGTATGAATGCATGCTATTGAATTTATGGATTAGTTTAAGGCATGATTGGAATCATATTGTGAATCAACACCTATATGTGTTTTTATTGCATGCATTTGAAAAAGGAAGAGTGAATGATACATTGAACTAAGTTCAATAGCAACAAGTAGTAACATAAGATCCTTTCGACTTTGTCGAGGGCAAATAGAGTGACACATGATCCTTTCAATTTGTCGAGGGCAAATTAAATGATCCTTTTGACTAATCGAGGGTAACTAAAGTGATAAACGATCCTTTCGATTTTGTCAAGGGCAAATAGAGTGACATAAGATCCTTTCGACTTATCGAGGGCAAATAAAGAGTGATAAGATCCTTTTGACTTGTCGAGAGCAAATAAATATAGATGAGGTCCTTTTGACTTAGCAAATAAAGAGATATGATGTTCTCTTCGACTTATTAGGGACAATTACAAATAAGTCCATTACACTTAGCATATGCATAATCATGTTATATGTAAATGGTTGATTAAAATTACTTACTATGTGCTTGTGCTTTATAATATATGTGCACTAAGTGATTGATTATTAAAAGTTATCCACTTCAGAAGTATGATTTGAACTTTAAAATTAAACCATTAATATATGTTGCATGCTTACAGTTTCTTAATAAACCGAAGTGGCTGGAATGATGACGATGATATTGTGATTGTATATTTGGGGAAAGTTCCTATTGAGAATTATATAATTCTCACCCTTATGTTTGTGTGTTTCCGTGTTGCCTCCAGGTTAATCCCAAGGACAAGGAGGTTGTTGTATGAAAGGAATCTACTTTGTAGTAGTTTAGTAGGGAAGACTTGTATTTGTTGTAGTTAGTTTTATATAAATACATACTCATGTCTGTACCTTAATGATAATCAGACATATTGTAAAGCTCTTAGAAGAGCTTCCTTGTATATTTCAACTTGGTATTTAAAAGACTTCTTTATGTATTTGATATATATTTTGTAACATCCTAATTTTTAACCCAATACTCTAGAACACATTAGGTTAATCATTAGGTTATTACATCTTAGTCTCATTCTTTTATGAAAATACTTAGCGGAAATATGGGTAAATTTTTTTTTTTGAAATATAAAATCAAAGTGAGAGCCGCGTATGACGTAACAAAGACTAACATATAGAAAAGATATCTTATATCATTCATGGCCACAAAACACAAATGTTTGTTCATTACATCACAACAGAATCATAGGTACATAATTTACGACTATCATAGTCCTATTGTCACATCAAAAGAAATACACTTCTATAATTATAAAACTAAAGCGGCATCTACGCTCGTCCGTTACGTCCCGCTAGTCCGGCTCATAATGCATGCCTCATGCCCATGACTTAGTAGAAATCACGAACCACGTCATGAGATACACCAGCATCCTCGTCTGGAGACGACACGGAAGAAAAGAGAAAGAGGGATGAGAAACTCATTTAAGATTCTCAGTAGGGATTTCCGACTCTAACACACGTGTCATCGTCGTCGTCCCCAGCCACTTCAGTTTTAATTATAAAAAGGTGGTCATGCATAAGGTTTAACTTTTAATCCTCTCAAATCTATTTATCCGAAGTGGATGTCTTTTAGTATGGGTCTTAATGATATGAATGCAACAGGTATTGGATGCATGCATGATACTACATTATGCAAACAGTCAATAGAACATAGCATCAAGGACAAACATTAACATATACATGGCACATAAAACTCTTTCTTTTCTCATAACAGTGTGACTTTAAAAACATCATATCTCTTTCTCATGCTTGAACTCTTAAGTTCTTTTTCTCAAAGACCATCCTCTTAAACATGGTCACCTAAATCCAACCAACATACCGCCCCAGCGATTTTTATCATGGTCCCCAAACTCCGTCTCACCTAATCGCCTAGGAATGAGCTCAATCCTAACTAGTCATCACTAGATTTAACATGGGGAATAATAGAGGGGGTAACATATCACTAGTTTCCGTCTCATCATCTGAATAAACTAACCATGAGATAGAATCCCAACTACTAGAGTACGGGTTAGGGGCGTAAGTGTAACACCCTAATTCTTAACCTAACTTTCTAGAACACATTAGGTTAATCATTAGGTTATTACCTCTTAGTCTTATCATTTTATTAAAATACTTACCGGAAATTACGGGTAACTTTTTTTTTGAAAACATAAAAAAAAGTGAGAGCCGCAAACTTAACTAATCGAATGACAGAAATATAAAGCACGCATAACAGTCATTAGAGATCATAAGGTAAAGCATATACTCAAAGAAAAACAATCTTGATAACAAAAGAAACATTTCATTAATAACATAATTAGAAATACATATGTAGTCATCTTTATGCTTGGATTTTTACATTAGAGTGAAAATGACCAAAATGCCCTCGAGGTCATTTTCACTCTGAGTCGAGGAAAGCGGTCTTGGCAGTACTCGAAGGGCAAACTCAATGTTGGAAGGGGATTAGAAAACTTATGTACCTTCCCGGATCGAAAATCTCGTTTTCGAAGTTTTAGTCAAAATGACCAAAACGCCCCTGTGGTGTTTTACCCGCTTGCAAGTTCCGGATGAACCCGAAACTTCTCCAGATGGTTTTAAAAGGCGTTTTTATGTATTCTATGACCTCAGTTTTAATTTTTGAAGTCCCGGGCAAAATTAGTGCAAAATTACGGTTTTGCCCCTAGATTCGTACTTTTACGCTTAATCACACGATTAAGCAAACCTAAGCAATATTAGGCTCTAATCGAAGGTTAATTAATTTCCTTAATTATTCTAGAGTCAAAATAATTTATTAAAGTTGATTAGAACCAAAAAGTACTCAATTACAACCTAAAATCATATTTTAATTTTATGACACCTAGTCATAGAATCTTGAACAGTGTTTTCTCTTTCCAATTCCTTAAATCATGGAATTGTGTTACACATTCTTTATTCATAAATGAGTTTTAAATTCTTTAATGATGTATGAGCACTCCTAAACTTGTCATAAACTCCCTAAATCACATTCTTAGTTACCTAAACTTAAGCTTAATCATTCCTAACCTTGTACCTAAGCTAATACACATCTAAACCTACCATTAACACACAATTAAATGGTCAAATCATCCTCCCATTCTGCTGTCCCAAGCTGGCCGTGAACCTCCTCCCTCCATATGCATCACATGTTCAATTTTTCAACACTCCAAGGCCATACCTCAAGTCACATACACTATACCTTGTCATAACTTTCAATCAAGCTTGAATTTCCACATGAATAAATAATTAAAACAACCCATTTCTCCCATTTAATTGTGGCTGGAAAAGTTCCAGCCATGCATTATTTCTAGAAGCCTAAATTCATAAAAATGTGATAGGAAATTAACTCACATCAAGCCATACTTTGTAGCATAGCTTCCATACTTCAAACCATGCTTGAATGACCTTGTGTAAGAGATATTTTCTCTTCCTTTTCCCTCCAAACCACCCGGCCACTCCCTCCATTTGCAAGCTCCATGGTTTTGTTTTTCTATAAATAGGATGGTTGTGTTAGCCTTGTTGCACTTTGAAGCATTTGCAAAGTTTAGAGTTTTAGAGTTGTCTTGCTAGTCTTTCCTTTTTCTCTCAAAGTTCCAAGAGTGTTCTTCCTTTCTTTTCATCTTTATCTTCTTCATCTCTTCATCTCATCATCACCTCTCAACCATCAAACACCACCCCAAAACCTTGAACCATCATCAAACCTCTCAAACACCACACCTCAAACACAACTCCACTTGAAACACATTTTCTTTCTTTTTCTCTCATCAAGGCGAATCATCATCACCATCCTAGGAGGTGTTGCTCATCTCATTTCCATCTTCAAGATCAAGCTTTTATCTTCATCACTAGGTAGGGATTTGTTTTCAAACTTTATTTTGCTCAAGAAAGTGTTTTTCTCTAGTTTTCTCTTGGATTCTTTTTGAACTTTCCTTTGTCTTTCCTTTCCTTTCATTTTCGGCCATGAGGCCTTGATTTGAGCATGATAGCTTGATGATGAGAGTTTCTAGATGATGACATTGTGTTCATCTCAAAGAAACCTCTAAAGCTTGAGTTTTCCTTTTCTTACAACTTCATCTATATGTTATCTAGCTCACATGGTTTTCCAACTTAAGAAAAATTAATCTAAGGATTTCTAAAAGCCCAAGCCTACCCTTGTCAACCTTAAAGTTGGCGGCACGTTCTAGAGATTTGTCTCTAGATAGGGTTTTGGGTACTTAATAAAGAACTTGATGTAGCTCCACTTTCTTTCTCTTTTATATATGATTTTCGATTCTTGTGTTGTGATCTTTGAGATATTGTATGGGGTTATTATCTTGTTAAAGTCTTAAATGAGCTCTAGTTAAACATAAAAATGAAACTTGCATTATGTTTACTTTAAGCTTTGCATATCATGTTTATTTCCTTGCTATCACTAAATCCTAAGATAATGAATGAACTTGCATTATCATGTTTATGTTTCAAGCTTTGCATTACCATATTTATATTTCAAGTCCTCACCTAAATATCAAAGATAATAATATATTGCACCACATATTTATTTTATGCTCTCACTTTACTTTCTAGCAATAACTAAAATAAGTGCATGAGCATGTTTATTTTTATGTCATCACTTTAATGACTCTAGAGCTCAAAGACTTGCCCAATGACATCTCAAACAAAGGTCTAAAACATTCATTTCCTATGGTTCATATTTCGGCCCTATGAGGCCCTAGATGTTTTCAAGTATTGAAAACTATGTTTTATAATTTTTCTAAACTTATATGAGTATAAGGAATGTGTAGAACTAAGTATTATGAATTTAGGACCTCTTGAGATGAAAATAATATAGCCACTGCCCTATCAAGTATTTTCATGAGTTTAGATGATAAAAGTGTTCATAAAAGAGTTTTGAAGGTTTTAATAAGGTTCCAAGAGAAACTAGTATTTTATGTGCTTTAGAAACTATGATTCAATGCCTTTAAATGGAGTTTCTGTTTCGGTTCTGCCTTGCTATGTTTGGCCACTGTATGAGCTGTGTTAATGATGTTAATATGCTTATGTTTGGGTAATAATTATGTTAAGACTCATATGTGAAAGATAGGATAAGTTAGGAACTAGAAAAGGATTAATTTGAGAGTTCTAGATCCCTTAAAGATTTATTTTTCTGGATTCTGTCCAGCAAGGTTTAGATTCAATAATCATGGTTTTAAATTAGTTTATATGTGTAGGAATGACTCATAATTGGTTTAGGACTTAATCTTGAAACCTTAGGAGCAAACCGAACTTAGAAAGGGTCATTATTGTGACTTCTAGGTACCCGTAAAGTTAGTATTTTGATTTCTGCACTCTTGAGGTTTAGAGATGTTCTTGACCATAGGGTGAGGTGAGAAATACTTAGTTATAACCTTATAGGTTCCTAAGAGATTAGGTGTTGATGATCAATAACTTAGAAAGTGAGATAAAGATCTAAACCGTAATTTCTAGAACTCCGTAATCACATAAACATAAAGCTGTCCAAATTCTGCTTAGTGCTATTTGGATTAGTTCTTGAGCATAAAATTTGTATAACTCATTAATTGTCAAACTATAGGCGTATAAAGAAGTTAAGGATAATGTTAGAACAATTAATTTGCAAGTTTAAGACTCATAAGAATCAAAGTTTAAAACACTATGAGTTATAACATAACATGTCTATGAGCTTATGGGGATGATTGTTAAATATGACTATGTGATGATGTTTGTGTGAAAGTTTTTTTGTGACGAATGTTATGAGAAAGTTTCATGTGATGATATATATGTTATGAAAAAGCTACATGAGAATGCATGATAAATGATGAGGTAATTGTGATTTAATACTTATGAGAATATAAATGTGACACAACACTGAGACGCGCTTCTCCTGGGTGACACCGGTTCGGCCGAGCACCCCCAGGAGGAGACAAATCCGTGAGGGTATGTGTAGATGCAGCCTGCCAAAGCGGACAAATTACGAGGCCCACGTGGCTAGCAAAGCGTTTCAAAGAGGAAATGATCCTAGAAAGGAGATCCTTAATTTGCCCCCTAGCCCGCACTTTAAGTCGGGATTATGTTACGCTTATCATAGGATAAGTAAGAGCTAGTGACGACTAGTTAAGGTATGAGCTCATAACCTAGAGAAGTTTTAGGGCGGCCCCATGAGATGAAAGTTAAAGTTAACAATGTCACATAAACTATACTTATGCCAATGTTATAATGTTTCCTAGTTATTCTATTGTTTGGTTTACCTTATGATGCATTCATATCATTAGTATATTTCGCTTAAGTTATAAAGACGCATTATAAAATATGATGGACCTTGGATAAAATACCTCTTTGGAAAACCAACTTAAAAGGAATTTATATGCATGCACACCTTTTAGAAATAAACCCAAGGTTCCTGAGGATGTGACGATGACACCTAGGTAGGGATAACCCTACAGAGAATTCTTTTAGAAAGATTCTCATTCCCTCTCTCTTTTCTTCCGTCATATCTTCAGATGGCGACGTCAGACTCTTCATCGACACCCGGTATGGGAGTCGCACCATGACCCGGCACTCGGGTCCTACCATTTTGAGGGTCGCCTGACCGCCGAGTATTCATGTTCATGGGACGACCCTTCGCATTCCCGTCCCGAGCTACCGCTTCACCCCGACTGCTCCTTACCGTCATAACGGGATTTTTGAGCGAGCGAGACCACGCGATGAGCAGATCCTCCGCATGGAGCCCGAGACATCGCAAAGACGCGAGTACTCGAGTATGTGCCGTCCCGATTTCTGAGACTGACTCCATCCGAGGACCCGCCATCCCACATGTACAGTTGGAGCTCCAGTCCCACTCCTCCACCGATGAGGGCTGGGAGTGAGGAGACGGTGGTCCAGCCGAGGTTGGCTCGACGGCCATCCATGCGCCCTCGCCGCGGTGGACATGCCCCGATGATGCGCTCGACCACTCCCGCCGAGATTCGCCAGTGGATCAACTTGACCCCACAGTAGTCGGACCCGCAGGAGTAGTCATAGGAGGGGTAGTAGCTAGTGCACACACATGCCACATAGTAGAGGTCAAACCTTCTTTTGTATATGAGGTTGTCTCCTTTAGGTGCACTTGGGTATGGGGGTAGTTTCCTTTGTATTTGCTTTTTATGATTTCCTTGTATTGTATTTCAGTTGTATTTTGCTTCATGATGTACCAAATAGTCCTGCCTCTTTGGGTAGGCACGTTATATATATCTATGATTCAGTTGATGTTCCCATGACATGATGTGTTTCTTATGCTTTGCTTATATGTTTCGCTATGATTCCCTTTAAAGTTTCGTGCGTGGCTCTCACTTTGATTTTAAATTCCAAAAAGAAAAATTTTACCCATATTTCCGCTAAGTATTTTCTAAAAGACGAGACCAAGAGGTAATATTCTAAAGATTAACCTAAGGACATACTAGTAGTCTTGGGTTAAGATTTAGGGTGTTACATTATGGTATCAGAGCAGTTCGATTCTCATGGAGCCTGAGGATTGGACTGACTATGCTTTATAAGCATAATACG
This sequence comes from Dalbergia cultrata, assembly GCA_031216105.1. Classification (NCBI taxonomy): domain Eukaryota; kingdom Viridiplantae; phylum Streptophyta; class Magnoliopsida; order Fabales; family Fabaceae; genus Dalbergia; species Dalbergia cultrata. The sequence continues at coordinate 24,523,986 of CM062352.1, read as the reverse complement.
ATAATTATGTCATGTATAGTGCTTGATAGAGATAAGCTGTAGGACTAGAGATGCATGACTTCTGTTGGTTGCAAGTGCCATGGTAACTAGCTCATTTTGCATGGATATTGAGCCTGATCAACTTGATGTTCATTGTTTCATGTGTATAGGGACCAATGGCACCGCGACGACGGCCTAGGACTACACCCGATGTTGAACAAGATGATACAACTGCTGCTGCTGTCCGTCGCATGGCGCAAGCCATGGAACGGAGGTTCGACCGAATGGATCAACAAGCGAATGCTGCTCCTGTTCCTCCTCCTCCCCCTGCTGCTGAGATGGTGGAACAAGCCCGTTTCGGCGAGTTCCGCAAGGCAAACCCGCCAGTGTTCCGAGGGGTGATGGACCCTGACAAGGCTGATGAATGGATCAAGGACATGGAGAAGATCTACTCTGTCATTACCTGCTCGGAGGAGCAGAAAGTCACATTTGCTGCCTTCATGCTGAAGTCCGACGCCGAGTTCTAATGGAACGGCACGAGGCATCTACTAGAAGCCTCTGGAACTCCCATTGACCGAGTCGTTTCAAGACTTACTTCTATGAGAAGTACTTTCCGAGTCCGTAAGGAACGCCAAGGGCGTTGAGTTCATGCGATTGACCCAAGGGGGTCTCAGAGCCCAATACACTGCAAAGTTTGAGGAGCTAATCAAGTTCTCTCGGGTGTTCCAAGGGAACCCCGATGAAGTTTGGAAGTGTGTGAAGTATGAGGCCGGTCTCAAGGCGAGATGAACTCTGTTGTGGCCCATATGGAGATCGAGACTTCCGACCCTGGTCAACAAGTGCCTGATACTTGAAGAAGGATGAGGAAGATTCAAATCACAAGGGCGGGCGAGCTAAGGGGCTCGGACCTCAAGCCCGAAGTTCAAACCGCAGCATGCCGTCAAGGAATCACTATAACCCCTACCGGACAAACCCGATTCAGACAACAACAACAACAACCGCCAAGAGCTCCTGCTCACCAACAATCCAAGCAACACCAAAGGCCGCCATTTCAACATCAAGGCCCGAGGAATTTCAATAATCAACCCCGTGGACCGGGTGGACCCCGAAACCACAATGGAGGACCAAGTGGAGCCAAGAACAAGGCACCGCAAACCCCTGCTGCTTACCCCGGAGTAACATCTGCTGACGTCGGCCTACAATGCGGGAAGAGCCACGGGAATCGCCCATGCTTAGCCGGTCAGAATGTATGTTTCAAGTGTGGCAAGCCTGGCCACTATGCAAAGGATCGCACTGACAAGGGACATCGAACCAAAACCCCCGACCACAATACCGAGGAAGGGTCTTTACCCTTAACGCGGAAGACGCCAAGAAGTCCAAAGATCTCATCGAAGGTATGTGCGAAGTAAACGGTAAAGCCTTAACTGTACTATATGACTCTGGTGCTACTCATTCTTTCATTTCACTTGCTAGTGTCGAGTCCTTAAATCTAAAAGTCTCTAAACTTCCTTTCGATCTTATTGTTTCTACCCCTACAAATCGCCCTATTAATACTTGCCGTTGTTGTTTAAACTGTCATCTTGTTGTAGAAAATAGGTCTTTTATCATAGATTTAATTTGTTTACCCTTGAAAGACATAGGCATTATCTTAGGCATGAACTGGCTTCACCCCAATCGTGTGATGTTAGATTGTGGAACCCAAACCGTAGTTTTCCCTTCTCCTCCCGAAAACATCACTCAACCCATTAGGTTGTACCTAAATTCCATAGAGGTCTTCTGTAGTGGGAAGAAAACTAAGGGATATGTTCTCCTAGCCGCCTGTGATGTAGACTTGGAGCAGAACCTAGGTGAGATACCTGTGGTGAGAGACTATCCCGAGGTGTTTCCAGATGAAATACCCGAGTTCCCTCCCGAAAGAGAAGTGGAGTTCTCCATAGAGTTGGTTCCTGGGACAGGACCAATCTCTATAGCCCCGTATAGGATGTCACCCTCGGAGTTAGCAGAGTTGAAAACCTAGTTAGAGGAGCTGTTAGAAAAGAGTTTTATAAGGCCGAGTGCTTCACCTTGGGGCGCTCCGGTCTTATTTGTGAAGAAAAAGGACGGAAGCATGAGGATGTGTATAGACTATAGGCGCTTGAACCAAGTAACCATAAAGAATAAATACCCATTGCCTAGGATTGACGATCTTATGGACCAATTGAAAGGAGCAAGAGTGTTTTCTAAGATTGATTTAAGGTCCGTTACCATCAGATTAGGGTGAGAGATTCGGATATTCCTAAAGCCGCCTTTCGAACTCGGTATGGACACTTTGAGTTCAATGTAATGTCGTTTGGTTTGTGAATGCTCCCAGTTTTTATGGATTACATGAATAGGATCTTTAGACCCTATTTAGATCAATTCGTGGTTGTGTTCATAGATGATATTCTCATCTATTCGAAAACCCACGAGGAGCATGAGCGTCATTTAAGGTTGGTTTTAGAGGTATTAAAGGAGAAGAAGTTATACGCTAAGTTGTCTAAGTGTGAATTTTGGTTAGAGGAGGTAAAGTTCTTAGGACATGTTGTGTCAAAAGGTGGCATAGTCAATCGACCCAAGTAAGATAGAGGCTGTGATGAATTGGGATAGACCAACCTCTCAGAATCGAGATTAGAAGCTTTTTGGGTTTAGCTGGATATTACCGTAGGTTCATTAAAGGATTTTCCCAGTTAGCCCTACCCTTAACCAAGCTCACTAGGAAGAATGCCCCGTTTGAGTGGAGACCCGAGTGTGAAAAGAGTTTCCTAGAGCTTAAGGAAAAGCTCACCTCAACCCCAGCTTAGTTTTACGACCCCAATGTACCCTTCGAGGTATATTGCGATGCTTCGGCAAGGGTTTAGGTTGTGTGTTGATGCAAAACAGGCAAGTGGTAGCCTATGCGTCCAGACAACTCAAGCCTCATGAGGTAACCTACCCCACCCATGACCTAGAACTAGCAGCCATCGTGTTCGCTCTAAAGATGTGGAGACACCATTTGTGTGGTGTGAGGTTTGAAGTTTTCTCCGATCATAAGAGTCTCAAGCATCTCTTTGATCAAAAGGAGTTGAATATGAGGCAAAGGAGATGGATGGAAGTCCTCAAGGACTACGATTTTGGTTTAAGTTACCACCCCGGCAAGGCTAATGTAGTAGCCGACGCCTTGAGCCGAAACTTCGTTCGTCATCAAGTATGATGGTTAATGAAGTTGGGTTAATAGAGCAATTTAGGGATATGAATCTTGGAATGTTTATAACGGAGAATGGCATCGTGATGAGTCATCTCACGGTGACCAGTGGGGTTAAGCAAAGGATTATGCTTGCCCAAAGAGAAAATGAGGACTTTATGGAGACAATCGAGGCGATTAAAATTTGGAAAGTTAAAAGGTTTTGTACGAGGCCCCGATCGTTATGGAGGTTCGAGGCGAATCTGTGTGCCACAAGATGGTGACCTCCGAGAGAAGATCTTGGAGGAGGCTCACAAGAGCCATTTTGCCATCCATCCTGGTACTACGAAGATGTATCAGGACTTGAAGAGGATGTTTTGGTGGCGGATTAAAGAAGGATGTGGTCGCCTGGGTGAGTAAGTGTTTGGTCTGCCAAAAGGTCAAGATCGAACACCAAAAACCTTCTGGCATGTTGCAACCCCTATCGATCCTCGAGTGGAAGTGGGAGAGTATATCAATGGACTTCGTGACAGGATTGCCAAAGACCCAAGCTGGCCACGATACCGTATGGGTAATCGTGGATCGACTGACTAAGTCGGCTCACTTTCTACCTATTCGAGTCACGTACTCATTGGATAAGTTGGCCCAGCTTTACATCCAAGAAATAGTGAGGTTGCATGGAGTACCATCGACGATAATCTCGGATCGAGATCCGTGGTTTACGTCACGTTTTTGGGGAGCCTTTCAAAAGGCGTTTGGTTCCAAGTTGTGCCTAAGCACTGCTTACCACCCACAAACGGATGGTCAGTCCGAGAGGACAATCCAAACCCTGGAAGATATGCTGAGAGCCTGTGTCTTAGACCAAAAAGGAAGTTGGGATAAGTACATGCCTTTGATCGAGTTTATGATAACAACAGCTATCACGCAAGCATCGATATGGCACCGCATTTGAGGCATTATACGGAAGGAAGTGCCAATCACCCTTGTGTTGGTACGAGCCCGGAGAGCAAAGTGTCTTAGGACCTGAGGTAGTGAGGGAAACGACGGAACAAATCAAGAAGATCAAGGATAGAATCTTAACCGCTCAAAGTCGATGCAAAGCTACGCGGACAAAGGCGCAAGCCCTTGGAGTTCCAAGAGGGAGAACATGTATTTCTAAGAATCACCCCCACTACGGGAATAGGGAGAGCCATGAAAGTTAAAAAGTTGAGTCCCCGATTTCTCGGTCCTTTTGAAATTCTTCAAAGAGTCGGATCCGTAGCTTACAAAATAGCCTTACCACCCAATCTATCAAACCTTCATGATGTCTTTCACGCCTCCCGCCACGTAAATATGAGTCCGACCCTAGTCATGTCCTAGAACCAGAGCATGTACAGTTAAGGGAGGACCTCACTTTCAATGTACCGCCTACGGGAATAGTGGATCACGGAGTCAAGCAGTTAAGGAACAAGTCTGTTCCTTTGGTAAAAGTGGCGTGGGGACAAGGCAAGTCGGAAGAATACACGTGGGAACTAGAGTCAGAGATGAAGTCCAAATATCCAGAGCTTTTCTAAGGTACGAATTTCGAGGGCGAAATTCTTTTAAGGAGGGGAGTAATGTAACGCCCCGATTTTCTGTTAGAGTGAAAATGACCAAAATGCCCCTGAGGTCATTTTCACAGTCGAGGAAAGCGGTCTTGGCAAGACTCGAAGGGCAAACTCAATGTTGGAAGGATTAGAAAACTTATGTACCTTCCCGGATCGAAAATCTCGTTTTGAAGTTTTAGTCAAAATGACCAATACGCCCCTGTGGTGTTTTACCCGCTTGCAAGTGCCGGATGAACCCGAAACTTCTCCAGATGTTTTTAAAAGGCATTTTTATGTATTCTATGACCTCAGTTTTAATTTTTGAAGTCCCGGGCAAAATTAGTGCAAAATTACGGTTTTGCCCCTAGTTTCAGATTTTTACGCTTAATCACACGATTAAGCAAACCTAAGCAATATTAGGCTCTAATCGAAGGTTAATTAATTTCCTTAATTAATCTAGAGTCAAAATAATTTATTAAAGTTGATTAGAACCAAAAAGTACTCAATTACAACCTAAAATCATATTTTAATTTTATGACACCTAGTCATAGAATCTTGAATAGTGTTTTCTCTTTCCAATTCCTTAAATCATGGAATTGTGTTACACATTGTTTATTCATAAATGAGTTTTAAATTCTTTAATGATGTATGAGCACTCCTAAACTTGTCATAAACTCCCTAAATCACATTCTTAGTTACCTAAACTTAAGTTTAATCATTCCTAACCTTGTACCTAAGCTAATACACATCTAAACCTACCATTAACACACAATTAAATGGTCAAATCATCCTCCCATTCTGCTGTCCCAAGCTGGCCATGAACCTCCTCCCTCCATATGCATCACATGTTCAATTTTTCAACACTCCAAGGCCATACCTCAAGTCACATACACTATACCTTGTCATAACTTTCAATCAAGCTTGAATTTCCACATGAATAAATAATTAAAACAACCCATTTCTCCCATTTAATTGTGGCTGGAAAAGTTCTAGCCATGCATTATTTCTAGAAGCCTAAATTCATAAAAATGTGATAGGAAATTAACTCACATCAAGCCATACTTTGTAGCATAGCTTCCATACTTCAAACCATGCTTGAATGACCTTGTGTAAGAGATATTTTCTCTTCCTTTTCCCTCCAAACCACACGGCCACTCCCTCCATTTGCAAGCTCCATGGTTTTGTTTTTCTATAAATAGGATGGTTGTGTTAGCCTTGTTGCACTTTGAAGCATTTGCAAAGTTTAGAGTTTTAGAGTTGTCTTGCTAGTCTTTCCTTTTTCTCTCAAAGTTCCAAGAGTGTTCTTCCTTTCTTTTCATCTTTATCTTCTTCATCTCTTCATCTCATCATCACCTCTCAACCATCAAACACCACCCCAAAACCTTGAACCATCATCAAACCTCTCAAACACCACACCTCAAACACAACTCCCCTTGAAACACATTTTCTTTCTTTTTCTCACTTTATTTTGCTCAAGAAAGTGTTTTTCTCTAGTTTTCTCTTGGATTCTTTTTGAACTTTCCTTTGTCTTTCCTTTCCTTTCATTTTCGGCCATGAGGCCTTGATTTGAGCATGATAGCTTGATGATGAGAGTTTCTAGATGATGACATTGTGTTCATCTCAAAGAAACCTCTAAAGCTTGAGTTTTCCTTTTCTTACAACTTCATCTATATGTTATCTAGCTCACATGGTTTTCCAACTTAAGAAAAATTAATCTAAGGATTTCTAAAAGCCCAAGCCTACCCTTGTCAACCTTAAAGTTGGCCGGCACGTTCTAGAGATTTGTCTCTAGATAGGGGTTTTGGGTACTTAATAAAGAACTTGATGTAGCTCCACTTTCTTTCTCTTTTATATATGATTTTCAATTCTTGTGTTGTGATCTTTGAGATATTGTATGGGGTTATTATCTTGTTAAAGTCTTAAATGAGCTCTAGTTAAACATAAAAATGAAACTTGCATCATGTTTACTTTAAGCTTTGCATATCATGTTTATTTCCTTGCTATCACTAAATCCTAAGATAATGAATGAACTTGCATTATCATGTTTATGTTTCAAGCTTTGCATTACCATATTTATATTTCAAGTCCTCACCTAAATATCAAAGATAATAATATATTGCACCACATATTTATTTTATGCTCTCACTTTACTTTCTAGCAATAACTAAAATAAGTGCATGAGCATGTTTATTTTTATGTCATCACTTTAATGACTCTAGAGCTCAAAGACTTGCCCAATGACATCTCAAACAAAGGTCTAAAACATTCATTTCCTATGGTTCATATTTCGGCCCTATGAGGCCCTAGATGTTTTCAAGTATTGAAAACTATGTTTTATAATTTTTCTAAACTTATATGAGTATAAGGAATGTGTAGAACTAAGTATTATGAATTTAGGTCCTCTTGAGATGAAAATAATATAGCCACTGCCCTATCAAGTATTTTCATGAGTTTAGATGATAAAAGTGTTCATAAAAGAGTTTTGAAGGTTTTAATAAGGTTCCAAGAGAAACTAGTATTTTATGTGCTTTAGAAACTATGATTCAATGCCTTTAAATGGAGTTTCTGTTTTGGTTCTGCCTTGCTATGTTTGGCCACTGTATGAGCTGTGTTAATGATGTTAATATGCTTATGTTTGGGTAATAATTATGTTAAGACTCATATGTGAAAGATAGGATAAGTTAGGAACTAGAAAAGGATTAATTTGAGAGTTCTAGATCCCTTAAAGATTTATTTTTCTGGATTCTGTCCAGCAAGGTTTAGATTCAATAATCATGGTTTTAAATTAGTTTATATGTGTAGTAATGACTCATAATTGGTTTAGGACTTAATCTTGAAACCTTAGGAGCAAACCGAACTTAGAAAGGGTCATTATTGTGACTTCTAGGTACCCGTAAAGTTAGTATTTTGATTTCTGCACTCTTGAGGTTTAGAGATGTTCTTGACCATAGGGTGAGGTGAGAAATACTTAGTTATAACCTTATAGGTTCCTAAGAGACTAGGTGTTGATGATCAATAACTTAGAAAGTGAGATAAAGATCTAAACCGTAATTTCTAGAACTCCGTAATCACATAAACATAAAGCTGTCCAAATTCTGCTTAGTGCTATTTGGATTAGTTCTTGAGCATAAAATTTGTATAACTCATTAATTGTCAAACTATAGGCGTATAAAGAAGTTAAGGATAATGTTAGAACAATTAATTTGCAAGTTTAAGACTCATAAGAATCAAAGTTTAAAACACTATGAGTTATAACATAACATGTCTATGAGCTTATGGGGATGATTGTTAAATATGACTATGTGATGATGTTTGTGTGAAAGTTTTTTTGTGACGAATGTTATGAGAAAGTTTCATGTGATGATATATATGTTATGAAAAAGCTACATGAGAATGCATGATAAATGATGAGGTAATTGTGATTTAATACTTATGAGAATATAAATGTGACACAACATTGAGACGCTTCTCTGGGTGACACCGGTTCGGCCGAGCACCCCAGGAGGAGACAAATCCGTGAGGGTATGTGCAGATGCAGCCTGCCAAAGTGGACAAATTGGAAGGCCCACGTGGCTAGCAAAGCGTTTCAAAGAGGAAATGATCCTAGAAAGGAGATCCTTAATTTGCCCCCTAGCCCGTACTTTAAGTCGGGATTATGTTACACTTATCATAGGATAAGTAAGAGCTAGTGACGACTAGTTAAGGTATGAGCTCATAACCTAGAGAAGTTTTAGGGCGGCCCCATGAGATGAAAGTTAAAGTTAACAATGTCACATAAACTATACTTATGCCAATGTTATAATGTTTCCTAGTTATTCTATTGTTTGGTTTACCTTATGATGCATTCATATCATTAGTATATTTCTGCTTAAGTTATAAAGACGCATTATAAAATATGATGGACCTTGGATAAAATACCTCTTTGGAAAACCAACTTAAAAGGAATTTATATGCACGCACACCTTTTAGAAATAAACCCAAGGTTCCTGAGGATGTGACGATGACACCTAGGTAGGGATAACCCTACTGAGAATTCTTTTAGAAAGATTCTCATTCCCTCTCTCTTTTCTTCCGTCATATCTTCAGATGGCGACGTTCGTACTCTTCATCGACACCCCGGTATGGGAGCTGCACCATGACCCGGCACTCGAGTCCTACCATTTTGAGGGTCGCTGCACTGTCAGAGTATTCATGTTCATGGGACGACCCTTCGCGTACCCCGTCCCGAGCTACCGCTTCACCCCGACTGCTCCTTACCGTCATAACGGGATTTTTGAGCGAGCGAGACCACGCGATGAGCAGATCCTCCGCATGGAGCCCGAGACATCAGCAAAGACGCGAGTACCTCGAGTATGTGCCGCGTCCCATTTCTGGAGACGGACCCATCCGAGGACCCGCCATCCCACATGTACAGTTGGAGCTCCAGTCCCACTCCTCCACCGATGAGGGCTGGGAGTGAGGAGACGGTGGTCCAGCCGAGGTTGGCTTGACGGCCATCCATGCGCCCTCGCCGCGGTGGACATGCCCCGATGATGCGCTCGACCACTCCCGCCGAGATTCGCTAGTGGATCGACTCGACCCCATAGTACTCGGACCCGCAGGAGTAGTCATAGGAGGGGTAGTAGCTAGTGCACACACACGCCACATAGTAGAGGTCAAACCTTCTTTTGTATATGAGGTTGTCTCCTTTAGGTGCACATGGGTATGGGGGTAGTTTCCTTTGTATTTGCTTTTTATGATTTTCTTGTATTGTATTTCAGTTGTAGTTTGCTTCATGATGTACCAAATAGTCCTGCCTCTTTGGGTAGGCACGTTATATATATCTATGATTCAGTTGATGTTCCCATGACATGATGTGTTTCTTATGCTTTGCTTATATGTTTCGCTATGATTCCCCTTAAAGTTTCGTGCGTGGCTCTCACTTTGATTTTAAATTCCAAAAAGAAAAATTTTACCCATATTTCCGCTAAGTATTTTCTAAAAGACGAGACCAAGAGGTAATATTCTAAAGATTAACCTAAGGACATACTAGTAGTCTTGGGTTAAGATTTAGGGTGTTACACATACCCTCATAGGGACAAGGCAGAGCTTGTAATACAGTGGAAATAAAATATAACAGAAACAAGAAAATACAAGGTACATGGTACGTCAAGAAGATAAACCCAAAATGCTACCCTTCTACTAAGCTACGAATACAATCTACAACCCCTCCCAAAAGGTACTGCCGAAGGGAAGGTCTCCATAAAAGCTCTGGTACTCGCAAAGCTCTCCATCGGAGTCTAGTGACGACGGGGGTCCTCGGATAATGGAGGCAGGTAACCGGGGAAATGCTCTATCTCCTCCTGAGTGGGCCAATGGAGTGTGAGGGGAACTCATGGCAGCTTAATGTGAGCTCCTTGATGCAGGCGCATCTCGGCTCTCCTTGCCAAGCGCGGCTGCCTCACGATCTCCTTGCTCCCCTCGTGCCAGAACTAGGGAAATGGAGCAGAGCCCTCCGAAGGGACATGCACCAATGAATCCTCAGATGGATCAGTCTCGGACCTCCTCGAACAAGGCACGTACTCCGGATAGTCATGGACAGCTGAGGCAGAGGTGCGGGCACGACGTAGCTGCTCATCACGCGGGCGAGTGCGCTTGAAGATCATGTCGTCACCACCAAAAGGTGCAGTAGGAGTGAACTGGTAGCTCGAAATCAGATAAGCGAAAGGTCGTCCCATGTACACAAAAACACAGACGGCACAAAGATCGTCAAAATGATACGAACGGTGGTCTGGGTCATAGTGCACCTCCCAAACTGGCGTGTCAATGAAAAGTACGAACGTCACCATCGGTCTCTGAAGATGTGATGGAAGAAAGAGAAAGGAGATAGAGGAGTGAGAATTCTTACTAAAGAATCTCAGTAGGAGTCTCTTACCCTAGGGTTACATCATTCACATCTTCAAGAACTTTGGGTTTACTTATAAAATAGTGAGCATGCATATAAGATTCAATTTAGGGTTTTCGAAAACTAATTATCCAATGTCTATTCCTTTTAGCATGCATCTTGACGTTATGAATGCAACATATTATATCATGGATGCATGTCAATACTTGAGCATATACAATAACACATCAAAGCACATAAACATAAACCATGTGGCATAAGGGCATATACTTTCAAGTGGATCATTCCTCAACTTCGTGACATTAATCATGGTACTTTAGCATAATAAGCCAACCTAAAAATAACAAGGTTATGAGCTCATACCTCAGCTAGTCGTCACTAGCTCTTGCTTATTATCTAAATAAGCGAAACATAATAAAATAATCCTGACTCGCAAGTACGGGTAGGGGGCAGGGATCACCTCTCTTAGGATATACCCTTTTTGAAATGCTTTGCGGGCATTAAGGCACAGCAATTTGTCCACTTTGGTATGCTGCATCTACTCATACCCTCACGGATTTGTCTCCCCTGGGGGTGCTCGGCCGAACCGGTGTCACCCAGGGTTTTCAACTCATATGGTACTCATAAACATTTCTTTCAACCCTTTAAGGTTTGATGGAAATTTGGCAGCATAACAACTGTTAAACCGAATTTCCTTCAAACTGCCACAAGCTAATTCACACAACATGTTCTCATGAAATCTCATGCTATGATAAATGTTAACATTTTCATCCATCATTTTCTCATGCATCAAGCACATCTCATCATATCATTGCATCATATAACACATCATAGCATTAACAACTTCTTAGTGTCTTATGCATGGACCCTTAAGACCCTTAACTCACTTTTTAAGTTATAAATCATCAAACCTAATCTCTCGGGAACTTATAAGTTTATAACTAAGTATTTCTCACCTCACACTATGGTCAAGAACATCTCTAAACCTCAGGGATGTAGAATTCATAATCCTAACTTTACGGGTACCTAGGAGTCACAACAATGACCCTTTCTAAGTCCAATTTGTTCCCAAGGCATCAAGATCAAGTCTTAAACCATTTATGAGTCATTCCTATGCATTTAAACTAATTTAGAACCATGATTATCATTACTAAACCTTGCTGGACAGAATCCAGAAAATTCAAACATTAAGGGATCTAAAACTCTCAAATTAATGCTTTTCTAGTTTCTAACTTCTCTTATCTTTCACATATGAGTTTTAACATTAATTATACTCAAACATAAGCATATTATCATCATTAAAACAGCTCATACAGTGGTCATACAAGGCAAGGAAGAACTGAAACCAACATCTCCATACAAAGGCATCAAACACAATTTCTAAAGCACATAAAATACTAGTTTCTCTTGGAACCTTTTCAAAACTCATTTATAAACATTTTTAACATCTAAAATCATCCAAATACTTGAGAGGGCAGTAGCTAAATAAATTTTATCTCAAGAGGTCCTAAATTCATAAAACCTAGTTCTATATATTCCTTTAACTCATAAGAGCTTAGAAAAATTATAAAACATAGTTTTCAATACTTGTAAACAATAAATCTCATTGAGGCCGAAAACATGAAGACCAAAAACATAGATTTTCAAGCCTTTGCTTGAGACCACAATGGGCAAGTCTTTGAGCTCTAGGTTCATTTAAGTGGTGACATAAAGATAAATATGCTTATGCACTTGTTTTAGCTTTCATTAGAAAGTAAAGTGAGAGCATAAAATAAATATGAGATGCAACATATTATTATCTTTGATATTTAGGTGAGAACTTGAAATATAAACATGATAATGCATAGCTTGAAATATAAATATGATAATGCAAGTTCATTCATTATCTTGATACTTAGTGATAGCAAGGAAAGTAAATATGATGTGCAAAGCATAAAAGTAAATATGATGATGAGAGTTTCTAGATGATGACCTTGTGTTCATCTCAAAGAAACCTCTAAAGCTTGAGTTTTCCTTTTCTTATGACTTCATCTATATGATATCTAGCTCACATAGTTTTTAAACTTAAGAAAATTAATCTGAGGATTTCTAAAAGCCCAAGCCTACCCTTGTCAACCTTAAAGTTGGTTGGCACATTCTAGAGATCTTTCTCTAGATAGGGGTTTTGGGTATTTAATAAAAGTAAACATGATGCAAGGTTCATTTTATGATTAGCTAGAGCTTGTTCAAGACTTTAACAAGATAACAACCCAACACATATCTCATCACAAAGAGGGCTTTAGAGTTCTTGAACCAAGTTCTCAAAGGAACTATGAGGTTCTTGAACTTCATCATCAAGCTTAAGTAAACCAACTTCCAAAACAAAACCAAACAAAATCTCAAAGATCAAAATACCAAAACCGAAAACCTTACAAGAGAAAAAAAGAAAGTGAAACTAAGTCAAGTTCTTTATTAAATACCCAAAACCCCTATCTAGAGAAAGATTTCTAGAACGTGCCGGCCAACTTTAAGGTTGACAAGGGTAGGCTTGGGCTTTTAGAAATCCTCAGATTAATTTTCTTAAGTTGAAAAACCATGTGAGCTAGATATCATATAGATGAAGTCATAAGAAAAGGAAAACTCAAGCTTTAGAGGTTTCTTTGAGATGAACACAAGGTGACATCTAGAAACTCTCATCATCAAGCTATCATACTCATAATCAAGGCCAAGAGGCTGAAATAAAGAAGAAAAGAAAAACAAAAGAAAGTTCAAAAAGAATCCAAGAGGAAATTAGAGAAAAACACATTCTTGAGCAAAACAAGTTTGAAAAGAAAATCCCTACCAAGTGATGAAGATGGAAGCTTGAACTTGAAAAGGAATATGAGAAGAGCAACTCCTCCTAAGGTGGTGTGATGGCTTCGGCCAAAGAGAAAGAAAAGCAAAGGAGATGTGTTTTGAGGAAGCTTGTGTTTGAGGTTTAGTGTTTAAGAGATTTGATGATGGTCTAAGGTTATGATATGGTGGATTGAAGTGGTGAGGTGATAATGTGAAGAGAGGATGAAGATGAAGAGAAAGAACTCTTGGAACTTTGAGAGAAAAGAAAAGAACTAGCAAGATAACTCTAGAATTCTAAGCTATCACAAGCATCCTATTTATAGAAAAACAAAACAATGAGGCTCACCAAGGGGGGGGGGAGTGGCCATGGCTTTTGAGGGGAAAAGGGAGAGAAAAATATCTCTTACACAAGGTCATTCAAGCATGGTTTGAAGTATGGAAGCTATGCTACAAAGTATGACTTGATGTGAGTTAATTTCCTATCAATTTTTTATGAAATTAGGCTTCTAGAAACTTGACATGGCTGGAACTTTTTCAGCCACAAATAAATGGGAAAAATGAGTTGTTTTAATTATTTATTCATGTGGAAATTCAAGCTTGATTGAAAGTTATGACAAGGTGTAGTGTATGTGACTTGAGGTATGGCGTTGGAGTGTTGAAAAATTGAACATGTGATGCATATGGAGGGAGGAGGGTACATGGCCAGACTTGGGCAGCATGGAGGGAGGGACATTTGATCATCTAATTGTGTGTTAATGGTAGGTTTAAATGTGTATTAGCTTAGGTACAAGGTTAGGAATATTTAAGCTTAAGTTTAGGTAACTAAGAATGTGTTTGAAGGATTTTATGACAAGATTAGGAGTGCTCATACATCATTAGAGAATTAAAATGTGTAACACAATGTGTAACAATGTGTAACACAACTTAAACTCATTTATGAATAAACAATGTGTAACACAATTCCATGATCTAAGGAATTGGAAAGAGAAAATGCTATTCAAGATTCCATGACTAGGAGTCTTGAAATTAAAATATGATTTTAAGTTGTAATTAAGCACTTTTAGGTTCTAATCAACTTTAATAAATTATTTTGACTCAAGATTAATTAAGAAAATTAATTAACCTTCGATTAGAGCCTAATATTGCTTAGGTTTGCTTAATCACGCAATTAAGCGTAAAAACACGAAACTAGGGGTAAAATCGTAATTTTGCACTAATTTTGCCCGGGACCAAAAATAAAGTCACAGTCTACATAAAAATGCCTTTTTAAATCATCTAAAGAAGTTTCGGGTTCATCCGGCACTTGCAACCGGGTAAAACACCACAGGGGCGTTTTGGTCATTTTGACCCGAAAACTCGAAAAACGAGATTTTTGATCCCGGGAAAGTACACAAGTCATCCAATCCCCTTCCAACATTGAGTTTGCCCTTCGAGTACTGCCAGACCAGTTTTCCTCGAATTCCGGGCCGAAAATGACCTCAGGGTCATTTTGGTCATTTTCACTCTAACAGAAAATCGGGGCGTTACACTTTCCACATGCCTTGAAGGACACATTGAAGAAGATATTTTCCTTCCCTCAAGGCTGAAAATGGCGCCACTTTTCTCCCCAAAATTCACCTCCACATTTCAAAATTCAACCTATAATATATATAGCAAAGTGTAAAGAAATCTCATACTTTTACCATTTGCTTTTTTTGTTGAGTTTATGACCCAAAAAAAAGAAAAAAGCTCTCTTACTTTTTCTCAACCTCAAGTTATTCTCCACCACTTAGAAACTCCTCCCACCACCACAAACCACCATAAACCACCTTGAAACACCACCCCACCACCTCAAGCCACCTCCCTAACACTCAATCTTTCCACCACTAAGCTCAAACTCTCAAGGAAAACTCCTCCTTTGCTTTTCTTACCTCTTGGCCGAAATCACCAAGGCACAAAGAGGAGGTTTTTGTCTTCTCATTTTAGTTCCAAGAACCAAACTCTTTTTCTTTTCGAAGAAATTTCCACCAGGTAGGGGTTTTGTTTCAAAAGTTTTTCTTTTACTTGAAATGAAAAAGTGTTAGTTCTCTCTTAGTTCAACTCTTTTCTTTCTTTTTATTTTTAGTCATGAGACTTGGCTTTTGAAAGGAAAATCTTGAGCTTGATGATGAGGTTTCAAGATAATGGTCTTGTGATTCTCATTTGAGAAACCTCTAAAGCCTGAAACTTGTTCTTGACTTTTGAAATATTTTAGTTTTTCCTTTGTCTTTCCTAAAGTGCTAATGTTATGTTCATATGAATGTATAAACTTGAGAATTAAGTATTTGTGTACATGGTGATTTGCATGATTTGATGAGCATGAAATATTCAATGAATTGCCATGATGATATTTGAGAACATGAGTTTATGTGGCATAAAGCAAATTTGAAGAAATTCGGTGTACAGCCATTATGCTGCTGAATTTCCGTAAATTTGAAGACTTAAGAAAGTTTTCGAAAAGTTCATGATATTTTTTTGAACGTGGCACAATATTGAGACGCACTTCTCCCGCCCTGGTGGGAAGAAGGCAAATCCATGAGGATATTGACATTGAGCTTGTCAAAGCAGACAATTTGCTATGCACTGGGTGCCAGTAGAGCATTTCAAAGAAGGAAATAACCCTAACCCGCACTCCGGGAGTCGGTGTATCAGGTGATCCTTAGAGATGATAAGCTGCCCCCTTTATTGCCCCATATGAAATCTAGTGACGACTAGTTAGGATTAAGCTCATTCCTATGCTATAGGTGAGATGGAGTTTGGTGACCAGAATAAAATCGTCGGGGTCGATATGTTGGTTGGATTTTGGCGAACATGATAAGAGGGTGGTTTTTAAGAAAAAGAACTTAAGAGTTCAAGTATGAGAAAGAAGTCAGATGAAAGTACTGTGCCTTTTATACCACCTATATGATTTATGATTCTTAATATTGTAACACCCTAATTTTTAACCCAATACTCTAGAACATATTAGGCTAATCACTAGGTTATTACTTCTTAGTTTCATTATTTTATTAAAATACTTAGCGCAAAATTACGGGTGAAATTTTTTTTTGAAAACATAAACCAAAGTGAGAGCCGCGCTCTTATCTAAACGAGAGACATAAATATCAATCATAAAGAACATAAAAGCTAAGGCAAGTAACAATAGAACAATGGTCATCACAACAAAGGAAACATTTCATTAATAGCATAGTTATGATACATAGTAGTCACGCCCTTATAGGAATGGGCTGAGCTTGCAATACATAGGGAAAATGGAAATACAACAGAAATACATAAAACAAAGAAAGCATAGATAAATCACAACTACCCGAGTGCACCTAAAGTGGATAACCTCAAGACAAAAGGAGGTTTATCCCATCTATGTGAAAGTGTGTGCACTAACCCTCCCCTATGACGTCGGCTACTGGAACCCGAGGTATGGCGGAACATAACCAATCCACGAACGCAATGCGGCAGGAGTAGGCACACGTGAAGACTGAGCATGAGCTCCTCAGTAAGGGTGTCTCTCGGCTCGCCTAGCCAGCCTCGGCTACATGACAGTCTCCTCGCTCTCGCCTCGCATGAACTGAGGTGTAGGAGTAGAGCTCTCATTATACATATGCGTCGGCGGGTCCTCGGAAGGGTCGTCTTCTGAACTAGGAGACCAAGGCACATAGTCCTAGAAGTCTCGAGGCATCGAACCACCAGTGTACGTCTGCAGAATCCTCTCATCTCGCATCTGGGTATGCTTAAAAACCATCACATCGTCGTAGGGCGACATCAGGGAGAAATGGTAGCTCTGTACAGGGTGTGCAAAGGGGCGTCCAATGAACATGAAGACTCTTACTGTGCACTGCCCCTCAAAATGATATAACTCGTGGTCCAGGTTGAAGTGAACCTCCTAAGTCGGCATGTCGACAAAGACCACAAACGTCGCCATAACTTTCTAAAGATGTGACGAAAGAAAGAGAATGAAGAAAAATGAGTGAGAATTCTTACTAAAGAATCTCAGTAGGAGTCTCCTATCCTAGGGTTACATCGTTCACATCCTCAGGAACCTTGGGTTTAATTATAAAAAGGTGTGCATGCATAAAGGGTTCATTATTAGGGTTCATAAAACCAATTATCCAAGGTTCATTCTTTTTAGCATGCATCTTGATGTTATGAATGCAATATATTATAACATGAATGCATGGCAATGCTCGAGCACAAAAATCAATAAACCAAATCATATAGAAACAATCCATGTGGCATAAGAGCAATAACTTCTCAAATGGAACTTTTATCAATATGTGTGACATCATTCATGGAATTTTTAGCAATGTATAGGCCACCCTAATAATAAAAACTAGGCTATGAGCTCATACCTCAACTAGTCGTCACTAGCTCTTGATTATTATCTGAATAAGTGAATAATAAATAATGCACCTGACTACTTAAGAGTACGGGCTAGGGGGCTAAGGAACTCCTTTCTTAGGATATACCCTCTTTGAAACGCTCTACTAGCTTCGAGTGCACAGTGAATTGTCCGCTTTGGAAAGGCTCATGTCCAGACCCTTATAGATTTGCCTCCTCCTCACCGTAGTAGGAGAAGTACGTCTCAATGCTTGTCACATAAAAAGTCTCCTGGGGGTGCTCGGCCGAACCGGTGTCACCCAGGGTTTTCAACTCATGTGGTACTTTAAAACATTTCTTCAACCCTTTTAGGTTTGATGGAAATTCGGCAGCATAACAACTGTTAAACCGAATTTCCTTCAAACCGACATTTATGCCACAATAAACTTAACATCTTAGACAATCATCTCCTCATGCATCATATACATCTCAATCATCTTATTACATCATCATATAATTCAAGACTTCTTAGTGTCTTATGCATTGACCCTTAAGATCCTTAACTCACAATCTAAGTTACAAATCATCACAACTTAATCTCTCGGGTACCTATAGGCTCATATCTAAGTATTCCTCACTCAACACTATGATCATAAACATCTCTAAACCTCAAGAATGCAGAATCTAAAATTCTAACTTTACGGGTACCTAGGAATCACAACAATTACCCTTTCTAAGTCCGGTTTGCTCCTAAGGCATCAAGATCAAGTCCTAAACCAATTATGAGTCATTCCTACACATTTAAACTAATTTAAATCCATGATTATCATTTCTAAATGATGCTAGACAGAATCCAGAAAAATCAATTACTAAGGGATCTAGAACTCTCAATTTAATTCTTTTCTAGTTACTAACTTCTCTAATCTTTCACATATGAATTTTAACATTATTGTTGCTCAAACATACTCATATTATCATCATCAAAACAGAATAAACAGTGAGCATAACATGGCAAGGCAGAACCGAATCCATCTCCAAACAAACAAGGCACAAACTTGATTTCTAGAACACATAAAATGCTAGTTTCTCTTGGAACCTTTCTAAAACTTCAAAACTCATTAGCAAACATTTTTATCATCTAAAATCACCAAAATTCTTGTAAAGGCAGTGGCTATTTTAAGCTAAACTCAAGAAGTTTTAAATTCATAAAACTTTGTTCTAAACATCCTTTGAACTCATATGAGCTTAGGAAAATTATGAAACATAGATTGTAGTACTTGTAACAAATCAAACCTTCTAAGGCCGAAATCAAGAGACTAAGAAACCTAAAACTTTCAAACCTTTGTTTGAGATAATAAAGGGTAAGTCTATGAGCTCTTAATCTCTTAAGTTGTAACACAAAAGTAAATATGCAATATACTTTATTTTAGTCTTTATTTAGAGGTGAGGACATAAAATAAATATGCTATGCAACTCATTATTTTCTTGGAGATTTAGTGAAAGCATAAACATAAATATGGAGATGCAAGTTCATTCTTTAATCTTGAACATTTAGTGATGACATGAAAGTAAACATGGATGCAAAGTCTTTTATCTTAACTTGGAGCTCACATGAGACTTTTAAAAAGAACTACAAACCTCAACCCAACACTTATCTCATAAAGAGATCTTTAGAGTTCTTGAACCAAGTTCTCAAAGGAACTAGGTGGTTCTTGAACATCATCATCAAGCTCAAAGAACAAGCTTTTTAAAAGAAAGCAAAACTTTAAAAGAAAAGAAATAAGAACCCAAAACACATTCTTTTATGACATAAAATAGAAATAGAGACACTTTAAAAATTTTAACAAAAACCTTTGAGGATGAGCTATGAAGGTCGAATGTATAAGAAGAAGAAAAAGGAAGAAAAACAAAAACTTTACTTAGATAAAGAACAAGACTCAAGCTTTAGAGGTTCCTTTGAGGTGAACACAAGGTCACCATCTATGAGAACTCATCATCAAGCCATCATAGCCATGAATAAGGCCTTATGGCCGAAATAGAGCAAAAGAAAAACAAAGGAAAGTTCAAAAAGAAACCAAGAGAAAACTAGAGGAAAATCATATTTTTATACAAAACAAAGTTTAGAAAACCACTCCTACCTAGAGTGAAGATGAAAACTTGATCTTTTAAAAGGAAATGATATGAACAACTACTCCTTGAAGGATGATGATGATTCAGCCAAGAGATAATGGAGAGGATGAAGATGTGTTTTAAGTGAGGTTGTGTTTGAGGTAAAGTGTTTGAGAGGTTAGGAGGTGATCTGAGGTTGTGAGGTGGTGGTTTGAGGCAATGAGATGATTATATGAGGAAGAGATGAAGAAGATGAAGATGAAGAAGAAAGGAAAACTCTCTTGAAACTTGAGAGAAAAAGGAAGAACTTAGAGAAAGCTTTGGAAACTTGAAACTTTGCAAATGATCTAAAGTGTTTGCAAGCTCAAGTAAGCAAGGTATTTATAGAAAATGAAAACAAATGAGAGCTCAATGGGAGGAGGGGCTGGCCATAGCAATGAGGCAATAGGGAAGAGAAAAATATCTCTTACAAGTGGTCATTCAAGCATGGTTTGAAGTATGGAAGTTATGGTGCAAAGCATGGCTTCAAGTATGGTAATTTCCCTTTGTTTGAAATTAAAATAATCCTTCTAGAAGGCAAAGAGGGCTGGCAGATTTTGAGCCACAAAAATGAGAGAAAAAGTCTTTTAGAAGTGGTCATATGAAGCATGGATGAAAGCATGGTGTTTGTATGACAAAGTATGGTTTATGGTGAAGTGGAAGCATGGCCTTGGAGTGTCAGAAATTTGAGCATGTGATGGAAAATAGGGAAGGATGCTTCGGCCAGACCTGGACAGCAAGGAGGGAGGAAGTGTTGATCATGTTATTGGGTGCTAATGATAGGTTTAAGTGTAGATTAGTTTAGGTACAAGGTTAGGAATCATTAAGCATAAGTTTAGGTAACTAAGAATGAGGTTTAAGGATTTTATGACAAGATTAGGAGTGCTCATACATCATTAGAGAATTCTAAAATTCATTTGTGAATAAACAATTGAAAACACAATTCCATGATTTAAGGAATTGGAGAGAGAATTTACTATTCAAGATTCCATGACTAGAAATCTTGAATTTAAAATAAGATTTCAAGTTGTAATTAAGCATTGTTAGGTTCTAATCAACTTTAATAAATTACTTTGACTCAAGATTAATTATGAAAATTAATTAATCTTCGATTAGAGTCTAATATTTCTTAGGTTTGCTTAATTATACAATTAAACTTGAAAACACAAAACTAGGGGCAAAATTGTAAAATCATAATTTTGCACTAATTTTGCCCGGGACCTCTGGGGCTAAAATTGAAGTCACAGAATACATAAAATCTCCTTTTAAAACCATCTGGAGAAGTTTTAGGTTCATTCGGCACTTGCAAACGGGTAAAACACCACAGGGGTATTTTGGTCATTTGGACCCGAAAACTCAAAAAATGAGATTTTCGATCCCGGGAAGGTACACAAGCCAACTAATCCCCTTCCAACATTGAGTTTGCCCTTTGAGTACTACTGGATCAGCTTTCCTTGAATTCCGGGCCGAAAATGACCTCAGGGGCATTTTGGTCATTTTTACTCTAATAATAAATCGGGGCGTTACAAATATTGTGCTCAAATACCATGATTTTCATGTTAATGTGCATATGGTATTGTCATGCATTCATTCAATATCTGTTGCATTCATGTCATCAAAGACTCATACTAAAAGACACCCACTTCGGGTAAATAGATTTGAGAAGTTTAAAACCAAACCTTATGCATGAACACCTTTTTCATAATTAAAACCAAAGTGGCTGGGGACGATGACGATGACACGTGTGTTAGAGTCAGAAATCCCTACAGAGAACCTTGAATGAGTTTCTCATCCCTCTCTTTTCTTTCGTATCGTCTCTAGATGAAGATAATGACATGGTTCGTGACTTCTACTAAGGCATGGGCATGGGGTACACGCTATGAGCCGGATTAGAAGGATGCAACGGAAGCACGTAGATGCCGCTTTATATATATCTGTGTGTGTGTGTGTGTGTGTGTGTGTGTGTGTGTGTGTGTGTTTCTTTTTGATGTGATGATGGAACTATGATAGTAGTAATTGATGTATCTATAATGTTGTGACTATGTTGTGTTTTTATGTATAACATTTGTATTTTGTAGTTATGAATGATTTGATTTCTCTTTCTTGTATGCTATGTTTGCGATGAACATTAGGTTTTATTTTAGCACGCGGCTCATGTTTTGTTTTCAAGTTTCAAAAAGAAAAATTTATTCGTATTTTCCGCAAAGTATTTTAATAGAGTAAAGTTTAAGAATGAAACAAAGGGGTAATGACTGAAAATTAACCTTAATACATGCTAGGTGTATTGGGTTAAATTTTAGGATGTTACACTTTGCCTTGAAAAAGTTTGGATTTGAACCCTAATTGAGCTTCAGAAACCTTGCCTTGTAATATGCTAATATCATATATACTAAGATTTCTTTGAGTGTTAGAAACTATACTTGTATCATGATGATTTCCTATAAAATGCTCTAATAAGTTTTTCATGAACACACCTTTTGAGTATTTATATGGAAAAGGGGCTTAGGAAAAGAATGTACTAAATAAGGATTTCAATCAAAGAAGAATATCATGAGCATTACTTGTTTTTCATTCAAGCATACCTAACTTTTAGAAAGTTGTTTTATGAAAAAAAATCATATTGTTGGAGTAAATGGACTTAAACGATGACATTTGCTTTAGTATCGTCGTGATACAATTTCAAGAAGTATTCTAATTTAAATCATAAAATATCATTATAGACCATCTTAAGGCCAAAAATGTTTTGAACATGTAACAGCCTAGGCTACCCAGCAATGTGAATATTGTCCATTTTGGGGCCATGCCGAGAAACCTCGGAAATGAGCGCCTTTAACGGTTTTGTTCTTCACCCAATGCAGTGGGTGAAAACGTGTAACACCCTAAATCTTAACCTAATACTACTAGTATGTATTTAGGTTAATCTTTAGAATATTACCTCTTGGTCTCATTCTTTACTTGAAAATACTTAGTGGAAATATGGGTAAAATTTTTCTTTTTGGAATTAAAACTAAAGTGAGAGCCACGCATGATTCTTCGAACGGAAATTCATACAAGTCATATGAGCAAATCAGAATAAAACGCATAAATAACAAATCATAGTAAAACACGTAAATAACATGGACACATCAACTGATTATATATAGATAATGTGCCTACCAAAAGGCAGGACTATTCGGTACAAAGGAAAACGAAATACAACTAAAATGCATATACAAGGAAATCATAAAAGCAAGTACAAGGAAACCATGAAAGAAACACCCATACCCATGTGCACCTAGAGTAGACAACCTCATATACAAAAGAAGGTTTGTCCTCAACTACGTGGCGTGTGTGCACTAGCTACTACCCATCCTATGCACCTACTCCTACTGGTCCGAGTACTGAGGGGTGGTATCGATCCACTGGCGAATCTCGGCGAGAGTAGTCATGCGGATCATCAGAGCGTGTCCACCGCGGCGAGGGCGCATGGATGGCCTACAAGCCAACCTCGGCTGAACCACTGTCTCCTCACTCCCAGCTCTCATCGATGGAGAAGCGGGGCTGGAGCACCAACTGTACATGTGCGAGGGCGGGTCCTCTGATGGATCCATCTCCAACATCGAGTCAGGGCACATACTCCGGTAGTCACGTATCACGACGCCTCGGGTCAGAGGCGGAGGATCTGCTCGTCACGTGGTCTGGCTCGCTCAAAAATTGTGTTATGATGGTAGGGAGTAGTCGGGGTGAAGCGGTAGCTCCGTACTGGGTGCGCGAAGGGTCGTCCCATAAACATAAATACTCTGACAGTGCAACGACCCTCAAAATGGTATGACCCGAGTGCTGGGTCATGGTGCAGCTCCCATGTCGGGGTGTCGATGAAGAGTACGAAGGTTGTAACGCCCCGATTTTCTGTTAGAGTGAAAATGACCAAAATGCCCCCGAGGTCATTTTCAGCCCGGAATTCGAGGAAAGCCGGTCTTGGCAGTACTCGAAGGGCAAACTCAATGTTGGAAGGGGATTAGAAAACTTATGTACCTTCCCGGGATCGAAAATCTCGTTTTTCGAATTTTCGGGTCAAAATGACCAAAACGCCCCTGTGGTGTTTTACCCGCTTGCAAGTGCCGGATGAACCCGAAACTTCTCCAGATGGTTTTTAAAGGCGTTTTTATGTATTCTATGACCTCAGTTTTAATTTTTGAAGTCCCGGGCAAAATTAGTGCAAAATTACGGTTTTGCCCCTAGTTTCGTATTTTACGCTTAATCACGCGAATAAGCAAACCTAAGCAATATTAGGCTCTAATCGAAGGTTAATTAATTTCCTTAATTAATCTAGAGTCAAAATAATTTATTAAAATTGATTGGAACCAAAAAGTACTTAATTACAACCTAAAATCATATTTTAATTTTATGACACCTAGTCATAGAATCTTGAATAGTGTTTTCTCTTTCCAATTCCTTAAATCATGGAATTGTGTTACACATTGTTTATTCATAAATGAGTTTTAAATTCTTTAATGATGTATGAGCACTCCTAAACTTGTCATAAACTCCCTAAATCACATTCTTAGTTACCTAAACTTAAGCTTAATCATTCCTAACCTTGTACCTAAGCAAATACACATCTAAACCTACCATTAACACACAATTAAATGGTCAAATCATCCTCCCACTCTGCTGTCCAGCCTTGGCCGAAGCTGCCCTCCCTCCATATGCATCACATGTTCAATTTTTCAACACTCCAAGGCCATACCTCAAGTCACATACACTATACATTGTCATAACTTTCAATCAAGCTTGAATTTCCACATGAATAAATAATTAAAACAACCCATTTTCCCCATTTATTTGTGGCTGGAAAAGTTCCAGCCATGTTAAGGTTCTAGAAGCCTAATTTCATAAAAATGTGATAGGAAATTAACTCACATCAAGCCATGCTTTGTAGCATAGCTTCCATACTTCAAACCATGCTTGAATGACCTTGTGTAAGAGATATTTTTCTCTCCCTTTGCCCTTCAAAGCTACGGCCAGCACCCTCCCCATTCACTCCTCCATGGTTTTGTTTTTCTATAAATAGGATGCTTGTGTTAGCCTTGTTACACTTTGAAGCATTTGCAAAGTTTAGAGTTTTAGAGTTGTCTTGCTAGTCTTTCCTTTTTCTCTCAAAGTTCCAAGAGTGTTCTTCCTTTCTTTTCATCTTTATCTTCTTCATCTCTTCATCTCATCATCACCTCTCAACCATCAAACACCACCCCAAAACCTTGAACCATCATCAAACCTCTCAAACACCACACCTCAAACACAACTCCACTTGAAACACATTTTCTTTCTTTTTCTCTCATCAAGGCCGAATCATCATCACCAACCTAGGAGGTGTTGCTCATCTCATTTCCATCTTCAAGATCAAGCTTTTATCTTCATCACTAGGTAGGGATTTGTTTTCAAACTTTATTTTGCTCAAGAAAGTGTTTTTCTCTAGTTTTCTCTTGGATTCTTTTTGAACTTTCCTTTGTCTTTCCTTTCTTTTCATTTTCGGCCATGAGGCCTTGATTTGAGCATGATAGCTTGATGATGAGAGTTTCTAGATGATGACATTGTGTTCATCTCAAAGAAACCTCTAAAGCTTGAGTTTTCCTTTTCTTACAACTTCATCTATATGTTATCTAGCTCACATGGTTTTCCAACTTAAGAAAAATTAATCTAAGGATTTCTAAAAGCCCAAGCCTACCCTTATCAACCTTAAAGTTGGCCGGCACGTTCTAGAGATTTATCTCTAGATAGGGGTTTTGGGTACTTAATAAAGAACTTGATGTAGCCTCACTTTCTTTCTCTTTTATATATGATTTTCGATTCTTGTGTTGTGATCTTTGAGATATTGTATGGGGTTATTATCTTGTTAAAGTCTTAAATGAGCTCTAGTTACACATAAAAATGAAACTTGCATCATGTTTACTTTAAGCTTTGCATATCATGTTTATTTCCTTGCTATCACTAAATCCCAAGATAATGAATGAACTTGCATTATCATGTTTATGTTTCAAGCTTTGCATTATCATATTTATATTTCAAGTCCTCACCTAAATATCAAAGATAATAATATATTGCACCACATATTTATTTTATGCTCTCACTTTACTTTCTAGCAATAACTAAAATAAGTGCATGAGCATGTTTATTTTTATGTCATCACTTTAATGATTCTAGAGCTCAAAGACTTGCCCAATGATATCTCAAACAAAGGTCTAAAACATTCATTTCCTATGGTCCATATTTCGGCCCTATGAGGCCTTAATGTTTTCAAGTATTGAAAACTATGTTTTATAATTTTTCTAAACTTATATGAGTATAAGGAATGTGTAGAACTAAGTGTTATGAATTTAGGACCTCTTGAGATGAAAATAATATAGCCACTGCCCTATTAAGTATTTTCATGAGTTTAGATGATAAAAGTGTTCATAAAAGAGTTTTGAAGGTTTTAATAAGGTTCCAAGAGAAACTAGTATTTTATGTGCTTTAGAAACTATGATTCAATGCCTTTAAATGGAGTTTCTGTTTTGGTTCTGCCTTGCTATGTTTGGCCACTGTATGAGCTGTGTTAATGATGTTAATATGCTTATGTTTGGGTAATAATTATGTTAAGACTCATATGTGAAAGATAGGATAAGTTAGGAACTAGAAAAGAATTAATTTGAGAGTTCTAGATCCCTTAAAGATTTATTTTTCTGGATTCTGTCCAGCAAGGTTTAGATTCAATAATCATGGTTTTAAATTAGTTTATATGTGTAGGAATGACTCATAATTGGTTTAGGACTTAATCTTGAAACCTTAGGAGCAAACCGAACTTAGAAAGGGTCATTATTGTGACTTCTAGGTACCCGTAAAGTTAGTATTTTGATTTCTGCACTCTTGAGGTTTAGAGATGTTCTTGACCATAGGGTGAGGTGTGGAATACTTAGTTATAACCTTATAGGTTCCCAAGAGACTAGGTGTTGATGATCAATAACTTAGAATGTGAGATAAAGATCTAAACCGTCATTTCTAGAACTCCGTAATCACTTAAACATAAAGCTGTCCAAATTCTGCTTAGTGCTATTTGGATTAGTTCTTGAGCATAAAATTTCTATAACTCATTAATTGTCAAACTATAGGTGTATAAAGAAGTTAAGAATAATTAATTTGCAAGTTTAAGACTCATAATAATCGAAGTTTAAAGCACTATGAGTTATAACATAACATGTCTATGAGCTTATGGGGATGATTGTTAAATATGACTATGTGATGATGTTTGTGAAAGTTTTATGTGACGAATGTTATGAGAAAGTTTCATGTGATAATATATATGTTATGAAAAAGCTACATGAGAATGCATGATAAAAATGAATATGATAAATGATGAGGTAATTGTGATTTAATACTTATGAGAATATAAATGTGACACAACACTGAGACGCGCTTCTCCTGGGTGACACCGGTTCGGCCGAGCACCCCCAGGAGGAGACAAATCCGTGAGGGTATGTGTAGATGCAGCCTGCCAAAGCGGACAAATTGCGAGGCCCACGTGGCTAGCAAAGCGTTTCAAAGAGGAAATGATCCTAGAAAGGAGATCCTTAAATCGCCCCCTAGCCCGTACTTTAAGTCGGGATTATGTTACGCTTATCATAGGATAAGTAAGAGCTAGTGACGACTAGTTAAGGTATGAGCTCATAACCTAGAGAAGTTTTAGGGCGGCCCCATGAGATGAAAGTTAAAGTTAACAATGTCACATAAACTATACTTATGCCAATGTTATAATGTTTCCTAGTTATTCTATTGTTTGGTTTACCTTATGATGCATTCATATCATTAGTATATTTATGCTTAAGTTATAAAGACGCATTATAAAATATGATGGACCTTGGATAAAATACCTCTTTGGAAAACCAACTCAAAAGGAATTCATATGCATGCACACCTTTTAGAAATAAACCCAAGGTTCCTGAGGATGTGACGATGACACCTAGGTAGGGATAACCCTACTGAGAATTCTTTTAGAAAGATTCTCATTCCCTCTCTCTTTTCTTCCATCATATCTTCAGATGGCGACGTTTGTACTCTTCATCGACACCCCGGTATGGGAGCTGCACCATGACCCGGCACTCGGGTCATATCATTTTGAGGGTCGCTGCACTGTCAGAGTATTCATGTTCATGGGACGACCCTTCGCGTACCCCGTCCCGAGCTACCGCTTCACCCCGACTGCTCCTTACCGTCATAACGGGATTTTTAAGCGAGCGAGACCACGCGATGAGCAGATCCTCCGCATGGAGCCCGAGACATCAGCAGTACGCGAGTACCCCGAGTACGTGCCGCGTCCTCAAGATTTCTGAGACGGACCCATCCGAGGACCCGCCATCCCACATGTACAGCTGGAGCTCGGTCCGCTCCTCCACCGATGAGGGCTGGGAGTGAGGAGACGGTGGTCCAGCCGAGGTTGGCTCGACGGCCATCCATGCGCCCTCGCCGTGGTGGACATGCCCCGATGATGCGCTCGACCACTCCCGCCGAGATTCGCCAGTGGATCGACTCGACCCCACAAAGACTCGGACCCGCAGGAGTAGTCATAGGAGGGGTAGTAGCTAGTGCACACACACGCCACATAGTAGAGGTCAAACCTTCTTTTGTATATGAGGTTGTCTCCTTTAGGTGCACATGGGTATGGGGGTAGTTTCTCTTGTATTTGCTTTTTATGATTTCCTTGTATTGCATTTCAGTTGTATTTTGCTTCATGATGTATCAAATAGTCCTGCCTCTTTGGGTAGGCACGTTATATATATATATATCTATGATTCAGTTGATGTTTCCATGACATGATGTGTTTCTTATGCTTTGCTTATATGTTTCGCTATGATTCCCCTTAAAGTTTCGTGCGTGGCTCTCACTTTGATTTTAAATTCCAAAAAGAAAAATTTTACCCATATTTCCGCTAAGTATTTTCTAAGTAAAAGATGAGACCAAGAGGTAATATTCTAAAGATTAACCTAAGAACATACTAGTAGTCTTGGGTTAAGATTTAGGGTGTTACATTATGGTATCAGAGCAGTTCGATTCTCATGGAGCCTGAGGATTGGACTGACTATGCTTTATAAGCATAATACGATAGTTATGTCATGTATAGTGCTTGATAGAGATAAGCTATAGGACTAGAGATGCATGACTTCTATTGGTTGCAAGTGCCATGGTAACTAGCTCATTTTGCATGGATATTGAGCCTGATCAACTTGATGTTCATTGTTTCATGTGTATAGGGACCAATGGCACCGCTGACGACGGCCTAGGACTACACCCGATGTTGAACAAGATGATACAAGCTGCTGCTTTGTCCGTCGCATGGCGCAAGCCATGGAACGGATGTTCGACCGAATGGATCAACAAGCGAATGCTGCTCCTGTTCCTCCTCCTCCCCCTGCTGCTGAGATGGTGGAACAAGCCCGCTTCGGCGAGTTTCGCAAGGCGAACCCGCCAGTGTTCCGAGGGGTGATGGACCCTGACAAGGCTGATGAATGGATCAAAGACATGGAGAAGATCTACTCTGTCGTTACCTGCTCGGAGGAGCAGAAGGTCACATTTGCTGCTTTCATCTTTGAAGTCCCCGAAGTTCTGGTGGAACGGCACGAGGCATCTGCTAGAAGCCTCTGGAACTCCCATTGACTGGGAGCTGTTCAAGACTTACTTCTATGAGAAGTACTTTCCGGAGTCCGTAAGGAACGCGAAGGACGTTGAGTTCATGCAGTTGACCCAAGGAGGGTCTACTGTAGCCCAATACACTGTGAAGTTTGAGGAGCTAATCAAGTTCTCTCGGGTATTCCAAGGGAACCCCGATGAAGTTTGGAAGTGTGTGAAGTATGAGGCCGGTCTGAAGGCAGAGATGAACTACGCTGTGGCCCATATGGAGATCAGAGACTTCCCGACCCTGGTCAACAAGTGCCGGATACTTGAAGAAGGACAGAGGAAGATTCAAATCACAAGGGCGGAGCGAGCTAAGGGGCTCGGACCTCAAGCCCCGAAGTTCAAACCGCAGTACCCATCGAGGAATCACTACAACCCCTACCAGTCCAACCAGTTCCGACAACAACAACAACAACCGCCAAGAGCTCCTGCTCACCAACAATCCAAACAACACCAAAGGCCGCCATTTCAACATCAAGGCCCGAGGAATTTCAATAATCAACCCCGTGGACCGGGTGGACCCCGAAACCACAATGGAGGACCAAGTGGAGCCAAGAACAAGGCACCACAAACCCCTGCTGCTTACCCCGGAGCAACATCTGCTGACGTCTGCCCACAATGCGGGAAGAACCACGGGAATCGCCCATGCTTAGCCGGTCAGAATGTATGTTTCAAGTGTGGCAAGCCTGGCCACTATGCAAAGGACTGCACCGGACAAGGGACATCGAACCAAAACCCCCGACCACAATACCGAGGAAGGGTCTTTACCCTTAACGAAAGACGCCAAGAAGTCCAAAGATCTCATCAAGGTATGTGCGAAGTAAACGGTAAAGCCTTAACTGTACTATATGACTCTGGTGCTACTCATTCTTTCATTTCACTTGCTAGTGTCGAGTCCTTAAATCTAAAAGTCTCTAAACTTCCTTTCGATCTTATTGTTTCTACTCCTACAAATCGCCCTGTTAATACTTGCCGTTGTTGTTTAAACTGTCATCTTGTTGTAGAAAATAGGTCTTTTATCATAGATTTAATTTGTTTACCTTTGAAAGACATAGGCATTATCTTAGGCATGAACTGGCTTCACCCCAATCGTGTGATGTTAGATTGTGGAACCCAAACCGTAGTTTTCCCTTCTCCTCCCGAAAACATCACTCAACCCATTAGGCTGTACCTAAATTCCGTAGAGGTCTTCTGTAGTGGGAAGAAAACTAAGGGATATGTTCTCCTAGCCACTTTGTGATGTAGACTTGGAGCAGAACCTAGGTGAGATACCTGTGGTGAGAGACTATCCCGAGGTGTTTCCAGATGAAATACCCGAGTTCCCTCCCGAAAGAGAAGTGGAGTTCTCCATAGAGTTGGTTCCTGGGACAGACCAATCTCTATAGCCCGTATAGGATGTCACCCTCGGAGTTAGCAGAGTTGAAAACCCAGTTAGAAGAGCTATTAGAAAAGAGTTTTATAAGGCCGAGTGCTTCACCTTGGGGCGCTCCGGTCTTATTTGTGAAGAAAAAGGATGGAAGCATGAGGATGTGTATAGACTATAGGCAGTTGAACCAAGTAACCATAAAGAATAAATACCCATTGCCTAGGATTGATGATCTTATGGACCAATTGAAAGGAGCAGTAGTGTTTTCTAAGATTGATTTAAGGTCCGGTTACCATCAGATTAGGGTGAGAGATTCGGATATTCCTAAAACCGCCTTCGAACTCGGTATGGACACTTTGAGTTCAATGTAATGTCGTTTGGTTTGACGAATGCTCCCGCAGTTTTTATGGATTACATGAATAGGATCTTTAGACCCTATTTAGATCAGTTCGTGGTTGTGTTCATAGATGATATTCTCATCTATTCGAAAACCCACGAGGAGCATGAGCGTCATTTAAGGTTGGTTTTAGAGGTATTAAAGGAGAAGAAGTTATACGCTAAGTTGTCTAAGTGTGAATTTTGGTTAGAGGAGGTAAAGTTCTTAGGACATGTTGTGTCAAAAGGTGGCATAGCTGTCGACCCAAGTAAGATAGAGGCTGTGATGAATTGGGATAGACCAACCTCTGTAACTGAGATTAGAAGCTTTTTGGGTTTAGCTGGATATTACCGTAGGTTCATTAAAGGATTTTCCCAGTTAGCCCTACCCTTAACCAAGCTCACTAGGAAGAATGCCCCGTTTGAGTGGAGCCCCGAGTGTGAAAAGAGTTTCCTAGAGCTTAAGGAAAAGCTCACCTCAACCCAGTTTAGTTTTACAGACCCCAATGTACCCTTCGAGGTATATTGCGATGCTTCTGGCAAGGGTTTAGGTTGTGTGTTGATGCAAAATAGGCAAGTGGTAGCCTATGCGTCCAGGCAACTCAAGCCTCATGAGGTAACCTACCCCACCCATGACCTAGAACTAGCAGCCATCGTGTTCGCTCTAAAGATGTGGAGACACCATTTGTATGGTGTGAGGTTTGAAGTTTTCTCCGATCATAAGAGTCTCAAGCATCTCTTTGATCAAAAGGAGTTGAATATGAGGCAAAGGAGATGGATGGAATTCCTCAAGGACTACGATTTTGGTTTAAGTTACCACCCCGGCAAGGCTAACGTAGTAGCCGACGCCTTGAGCCGAAACTTGTTACGTCTGTCAAGTATGATGGTTAATGAAGTTGGGTTAATAGAGCAATTTAGGGATATGAATCTTGGAATGTCTATAACGGAGAATGGCATCGTGATGAGTCATCTCACGGTGACCAGTGGGTTTAAGCAAAGGATTATGCTTGCCCAAAGAGAAAATGAGGACTTTATGGAGACAATCGAGGCAGTTAAGACCGGAAAGTTGAAAGGTTTTGTACGAGGCCCCGACTGGTTATGGAGGTTCGAGGGGCGAATCTGTGTGCCACAAGATGGTGACCTCCGAGAGAAGATCTTGGAGGAGGCTCACAAGAGCCATTTTGCTATCCATCCTGGTACTACGAAGATGTATCAGGACTTGAAGAGGATGTTTTGGTGGCCCGGATTAAAGAAGGATGTGGTCGCCTGGGTGAGTAAGTGTTTGGTCTGCCAAAAGGTCAAGATCGAACACCAAAAACCTTCTGGCATGTTGCAACCCCTGTCGATCCCCGAGTGGAAGTGGGAGAGTATATCAATGGACTTCATGACAGGATTGCCAAAGACCCAAGCTGGCCACGATGCCGTATGGGTAATCGTGGATCGACTGACTAAGTCGGCTCACTTTCTACCTATTCGAGTCACGTACTCGTTGGATAAGTTGGCCCAGCTTTACATCCAAGAAATAGTAAGGTTGCATGGAGTACCATCGACGATAATCTCGGATCGAGATCCGCGGTTTACGTCACGTTTTTGGGGAGCCTTTCAAAAGGCGTTTGGTTCCAAGTTGTGCCTAAGCACTGCTTACCACCCACAAACGGATGGTCAGTCCGAGAGGACAATCCAAACCCTAGAAGATATGCTGAGAGCTTGTGTCTTAGACCAAAAAGGAAGTTGGGATAAGTACATGCCTTTGATCGAGTTTGCGTATAACAACAGTTATCACGCAAGCATCGGTATGGCACCGTACGAGGCATTATACGGAAGGAAGTGCCAATCACCCTTGTGTTGGTACGAGCCCGGAGAGCAAAGTGTCTTAGGACCTGAGGTAGTGAGGGAAACGACGGAACAAATCAAGAAGATCAAGGATAGAATCTTAACCGCTCAAAGTCGACAGAAAAGCTACGCGGACAAAAGGCGCAAGCCCTTGGAGTTCCAAGAGGGAGAACATGTATTTCTAAGAATCACCCCCACTACAGGAATAGGAAGAGCCATGAAAGTTAAAAAGTTGAGCCCCCGATTTCTCAGTCCTTTTGAAATTCTTCAAAAAGTCGGATCCGTAGCTTACAAAATAGCCTTACCACCCAATCTGTCAAACCTTCATGATGTCTTTCACGTCTCCCGATTAAGTAAATATGAGTCCGACCCTAGCCATGTCCTAGAACCAGAGCATGTACAGTTAAGGGAGGACCTCACTTTCAATGTACCGCCTACGGGAATAGTGGATCACGGAGTCAAGCAGTTAAGGAACAAGTCTGTTCCTTTGGTAAAAGTGGCGTGGGGACAAGGCAAGTCGGAAGAATACACGTGGGAACTAGAGTCAGAGATGAAGTCCAAATATCCAGAGCTCTTCTAAGGTACGAATTTCGAGGGCAAAATTCTTTTTAAGGAGGGGAGTAATGTAACGCCCCGATTTTCTGTTAGAGTGAAAATGACCAAAATGCCCCTGAGGTCATTTTCACCGAATCGAGGAAATCCTTGGCAGTACTCGAAGGGCAAACTCAATGTTGGAAGGGGATTAGAAAACTTATGTACCTTCCCGGGATCGAAAATCTCGTTTTTCAAATTTTCGGGTCAAAATGACCAAAACGCCCCTGTGGTGTTTTACCCGCTTGCAAGTGCCGGATGAAACCGAAACTTCTCCAGATGGTTTTTAAAGGCGTTTTTATGTATTCTATGACCTCAGTTTTAATTTTTGAAGTCCCGGGCAAAATTAGTGCAAAATTACGGTTTTGCCCCTAGTTTCGTATTTTACGCTTAATCACGATTAAGCAAACCTAAGCAATATTAGGCTCTAATCGAAGGTTAATTAATTTCCTTAATTAATCTAGAGTCAAAATAATTTATTAAAGTTGATTGGAACCAAAAAGTACTTAATTACAACCTAAAATCATATTTTAATTTTATGACACCTAGTCATAGAATCTTGAATAGTGTTTTCTCTTTCCAATTCCTTAAATCATGGAATTGTGTTACACATTGTTTATTCATAAATGAGTTTTAAATTCTTTAATGATGTATGAGCACTCCTAAACTTGTCATAAACTCCCTAAATCACATTCTTAGTTACCTAAACTTAAGCTTAATCATTCCTAACCTTGTACCTAAGCTAATACACATCTAAACCTACCATTAACACACAATTAAATGGTCAAATCATCCTCCCACTCTGCTGTCCAGCCTTGGCGAAGCTGCCCTCCCTCCATATGCATCACATGTTCAATTTTTCAACACTCCAAGGCCATACCTCAAGTCACATACACTATACCTTGTCATAACTTTCAATCAAGCTTGAATTTCCATATGAATAAATAATTAAAACAACCCATTTTCCCCATTTATTTGTGGCTGGAAAAGTTCCAGCCATGTTAAGGTTCTAGAAGCCTAATTTCATAAAAATGTGATAGGAAATTAACTCACATCAAGCCATGCTTTGTAGCATAGCTTCCATACTTCAAACCATGCTTGAATGACCTTGTGTAAGAGATATTTTTCTCTCCCTTTGCCCTTCAAAGCTACGGCCAGCACCCTCCTCATTCACTCCTCCATGGTTTTGTTTTTCTATAAATAGGATGCTTGTGTTAGCCTTGTTACACTTTGAAGCATTTGCAAAGTTTAGAGTTTTAGAGTTGTCTTGCTAGTCTTTCCTTTTTCTCTCAAAGTTCCAAGAGTGTTCTTCCTTTCTTTTCATCTTTATCTTCTTCATCTCTTCATCTCATCATCACCTCTCAACCATCAAACACCACCCCAAAACCTTGAACCATCATCAAACCTCTCAAACACCACACCTCAAACACAACTCCACTTGAAACACATTTTCTTTCTTTTTCTCTCATCAAGGCCGAATCATCATCACCAACCTAGGAGGTGTTGCTCATCTCATTTCCATCTTCAAGATCAAGCTTTTATCTTCATCACTAGGTAGGGATTTGTTTTCAAACTTTATTTTGCTCAAGAAAGTGTTTTTCTCTAGTTTTCTCTTGGATTCTTTTTGAACTTTCCTTTGTCTTTCCTTTCTTTTCATTTTCGGCCATGAGGCCTTGATTTGAGCATGATAGCTTGATGATGAGAGTTTCTAGATGATGACATTGTGTTCATCTCAAAGAAACCTCTAAAGCTTGAGTTTTCCTTTTCTTACAACTTCATCTATATGTTATCTAGCTCACATGGTTTTCCAACTTAAGAAAAATTAATCTAAGGATTTCTAAAAGCCCAAGCCTACCCTTGTCAACCTTAAAGTTGGCCGGCACGTTCTAGAGATTTATCTCTAGATAGGGGTTTTGGGTACTTAATAAAGAACTTGATGTAGCCTCACTTTCTTTCTCTTTTATATATGATTTTCGATTCTTGTGTTGTGATCTTTGAGATATTGTATGGGGTTATTATCTTGTTAAAGTCTTAAATGAGCTCTAGTTAAACATAAAAATGAAACTTGCATCATGTTTACTTTAAGCTTTGCATATCATGTTTATTTCCTTGCTATCACTAAATCCCAAGATAATGAATGAACTTGCATTATCATGTTTATGTTTCAAGCTTTGCATTATCATATTTATATTTCAAGTCCTCACCTAAATATCAAAGATAATAATATATTGCACCACATATTTATTTTATGCTCTCACTTTACTTTCTAGCAATAACTAAAATAAGTGCATGAGCATGTTTATTTTTATGTCATCACTTTAATGATTCTAGAGCTCAAAGACTTGCCCAATGATATCTCAAACAAAGGTCTAAAACATTCATTTCCTATGGTCCATATTTCGGCCCTATGAGGCCTTAATGTTTTCAAGTATTGAAAACTATGTTTTATAATTTTTCTAAACTTATATGAGTATAAGGAATGTGTAGAACTAAGTGTTATGAATTTAGGACCTCTTGAGATGAAAATAATATAGCCACTGCCCTATTAAGTATTTTCATGAGTTTAGATGATAAAAGTGTTCATAAAAGAGTTTTGAAGGTTTTAATAAGGTTCCAAGAGAAACTAGTATTTTATGTGCTTTAGAAACTATGATTCAATGCCTTTAAATGGAGTTTCTGTTTCGGTTCTGCCTTGCTATGTTTGGCCACTGTATGAGCTGTGTTAATGATGTTAATATGCTTATGTTTGGGTAATAATTATGTTAAGACTCATATGTGAAAGATAGGATAAGTTAGGAACTAGAAAAGAATTAATTTGAGAGTTCTAGATCCCTTAAAGATTTATTTTTCTGGATTCTGTCCAGCAAGGTTTAGATTCAATAATCATGGTTTTAAATTAGTTTATATGTGTAGGAATGACTCATAATTGGTTTAGGACTTAATCTTGAAACCTTAGGAGCAAACCGAACTTAGAAAGGGTCATTATTGTGACTTCTAGGTACCCGTAAAGTTAGTATTTTGATTTCTGCACTCTTGAGGTTTAGAGATGTTCTTGACCATAGGGTGAGGTGTGGAATACTTAGTTATAACCTTATAGGTTCCCAAGAGACTAGGTGTTGATGATCAATAACTTAGAATGTGAGATAAAGATCTAAACCGTAATTTCTAGAACTCCGTAATCACTTAAACATAAAGCTGTCCAAATTCTGCTTAGTGCTATTTGGATTAGTTCTTGAGCATAAAATTTCTATAACTCATTAATTGTCAAACTATAGGTGTATAAAGAAGTTAAGAATAATTAATTTGCAAGTTTAAGACTCATAATAATCGAAGTTTAAAGCACTATGAGTTATAACATAACATGTCTATGAGCTTATGGAGATGATTGTTAAATATGACTATGTGATGATGTTTGTGAAAGTTTTATGTGACGAATGTTATGAGAAAGTTTCATGTGATGATATATATGTTATGAAAAAGCTACATGAGAATGCATGATAAAAATGAATATGATAAATGATGAGGTAATTGTGATTTAATACTTATGAGAATATAAATGTGACACAACACTGAGACGCGCTTCTCCTAGGTGACACCGGTTCGGCCGAGCACCCCCAGGAGGAGACAAATCCGTGAGGGTATGTGTAGATGCAGCCTGCCAAAGCGGACAAATTGCGAGGCCCACGTGGCTAGCAAAGCGTTTCAAAGAGGAAATGATCCTAGAAAGGAGATCCTTAAATCGCCCCCTAGCCCGTACTTTAAGTCGGGATTATGTTACGCTTATCATAGGATAAGTAAGAGCTAGTGACGACTAGTTAAGGTATGAGCTCATAACCTAGAGAAGTTTTAGGGCGGCCCCATGAGATGAAAGTTAAAGTTAACAATGTCACATAAACTATACTTATGCCAATGTTATAATGTTTCCTAGTTATTCTATTGTTTGGTTTACCTTATGATGCATTCATATCATTAGTATATTTCTGCTTAAGTTATAAAGACGCATTATAAAATATGATGGACCTTGGATAAAATACCTCTTTGGAAAACCAACTCAAAAGGAATTCATATGCATGCACACCTTTTAGAAATAAACCCAAGGTTCCTGAGGATGTGACGATGACACCTAGGTAGGGATAACTCTACTGAGAATTCTTTTAGAAAGATTCTCATTCCCTCTCTCTTTTCTTCCGTCATATCTTCAGATGGCGACGTTTGTACTCTTCATCGACACCCCGGTATGGGAGTTGCACCATGACCCGGCACTCGGGTCATATCATTTTGAGGGTCGCTGCACTGTCAGAGTATTCATGTTCATGGGACGACCCTTCGCGTACCCCGTCCCGAGCTACCGCTTCACCCCGACTGCTCCTTACCGTCATAACGGGATTTTTGAGCGAGCGAGATCACGCGATGAGCAGATCCTCCGCATGGAGCCCGAGACATCAGCAGTACGCGAGTACCAGCACGTGCGCGTCCCGATGACTGAGACGGACCCATCCGAGGACCCGCCATCCCACATGTACAGTTGGAGCTCGGTCCCGCTCCTCCACCGATGAGGGTGGGAGTGAGGAGACGGTGGTCCAGCCGAGGTTGGTCGGACGGCCATCCATGCGCCGCCACGGTGGACATGCCCCGATGATGCGCTCGACCACTCCCCGCCGAGATTCGCCAGAGGATCGACTTGACCCCACAGTACTCGGACCCGCAGGAGTAGTCATAGGAGGGGTAGTAGCTAGTGCACACACACGCCACATAGTAGAGGTCAAACCTTCTTTTGTATATGAGGTTGTCTCATTTAGGTGCACATGGGTATGGGGGTAGTTTCTCTTGTATTTGCTTTTTATGATTTCCTTGTATTGCATTTCAGTTGTATTTTGCTTCATGATGTATCAAATAGTCCTGCCTCTTTGGGTAGGCACGTTATATATATATATATCTATGATTCAGTTGATGTTTCCATGACATGATGTGTTTCTTATGCTTTGCTTATATGTTTCGCTATGATTCCCCTTAAAGTTTCGTGCGTGGCTCTCACTTTGATTTTAAATTCCAAAAAGAAAAATTTTACCCATATTTCCGCTACGTATTTTCTAAGTAAAAGATGAGACCAAGAGGTAATATTCTAAAGATTAACCTAAGAACATACTAGTAGTCTTGGGTTAAGATTTAGGGTGTTACAAAGGTCGCCATCTGAAGATGTGACGGAAGAAAAGAGAGAGGGAATGAGAATCTTCTAAAAGAATTCTCAGTAAGGTAATCCCTACCTAGGTGACATCATCACATCCTCAGGAACCTTGGGTTTTATTTCTAAAAAGGTGTGCATGCATATAAATTCCTTTTAAGTTAGTTTTCTAAAGTATTATTAATCCAAGATCCGTCATATTTTATAATGCGTCTTATGACTAAGCATGGAATATACTAATGACATGAATGCATCGTAAAGGTAAGCCAATCAATAGAATAACTAAGAAACATTATAACATTGGCATAAGGAGGCAGGTATAACTTTTCTTGGTTTTTCATAGCTCATGTGACATTTTAAACTTTAACTTTTATCTCATGGGGCCACCCTAAAACATCTCTAGGTTATGAGCTCATACCTTAACTAGTCGTCACTAGCTCTTACTTATCCTATGATAAGCGTAACATAATCCCGACTTAAAGTACAGGCTAGGGGGCAAATTAAGGATCACCTCTTAGGGTCATTTCCTATTTGAAACGCTCTACTAGCAACTAGTGCATTGTAGTATTGTCCGCTTTGGCAAGCTCTATGTCAATACCCTCACGGATTTGTTTTCTTGGGGGTGCTCAGCTAGACCGGTGTCACCCAAGAACGAATCTCAGTGTTCTGTCACATTCAAGTTCTCATGATTTTCAAAAAGACCATTTTCTAAGTTCCTCAAATTTGATGGAAATTAGCAGACATGACGGTATGGACCAATTTCCTCAAATTTGCTTATGCCATGAAAACATATAGGACATACACAAACATTTCTTATGGGGTATAGCATATCATCATGTAAAACTTCTTTATAGCACATATCAACTTATCATAGACAAAACTCATGCATCATATAACATAAATTAAGCATCATAAAAACTCAAGACGTTTTAATGTCTTATGCATTGACCCTTAAGGTCCTTAACTCACGTTCAAAGTTATTAATCATCAACCCTAATCTCTTGGGTACCTATGCGGTTATAACTAAGTATTTCTCTCCTCACACTATGACCAAGAACATCTCTAAACTTCAAGGATGCAGAATTTATAATCCTAACTTTACGGGTGCCTAGGAGTCACAACAGTGACCCTTTCTAAGTCCGGTTTGTTCCTAAGGCTTCAAGATCAAGTCCTAAACCTTTTATGAGTCATTCCTACACATTTAAAATAATTTAAATCCATGATTATCAAATCTAAACCTTGCTGGACAGAATCCAGAAAATTCAATAATTAAGGGATCTAGAACTCTCAAATTAATTCTTTTCTAGTTTCTAACTTATCTTATCTTTCACATATGAGTCTTAACATTAATTTTACTCAAACATAAGCATATTATCATAATTAAAACAGCACATACAGTGGCAAACAAGTAGCAAGGCAGAACCGAAACAAACACTCTCCATAAAGGCATAAAACACAATTTCTAAAGCACATAAAATACTAGTTTCTCTTGGAACCTTTTTAAAACTTTCAAAACTCATTTATAAACAATTTTAACATCTAAAATCATAAGAATTTTTAAGAGGGCAGTGACTAATTCATCTTTGTCTCAAGAGGTCCTAAATTCTTAAAACTTAGTTCTATGTATTTCTTGAACTCATAAAAGCTTGAAAAAATTATAAAACATGGTCTTCAATACTTAGAAACATCAAGACCCCTTAGGGCCGAAATATGAACCACAAGAAATAAATATTTTTAGACCTTTGTTTGAGACAACAATGGGCAAGTCTTTGAGCTCTAGGATTATTTAAGTGATGACATAAAAGTAAACATGCTCATGCACTCATTTTAGGTTCCATTAGAAAGTAAAGTGATAGCACAAAATAAATATGAATGCAACTCATTATTATCTTGGTATTAAGTGAGAACTTGAAATATAAACATGATAATGCATAGCTTGAAATATAAACATGATAATGCAAGGTTCACTTATTATCTTGATACTTAGTGATAGCAAGGAAAGTAGACATGATGTGCATAGCATAAAAGTAAACTTGATGCAAGGTTCATTTTATGGTTAACTAGAGCTCATTCAAGACTTTAACAAGATAACAACCTAATACAATATCTCAAAGATCAAAATACCAAAACCGAAAGTCTTTACAAAGAGAAAGAAAGTGAAACTTAGTCAAGTTCTTTATTAAATACCCAAAACCCCTATCAAGAGAAAAATCTCTAGAACGTGCCGGCCAACTTTAAGGTTGACAAGGGTAAGCTTGGGCTTTTAGAAATCTTTAGATTAAATTTTCTTAAGTTGAAAAACCATGTGAGCTAGATATCATATAGATGAAGTCATAAGGAAAGGAAAACTCAAGCTTTAGAGGTTTCTTTGAAATGAACACAAGGTCATCATCTAGAAACTCTCATCATCAAGCTATCATGTTTGAGAAGAAAAGGCCAAGAGGCCGAAATGGAAAAAGAAAAGGAATATAAAGGAAAGCTCAAAAAGAAACCAAGAGAAAACTAGAGGAAACACATCTTTTGAGTAAAACAAGTTTGAAAAGAAACTCCCTACCTAGAGTGAAGGGACAAAGCTTGAACTTTTGAGAAGAAAAACAAGATGATGAGCTCCTCCTTGGTGCTTGATGGTTTCGGCCAAGAGGAAGCAAGAAGGTTGGAGTTGTGTTTCAAGTGAGGTTGTGTTTGAGGTGTGATGTTTGAGAGGTTTGATGATGGTTCAAGGCTATGGGGTGGTGTTTCAAGGTTGAGAGATGATGAAGAGATGAAGAGAGGATGAAGATGAAGATGAAAAGAAAGGAAGAACTCTCTTGAAACTTGAGAGAAAAAGAAAGAACTAGCAAGACAACTCTAAAATTCTAAACTTAGCAAATACTTCAAAGTGCAACTAAGCTATCACAAGCATCCTATTTATAGAAAAACAAAACCATGGGCTCACTAAGGAAGAGGAGTGGCCATGTGGTATTGGAGGGAAAGGAAGAGAAAATATCTCTTACACAAATTTATTCAAGCATGGTTTGAAGTATGGAAGCTATGCTACAAAGTATGGCTTGATGTGAGTTAATTTCCTATAAATATTTGATGAAATTAGGCTTCTAGAAACAATGCATGGCTGGAACTTTTCCAGCCACAAATAAATGGAGAAAATGGGCTATTTTAATTAGTTATTTACTTGGAAAATCAAGCTTGATTGAAAGTGAGAAGCATATGGGGAGGGAGAAGCTTCGGCCAGACCTGGCAGCATGGGGGAGGTGAGTTTTGATCATTTAATTGGGTGTTAATGGTAGGTTTAAATGTGTATTAGCTTAGGTACAAGGTTAGGAATAATTAAGCTTAAGTTTAGGTAACTAAGAATGTGTTTTAAGGATTTTATGACAAGGTTAGGAGTGCTCATACATCATTAAGGAATTTTAAACTCATTTATAAATAAACAATGTGTAACACAATTCCATGATTTAAGGAATTGGAAAGAGAAAATACTATTTAAGATTCCATGACTAGGAGTCTTGAAATTAAAATATGATTTTAGGTTGTAATTAAGCACTTTTAGGTTCTAATCAACTTTAATAAATTATTTTGACTTAAGATTAATTAAGGAAATTAATTAACCATCGATTAGAGCCTAATATTGCTTAGGTTTGCTTAATCACGTGATTAAGCGTAAAAATACGAAACTAGGGGCAAAACCATAATTTTGCACTAATTTCACCCGGGACCTCCGGGACCAAAACTAAAGTTATAGTCTATATAAAAACGCCTTTTAAAATCATCTGGAGAAGTTTCGGGATCATCCGGCACTCGCAAATGGGTAAAACACCGCAGGGGCGTTTTGGTCATTTTGACTCGAAAACTCGAAAAACGAGATTTTCGATCCCGGGAAGGTACACAAGTCATCTAATCCCCTTCCAACATTGAGTTTGCCCTTTGAGTACTACCGAACCGGCTTTCCTCGAATTCCGGGCTGAAAATGACCTTAGGGGCATTTTGGTCATTTCCACTCTTAATAGAAAAATCGGGGCATTACATTACTCTCCTCTTTAAAAAGAATTTCACCCTCGAAATTCATACTGTAGAAAAGCTCTGGATATTTGGACTTCATCTCTGATTCTAGTTCCCACGTGTATTCTTCCGACTTGTCTCGTCCCCACGCCACTTTCACCAGGGGAACAGACTTGTTCCTTAACTACTTGACTCCGTGATCCACTACTCTCGTAGGTGGTAGATTGAAAGTGAGGTCCTCCCGCAACTGTACATGCTATGGTTCTAGGACATGGCTAAGGTCAGACTCATATTTACGTAACTGGGAGACGTGAAAGACATCATGAAGGTTTGACAGATTGGGTGGTAAGGCTATTTTGTAAGCTGCAGATCCGATTCTCTGAAGAATTTCAAAAGGACCGAGAAATCGGGGACTGAACTTTTTAACTTTCATGGCTCTTCCTATTCCTGTAGTGGGGGTGATTCTTAGAAATACATGTTCTCCTTCTTGGAACTCCAAGGGCTTACGCCTTTTGTTCGTGTAGCTTTTCTGTCGACTTTGAGCAGTTAAGATTCTATCCTTGATCCTTTTGATCTGCTCCGTCGTTTCCCTCACTACATTAAGTCCTAAGACAATTTGTTCTCCGGGCTCGTACCAACACAAAGGTGATTGGCACTTCCTTCCATATAACGCCTCGTACGGTGCCATACCGATGCTTGCGTGATAACTGTTGTTATACGCAAACTCGATCAAAGGCATGTACTTATCCCAACTCCCTTTTTGGTCAAAGACACAGGCTCTTAGCATATCTTCCAGGGTTTGGATTGTCCTCTCAGACTGACCATCCATTTGTGGGTGGTAAGCAGTGCTTAAGCACAACTTGGAACCAAATACCTTTTGAAAGGCTCCCCAAAAACGTAACGTAAACCGCGGATCTCGATCCGAGATTATCGTCGATGGTACTCCATGTAACCTTACTATTTCTTGGATGTAAAGCTGGGCCAACTTATCCAATGAGTAGGTGACTCGAATAGGTAGAAAGTGAGCCGACTTAGTCAGTCGATCAACGATTACCCATACGGCATCGTGGCCAGCTTGGGTCCTTGGCAATCTTGTCACGAAATCCATTGATATACTCTCCCACTTCCACTCGGGGATTGACAGGGGTTGCAACATGCCAGAAGGTTTTTGGTGTTCAATCTTAACCTTTTGACAGACCAAACACTTACTCACCCAGGCGACCACATCCTTTTTTAATCCGGGCCACCAAAACATCTTTTTCAAGTCCTGATACATCTTGGTAGTACCAGGATGAATGGCAAAGTGACTCTTATGAGCCTCCTCCAAGATCTTCTCTCGGAGGTCGCCATCTTGTGGCACACAGATTCGCCCCTCAAACCTCCATAACCAGTCGGGGCCTTGTTCAAAACCCTTCAATTTACCGGCCTTAATTGCCTCTACTGTCTCCATAAAGTCCTCATTTTCTCTTTGGGCAAGCATGATCCTTTGCTTAAACCCACTAGTCACTGTGAGATGACTCATCACGATGCCATTCTTCGTTATTGACATCCCCAGATTTATATCCCTAAACTGCTCTATTAACCCAACTTCATTAACCATCATACTCGACAGACGTAACGAGTTTCGGCTCAAGGCGTCGGTGACTACATTAGCCTTGCCGGGGTGGTAACTTAAGCCAAAATCGTAGTCCTTGAGGAATTCCATCCATCTTCTTTGCCTCATATTCAACTCCTTTAGATCAAAGAGATGCTTGAGACTCTTATGATCGGAGAAAAATTCAAACCTTACACCATACAAATGGTGCCTCCACATCTTTAGAGTGAACACGATGGCTGCTAGTTCTAGGTCATGGGTGGGGTAGGTTACTTCGTGAGGCTTGAGTTGTCTGGACGCATAGGCTACTACTTGCCTGTTTTGCATCAACACATAACCTAAACCTTTGACAGAAGCATCGCAATATACCTCGAAGGGTACATTGGGGTTAGGTAAAACCAAAACCAGGGTTGAGGTGAGCTTTGCCTTAAGCTCTAGGAAACTCTTTTCACATTCGGGGCTCCACTCGAACGGG
Organism: Dalbergia cultrata; assembly: GCA_031216105.1. Taxonomy (NCBI): domain Eukaryota; kingdom Viridiplantae; phylum Streptophyta; class Magnoliopsida; order Fabales; family Fabaceae; genus Dalbergia; species Dalbergia cultrata. The sequence continues at coordinate 24,478,993 of CM062352.1, read as the reverse complement.
GCATTCTTCCTAGTGAGCTTGGTTAAGGGTATGGCTAACTGGGAAAATCCTTTGATAAACCTACGGTAATATCCAGCTAAACCCAAAAAGCTTCTGATCTCAGTTACAGAGGTTGGTCTATCCCAATTCATCACAGCTTCTATCTTACTTGGGTCGACAGCTATGCCACCTTTTGACACAACATGTCCTAAGAACTTTACCTCCTCTAACCAAAATTCACACTTAGAAAGCTTCGCATACAACTTCTTCTCCTTTAGTACCTCTAAAACCAGCCTCAAATGACGCTCATGCTCCTCGTGGGTCTTCGAATATATGAGAATATCATCTATGAATACAACCACGAATTGATCTAAATAGGGTCTAAAGATCCTATTCATGTAATCCATAAAAACTACGGGAGCATTCGTCAACCCGAACGACATCACATTGAACTCAAAGTGTCCATACCGAGTTCGAAAGGCAGTTTTAGGAATGTCCGAATCTCTAACCCTAATCTGATGGTAACCGGACCTTAAATCAATCTTAGAAAACACTACTGCTCCTTTCATCTGGTCCATAAGATCATCAATCCTAGGTAACGGGTAATTATTCTTTATGGTTACTTGGTTTAACTGCCTATAGTCTATACACATCCTCATACTTCCGTCCTTCTTTTTCACAAATAAGACTGGAGCTCCCTAAGGTGAAGCACTCGGCCTTATAAAACATTTCTCTAACAGCTCCTCCAATTGGGTTTTTAGCTCTGCCAGCTCCAAAGGTGACATCCTATATGGGGCTATAGAGATTGGTCCTGTTCCAAGAACCAACTCTATGGAGAATTCAGCTTCTCTCTCGGGAGGGAACTTGGGTATTTCGTCCGGAAATACCTCGGGATAGTCTCTCACCTAGGTTCTGCTCAAAGTCTACATCGCAGGCGGCTAGGAGAACATATCCCTTAGTTTTCTCCCCACTACAGAAGACCTCTACGGAATTTAGGTACAGCCTAATGGGTTGAGTGACGTGTTTGGGAGGAGAAGGGAAAACTACGGTTTGGGTTCCACAATCTAACAACACACGGTTGGCGTGAAGCCAATTCATGCCTAAGATAATGCCTATGTCTTTCAAGGGTAAACAAATTAAATCTATGATAAAAGACTTATTTTCTACAACGAGATGATAGTTTAAACAACAACGGCAAGTATTAACAGGGTGATTTGTAGGAGTAGAAACAATAAGATCAAAGGGAAGTTTAGAGACTCTTAGATTTAAGGACTCGACACTAGCAAGTGAAATAAAAGAATGAGTAGTGCCAGAGTCATATAGTATAGTTAAGGGTTTACCGTTTACTTCGCACATACCTTCAATGAGATCCTTGGACTTCTTGGCATCTTCCGCATTAAGGGTAAAGACTCTTCCTTGGTGTTGTGGTCGGGGGTTCTGGGTCGGTGTTCCTTGGCTGACGCAGTCCTTTGCATAGTGGCTGGGCTTGCCACACTTGAAGCACACGTTCTGACCGGCTAAGCATGGGCGATTCCAGTGATTCTTCCCGCATTGTGGGCAGACGTCAGCAGATGTTGCTCCAGGATAAGCAGCAGGGGTTTGTGGTGCCTTGTTCTTGGCCCCACTTGGTCCTCCATTGTGGTTCCGGGGTCCACCCGGTCCACGGGGTTGATTGTTGTTGAAGTTCCTCGGGCCTTGATGTTGAAATGGTGCCTTTGGTGTTGCTTGGATTGTTAGTGTATAGGAGCTCTTGGTGGTTGTTGTTGTTGTGGTCGGAATTGGTTGGTCTGGTAGGGATTGTAGTGATTCCTTGACAGATACTATGGTTTGAACCTTGGGGCTTGAGGTCCAAGTCCCTTAGCTCGTTCCGCCCTTGTGGCTTGCATCTTCCGTTGCCCTTCTTCAAGAATCCGGCACTTGTTGACCAGAGTCGGGAAGTCTCTGATCTCCATGTGGACCACGGCGTAGTTCATCTCCGCCTTCAAACTGGCCTCATACTTGACGCATTTCCAAACCTTATCGGGGTTTCCTTGAAACACTCGAGAGAACTTGATCAGCTCTTCAAACTTTGCGGTGTACTGGGCAATAGTAGACCCTCCCTGGGTCAACTGCATGAACTCGATGTCCTTTGCATTCCTCACGGACTCCGGGAAGTACTTCTCATAGAAGTAAGTCTTGAACAGCTCCCAATCAATGGGAGTTCCAGAAGCTTCTAACAGGCGCTTCATGCCGTTCCACCAGAACTCGGCATCCGACTTCATCATGAAGGCAGCAAAGGTGACCTTTTGCTCCTCCAAGCAGGTAACCACAAAGTAGATCTTCTCCATGTCCTTGATCCACTCATCAGCTTTGTCGGGGTCCATTATCCCTTGGAATTCCGGTGGGTTCGCCTTGCGGAACTTGCTGAAGTGGGCTTGTTCCACCGTCTCAGCAGCAGGGGGAGGAGGGGGAACAGGAACAGCATTCGCTTGTTGATCCATCCAGTCAAACATCCGTTCCATGGCTTGTGCCATGCGATAGACAGCAGCAGCAGTTGCATTGTCTTGGTCAGCATCGGGCGTAGTCCTAGGCCGTTGTCGCGGTGCCATTGGTTCCTAAACACATGAAACAATGAACATCAAGTTGATTAGGCTCAATATCCATGCAAAATGAGCTAGTTACCATGGCACTTGCAAGCAACAGAAGTCATGCATGCCTATCCTATAGCTTATCTCTAGCAAGCTTAACACATGACACAACTATCGTTTTTATGCTCATAAAGCATAATCAGTCCAATCCTCAGGCTCCATGAGAATCGAACTGCTCTGATACCATAATGTAACACCCTAAATCTTAACCTAATACTACTAGTATGTATTTAGGTTAATCTTTAGAATATTACCTCTTGGTCTCATTCTTTACTTGAAAATACTTAGCGGGAATATGGGTAAAATTTTTCTTTTTGGAATTAAAACCAAAGTGAGAGCCACGCATGATTCTTCGAACGGAAATTCATACAAGTCATATGAGCAAATCATAATAAAATGCATAAATAACAAATCATAGTAAAACACGTAAATAACATGGACACATCAACTGATTATATATAGATAATGTGCCTACCAAAAGGCAGGACTATTCGGTACAAAGGAAAACAAAATACAACTGAAATGCATATACAAGGAAATCATAAAAGCAAGTCCAAGGAAACCATGAAAGCAACAGTCATACCCATGTGCACCTAGAGTAGACAACCTCATATACAAAAGAAGGTTTGTCCTCAACTACATGGCGTGTATGCACTAGCTACTACCCATCCTATGCACCTACTCCTGCTACTGAGGGGTGGAATCGATCCACTGGCAAATCTCGGCGGGAATGGTCGTGCGGATCATCGGAGCGTGTCCACCGTGGCAAGGGCGCATGGATGGCCTACGAGCCAACCTCGGCTGAACCACTGTCTCTTCACTCCCGGCTCTCATCGGTGGAGGAGCGGGGCTGGAGCTCCAACTGTACATGTGCGAGGGCGGGTCCTCTAATGGATCCGTCTCCAAATATTGAGTCAGGGGCACATACTCCGGGTAGTCACGTACCGCTGACGCCTCAGGCTGTATGCGGAGGATCTGCTCGTCATGTGGTCTGGCTCGCTCAAAAATCGTGTTATGATGGTAGGGAGCAGTCGGGGTGAAGCAGTAGCTCCGTAGTGGGTGTACGAAGGGTCATCCCATAAACATAAATACTCTGACAGTGCAGCGACCCTCAAAATGGTATGACCCGAGTGCTAGGTCATGGTGCAGCTCCCATGTCAGGGTGTCGATGAAGAGTACGAAGGTCACCATCTGAAGATGTGACGGAAGAAAAGAGAGAGGGAATGAGAATCTTCTAAAAGAATTCTCAGTAGGGTAATCCCTACCTAGGTGACATCATCACATCCTCAGGAACCTTGGGTTTTATTTCTAAAAAGGTGTGCATGCATATAAACTCCTTTTAAGTTAGTTTTCTAAAGTATTATTTATCCAAGGTCCGTCATATTTTATAATGCGTCTTATGACTAAGCATGGAATATATTAATGACATGAATGCATCATAAAGGTAAGCCAATCAATAAAATAACTAAGAAACATTATAACATTGTCATAAGGAGACAGGTATAACTTTTATTGGTTTTTCATAGCTCATGTGACATTTTAAACTTTAACTTTTATCTCATGGGGCCACCTTAAAACATCTCTAGGTTATGAGCTCATACCTTAACTAGTCGTCACTAGCTCTTACTTATCATATGATAAGCGTAACATAATCTTGACTTAAAGTACGGGCAAGGGTGCAAATTAAGGATCACCTCTTAGGGTCATTTCCTCTTTGAAACCCTCTACTAGCAACTAGTGCATCGTAGTATTGTCCGCTTTGGCAAGCTCTATGTCAATACCCTCACGGATTTGTTTTCTTGGGGGTGCTCGGCTAAACCGGTGTCACCCAAGAAGGCATCTCAGTGTTGTGTCACATTTAAGTTTTCATGATTTTCAAAAAGACCATTTTCTAAGTTCCTCAAATTTGATGGAAATTGGCAAAGATGATGGTCAGAGACCGAATTTCCTCAAATTTGCTTATGCCATGAAAACATATAGGACATACACAAACATTTCTTATGGGGTATAGCATATCATCATGTAAAACTTCTTTATCGCACATATCAACTTATCATAGACAAAACTCATGCATCATATATCATAAATTAAGCATCATAAAAACTCAAGACGTTTTAATGTCTTATGCATTGACCCTTAATGTCCTTAACTCACGTTTAAAGTTATTAATCATCAACCCTAATCTCTTGGGTACCTATGCGGTTATAACTAAGTATTTCTCTCCTCACACTATGACCAAGAACATCTTTAAACTTCAAGGATGCAGAATTTATAATCCTAACTTTACGGGTGCCTAGGAGTCACAACAGTGACCCTTTCTAAGTCTGGTTTGTTCCTAAGGCTTCAAGATCAAGTTCAAGTCCTAAACCTTTTATGAGTTATTCCTACACATTTAAAATAATTTAAATCGATGATTATCAAATCTAAACCTTGCTGGACAGAATCTAGAAAATTCAATAATTAAGGGATCTAGAACTCTCAAATTAATTATTTTCTAGTTTCTAACTTATCTTATCTTTCACATTTGAGTCTTAACATTATTTTTACTCAAACATAAGCATATTATCATCATTAAAACAGCACGTACAGTGGCAAACAAGTAGCAAGGCAGAACCGAAACAAACACTCTCCATAAAGGCATAAAACACAATTTCTAAAGCACATAAAATACTAGTTTCTCTTGGAATCTTTTTAAAACTTTCAAAACTCATTTATAAACAATTTTAACATCTAAAATCATAAGAATTTTTAAGATGGCAGTGACCAATTCATCTTTGTCTCAAGAGGTCCTAAATTCTTAAAACTTAGTTCTATGCATTTCTTGAACTCATAAAAGCTTGGAAAAATTATAAAACATGGTCTTCAATACTTAGAAACATCAAGACCCCTTAGGGCCGAAATATGAACCACAAGAAATAAATATTTTTAGACCTTTGTTTGAGACAACAATGGGCAAGTCTTTGAGCTCTAGGATTATTTAAGTGATGACATAAAAGTAAACATGCTCATGCACTCATTTTAGGTTCCATTAGAAAGTAAAGTGATAGCACAAAATAAATATGAATGCAACTCATTATTATCTTGGTATTAAGTGAGAACTTGAAATATAAACATGATAATGCATAGCTTGAAATATAAACATGATAATGCAAGGTTCACTTATTATCTTGATACTTAGTGATAGCAAGGAAAGTAGACATGATGTGCATAGCATAAAAGTAAACATGATGCAAGATTCATTTTATGGTTAACTAGAGCTCATTCAAGACTTTAACAAGATAACAACCTAATACAATATCTCAAAGATCAAAATACCAAAACCGAAAGTCTTTACAAAGAGAAAGAAAGTGAAACTTAGTCAAGTTCTTTATTAAATACCCAAAACCCCTATCAAGAGAAAAATCTCTAGAACGTGCCGGCCAACTTTAAGGTTGACAAGGGTAGGCTTGGGCTTTTAGAAATCCTTAGATTAAATTTTCTTAAGTTGAAAAACCATGTGAGCTAGATATCATATAGATGAAGTCATAAGGAAAGGAAAACTCAAGCTTTAGAGGTTTCTTTGAGATGAACACAAGGTCATCATCTAGAAACTCTCATCATCAAGCTATCATGTTTGAGAAGAAAAGGCCAAGAGGCCGAAATGGAAAAAGAAAAGGAATATAAAGGAAAGCTCAAAAAGAAACCAAGAGAAAACTAGAGGAAACACATCTTTTGAGTAAAACAAAGTTTGAAAAGAAATTCCCTACCTAGAGTGAAGACACAAAGCTTGAACTTTTGAAAAGAAAAACAAGATGATGAGCTCCTCCTTGGTGCTTGATGGTTTCGGCCAAGAGGAAGCAAGAAGGTTGGAGTTGTGTTTCAAGTGAGGTTGTGTTTGAGGTGTGATGTTTGAGAGGTTTGATGATGGTTCAAGGCTATGGGGTGATGTTTCAAGGTTGAGAGATGATGAAGAAATGAAGAGAGGATGAAGATGAAGATGAAAAGAAAGGAAAAACTCTCTTGAAACTTGAGAGAAAAAGAAAGAACTAGCAAAACAACTCTAAAATTCTAAACTTAGCAAATGCTTCAAAGTGCAACTAAGCTATCACAAGCATCCTATTTATAGAAAAACAAAACCATGGGCTCACTAAGGAGGAGGAGTGGCCATGTGGTATTGGAGGGAAAGGAAGGGAAAATATCTCTTACACAAAGTCATGCAAGCATGGTTTGAAGTATGGAAGCTATGCTACAAAGTATGGCTTGATGTGAGTTAATTTCCTATAAATTTTTTATGAAATTAGGCTTCTAGAAACAATGCATGGCTGGAACTTTTCTAGCCACAAATAAATGGAGAAAATGGGCTATTTTAATTAGTTATTTACTTGGAAAATTAAGCTTGATTGAAAGTTATGACAAGGTATAGTGTATGTGACTTGAGGTATGGCCTTGGAGTGTTGAAAAATTGAACACGTGATACATATGGGGAGGGAGAAGCTTTGGCCAGACCTGGCAGCATGGGGGAGGTGAGTTTTGATCATTTAATTGGGTGTTAATGGTAGGTTTAAATGTGTATTAGCTTAGGTACAAGGTTAGGAATAATTAAGCTTAAGTTTAGGTAACTAAAAATGTGTTTTAAGGATTTTATGACAAGGTTAGGAGTGCTCATACATCATTAAAGAATTTTAAACTCATTTATGAATAAACAATGTGTAACACAATTCCATGATTTAAGGAATTGGAAAGAGAAAACACTATTCAAGATTCCATGACTAGGAGTCTTGAAATTAAAATATGATTTTAGGTTGTAATTAAGCACTTTTAGGTTCTAATCAACTTTAATAAATTATTTTGACTCAAGATTAATTAAGGAAATTAATTAACCTTCGATTAGAGCCTAATATTGCTTAGGTTTGCTTAATCACGCGATTAAGCGTAAAAACACGAAACTAGGGGCAAAACCGTAATTTTGCACTAATTTCGCCCGGGACCTCCGAGACCAAAACTAAAGTCATAGGCTACATAAAAATGCCTTTTAAAATCATCTGGAGAAGTTTCGGGATCATCCGGCACTCGCAAACGGGTAAAACACCGCAGGTGCGTTTTGGTCATTTTGACCCGAAAACTCGAAAAATGAGATTTTCGATCCCGGGAAGGTACACAAGTCATCTAATCCCCTTCCAACATTGAGTTTGCCCTTCGAGTACTGCTGAACTGGCTTTCCTTGAATTCCGGGCTGAAAATGACCTCAAGGGCATTTTGGTCATTTCCACTCTTAATAGAAAAATCGGGGCGTTACAAAACGCATTTGACATGGCTGACATGGGCCCCTCCCTTTGCTGCATATCTTCCGTTTTAGGCCATCTTACCCACCCAGTGGAGACCCGCATGATTTTGTTCTTCACTTACGGCGACTGGTGAAAATGTGTTCACAAGGGAAAGGTATCCACACGTTTTATAAGGCATGCTTTGTTCCTCTTTCCAACCAATGTGGGGCTAGCTGCCTAACCAAGGTTGGCCTAGTTTCCACCCCGCTAAAGGGGCCTCGAGTCCCCTCTGGCACACTGATTCCAATCCCAGCTTTGATACCTTTTGTAACAGCCCAAGCTACCCGGCAATGTGAATATTGTCCATTTTGGGGCTGTGCTGGGAAACCCTGGGAATGACGCCCTTCATGGTTTTGTTCTTCACCCACCAGAGCAGGTGAAAATGCATTCGACATGGCAAAGGTTGGCCCCTCCCCTTGTGAATATTGTCCACTTTGGGCCATCTTACCCACCACAGTGGAGACCGACATGGTTTTCTTCTTCACCTACCGCAGTAGGTGAAAACGCGTTCACAAGAGAAAGGTATCCATACCCTTTATAAGGCATGCTTTGTTCCCCTTTCCCACCGATGTGGGACTAGCTACCCAACTGACATTAGCCTAGTTTCTACCCCCTAAAGGGGCCTAGCATCCCCGCTGGCACACCGATTCTAGTCCAAGCTCTGATACTATTTGTAACAGCCCAGGCTACCCAGTAATGTGAATATTGTTTGCTTGGAGGCTTTGCCGATAAACCCTAGGAATGAGCACCCTTCACGATTTTGTTCTTCACCTACCGCAGGGGTGAAAATGCATTCATAATGGAAAGGTATCCATATTCTTTATAAGGCATGCTTCATTCCCCTCTCCAACCGATGTGGGACTAGCTACCTAACCAAGGTTGGCCTAGTTTCACTGTAGCTAGTCCTACATTGGTTGGAGAGGAAAATGAAAAATGCCTTATAAGGGTGTGGACACCTTTCTCTTATGAACATGTTTTCACCTACAACAGTGGGTAAAGAACAAAACCATGAGGGGCGCTCATTCCCGGGGTTTCCTAGGACAGGCCCAAAGCAGACAATATTTACATTGCCAAGTAGCTTGGGTTGTAACAAATGGTATTAGAGATGGGATAGGAATCGGTGTGCTAGTAGGGACGCTGGGCCTCTTTAGGGGGTGGAAACTAGGCCAACCTTGGTTAGGTACCCAGTCCCACATCGATTGGAAAGGGGAATGAAGGATGCCTTACAAAAGGTGTGGACACCTTTCCCTTGTGAATGCGTTTTCACCTGCTTTGGTGGGTGAAGAACAAAACTGTGAGAGGGGCTCATTCCCAGGGTTTCCCATCACGGCCCCAAAGCAAACAATATTTACATTATCGAGTGGCTTGGGCTGTTACAAATGGTATCAGAGCTGGGATCGGAATTGGTGTGCGAGCGGGGACGTTGGGCCCCTTTAGAGGGTGGAAACTAGGCCAACCTTGGTTGGGTAGCTAGTCCCACATTGGTTGGAGAGGGGAACAAAGCATGCCTTATAAAGGGTGTGGATACCTTTCCCTTGTGAACGCATTTTCACGTGCTGTGGTGGGTGAAGAACAAAATCATGTGGGTCTCTACTACAGTGGGTAAGATGGCCCAAAGCAGACAATATTCACAAGGGGAGGGGCCTACCTTTGCCGTGTCAAATGCATTTTCAACCGCTGCGGTGAATGAAGAACAAAACCGTGAGTGGCACTTATTCTCGAGGTTTCCCAGCATGGCCCTAAAGCATACAATATTCATATTGCTAGGTAGCCTAGGCTGTTACAGAGCACATCCAATCATGCCTTAATAAAAGGACTTACTAAAATTTAGAGTCTACTATGTTTTGAAAGAACATGTGCTTATCTAGATATATTTCATTTTATTTCTTTCAACATCTTTTGAAAATATTTTCTTCAAATTGGTTTGTCATCATAAAAAAGGAGGAGATTGTAAGCTTCGGAACCCTTCAAAAGTATGAGCTTTATTGTTTTGGATGACAACAAAGCCAATTTAAAGAAAATAATTTGAAGAATGACTAATGGCTATCTTGAGTTTCTTGACTAAGCTTAACAGGTATTTCCAAAAGTACATAACACAGACTTAAGCGAGAATAATTTCACTTTTCATATGTAAACATGTTTTATGTAACACCCCGATTTTCTTTTAGAGTAAAAATGACCAAAATGCCCTTGAGGTCATTTTCGGCCCAGAATTCGAGGAAGGCCGATCTAGTAGTCCTTGAAGGGCAAACTCAATGTTGGAAGGGGATTAGTTGGCTTGTGTACCTTCCCAGGATCGAAAATCTCATTTTTTGAGTTTTCGGGTCAAAATGACCAAAATACCCCTGTGGTGTTTTACCCGTTTGCAAGAGCCGGATGAACCCGAAACTTCTCCAGATGGTTTTAAAAGGCGTTTTTATGTATTCTGTGACTTTAGTTTTGGTCCTGGGGGTCCTCGGCAAAATTAGTGCAAAATTATGATTTTGCCCCTAGTTTTGTGTTTTCAAGCTTAATCGCGTGATTAAGCAAATCTAAGCAATATTAGGCTCTAATCGAAGATTAATTAATTTCCATAATTAATCTTGAGTTAAAATAATTTATTAAAGTTGATTAGAACCTAAGAATGCTTTAATTACAACTTGAAATCTTATTTTAAATTCAAAATTCCTAGTCATGGAATCTTGAATAGTGTTTTCGCTTTTCAATTCCTTAAATCATGGAAATTTGTCTACCTTGTTTATTCATAAAATGAATTTTAAACTCTCTAAATGTGTATGAGCACTTCTTAACCTTGTTATAAAACTCTTAAACCTCCTTCTTAGTTACCTAAACTTATGCTTAATGATTCCTAACCTTGTACCTAAACTAATCTACACTTAAACCTATCATTAGCACCCAATAACATGATCAATACTTCCTCCCCTTCTTTGTAGTGCAGCCGAAGCCATCCTCCCCCATTTTCCATCACATGCTCAAATTTTTGACACTCCAAGACCATGCTTTCACCCCACCATAAACCATACTTTGTCATACAAACACCATGCTTTCATCTATAACGCCCCGATTTTTCTGTTAGAGTGAAAATGACCAAAATGCCCCTGAGGTCATTTTCAGCTCGAAATTCAAGGAAAGCTGGTTCGACAGTACTCGAAGGGCAAATTCAATGTTGGAAGGGGATTAGATGGCTTGTGTACCTTCCCGGGATCAAAAATCTCGTTTTTCGAGTTTTCAGGTCAAAATGACCAAAACGCCCCTGCGGTGTTTTACCCGTTCGCAAGAGCCGGATGAACCCGAAACTTCTCCAGATGATTCTAAAAGGCGTTTTTATGTAGACTGTGACTTTAGTTTTGGTCCCGGAGGTCCCGGGCGAAATTAGTGCAAAATTATGGTTTTGCCCCTAGTTTCGTGTTTTGACGCTTAATCACGTGATTAAGCAAACCTAAGCAATATTAGGCTCTAATCGAAGGTTAATTAATTTCCTTAATTAATCTTGAGTCAAAATAATTTATTAAAGTTGATTAGAACCTAAAAGTGGTTAATTACAACTTAAAATCATATTTTAATTTCAAGACTCCTAGTCATGGAATCTTGAATAGTGTTTCCTCTCTCCAATTCCTTAAATCATGGAATTGTGTCACACATTGTTTATTCATAAATGAGTTTAAAATTCTTTAATGAGGTATGAGCACTCCTAACCTTGTCATAAAATTCCTAATACACATGCTTAGTTACCTAAACTTAAGCTTAATTACTCCTAACCTTGTACCTAAACTAACCTACACTTAATCCTATCATTAGCACCCAATTACATGGAAGAAAAATCCTCCCCTATGCTGTCTGAATTCTGACCGAAGCTCCTCCCTCCCCATATGCATCACATGTTCAAACTTTCAACACTCCAAGGCCATACCTCAAGTCACATACACTATACCTTGTCATAACTTTCAATCAAGCTTGATTTTCCAAGTAAATAACTAATTAAAATAGCCCATTTTCTCCATTTATTTGTGGCTGGAAAAGTTCCAGCCATGCATTGGTTCTAGAAGCCTAATTTCATGAAACATTGATAGGAAATTAACTCACATCAAGCCATACTTTGTAGCATAGCTTCCATACTTCAAACCATGCTTCTATGACACAATCAAAGAGATATTTTCCTCTCCCTTTGTCCTCCAATGCTACGGCCACTCCTCCCCCTTGGTGAGCCTCATTGTTTTGTTTTTCTATAAATAGGATGCTTGTGATAGCTTAGTTGCACTTTGAAGCATTTGCTAAGTTTAGAATTCTAGAGTTGTCTTGCTAGTTCTTTCTTTTTCTCTCAAGTTTCAAGAGAGTTCTTCCTTTCTTTTCATCTTCATCTTCATCCTCTCTTCACCTCATCATCATCTCTCAACCTTGAAACACCACCCCATAGCCTTGAACCATCATCAAACCTCTCAAACATCACACCTCAAACACAACCTCACTTGAAACACAACTCCAACCTTCTTGCTTCCACAATAGAACCGTTGCCTAAATAATTGGTGCTACCCAAATTGTTTTTTCACGAAAATTTCACTTCCCACTAAAAATATATCCTCTTTTTAAAACTAACAAAAGAAAAATGAATTGCAATTATACTTTGATTTTTGTAAGACTTATTCACCGCAACATACCCAGCCCAATTTCACAGCAGCCACACCTCCTTGTAAGCCTTCTTCCTCTCAATTAAATCCCTAGTTTCCTCACCGTCGTATACCCAACTTCAGCCATAGCACCGGTTCAACCATCGCATCTTCTCCACCGCGGCGCCTACGTGAGACCACGACAGTGACGGTGCTGCTGACGTGACGGCTTCGCGAGATAGCTCTGCCGGTCTGGTGCAGTGGGCCAACAACGTGAACAGCGGCTTCGTGGCAAAGCTTGCGGTGGTGCGGCGGCGATAAAGAGCAGCCCCACTTCTTACTCGTCGTTGCTCGTTTCCTGCTCCTGCCAAGGTAAGCTACTCCTTCCAGAACTTTTATTTTGTGTGTTTGTGTGTGTGTGTGTGTGTATGTGTTTTATGTTTGGTTTAGTTTTGTTTTGGGTAAATGGTTCTTGAGTTGATTATTTGATGTCTATTTTGGTATGTCTGCCTATGGTTGATTCCTCTATCTAATCTCAGAGTTATTGAAAAACAAAGAAAGATTTCGTTGTCAATGTGGTTTTGTTTTTGTTGCTGGATTGGAGTAACAGATTCTTATAAAGTGAGATTACGTTGTTTTTATGCTGGACTGGAATAATGTTATGTTTTGATGTTGAAATGGAATTAGGTAAAGGGCAGTGTGCCCTGTGGTTATATAATATATTGATATTGATTTTGGTTTTTAACAGAAAAAGAAATTTTATTAGAATAGAAGAGAATGTACAAAAGAGGATGAGACATCCTCTGATAGATACAAAAAATACACCTAGGACCATAAGGGATGAACCTTGTAGCATGTAAGCAAAGTATGCCAATTCCTTTGAATATTAGTTAGAGGAACATCATTGAACAAACAGCATGAAGCATTTGCAGTTATTTCACATGGTATCAAATTTAATCTTTGCCATCCCCATTCTTCATGATAAAGTTTAATCTTTGCTCGTGGTAAAATGGACCTGTGCATTATCAATCCTTCAAGCTCTTTTGTTTGATGGCTGAAAGGAATGTTAAAGACAACTATTTTTAGCCATATGCCAAATAATTTCTCAGCTTTTAGGAGTGTTAGCCGTTGAAACTGCAAAAAAATACACATGCCAATAAACAAATTATTGGACAAGAATATCCTTTTGTCTTTTATGTAGTTTAGTTCCCTTAAAAATATAAAAATAAATAGAAAGGGTTCCAAGACTGACTTGGCCATAGTAATATGTCAAAAGAAAATGAAAAGATGGTACTGTATCATGTGAGTAATTTATGGAGTCTGCTGATAGTATCTTAAATGAATATTGTTGATTCCTACGCAGATATTTGCGTCTGATAGCTTTCTTGAACTTACTGAATATACTCGAGAAGAAATTCTAGGACGAAATTGTCAGTACAAATTTTACTTCATCTCATATGCTAAAGTTTAATTCCTTCTGTGCCAACTGAAATTTTGAAAATTGTTGATGAATTTTTGCCCAGTTTTAATAGATCAATTGTCTCCTCAATGTCATATTGTTACCTACCAATCATATAAGTTAGTCTCGGTGTTTCCTGATTGTGTAGGAAAAAAATGACAGTTTGAGATTTTATTTAATAGGGGGAAGAGATAAGAAAGGGATGTGAATGCTTTCAAATGTTTAGATTTTGGTCATCACTTCTAAGGTGTTGGATGCTTATTTATTCTTTTACATTAGTTTTATGTGGTAGATAACCTTTAAAGTTAAGCATTTTCAGTTCTGTGGCAATCAATATTTACTCTGGTAAGTTAGCTGCACTGCATAAATGAATGACTAATCAATCATATGTGGCAAGGATATCATGTCTTGTTTCTGATATTTTTAGCTTGATATCTACTTACTTGGCTTGTGAAAGTGTAATGCACTTCATCCATTGTGTAGGTTTCTTCAAGGGCCAGAAACAGATCAAGCAACAGTTGCAAAGATTAGAGATGCTATCATAGAACAGAGGGAAATCACTGTTCAGTTGATCAACTATACTAAGAGTGGTAAATAATTAGTCAAATTATAGATTATTTGCACTTTGGTTCACTCACTCTTTTTCTTGTTTGGTGGATTATTTATCATCCCTCATAGCAGTACTTCACTTTTTTCTTTTAAAAAATTCTTTTACTAGAGAAAGGCTGCATCCTTTTGTTTTATTTTGTTGTTTAAAATTTTACATGCTAAACTTTTGTGATTTATAATCTATAGGAAAGAAGTTCTGGAATTTGTTTCACCTGCAACCTATGCGTGACCAAAAGGTGATCATGATACTCCTCCAAGAAAGCAAATAATTTGGATCCTAGAAAGTCAATATCAGTTTTAATTTCTTATATTATTTTCTATAATGTGTGTTTAAGGCAAACTTCAATACTTCATTGGTGTTCAATTAGATGGAAGTGATCATGTTGAACCTTTAAAAAATCACCTGTCTGAGACAGCTAAGAAACAAAGTGCTAAGTTGGTGAGTGTTATGTAATTTTCTTTTGATTTTTTATGTGCTTTTAGTTTAAGCATTTTACTTACTGGGCCAAGTTAATGTGATTCTTTGTTTTTATACTTGACTTTATGATATCTACCTGCATTGTTTCAAAGTAAAATTAAGAATTTTCCAATTAACTTTAATTACTGGACACTTTCCTTTTTATGTTTCGTTGAATAGTTAGACATGTTTCACATTATCATCATTTGGATGAACTTCCTGATATGTACTATCGAGGAATATGGACAAAACGTGTCAAACCTATGACAACATTTCCACATAGTGCCTGAACTTTCAGCTACTTGGTCCTTGTTCTACGATTTCCATGATTGTCACCTCTTGTTCATGGGTCAATATTTGCAATCATAATATTATTCATTTTTTTTCTCTCACCATTTTAGGTACTATTTATCCCTTCTTTTACTATAAAGTTGGTAAATTCCTGCTTATTTGCAGAGTTTTGATTTGGCAGAACCAGAGAACAAGTAAGCTAGAAATTAATAGAAGAAATGCTACTTTAGTTCAATTGTTTAAATTCTGTTGATTTTCCTATTGACTTCTATTTAATAATTTGTGCATGCCTCTGCATGCCTTTTCATCTAGAATTTGTCTAAGAATTTTGTTAAAACTTAAAACATTAGTGCAAATGCTTACTTAGGCTATTAATCAGGAAGACATAAGAAACATGATCATATTTGTATGTAGTAGTAGCTGCAAATACCAGGAACTTGAGTATGACTCTGATGCTACTGAAGTTATTAGTTTAATATGCATTTCCTTTTTGAAAAGAACCTTGTTCACCTTGAGATTTAGCACAGGTTCTCATTATACAAACTGTGTAGTATATAGTTGAGTTTTGCTGCTTGATTTCAGTACATACTTTGGTTGAATATCTTCATGTTTTGTCTCTCTTTTCAGGTAAAAGCCACTACTGAAAATGTTGATGAAGCTGTCCGTGAACTTCCTGATGCCAACTTGGTAAGGTATTGCTTTTTGGTTAGCATCTGGGTTTATAAACTAAAAGTGTTCCATTTTTTCACTTTGTAAAAGAAATTGAAGTTTCATTTTCTTTTACTTTTTGGAAGGAAATATTGTTTGTCAGAAGACAGTACCATTATTGTAGAATAAAATATCAAGAATCTCATCAATATAATGTTGCCCTCCAATTTCTCTAGAAATTGCACAAACCCGTACAGGAGTTCTTATATACTCTGGGAGCATTACACTAGTCTCAAATACAAAACAACATGTCTCATATTTTAAGCTATTTTACTTTTGATATGGTTTTGTTGATACAAAAAGATATTTGTTTTTTTATTTTGTTAATTTTTTTTATTGATATCTTATGGATCTTTATATTGTAGAGACCATAAGATTTGTGGGCAATCCATTCTCAACTTGTCTTTCCACGACCTCACAAAAAGGACAATCCTTCTTGGGTAGCAATACAAAAGGTGCCAATTTGTATATTTCACTTCCTTTGTCATCACATTTACACAAATAATATGTATTCTCAACTCAAACTCGCTTCATGTAAGTTATGAAGGTGAGAATATCTGTACAGGGTTTATTGATGGAGTAAATGCGGAAAAATACTTGATTCACTCTTTGTAATTATCTTCTTTAAAATTTCAGTCTTGAGGTTCCGAGTCATCAGCCTTTCTTAGTTCTACTTCTTGTACTTTTGTTAGCTCAGATTTAGTTTAAGTTGGGATATTTATCTGCCATCATAATAGCATAGGTATTGGTGGTGATATTTGTGATTTGTTGCTAGACTGTTTCAGTTTAAGGTTTTTATTTGCTGGTTAAAGGGCATGATAGTCACCAAGTGATATAAATTTTTACATCCAAATATGTGCAATGTGTTTATAAACTGTCTGTGTTAAGTTTATGATGGGTTATATTATAGATATTTTGTCTTGTCAAGTTCTTATAACTAATGTCCTTAATTTTGTGAACCACATATAATCACTTTATCTATATTTTGGTTTAAGGCTAGACTTGTTTCTGTTTACACTTGTGTATTTTAGTTTTTTTTTTTTTTTTTATTTAGAGCTATGTGTATCAACTAATATTATGGACTACCATATATTCTTAAGATGACTTAGTTTACTTAGTTCTTTACTTAGCTAATTATATTATTTAATTATGGTTTATTTTATTTATGAACTCCAATCGATTAAGTAATTTTTTTTGTTCAAATTTAATGTGGTTTCTAGATTATAATTTCATATTAAAAGGGGTTGGTTTTAAGAATATCAAATTTGAGACAAAAAAACTGTTTTTAGAGATATACAATCATAACTAAGAAGAGGAAACTCTTTCTAATTGCCTAAATAGTTTAACCAGAGAAAAGACAACGGCTTTTAGAAGGTGTCTTTTACTAGAGAAAAGGCAACGCTTATAAAGTGTTGTCTAAGCAGTAAGAAAAGGTAACGAGACAAATTGTTGCCTTTGACCGGAGAAAAGACAACACTTATAAAGTGTTGCCTAAATAATAAGAAAAAGTAACGAAATAAATCATTGCCTTTAACCTAAGAAAAGACAACGTTTTATAAGCGTTGCCTTAAGTTAAAATAAAATGCAACATGTACAATGCGTAAAAACCGTTGCCTTTGATTGGCAACAAAAGTGTTGCCTTTGATTCATTAAAGGTAACGCTTTTTTTTAGAGACCGTTGTCTTTTCTCTTTTAACTGTTGCCTTAGAGAAAAGGTAACGCCAGTATAAGCAACCCCCTAGAAAACGTTGCCTTTGATCGAAAAGTGTTGCCTTTGATAAAAGGCAACGCTTTTTTCGTGTTTAGGCAACGTTTTTGAAACGTTGCCTTTGAGCTGATTTCTTGTAGTGACCTCACCTCAAACACAACTCCAACCTCCTTATCTCCCCTTGGCCAAAACCATCAAGCCCTTGGAGGAGCTCATCATCTTGTTTCCTTTTCTCAAAGTTCAAGCTTTTTAACTTCACTCTAGGTAGGAGTGTTTTTCTAAACTTTGTTTCTTGAAAAATGAGTTTCTCTAGCTTTCTCTTGGATTTCTTTTGAAACTTTTCTTTGGTTTTTTTTCTTTCTTGAGATTTTGGCCATGAGGCCTTGATGAGCACATGATAGCTCAATGATGAGGACTCCTAGATGATGACTATGTGTTCATCTCAAAGGAACCTCTAGAACTTGAGGTTTTACTTTCTTTGAGTTTCAACTCCACTTTCTAACTTAAACATGATTTTTACTCAAGAACACCTTTTCTTTTCTTGCTATTTTGATTTCAGTTCTTTGTTTCCTTTTCTTTAATATTTCGGTTTTCCATTTCCTTTTTTATCCTTGAGGTTTTGTTTGTTTAAAAAGTTTGTCTTCTTTGAGCTTGATGATGATGTTCAAGAACCTCATAGTTCCTTTGAGAACTTGGTTCAAGAACTCTAGAGCTCTCTTTGTAAGAGATATATGTTGGGTTGTTACTTTGTTAAAGTCTTGAATGAGCTCTAGCTAAACATAAAATGAACTTTGCATCATGTTTATTTTATGCTTTGCATATCATGTTTACTTCCTTGCTATCATTAAATACCAAGATAATGAATGAACTTGCATTATCATGTTTATGTTTCAAGCTATGCATTATCATGTTTATATTTCAAGTTCTCACTGAATATCAAAGATAATAATATGTTGCACCTCATATTTATTTTATGCTATCACTTTACTTTCTAATGGAACCTAAAATGAGTGCATGAGCATGTTTACTTTTATGTCATCACTTAAATGAACCTAGAGCTCAAAGACTTGCCCATTGTTGTCTCAACCAAAGGTTTAAAATATTTATTTCTTTTGGTTCACATTTCGGCCCTAAGGGGTTTTGGAGTTTCCAAGTGTTGAAAATTGTGTTTTATAATTTTTCTAAGCTTATATGAGTACAAGGAATTTTGTAGAACCAAGTTTTATGAATTTAGGGCCTCTTGAGGTATAAATGATTTAGCTACTACCCTCTTACATAATTTTTATGATTTTAGATGATAAAAATGTTTATAAATTAGTTTTGAAAGTTTTAAAAAGGTTCCAAGAGAAACTAGTATTTTATGTGCTTTAGAAATTGTTTTATGCCTTCGTGGAGAATGGTTGTTTCGGTTCTGCCTTGCTATGTTTAGCCACTGTATGAGCTGTGTTAATGATGATAATATGCTTATGTTTGAGTATAATTAATGTTAAAGCTCATATGTGAAAGATAAGAGAAGTTAGAAACTAGAAAAGAATTAATTTGAGAGTTCTAGATCCTTTAATGTTTGAATTTTCTGGACTCTGTCCAGCAAGGTTTAGGAATCATGGATTTAAATTAGTTTAAAGGTGTAGGAATGACTCATGAATGGTTTAGGACTTGATCTTGATGTCTTAGGAGCAAACCGGACTTAGAAAGGGTCATTGTTGTGGCTCCTAGGTACCCGTAAAGTTAGGATTATGAATTCTGCATCCTTGAGGTTTATAGATGTTCTTGACCATAGTGTGAGGTGAGAAAGACTTAGTTATAACCTTATAAGTTCCCGAAAGATTAGGCTTGATGATTTATAACTTAGAATGTGAGTTGAGGACCGTAAGGGTCAATGCATAAGACACTAAAAAGTTGTTAATGCTATGATGTGTTGTATGATGCAATGATATGATAGGATGTGCTTGATGCATGAGAAAATGATTGATGAAAATGTTAAAATTTATCATAGCATGAGTTTCATAAGAACATGTTGTGTGAACTAGTTTGTGGCAGTTTGAAGGAAATTCGGTTTAACAGCTGTTATGCTGCCGAATTTCCATCAAACCTTAAAGGGTTGAAAGAAATGTTTATGAGTACCATATGAGTTGAAAACCCTGGGTGACACCGGTTCGGCCAAACACCCCCCAGGAGATTTTTATGTGACAAAGCACTGAGACGCGCTCGCCTGGGTAACACCGGTTCAGCCGAGCACCCCCAGGGGAGACAAATCCGTGAGGGTATGACTAGATGTAGCCTACCAAAGCGGACAAATTGCTGTGGCGAAATGCCCGCAAAGCGTTTCAAAGAGGGTAATCCCAGAGAGAGATGATCCCTGCCCCCTACCCGTACTTGCGAGTCGGGATTATTATTTATGTTTCGCTTATTCAAGATAATAAGCAAGAGCTAGTGACGACTAGCTGAGGTATGAGCTCATAACCTAGTTATTTTAGGGTGGCTTTTATGCTAAAGTACCATGATTGATGTCACGAGGTTGAGGAATGATCTCAGTTGAAAGTTATATGCCCTTATGCCACATGATTTATGTTTATGTGCTTTGATGTGTTGATGTATGTGCTCAAGTGTTGACATGCATCCATAATATAATATGTCGCACTCATAACATCAAGATGCATGCTAAAAGGAACGGACCTTGGATAATTAGTTTTGGAAAACCTTAATTAAACCTTATATGCATGATCATTATTTTATAATTAAACCCAAGGTTCTTGAGGATGTGTACGATGTAACCCTAGGATAGGAGACTCCTACTGAGATTCTTTAGCAAGAATTCTCACTCCTCTCTCTTCGTTTCTTTCGTCACATCTTCAGAGACCGATGGCGACGTTCGTGCTCTTCATTGACACACCTACTTGGGAGGTCCACTATGACCCAGACCACTGGTCATATCATTTTGAGGGGCAGTGTACCGTGCGAGTCTTCATGTTCATTGGACGCCCCTTTGCACATCCTGTACAAAGCTATTGTTTTTCTCCGACGTCACCTTACGACGACGCGATGGTTTTTGAGCGTGCCCGGACACGAGACGAGAGGATTCTGTGGACATATACTGGTGGTTCGTTGCCTCGAGACTTCCAGGACTACGTGCCTTGATCCCCGAGATTGGAGGACGACCCATCCGAGGACCCGTCGATGCACATGTGTAGTGAGGGTTCTGCTCCTACGCCTCAGTTCATGAGCGATGAGAGCGAGGAGACCGTTACGCAGCCGAGGTTAGCGAGGTGAGCCGAGAGGAACCCCTACCGAGGAGCCCATGCTCAGTCCTCACGTGTTCCCACTCCTGCTGCTCTACGTCCGTGGATCGGTTACACTCCACCATTTCCCGGATTCCAGTAGCTGACGTCGTATGGGAGGCTTAGTGCACATACCACAAGTAGAGTGGATAAACCTTCTTTTGTTTTTGAGGTTATTCACCATAGGTGCACTCGGGTAGTTACAGTTTACTTCTGCTTTCTTGTTTTATGTTGTATTTTATTTCCACTGTATTACAAGCTCTGCCCATTCTTAGGGTATGACTAGCTATGTACCTCAACTATGCTATTATTAATGAAATGCCTCTTTGTTTACCTTGACCCTTATTGCTTGATTATATGCTTTACTTTATGATTCTTGATAATTGTTACGCGTGCTTTATGTTTCTATCATTTGACTAGTTAAGCTCGTGGCTCTCACTTTGTTTATATTTTCAAACAACGGTTTAAAAATTTACTCGTAAATTCCGCTAAATATTTTATTAAAAAGTTGAGACTAAGAAGTAATAACCTAATGATTAGCCTAATATGTTCTAGAGTATTGGGTTAAAAGTTAGGGTGTTACACTCAAAGGAACTAAGTGGTTCTTGAACATCATCATCAAGCTCAAAAGAAACAAACTTTTAAAAGAAAACAAAACTTTAAAGAAGTAAGGACCAAAACAACATTCTTTCATGGCATAAAATAGAAATAGAAATACTTTAAAAATTTTAACAAAAACCTTTGAGGAAGAGCTATAGAAGCCGAAATGTATGGGAAAAAGAAAAAGAAAGGAAAACAAAAACTTCACTAGATAAAGAACAAGACTCAAGCATTAGAGGTTCCTTTGAGATGAACACAAGGTCATCGTTTATGAACACTTATCATCAAGCCATCATAGTCATGAACAAGGCCTTGAGGTCGAAATAGAAGGGAAAGAACAAACAAGAGAAAGCTTAAAAAGTAACGAAGAGAAACCTTGAGAAAACCATATTTTTGAGTAAAAACAAAACATGAAAGCAACTCCCTACCAAATATGAAGGCAAAAGCTTGGTCTTGAGGATGAAAATAAGAAGAGTAACTCCCCCTAAAATGGAGATGTGGCTTCGGCCTTGAGAGAAAGAAAGGAAAGGAGATGTGTTCTTGGTGGTTTAGTGTTTGAGGTTAAGTGTTTCAGAGATTTGATGATGATCCAAGGTTGTAAGGTGGTGTTTAGAGGTTATGAGATGATGATGGGATGAAGAGATGAAGAGGATGAAGATGAAGTGAAAAGGAAACTCTCTTGAAACTTGAAAGAAAAAGGAAGAACTCAAGGAAAGCTTTGGAAACTTGAAACTTAGCAAATGATCTAAAGTGTTTGCAAGCTCAAGTAAGCAAGGTATTTATAGAAAATGAAAACAAATGAGAGCCCAAAGGGAAGAGGTGATAGCCGTTGCTTTTGGGAGGGAAGAAAGAGAAAAATATCTCTTACAACTTGTCATTTAAGCATGGTTTAAGGTATGGAAGTTATGATGCAAAGCATGGCTTCAAGTATGGTAATTTCCTTTTGTTTGAAATTAAAATAACCCTTCTAGAAGGGAAGGAGGGCTGGCTGAATTTGAGCCACAAAAATGAGAGAAAAAGTCTTCTAGAAGTTGTCATATGAAGCATGGATGAAAGCATGGAGGTTATGACCCAAAGCATGGTTCTTTGTGAGGTGGAAGCATGGTCTTTGGAGTGTCAAAAATTTGCACATGTGATGGATAATGGGGGCTGTGGTTTCGGCTAGATTGGGGACAGCCAAGGGAGAAGGAAAATTGTTCATGTAATTGGGTGCTAATGATAGGTTTAGATGTGTATTAGTTTAGGTACAAGGTTAGGAATCATTAAGCATAAGTTTAGGTAACTAAGAATGAGGTTTAAGAGTTTTATGACAAGGTTAAGGAGTGCTCATACACATTTAGAGAGTTTAAAATTCATTTTATTAGTAAACAAGGTAGACAAATTTCCATGATTTAAGGAATTGGAAAGAGAAAACACTATTCAAGATTCCATGACTAGAAATCTTGAATTTAAAATAAGATTTCAAGTTATAATTAAGCATTCTTAGGTTCTAATAAACTTTAATAAATTATTTTGACTCAAGATTAATTATGGAAATTAATTAATCTTCGATTAGAGCCTAATATTGCTTAGGTTTGCTTAATCATGCGATTAAGCTCAAAAACACAAAACTACGGGCAAAATCGTAATTTTGCACTAATTTTGCCCGGAGCCTTCAGGAGAAAGGGTTGAAAAATATTTTAAAGTACCCTATGAGATGAAAACTGTAACGCCCCGATTTTTCTGTTAGAGTGAAAATGACCAAAATGCCCCTGAGGTCATTTTCAGCCCAGATTTCGAGGAAAGCCGGTTCGCCAGTACTCGAAGGGGAAACTCAATGTTGGAAGGGGATTAGATAACTTGTGTACCTTCCCGGGATCGAAAATCTCGTTTTTCGAGTTTTCGGGTCAAAATGACGAAAATGCCCCTGCGGTGTTTTACCCATTTGCAAGTGCCGGATGAACCCGAAACTTCTCCAGATGATTTTAAAAGGCATTTTTATGTAGACTGTGACTTTAGTTTTGGTCCCGGAGGTACCGGGTGAAATTAGTGCAAAATTACGGTTTTGCCCCTAGTTTCGTGTTTTTACGCTTAATCGCGTGATTAAGCAAACCTAAGCAATATTAGGCTCTAATCGAAGGTTAATTAATTTCCTTAATTAATCTTGAGTCAAAATAATTTATTAAAGTTGATTAGAACCTAAAAGTGCTTAATTACAACTCAAAATCATATTTTTATTTCAAGACTCCTAGTCATGGAATCTTGAATAGTGTTTTCTCTTTCCAATTCCTTAAATCATGGAATTGTGTTACACATTGTTTATTCATAAATGAGTTTAAAATTCTCTAATGATGTATGAGCACTCCTAACCTTGTCATAAAATCCTAATTACTCATTCTTAGTTACCTAAACTTAAGTTAATTATTCCTAACCTTGTACCTAAGCTAATACACATCTAAACCTACCATTAACACCCAATTAGATGATTAAAACCTCACTCCCCCTATGCTGCCAGGTCTGGCCGTGAGCCTCACCCCCTCCATATGCATCACATGTTCAATTTTCTAACACTCCAAAGGCATACCTCAAGTCACATACACCATGCCTTGTCATATTTTCCATCACACTTGATTTTCCAATGAAATAACCAAGCAAAATAAATTATTTCCTCCATTTATTTGTGGCTGAAAATGTTCCAGCCATGTTGAGTTTCTAGAAGGGTGATTTATTGCAAAATTAGAATAAAAGCTCACTCAAAAACCCATGCTTTGTGTCATGAACTCCATACCTCAAACCATGCTTGAATGACACCATGTAAGAGATATTTTCCTCTCCCTTTTCCCTCCATTTGATACGGCCACTCCCTCCCCTTGGTGAGCTCCATGGTTTTGTTTTTCTATAAATAGGATGCTTGTAACACCCTAAAAATTATTTAAAAATTAATTTGAGCTTTTCTAGTTATAATTTCAAAAATCTGACAGAAATAGCAATGATCAGGACAACCTAACCAATCTGTAAAAATAATAATAATATGAATAGTGTTTTGCGGGCCCCGCAAGCCCGCCGGGACAGCTGAAACCCTAGAATTACGGCCTGGAGATGCCCAAAATAGAGAAATTATAGGATTGAGATTAGAAATAGTTAGGAATAAATATTTTGTACTTAGAATTAATTTTCAGGCGATAGTTGATTTCCCGGGTACACTGTTTTACCCGTTCGATAGAATTTCGGTGTGCGGTTTTTAACACCGTAAAAGCTACTTGGTGGCCAAGTAAAGGTGAGCCAATTATCTTGAGCCAATTGGATGGCCAAGATTCATTCTTTGACTTTTAAAACAAATCCTAACCATCCATCTCTTTATTTCTCTTTATTCCTTTGACTACATATTTATTGTATCTAACTTTTTATATATAAAAGAAATACAAAAACTTGTCTAAGAAGCCAAGCATTCACGGTTCTTATCTCCATGATGCAGCCACCATTGTTATCTTCTCCAAGAGCTCATGTTTTCATTTCAAATCATCAAAACCCTTGTCTAAAGTTCATAAAACACTAAACTCCCTTCACAAAACTTGTTCCACTCCTTAATATCTACCAAACTAACCGATTAGAATTTGAATCCATCAACTTTTCATACCTCAAGAGCTCATTATCAGCTATTTAAGGAAGGGTTTGGTGTGTGGTTTGAAGGCTTGGAAGTGAAGGGAATCAATCTTGGAGCCAAGACCTTTAAAGCTTCAAAATGTAGGGTTTTCTTTGGCCTTTTTCTTTCAAAATTTATTCTGAGAATTTTGATGTGTTTTAGTCCGAAAGTTTTAGTTATATTGGTTGATAATATGTTGATATTGATGTATTAATTTTGGTGGAGTGTTTGGTGTTGTGGAAAAATCATTTTTACCAAAAGAGTTTTTGAATTGGTTTGCTAGAATTTTGGTCCTTTGATAAGCAGCAACTGTACACGAATTTTCTGGTGTGATTTCAGGTATTTTAATGAGCTATAAAAATTATATGTTGAAGCTAACATCCTAGGCTAGTGGCAATAATTTTATTGAGCTCTGTTTTTGACTCCTAATGCTTCAAAAAAATTCAAGAACCGAAATTGTAAGCATGATGCCTGGAAAGTTGAATATGAAGCTGGGAAATTGTCTAATTTTGTTATCATAGCAAATGATGGAATTATCCTTTGAAATTTTTATAGAGTTCTGGAAACATATTGAAGTTTAGCCATGATTGTTATCCTGAAGTGATTCATTCATTTGCTATGGTTAAAAATGAGTGAATCTGGCATTGAGCTAAGGTTAAGTGGTCTATGACCACCAAATTTGTAGAATTTGTTGATAGAGTTAGAGGACTCTTTTTCCTATGAAATTTTTACAGGGCCTTGTGCACACATTGAGGTGTCTTGGGTAATTTTTATAGCCCTGGAAATTGATTTTTGATATGCATAATGAATTTTACTCTTTAGGCATGAATTCTGCCAACATGCTGTAATTGTGCTTAAATAAACTCAAGTATTGATTTGGTGATATAATGATTCTTGATTAAGTATGATGAGTATGTATGCATGCTAGGCAATTTAAAGATTGATTTATGAGGCACAATTAAGAATTTCTTATGATTGAATGCCTATATGTGGCTTATGCATGCATTTGAAAAGAAGAAAGCACATGGTGCTACTATATGAGAAAAGAGAATGGATAAATTTCACTCGTGCATGTTTTGACATAGGAGAAAATAGAAACAAGACTTAAGTCGAATGAGGTGAAGGAAAAAAGAGGAACTTCCCTAGAGTTTACGTTCTGACATAGGAGAAAACAGAAATAAGACTTAGGTTGAATTGAGGGGAAGGCAAAAAGATGAACTTCCCCCGAGATATTATGAGTCGGTAGACGTATCGGCTAGGAATAGAACTGTGTGTGATTCGGAAATGGAATAAAATGAAGTCTGATGATCACGTATAGGAATGAGCTCAGTCCTGATAAGCAGTCTATTTCCCATTATGGCATTGTCCATGGCAGATGCCTTTTGGTATAAATGATCTATTGTGGAGTTGTCCACAGCAGATACTCGTTGGGTATAAACCACAAGTGTTTCCTATGTCAATGATGCACTAAATTGAGTTTTTGTAATATCATATGAACTAAGTCTTTCCTATGTCAATGAAAAGAGAAAAATGCACCGAGTTGAGTTCTATGGTCACAAGTAAGGCCATGTCCCTGAAATAAGTGTTTTGATTAGGATTATTTACTATGTGTTTGAGTTTATTATATATGTGTATTAAGTGATTGATCATTAAAAGCTACCCATTTCGAAAGTACGATTTAGAACTCTAAAATTGAACTATTGTTATAAAATGCATGATCACTTTTTCCTAATAAACTGAAGTGGCTGGAACGATGACGATGACATTATGATTGTGTAATTAGGGAGTTGCCCTATTGAGAATTGTATAATTCTCACCCCTACTTGTTTGTACTCCCGTGTCGTCTCCAGGTCGATCGTAGCGGATTATGGGATTATTACCTGAAAGAACATGGAAGTGCAGTAGCATAGTAGTTGATGATGTTATTATATTGTATATAGTTGTAGGCATGTGTGTATGTAAATGTAATAGAGATTGTATATGTATTAAAGCTCCTTGTAGAGCTTCCTTATGTAATTGACTTTATATGAAATAAAAGTTTGTATCTTTGTTATATATTTTAATTGAATTGCGCTAGTTATTACACGAACCCATCGAATTTGCTATAGTTATTTAAAAGAGGTCCACTAGTTAATAAGTAACAACTCTCAAGTATAATTTCATAACTTAAGGATGGTGTTGTACTTGGGAGGGTGTTACAATGCTTGTGATAGCCTTGTTGCACCTTGAAGCATTTGCTAAGTTTAGAGTTTTAGAGTTTTCTTGCTAGTTCTTTTCTTTTCTCTCAAAATTCCAAGAGAGTTCTTCCTTTCTTTTCATCTTCATCTTCATCCTCTCTTCATCTCATCATCATCTCTCAACCTTGAAACACCACCCCATAGCCTTGAAACATCATCAAACCTCTCAAACACCACACCTCAAACACAACTTCACCCAAAACACATTTCCTTTCTTTTCCTTCATCTTTGGCCGAATCATCACCACCATCCTAGGAGGTGTTGCTCATCTCATTTCATCTTCAAGTCCAAGCTTTTACCTTCATCACAAGGTAGGGACTTGTTTTCAAACTTTGTTTTGCTCAAGAAAGTGTTTTTCTCTAGTTTCCTCTTGGATTCTTTTTGAACTTTCCCCTGTTCTTCCTTTCCTTTCATTTCGGCCTCTAGGCCTCGTTATGAGCATGATAGCTTGATGATGAGAGTTTCTAGATGATGACATTGTGTTCATCTCAAAGAAACCTCTAAAGCTTGAGTTTTCCTTTCCTTATGACTTCATCTATATGATATCTAGCTCACATGGTTTTTCAACTTAAGAAAATTAATCTAAGGATTTCTAAAAGCCCAAGCCTACCCTTGTCAACTTTAAAGTTGGCCGGCACATTCTAGAGATTTTTCTCTAGATAGGGGTTTTGGGTATTTAATAAAGAACTTGACTTAGTTTCACTTTCTTTTTCTTTTGTAGGACTTTCGGTTTAGATGTTTTGATCTTTGAGATATTGTAATGGGTTGTTATCTTGTTAAAGTCTTGAATGAGCTCTAGTTAATTATAAAATAAACCTTGCATCATGTTTACTTTATGCCTTGCATATCATGTTTACTTCCTTGCTATCACTAAATACCAAGATAATGAATGAACTTGCATTATCATGTTTATATTTCTAGCTATGCATTATCATGTTTATATTTCAAGTTCTCACTTAATACCAAGATAATAATGAGTTGCATTCATATTTACTTTGTGCTATCACTTTACTTTCTAATGGAACCTAAAATAAGTGCATAAGCATGTTTATTTTTATGTCATCACCTAAATGAACCTAGAGCTCAAAGACTTGCCCATTGTTGTCTCAACAAAGGTCTAACAATATGTATTTTCTTTGGTTCATATTTCGGCCCCAAGAGGTCTTGCAGTTTCTAAGTATTTGAGACTATGTTTTATAATTTTTCCAAGCTTATATGAATTTAAGGAATGTATAGAACTAAGTTTTATGAATTTAGGACCTCTTGAGATAAAGATAAATTGGTCACTGCCCTCTTAAATATTCTTATGATTTTAGATGTTAAAATTGTTTATAAATGAGTTTTGAAAGTTTAAAAAGAGTTCAAAGAGAAACTAGTATTTTATGTGCTTTAGAAATTATGTTTTATGCCTTCTATGGAGAAGTATATTTTCGGTTCTTCCTTGCTCTTTCCTGCCACTGTATGTGCTGTTTTGATGATGATAATGTGCCTATGTTTGAGTAAAAATAATGTTAAGACTCATATATGAAAGATAGGATAAGTTAGGAACTAGAAAAGAATTAATTTGAGAATTCTAGATCCTTTAATTATGTAATTTTCTGGATTATGTCCAGCAAGGTTTAGATTTAATAATCATGATTTTTAATTAGTTTGAATGTGTAGGAATGACTCATAATTGGTTTAGGACTTAATCTTGAAGCCTTCGGAGCAAACCGAACTTAGAAAGGGTCATTGTTGTGACTTCTAGGTACCCGTAAAGTTAGGATTTCAAATTCTGCACCCTTGAGGTTTAGAGATGTTCTCGACCATAGTGTGAGGTGAGAAATACTTAGTTATAACCTCATAGGTTCCCAAGAGACTAGGTTTTGTTGATCGATAACTTAGAATGCGAGTTAAGGACTTTAAGGGTCTAAACTGTAATTTCTAGAACCCCATAATCACACAAATATAAAGCTGTCCAACTCTGCATAGTGCTGTTTGGATAGGTCGTTGAGCATAAAAATTAGTAAAACTTATTAGTTGTGAACCTATAGGTGTGTAAGAGGTTAAGGATAATACTAGAACAATTAGTTTACAAGTTTAAGACTCAAAAGAACCAAAGCATAAAATACTATG
Source organism: Dalbergia cultrata (assembly GCA_031216105.1). Classification (NCBI taxonomy): domain Eukaryota; kingdom Viridiplantae; phylum Streptophyta; class Magnoliopsida; order Fabales; family Fabaceae; genus Dalbergia; species Dalbergia cultrata. Next base: position 24,449,396 of record CM062352.1, on the reverse strand, counting down.
GGTTTATAACATAATAAGCTTGTAAGTTTGTATGAGTAAGATATGTTTATGTGATGATGCATATGCTATGAAAAAGTTTTATGTGAAAATAGGTCATAGTTTTATATATGATTACATGATGAGATGCGTACTATGAGAAAGATTTATATGATGAATAATGATGTACCTGTGAATTAACACTTTATAAGAACTTAAATGTGACACAACACTGAGACGCTTTCTTGGGTGACACCAGTTTAGCCGAGCACCCCCAAGAAAACAAATCCGTGAGGGTATTGACATAGAGCTTGCCAAAGCGGACAATACTACGATGCACTAATTGCTAGTAGAGCGTTTCAAAGAGGAAATGACCCTAAGAGAGGTGATCCTTAATTGCCCCCAAGCCCGCACTATTAAGTCGGGATTATGTATATGTTACGCTTATCATAGGATAAGTAAGAACTAGTGACGACTAGTTAAGGTATGAGCTCATAACCTAGAGATGTTTTAGGGTGGCCCCATGAGATGAAAGTTAAAGTTTAAAATGTCACATGTGCTATACCTATCCCCTTATGCCAATGTTATAATGTTTCTTAGTTATTCTATTGATTGGCTTACCTTTATGATGCATTCATATCATTAGTATATTCCTTGCTTAGTCATAAGACGCATTATAAAATATGACGGGCCTTGGATAAATAATACTTTAGAAAACTAACTTAAAAAGAGTTTATATGCATACACACCCTTTTAGAAATAAAACCCAAGGTTCCTGAGGATGTGATGATGACACCTAGGTAGGGATTACCCTACTAAGAATTCTTTTAGAATATTCTCATTCCCTCTCTCTTTTCTTCTGTCATATATTCAGATGGCGACATTTGTAACGTCCTGATTTTTCATGCTGTGTTAAAATTACCAAAATGCCCCTAGGTAAATTTTACACGAGATTTGAGGATGAGAAATCTTTAATAAGGAATTTAAACATTAGGACAACATTATATGAGGTTTGAATAGCAATCTGTGCGAAAAATCACAAATCCCGATTTTTCGGTGTGCAAATGACCAAAATACCCCTGAGGTCGTTTTGCCCCGAAAATCAAAGATAACCAATCCTGGTTATCCTCAAGGGGTTAATTTTATGTTTGAAGGGGATTATTTGTGTTATGTTGATGTCACGGTAAAAATCTCAACCCCGAATTTTACTGTACGTAAAATTACCAAATTACCCCTGCGGTAATTTAGTGTGAAATCAAACAATCCTTGAACCCAGTTATCACCAAGAAGTTCAAAAATGATTTATTTCAAGTATGACTTGATATTTAGAAATTTTTAGGTAATTCTATAAAGCTTTTATGTGAAATTACCTTTTTACCCCTAGTTGTGCTAAATAAGTTCACTTATGGAATTAAGGAGATGTTAAAGCTCTAATTGAACTCAAAATTGATTTCATTCATTAACCTTGAGTTAAAAATTAATTACCTAAGGTTAAAAATAATTACTTGAGGTAATTTAGTGTGAAATCAAACAATCCTTGAACCCAGTTATCACCAAGAAGTTCAAAAATGATTTATTTCAAGTATGACTTGATATTTAGAAATTTTTAGGTAATTCTATAAAGCTTTTATGTGAAATTACCTTTTTACCCCTAGTTGTGCTAAATAAGTTCACTTATGGAATTAAGGAGATGTTAAAGCTCTAATTGAACTCAAAATTGATTTCATTCATTAACCTTGAGTTAAAAATTAATTACCTAAGGTTAAAAATAATTACTTGAGGTTAAAAAATAATTACCTAGGATAATTAGAGTTTAAGAAATTTTTAGGAAAATTAATCTCCTTTCTTGATTCCTAGAGCTCATAAAATTAGTGATGCTAAGATTAAAATTAAGAATTACGGTTTAGGTAAAATTTAGTATAGAACTTATGTTACAAATTGATTTTTAACTCATTAGAAAACTAACTTCATTTACTAGTGTATGATTATTCTTTTACTTCATTTTAATTTGTCCTAAACACTTGACCTTTTACCATTTTCACTAATCTATCAATTCCAAATCTTTTACCTAAGTAATTATACATCTAATACATGTTTTACCACTCATAAAAGAGCACAAATCTGATCATAATGGACCAGAAAACCGTGGCCATCATGCACCATGTGCATAATATTTTATTTGCTTTTCCAACATAAAAACACATCCAACAAAGACACCACACCTTAAGCTTTCTTTTGCATTGTTTTTGTTCTTGTTTAATCAAAAGAAAACCCACCCATTTCAGCCATGATATGATCAGCCACTATGTCTCCCATTAGCATCATATTTTAGAATTTCCATCCATTATACATGTGCAAAATCATTACAATACCATAAGCTTTCTTTTTCTAAAGTTTTCTTTAACCAAAAAATGAAATAAATCCTCCATTTTTCCAGCCTTGAGTCCACGGCCAAACAGCCTTCATAAGGCTATAAATACATGCTCTCCCATTGCTAACATGTTCACACAAACACTCTTGGCCTTAGCATTTTCTTACTTGATAGTTTTCTTACTCAAAGTGTGCTCAAAGTTCTCTAATTCTCTCAAGAATTCCAGCTTTCTTTCTCTTCCTTATTCTCACTCAAGAGACTCCATTTCCAACCTCTAACCAAGCTCTAAACCTTAAGCATACATATTCCAATCATAAATCAACTCCTAAGCACTTAAACTTTCCATTTCCATGCACTAGAACACAAGAACAATCCTTCCTACACTCCAACCTTCTTGGCCGAAATATCACAAGCATTAGGACCATATTTTTGGTTCTTGATTGATCATAGAAGATCAAGCTCTCTTTAAAAATCAAGAAACAACTTGGTAGGGATTTTATTTCATGTTCTTTCTTATGCTTTTTCATTGAATTTTCGATTTTGATGAGGTTCTTGGAACCATAGTATTAATGGACTCTAAAACTCACTAATCTTTATGATCTATGAGGAACAAGAACTTAATCTTGTAAAGTTTGAGCTTTAAGTGAACAAGATGGTAAAATGGACTTGCATTCATGTTTATTTTATGCTATCACCTAAATCCTTAAGATAAATAAATGGATTTGCATATCATGTTTATCTTTGAGCCATCACCTTAATTCTTGAAGATAAAAATAAAGTGCATAGCATATTTACTTTCAATGTCATCACATTAATCTCAAAAGATAAAAAATGAATTTGCATAGCATGTTTACTTTTATGCTACCACCTAAATCTTAAAGATAAAGAGATGATTTGCATAGCATGTTTATCTTTGAGCCATCACCTTAAATTTTGAAGATAAAAATGATGTGCATAGCATGTTTACTTTCAAAGTCATCACTTAAGACCTTAAAGCTCAAGAATTGTTCTTGGATCTTAAATAGAAATTTTATTTCATGGCTACCCTAATGAATATGTAATTTCGTCCATGATATGATCACGATAACTTTTCTTTGATTTTTATGGTTTAAATTTTGTGTTTTGGAACTTTTATAAGTTGTTCTTTGGAAGTTTTACAAGTCTAGAAACTTAAAGGATAGTAAAAGTAGTATTTTTATGAGCAAAAAGATTTATTATTGAACTTTGAAAATTGCTCTCTGTTTGGTATTAATTTTTGGTCATTCTAAATGGTAAAAATAATTTTAGGTGCTTCCTAAGTCTTAAATCAAGTAATAAGGAAAACTAGTATCTAGAAATGATCAAAATTGTAATCTTATAAAGCTTTAGAAAATAAACTTTCTGATACTATTACTGTTTCGGCACTATTCATCACTGTAGGTACTGTTCATATGAAAAATAATAATTAATAATTGTTGTAAAAATTATTTTTAGTGTCTTAGATGTATAAAAGAATAATTACAAGTGTTAACTTGGGTCATTTTGCAAATTACCAAAAGTTGTGTTTTGAATTATCAATTATGTGATTTCAGCCAAATGACTTTAATTCGAGTTAATAATGATATTAAATGTGTCCATGTGTTTAGAATATCATTTATGATGTTTAGGAAAAGTTTTAGAAGTTTCGGTAATTGTTAAGGGTGAAAAATGAGTGATTTTGCACTTTGACCCCTAAAGTGTAGCAAAATTTGTTCTATGACCAAAGATGGTTTTTATGATGAACTTAGATGAATTATAAGTGTTATGTGTCTCTTAAAAGTATAGAGAAATTTTGATTATCATTTGTTTGAGGAGATGTGTTAAAAAGAAAAATTATGTTTTGACCCGTAATCTTTGAGAAATTGCAGTTTTGACCCTCTTTTAGGCTTAAGTGTAAATATTAATAATTTGAGGAGATTAGTGTGAATGATATCTTATGGAAGTCATATTCATGTGATTTAGTTGAAATTTATATGATTTGTGATATTTGTGCTATGATACCAATTAAGGATTATGCATGCTTAATTCTTATTTTATGCAATTAGCGATCATTAATATATGGCATCTATTATGTTGAGTATGTTCACTTTCATGAGATATTTGATAATAGCATGCTTATATAAATGTACATATGCATATTTATATGATCAATTACTTGATGAATTGTAGCATGCTATATATATGATTGATTAATTGAGATGCATATTTAAGAGTTCTATAAGCATGATATATTAAAGGATAAGTTATGATTATATGTTCGTGCTTGCATCTATGAATAACATACTAAGATAAAAGGTGACATAAGACATATGGAAATGATCCTCTAGACTCCCCGAATTAAAGGTTATGAGAGGTGATCCAATGGGGTAATCCTCTAGACTCCCCGAATTAAAGGTTATAAGAGGATATTCAATAAGGACCCTTTAGACTCCAGGAATTAATGGTTATGAAAGGTGTTCCTAAACCCCTAACCTGCACTCTGGGAGTCGGGAATTAACTTATCAAGAGGATAAGTATATACTAGTGACGACTAGTGAGGTATGAGCTCATAACCTAGAACTCTCAAGAGGAGAGAAATTATAGGGTGGTTTCCCCAAGGAAAAAGATTGAGAAATTTAAGTCACCTAAAAACATATTAAGGGAAAGTTATATCAAAGGGATTTATGTTCTTTATGTCATGATGCATTTATGTATGAACTCTTATGTTATAATATATATGGCATTGACATGCATTCATGATAATAGTATGATGCATACATGACATCAAGATTCATGCTAAAAGACACGGGCCTCAACTAATGGTATTTGGAACTTAAAGAATGAATCTTATATATGCCCACATTTTCATAATGAAACCCGAGGTTCCTGGGGACGATGATGATGACACACATATTAGGAGGTAAGGCCCTACTGAGATTCTTTTATAAGATTCTCACTCCCTCTTTATTTCTTTCCATCTCGTCTTCAGAGGTAGATGGTGACGTTCGTGATTTATGTTGATGCCCTTCATGTTCGACGTCTTGCTTCTTGTGATGAGCCGACTCGTAGAATCCATTCTAGGCGTTCCGAGTAGGAAACGTGGGAGAAAAATTTTATGCTAGTTTGCTAAGTTTTTATTTGCATGATAATTTTGTTGGATTAATGTATTTGCTTTGACTATGTCAGTGGTGTGCTGTTTTATTTCCTGTAAGTTTTAGATATTCGATGAGGAACGATCATTATTTATAATGGTGTTATTATATTAATTGAGTGAGGTATTTCATATTTATCTGTGACTTGATGTTATCTTTTTACTTTTATAGGTAAGGTGGTTGATACAAATTAGTTAGTATGCGTGGCTCACGTTTTGTATTTTAAAAAAAAAAATTTACCATATTTTTACTAAAGTATTTTCAAGGTTTAAGTTAAAGACTGGAACAAAAGAGTAATAACTAATAATTAACTTAAATGCGTCCTAGGCGTGTTGAGTTAAATATTAAGGTGTTACAACATTCGTACTCTTCATCGACACCCCGGTATGGGAGCTGCACCATGACCCGGCACTCGGGTCATACCATTTTGAGGGTCAGCCAGTGCCGTTAGAGTCTTCATGTTCATGGGACGACCCTTCGCACACCCAGTACGGAGTTACCGATTCACCCCGACTGCCCCCTATCATCACAACAATATTTTTGAGCGAGCTAGATCACGGGACGAGCAGATCCTTCGCATGCAGCCTGAGGCATCAGCGGTACGCGACTACCCGGAGTACGTTCCTCGCACCCAGTACTCGGAGACAGACCCATCCGAGGACCCACCATCACACATGTACAATTGGAGCTCCAGTCCCACTCCCCCACCGATGAGAGCCGGGAGTGAGGAGATGGTGGTCCAGCCGAGGTTGGCACATAGGCCATCCATGCGCCCTCACCGCGATGGACATGCCCCGATGATGCGCTCGACCACTCCCGCCGAGATTCGTCAGTGGATCGACTCGACCCCACAGTACTCGGACCAGCAAGAGTAGACATAGGAGGGGTAGCAGTTAGTGCACACACGCCACATAGTTGAGGGCAAACCTTCTTTTGTGTATGAGGTTGCCTACTCTAGGTGCACTCGAGCATGGGTGTTGTTTTATGATTTCCCTGTATTTGTTTTCCTTGTATTTGTTCTTCAGTTGTATTCTGTTTACCGATGTATCGAATAGTCCTGCCCTTTGGGTGGGCACATTATATATATATATATATATATGTTTCAGTTGATGTTTCCATGATATGATGTGTTCCTTTACGCTTTGCTTATATGTTTCGTTATGCTTCCTTTTAAAGATTCGTGCGTGGCTCTCACCTTGATTTTAAAAAGAAAAATTTTGCCCATATTTCCGCTAAGTATTTTCTAAGTAAAAGATGAGACCAAGAGGTAATATTCTAAAGATTAACCTAAGTACCCCCATGAGATTTTATGTGACAAGCACTGAGACGTACTTCTCCTGCTATAGTGATGAGGAGGTAAAGCCATGAGGGTACTGACATGAGCTTTACCAAAGCGGATAATTCACTATACACTCGAGGCCAATAGAGCGTTTCAAAGAGGGTATGTCCTAAGAGAGGAATTCCTTAGCCCCTAGCTCGTACTCTTAAGTAGTCGGGTATGTTATTTTATTATTCGCTTATTCAGATAAAAAGCAAGAGCTAGTGACGACTAGCTGAGGTATGAGCTCATAGCCTAGTTTTTATTATTGGGGTGGCCTCTACATTGCTAAAGATTCCATGAATGGTGTCACACATACTGATGAAAGTTCCATTTGAGAAGTTATTGCCCTTATGCCACATGGATTGTTTCTATATGATTTGATTTGTTGATTTATATGCTCAAGTATTGCCAAGCACTTATGTTTTGGTATGTTGCATTCATGACATCAAGATGCATGCTAAAAGGAATAAATCTTGGATAATTGGTTTTATAAACCCTAATAATGAATCTTATATGCTTGCACACCTTTTTGTAATTAAACCCAAGGTTCCTGAGGATGTGAACGATGTAACCCTAGGATAGGAGACTCCTACTGAGATTCTTTAGTAAGAATTCTCACTCCTTTCTCTTCCTTCTCTTTCTTCCATCACATCTTCAGAGAGTGATGGCGACGTTCATGGTCTTCATCGACACGCCGACTTGGGAGGTTCACTTTGACCCGGACCACAAATTATATTATTTTGAAGGGCAGTGCACAGTACGAGTCTTCAAGTTCATCGGTCACCCCTTTGCACACCCTGTACAGAACTACCGTTTCTCCCCGATATCACCCTATGATGATGCGATGGTTTTTGAGCGCACCCGGACGTGAGACGAGAGGATTCTGTGGACGTACACTGGTGGTTCGATGCCTCAAGACTTCCAGGACTAAGTGCCTCGGTCTCCTAGTTTGGAGGACGACCCTTCCGAGGACCCACCGACGCATATGTATAGCGAGAGCTCTGCTCCTACACCTCAATTCGTATGAGGCGAGAGTGAGGAGACTGTTACACAGCCGAGACTGGCTAGGCGAGCCGAGAGGAGCCCTTATCGAGGAGCTCACGCTCAGTCTTCACGTGTACCCACTCCTGCCGCCCTGCGTCCATGGATCGGTTACATTCCACCTTTTCCCGTGTTCCAGTAGCAGACTTCTTCGGGGAGGGCTAGTGCACACACTCTGACATAGATGGGATAAACTTTCTCTTATCTTGAGGTTATCAACTCTAGGTGCACTCTGGTAGTTATGGTTTATCTATGCTTTCTTGTTTCTGTTGTATTTCCATTTTCCCTATGTATTGCAAGCTCAGCCCGTTCCTATAAGGGCGTGACTACTATGTATCTTAACTATGCTATTAACGAAACGTTTCCTCTGTTGTGATGATCGTTGTGCTATTTTTACTTGCTTTAGCTTTTGTTTCCTTTATGATTGATGTTTATGCCTCTCGTTTAGATAAGAACGTGGCTCTCACTTTGGTTTATGTTTTTTAAAAAAATTTACTCGTAATTTCCGCTAAGTATTTTAATTAAATGATGAGACTAAGAAGTAATAACCTAATGATTAACCTAATGTGTTCTAGAAAGTTGGGTTAAGAATTAGGGTGTTACATTTTATCTTGAAGAAAGAGACTGAGCTTAAATGAAGTGAATATTATATCGTGCAAAGTATGCTTGCATGCATCAAAGAATGAAGTAGACAATACATGAACAAGAAACTAAGCAAAAGGGTCTTTCGAAAGTAACACGAGATATCAAAAAGTTCATGAAGAATGAGGAAATCATGCAAATTCTGAAAGTAATGTGTTACTTAGTCATCAATCATCATAATCGCAAATGATTCATCATCAAAAGGCCAAGATTGAAGATTGGAATACCAAAGAATGATCAAGGAACTGATTATGTATGTTAGAAAGCTCACTTCACTGTGGAGCATAGAAAGCTATAGGAAATGAAGGGAAATTTGAAATTCAAATTTCAAATCTCGAGTCAAACCCAGTTTCATAACTAGTATGCCATCTCTTCTACTTGATTGGTCAACCATCCTAGCTTTTAAAAGTACGAGTTCAGAAACCATGATCAAACAGTAAAAAAAAAAAAGGGACATCAGAAACCTCTACAATACAATGGCTTCTGCAATTGGTGTGACAAGTATGTCAGCCTACCTGTGATTTACATGACAAAGGCAAACAAACTAATGCCTCTTTTCAAAATAAACATGTGATATCGACCTCTAAACAACTAGAACTACTTCATATGGATCTTTTTGGTCCAACCCAAATAGCTAGCCTTGCTAGTAAAAAATACCATCCAGTCATTGTAAATGATTTCTCAAGGTTTACCTGGGTGTTCTTCCTAGCATCTAAAGATGAAGTGTTTGAAAAGTGGCTAGAACTTTGATTTTAGAAACTGGGCTATCCAAAGGATTTTGGGTAGAGGCTATAAATACCTTATGTTATATACAAAACTGAATTTTTCTAAGACTGATTCTCAAAAGGATTCCCTATGACCTATGGAAGGGTAGAAAACCCAACATTTCATATTTTCATATTCTTGGTTCATCTTGCTTTATACTTAACAATAAGGACAAACTTGCCAAGTTTGATCCAAAATTTGATAATGGTATCTTCCTAGGATATTCATCTGTTTCAAAATCTTACAAGGTATATAACAAGAGAACGCTATGTGTTGAAGAAACAATTCACATCAAATTCAAGGAGCTCAGAAAAGATTTTGAAGATGACCCAGATGATCTAGAGGAAGCTCTTAAAAGGATGAATCTTGGAAAAGACTTAGAATCCAAGTAGATAAGCACATCAGAAAGGAGACTCCAGATTCAAATCCTACAGAAAAGTTTGCTCAAGACACCAAACCCAACACTAAGCAATAGTTCTGAACAAGAGGAAGAGCAACCTGAGGATGAACAAGAAACTGATGGAAAACATAAGCACAGAAACTACAAAGGAGTCTCTGACCTTAATGCTGTCTCTCAAAACTATGTTATAGGAGATATCTCTAAAGCAGTAAACTAAGACATACTTCAAATTATGCCCTAATCTCCACCATTGAACCTGCATGCATTGAAGAAGCCTTAAATGAAAAAGGATGGATGGAGGCTATGCAAGAAGAGTTGGATCAATTTGAGAAAACAAAGTCTGGACTCTTGTAGAAAAATCAAATGAAAAAATCGTCATTGGAACAAAATGGGTTTTTAAAAATAAATTTGATGAAGCAGGCAGAGTTGTCAAAAATAAAGCAAGACTGGGCACATAAGGCTACAATTAACAAGAAGGAATAGACTATGATGAGACCTTCGCACTAGTTGCTAGATTGGAAGCCATCAGAATGTTACTTGCCTTTGCTACCTCCAAAGGTTTTGCTCTCTATAAAATGGATGTCAAGTCGGTATTCTTAAATGGTTATCTCTCTGAAGAAGTGTATGTGAAGCAACCATCAGGTTTTGAAAGTGATGACTTTCCAAACCATGTTTACAAATTAACAAAAGCACTCTATGGTCTGAAACAAGCTCCTCGAGCTTGGTATGAAAGGCTAAGCAGCTTCTTGATAAAGAATAGATTCAAAAAAGGTAACATTGACACAACTCTATCTACTCTTAACTCTAAAAACCACTTTGTAATAGTTCAAATATATGTTGATGATTTCATATTTGGTGTCTCTGATCATTATCTTTGTGAAAATTTTTCAAAATTAATGCAAAGTGAGTTTGAAATGAGTATGATAGGTCAACTGAAATTTTTCCTGGGTGTGCAAATAAAGCAACAAAAGGATGGAATTCTAATTCATCAAGAAAAATATACAAAAGAACTTTTAAAAAAATTTCACATGGATCAAGCAAAGTCAATGAGTACTTCTATGCATCCATTACAAATCATTGGTGATGATCAGAATGGTGAAAAAGTATCAAAAAGTAGTTATAGAGGAATGATAGGGTCATTGTTATATATTACAGCTAGTAGAACAGATATTCAATAAAGTGTGGGGATATGTGCTAGATTCCAATCAAATCCAAAACAATCAGACTGAAATGTCATTAAAAGAATTCTCAAATATTTAGCAGACGCTACTAATCTTGGCTTTTGGTATGAGAAAGGTACATCTTGTGAGATTGCAGGATATTGTGATGCTGACTTTGCTGGAGATACAGTAGAAGAAAAAGCACTAGTGGCTATTGTTGCTTCTTTGGAAATAGTTTGATCACATGGTCATATAAAAAGCAAAATATCATTACTCTCTCCACTACAGAAGCAGAATATGTAGTGGATGCAAATTGCTGTACTCAAATGTTATGGATCAGAAACTAGCTACAGGACTACCACTTAAGGTATTCCAAAATTCCAATCTTCTGTGACAATACTAGCGCTATAAATCTGGCCAAAAATCCTATTCAGCACTCCAGATCAAAACACATTGATATAAAACATCATTTCATTAAAGATCATGTTCAGAAAAGAGATGTTCAATTAATGTTTACAAGCACTGAAGATCAAGTGCCTAACATTTTCACAAAACCTTTAGTTGAAAAATGCTTTTGTATTTTGAAGAGTTTGTTGAATTTAAAGCCTTTTTAAACCTCATAAGACAATCATCATCTTACAACTCCTAATTTCCAGCACACCCTCTCTTTGTTGATGACAAAAGGGGGGAAAAGAGAAATGAAAATCTTATGCTAAAAAAGATAGGGGGAGTAAAAAACTAAGGGGGAAGTGCTTATCCCATCACACCTAAATATTAGAAAGTCACTTCATGACTGAAATCAAGCTGATAGGCAAATTTAGATTAAAACGATAACATCTGCTTAAGTATCTTGTGATATGATTTAAAGAAGTAATCTGATTTAGATCAGAACAATCATCATAAACCAAACAATATTGATTTAAGTCAACTTAAGGCTTCAAAATTCTCTAAGAACATATCCAATTATGCCTTAAGAAAAAGAACTGACTAAGATTTGAGAATCATGTAGTGTTGAAAGAAAATGAAGTTTATCGATTTATATTCTGTCTTATTTCTTTCAACTTTTCTTCAAAATATTTTCTTCAAATTGGTTTGTCATCATCAAAAAGGGGGAGATTGTAAACTCTAGAACCCTTCAGAAAGTATAAGCTTAAATGTTTTGATTGACAACAAAGCCAATTTAAAGAAAACACTTTGAAAAATGACTAACGGCTACCTTGAGTTTCTTGACAAAAGTTTATCAGGTGACTTCGAGATGTATTATCGAAATTAAGTTGAGATGGTTTCACTATGCATATGCAAACATGTTTTTCTCTTATCAAAAGAGGAAAGATTTAGATAAAGCAAAATTCATGAAGCAAAATGTGTTCATGTGCATCAAAGAAGCAAGATCACTATAACAAAATCAAGGAATCAAGGACATGGTCATTAGAAAGTAGCACCGAACTTCAGAAATAAGGGATTCAATGATGATAACATTCAAAAGTTGGAAACAATGTGTTACTCAATCATCAGTCATTATAATCATAGACTATTCATCAGTACAAAGACAAAAAATTGAAGATTAGAAAACAAATAAATCAACAAGAAGCTAGCAGCGCTCAGTTTGCATCTTAAAAAGAGAGGAAAAGCAATCATATTTGAAATTCAAATTCAAAACTCAAATCAGTTTCTTGTACTGGGAACATCATCTCTTCAATACCCTCGATCAATAAAGAAAGATTTGCTAAGAATTTCAGAAACCTAGTTCAGAAAATAGAAGAATAGTTTCCGATAGACTTCAGAATCTTCAACTCATCAATGGGTTTTGAAAAAAGGTCCTGACACCAGACGGGCTACTCCTCTAGATTATATTCCTAATACTCAACTGATGTTTGACACGTGATGGTTGGACAGAAGATCAGGGACAACAGTAATAAAGGAGAATCATCTATAAATAGAGATGACTGAGCTCAAAAGAGATGAGATGTGACATAGTGCAAAAATGCTGAAAAATATTTCCAAATCTCTCTGTAAAATTATCTGCTAGATTTCTTGTACAATAAAATCATCTTTCCATATACTAGTTTGTTCATACGTTCTTGAGGAAGAATTAGCAGAATAAAGTTACTCAAGCAAGTTTAGATTTATCACTTCACATTCAAAAAAAGGAGAAGCTTGAGTGAAATATCATTCAAATTGTGAATCCAGTGTATCATTGATCTAGTAGTGATCAGAAGTTGAAAGTGTAACGCCCCGATTTTCTGTTAGAGTGAAAATGACCGAAATTACCCTGAGGCCATTTTCAGCCCAAAACTCGAGGATAGCCGACCCGGCAGTCCTCAAGGGGCTAACTCAATGTTTGAAGGGGATTAGTTGACTTGTGTACCTTTCTGGGATCGAAAATCTCATTTTCTGAGATTTCAGGTCAAAATGACCAAAACACCCCTGTTGTGTTTGACACGGGTACGAGTGCCAGATGGAACTGAAACTTCTCCAGATGATTTTAAAAGGTGTTTTTATGTATTCTGTGACCTTAGTTTTAGTCCCGGTGGTCCCAGGCAATTTTTGTGTAAAATTACGATTTTGTGTATAATTTCCTTAATTAATCTAGAGTCTAAGGTTAATTAAAACCTAAGATTGCTTAATTTGAACTCAAATCTAATTTTAAATTCAAGATTCCTAGTCATGGAATCTTGAATAGTGTTTTCTGTAACGCCCCGATTTTTTCTGTTAGAGTGAAAATGACCAAAATGCCCCTGAGGTCATTTTCAGCCCGGAATTCAAGGAAAGCCGGTTCGGCAGTACTCGAAGGGCAAACTCAAGGTTGGAATGGGATTAGATAACTTGTGTACCTTCCCGGGATTGAAAATCTTGTTTTTCGAGTTTTCGGGTCAAAATGACCAAAACGCCCCTGTGGTGTTTCACCCGTTTGCAAGTATCGGATGAACCCGAAACTTCTCCAGATGGTTTTAAAAGGCGTTTTTATGTATTCTATGACCTCAGTTTTAATTTTAGAAGTCCCGGGCAAAATTAGTGTAAAATTACGGTTTTGCCCCTAGTTTCATATTTTTACGCTTGATCGCGTGATTAAGCAAACCAAAGCGATATTAGGCTCTAATCGAAGGTTAATTAATTTCCTTAATTAATCTTGAGTCAAAATAATTTATTAAAGTTGATTAGAACCAAAAAGTACTTAATTACAACCTAAAATCAAATTTTAATTTCAAGACACCTAGTCATAGAATCTTGAATAGTATTTTCTCTTTCCAATTCCTTAAATCATGGAATTGTGTTACACATTGTTTATTCACAAATGAGTTTTAAATTCCCTAATGATGTATGAGCACTCCTAAACTTGTCATAAACTCCCTAAATCACATTCTTAGTTACCTAAACTTAAGCTTAATCATTCCTAACCTTGTACCTAAGCTAATACACATCTAAACCTACCATTAACACACAATTAAATGGTCAAAACTCACCCCCACTCTGCTATCCAGCCTTGGCCGAAGCTGTCCCTCCCCATTATGCATCACATGTTCAATTTTTCAACACTCCAAGGCCATACCTCAAGTCACATACACTATACCTTGTCATAACTTTCAATCAAGCTTGAATTTCACATGAATAAATAATTAAAACAATCCATTTTCCCCATTTATTTGTGGCTGGAAAAGTTCCAGCCATGTCAAGTTTCTAGAAGCCTAATTTCATAAAAATTTGATAGGAAATTAACTCACATCAAGCCATACTTTGTAGCATAACTTCCATACTTCAACCTATGCTTCTATGACACAATCAAAGAGATATTTTCCTCTCCCTTTGTCCTTCAATGCTACGCCAAGACACCTCCCTTTGATGAGCTCCATGGCTTTGTTTTTCTATAAATAGGATGCTTGTGATAGCCTTGTTGCACCTTGAAGCATTTTCTAAGTTTAGAGTTTTAGAGTTGTCCTACTAGTTCTTTCTTTTTCTCTCAAAGTTTCAAGAGTGTTCTTCCTTTCTTTTCATCTTTATCTTCTTCATCTCTTCATCTCATCATCATCTCTTAACCATCAAACACCACCCCAAAGCCTTGAACCATCATAATACCTCTCAAACACCACACCTCAAACACAACTTCACTTGAAACACATTTCCTTCTTTTTCTTTCATCAAGGCCGAATCATCATCACCATCCTAGGAGGTGTTGCTCATCTCATTTCCATCTTCAAGTCCAAGCTTTTACCTTCATCACAAGGTACGGATTTGTTTTCAAACTTTGTTTTGCTCAAGAAAGTGTTTTTCTCTAGTTTCCTCCTGGATTCTTTTAGAGCTTTATTTTGTTTTTCCTTTCCATTTCATTTCGGCCTCTAGGCCCTATTATGAGCATGATAGCTTGATGATGAGAGTTTCTAGATGATGACATTGTGTTCATCTCAAAGAAACCTCTAGAGCTTGAGTTTTCCTTTCCTTATGACTTCATCTATATGATATCTAGCTCACATGGTTTTCAACTTAAGAAAATTAATCTAAGGATTTCTAAAAGCCCAAGCCTACCCTTGTCAACCTTAAAGTTGGCCGGCACGTTCTAGAGATTTTTCTCTAGATAGGGGTTTTGGGTATTTAATAAAGAACTTGACGTAGTTTCACTTTCTTCCTCTTTTATATGACTTTCGATTTTTGTGTTATGATCTTGGAGATATTGTATTGGGTTGTTATCTTGTTAAAGCTTTGAATGAGTTCTAGTTAACCATAAAATGAACCTTGCATCATGTCTACTTTATGCTTTGCATATCATGTTTACTTCCTTGCTATCACTAAGTTTCAAGATAATAAGTGAACCTTGCATTGCCATGTTTATATTTCAAGCTATGCATTATCATGTCTATATTTCAAGTTCTCACTTAATACCAAGATAATAATGAGTTGCATTCATATTTACTTTGAGCTGTCACTTTACTTTCTAATGGAACCTAAAATAAGTGCATAAGCATGTTTATTTTTATGTCATCACCTAAATGAACCTAGAGCTCAAAGACTTGCCCATTGTTGTCTCAACAAAGGTCTAACAATATGTATTTTCCTTGGTTCATATTTCGGCCCCAAGAGGTCTTGAAGTTTCTAAGTATTTGAGACTATGTTTTATAATTTTTCCAAGCTTACATGAGTTTAAGGAATGCATAGAACTAAGTTTTATGAATTTAGGACCTCTTGAGATAAAGATAAATTGGTCACTGCCCTCTTAAATACTCTTATGATTTTAGATGTTAAAATTGTTTATAAATGAGCTTTGAAAGTTTAAAAAGAGTTCCAAGAGAAACTAGTATTTTATAAGCTTTAGAAATTATGTTTTATGCTTTTATGGAGAAGTATATTTTCGGTTCTTCCTTGCTCTTTACTGCCACTGTATGTGCTGTTTTGATGATGATAATGTGCCTTTGTTTGAGTAAAAATAATGTTAAGACTCATATGTGAAAGATAGGATAGGTTAGGAATTAGAAAAGAATTAATTTGAGAGTTCTAGATCCTTTAATTATGTAATTTTCTGGATTCTGTCCAGAAAGGATTAGATTTAATAATCATGGTTTTAAATTAGTTTAAATATGTAGGAATGACTCATAATTGGTTTAGGACATAATCTTGAAGCCTTAGGAGCAAACTAAACTTAGAAAGGGTCATTGTTGTGACTTCTAGGTACCCGTAAAGTTAGGATTTCAAATTCTGCATCCTTGACGTTTAGAGATGTTCTTGACCATAGTGTGAGGTGAGAAATACTTAGTTATAACCTCATAGGTTCCCAAGAGACTAGGTTTTGATGATCAATAACTTAGAATGTGAGTTAAAGACTTTAAGGGTCTAAACCGTAATTTCTAGAACCCCGTAATCACACAAATACAAAGCTGTCCAAATCTGCATAGTGCTGTTTGGATAGATCCTCGAGCATAAAAATTAGTAAAACTTATTAGTTGTGAACCTATAAGTGTGTGAGAGGTTAAGAATAATACTAGAACAATTAGTTTACAAGTTTAAGACTCAAACGAACCAAAGCATAACATACTATAGGGTTATAACATACTAAGCTTGGGAGTTTGTATGTATGATTGTCAAAGGTGTGATTATGTGACGATGTATATGCCATAGTTTTATGTATATACTATGAAGAAAGTTTCATGTGATGATGTATATGCTATGAAAAAGATGTATGTAACGAATAATGATGTATCTATGAATTAACACTTTATGAGAATTTAAATGTGACACAACACTGAGACGCCTTCTTGGGTGACACCGGTTTAGCCGAGCACCCCCAAGAAAACAAATCCGTGAGGGTATTGACATAGAGCTTGCCAAAGCGGACAAAGCTACGATGCATTAGTTGCTAGTAGAGCGTTTCAAAGAGGAAATGACCCTAAGAGAGGTGATCCTTAATTGCCCCCTAGCCCGCACTATTAAGTCGGGATTATGTATATGTTACGCTTATCATAGGATAAGTAAGAACTAGTGACGACTAGTTAAGGTATGAGCTCATAACCTAGAGATGTTTTAGGGCGGCCCCATGAGATGAAAGTTAAAGTTAACAATGTCACATATACTATACTTATGCCAAATGTTATAATGTTTCTTAGCTATTCTATTGTTTGGTTTACCTTTATGATGCATTCTTATCATTAGTATATTTTCTGCTTAAGTTATAAGACGCAGTATAAAATATGACGGACCTTGGATAAATAACACTTTAGAAAACTAACTTAAAAGGAATTTATATGCATGCACACCTTTTTAGAAATAAACCCAAGGTTCCTGAGGATATGATGATGTCACCTAGGTAGGGATAACCCTACTGAGAATTCTTTTAGAAAGATTCTCATTCCCTTTCTCTTTTCTTCCGTCATATCTTCAGATGGCGACATTCGTACTCTTCATCGACACCCCGGTATGGGAGCTGCACCATGACCCGACACTCGGGTCATACCATTTTGAGGGTCGCTGCACTGTCAGAGTATTCATGTTCATGGGACGACCCTTCGCGCACCCCGTCCCGAGCTACCGCTTCACCCCGACTGCTCCTTACCGTCATAACGGGATTTTGAGCGAGCTAGACCACGTGATGAGCAGATTCTCCGCATGGAGCCGGGGACATCAGCCGTACGCGACTACTCGGAGTACGTGCCTCGCACCCAGTACTCGGAGATGGACCCATCCGAGGACCCGCCATCACACATGTACAGTTGGAGCTCCAGTCCCGCTCCCCCACCGATGAGAGCAGGGAGTGAGGAGACGGTAGTCCAGCCGAGGTTGGCACGTAGGCCATCTATGCGCCCTCGCCGCGGTGGACACACCCCGATGATGCGACTCGACCCCACAGTACTCGGACTAGCAGGAGTAGACATAGGAGGGGTAGTAGTTAGTGCATACACGCCACATAGTTGAGGACAAACCTTCTTTTGTATATAAGGTTGTCTACTCTAGGTGCACATGGGTATGGGTGTAGTTTCTCTTGTATTTGCTTTTTATGATTTCCTTGTATTGAATTTCAGTTGTATTTCGCTTCCCGATGTATTGAATAGTCCTGCCCTTTTGGGTAGGCACAATATATATATATATATATATCTATGTTTCAGTTGATGTCTCCGTGATATGATGTGTTTCTTTATGCTTTGCTTATATGTTTCGCTATGCTTCCCCTTAAAGATTCGTGCGTGGCTCTCACTTTGATTTTAATTCCAAAAAGAAAAATTTTACCCATATTTCCGCTAAGTATTTTCTAAGTAAAAGATGAGACCAAGAGATAATATTCTAAAGATTAACCTAAGTACATACTAGTAGTCTTGGGTTAAGATTTAGGGTGTTACATTTTCTCTCTCCAATTCCTTAAATCATGGAAATTTGTCTATATAGTTTACTCATAAAATGAATTTTAAATCCTCTAAATGTGTATGAGCACTCCTTAATCATGTCATAAAATCTCTAATCACATCCTTAGTTACCTAAACACATATTTAGCAATTCCTAATCTTTCACCTAATCTAATACACAACTAAACACATCTCTAAACCATCATTAAACAAAAGAAACCTCTCATCCTCTCTTCTAGAAGTGCACGGCTGCCCTCCCCCTCCATACCTCAAATTTTTGAAATTCGAATGTAATTTCAAGTCCATGACAAGCCTCACTTGGACCATGCTTTGCACCATACCTTCCATATTTTCAACCTTACTCCACCATGCTTCAAAAAATGAAATCTCTCACCTCATGTTCCTCATGGGAACCTTATGGCCAGCCCCTCCCCTTGAGCTCCTTCATTGTTTTGTTTCCTATAAATAGGTGCCTCTGATGAACTTGTGTCACTTTTGTTCTTTTGCCAAGTTTAGAGTTTCTAAGCATTCTTTTGTGTTCTTTCTTTTTCTCTCAAGTTCAAGAAAGCTTTCTTCTTCTTCATCTTCTTCCTTTACCACCTTGAGCCACCATAGCACCACCACAAAACACCACCTCACAACCTTGAATCATCCACTAAACACTTAAACACTCAACCTCAAACACAAACTCACCAATAACACATCTTCTTTCTTTTCCTCTCTCTTTGGCCAAACCCACATCTCCACTCTAGAAGGAGTTGCTCTTCTCCCAAGATCAAGCATTTTCATCTTCACACTTGGTAGGAGTTGCTTTAAAGTTTTGTTTTTACTCAAAAATATGATTTTCTCTTGGTTTCTTTTTAAGCTTTTCCTTGCTTTCCCTTTTCTTTTCATTTCGGCCTCAAGGCCTCATTTTGAGCATGATAGCTTGATTATGAGAGTTTCTAGATGATGACCTTGTGTTCATTTCAAACAAACCTCTAAAGCTTGAGTTTTTCCTTTCTTTGAGCTTTATCTATATTGTCTAACTCACATGGTTCTTAACTTAAGAAAAACTAATCATAAGGGTTTCAATAAACTCAAGGCCTACCCTTGTCAACCTTAAAGTTGGCCGGCGCGTCTAGAGTTATGCTCTAGACAGGGGTCTTGAATACATAATAAAGAATATGGTATACTTTCATTCTTTTCCTTGATTTAGATTTCAGTTCCTTTGTTTTCCTTTCCTTTATGTTTTCGGTTTTGGTATCCTTTTCCCTTGTGATTCTATTGTCTCTTAAATTTATTTCCTTGGAGCTTGATGATGATGTTCAAGATCCATGTAGTTCCTTTGAGAACTTGGTTTAAGAACTCTAAAGCTCACTTTGTTGATGAGATAAATATTGGGTTGACATTTTTGGTTCTCTTTAAAAGTCTCATATGAGCTCTAAGTTAAGATAAAAAGAACTTGCATCCATATTTACCTTTATGTCATCATTAAATGCTCAAGATTAAAGAATGAACTTGCATTTCCATATTTATGTTTATGCTCTCACTAAATCTCTAAGATAATAATGGATTTGCATAGCATATTTATTTTATGCTCTCACCTCCTAATAAAGACTAAAACCAAGTGCATTGCATATTTATTTTTATGTCAATCACTTAAGGGATTTAGAGCTCATGAACTTACTTATTATCATCTTAAACAAAGTTGAAAATAGAAACCATTTGCTCCTTTGATTTCGACCTTGTGATGATGTTGAGTTTTAGAATGAGATTCATCTAGTTACAAGTGCTAAAAACTTGTGCTTTCATGATTTTCCTAAGTTTAGATGATTTTAAGAAATGTTTTGAGCAAGATGTTATGTTTTAAACCACTCTTGAGACTAATTTAAAATGGTTACTATCCTCTTTGGTTTTATAATGGTTTTGATGAAATAAATTGTTTCCAAGTCAGTTTTGAAGGTCTTAAAAAGGTTCCAAGAGAAATTAGCAAATTTATGGGCTTTAGAAATAAAGTTTTATGCCTTGTTTGATGGAGATGTTTTCGGTTCTATTTGGTTCATATGCTCACTGTTTTATGCTATTTTGATGATGATAATATGAGTATGATTATGTGTAATTAATGCTAAAATTCATTTGAGAAAGTTAAGATAAGTTAGTAACTAGAAAGGAATTAATTTGAGACTTTTAGATTCCTTAGAAATGTAATTTTCTGGATTCTGTCCAGCAAGGTTTAAAATTAGAAATCATGGTTTATAATTAGTTTAAATGTGTAGGAACTACTCATAATTGGTTTAGGAATTGATCTTGATGCTTTAGGAACAAACCGAACTTAGAAAGGGTCAAAGTTGTGACTCCTAGGTACCCGTAAAGTGTAATTTATGAATTCTGCATTCTTGGGGTTTAGAATTGTTTATGATCATAGAATTGAGTGAGGAATACTTAGACTTGAGCGTATAGATACTCGAGAGCTTAAGTTGTGATGATAAACAACTTAGATTTCAGGTTAAGAGACCTTAAGGGTCAAAGCATAAGACATTAAAAGACTTTGATGTTTTAAGTTTGATAATTCAAGTATGATGGGTTGATGTATATGCTTTGATGATGTATGAGCTATGATGAAGTGCTTTATTGAAATCTTAAGTCTATCATGAGTATGAAAGTTAAATGAGTAATGCATATATGTAATAAGCTTGTGGCATAAAGTTGATTTGAAGGAAATTCGGTACACAACTGTTATGCTGCCGAATTTCCATCAAATCTAAAGGACTTGAGAATGTTTTTGAAGTTTGACATGAGATTTAAAACCCTGGGTGACACCTGTAACACCCTAAATCTTAACCTAAGACTACTAGTATGTTCTTAGGTTAATCTTTAGAATATTACCTCTTGGTCTCATCTTTTACTTATAAAATACTTTAGCGGAAATATGGGTAAAATTTTTCTTTTTGGAATTTAAAATCAAAGTGAGAGCCACGCACGAATCTTTAAGAGGAAG
Source organism: Dalbergia cultrata (assembly GCA_031216105.1). Lineage (NCBI taxonomy): Eukaryota > Viridiplantae > Streptophyta > Magnoliopsida > Fabales > Fabaceae > Dalbergia > Dalbergia cultrata. The sequence continues at coordinate 24,427,771 of CM062352.1, read as the reverse complement.
CATAGCGAAACATATAAGCAAAGCATAAAGAAGCACATCATATCATGGAGACATCAACTAAAACATATATATATATATACTGTGCCTACCCAAAGGGCAGGACTATTCAATACATCGGGAAGCGGAATACAACTGAAATGCAATACAAGGAAATCATAAAAAGCAAATACAAGAGAAACAACACCCATACCCATGTGCACCTAGAGTAGACAACCTCATATACAAAAGAAGGTTTGTCCTCGACTATGTGGTGTATGTGCACTAACTACTACCCCTCCTATGTCTACTCCTGCTGGTCCGAGCATGACGTGGCTGTCGAACTCACTCAAATTAATCAGGCTCTGAAAATAAACTTGTAATATAGAGCAACCTGAATCGTTTCCCAAGGAATTACAGAACCAATTAAGCTCGATTGAAAATAGCAACAAACGAAACCGGGGTTTGTTCAATTTCAATAGCAGAATGTGATTAAAGATAAAAACGAAATTAACAATTTAAAAACAACCAACCAGCTTGAGTTCCTAAAAATCCATCATTGGACCATCAATTCGTGGTTGATCCTAAGCAATCTAATCCTCAGATTCAATTAGAAAACGAAACTACTAGATGATCACCTAGCATTTTATCAAAAACTCAGGTGTTCACTCATTCAACGTGATGCTCACTTAAACCACGCTTGATTTTAAGCCCTTTCGATTAATCAACCTAAATGTTAAATCTAATATTCAACATTTCTTCCCTTAAATTATCCGTAATCTAAATATATAAGGGAAAAGAAAGAACGAACTCAATATGAGGCAAAAACGTCCTGGAATGGCGGAACTCAATTAGGTAGGTTGATCGATTAGCTCCTTAGCCAACCATGGCGTAAATGAAAACCGAAAGGAAAATAAAGAAAACTTGAACAAAGGCGAAAATTTTAGAGAAAATAATAGTTGGAAAATGAAAAATCCCCAAACACAACACACCCCTCTTCCGCTTTCAGCTCTTAATAAAACAAAATAAAAATAAAACGTAGTCTCTCTGTTTTCCACTCCTAAAATAAAATAAAATAAAAATAAAATAAAATAAACCCGGTTCAAAGGACAAAACCGGTCCAAGCAAAAACCAGAAACTATGGTTTTGGTCCCATACAACTCGCTTCAAGATTTCATGATCGCTGGTCCTGACTTGGCCTTTAATCGGGCACTGAAACAAAAGTTATGATTAATTCCACTTAAAAGCCCAAAATCCAATTTAGGACCTAGGAAACCAATAGTTAAACACTAAATAACCCCGAAATCATTATTCAATTGCAAAAATAAAGTGATAAAAAAAATCAATTATCAAATCCCCCCACACTTATCCTTTTGCACTCCGGGGCAAAATTAAAAACACAACAAAACATAAAGACTCAAAGATAAAGACTAAAGCATAGACTCCTCCTTTCTAACAATTGTCAAGAATGCAAAATTTGGACAGAGAACACAAAACTTCAAAAAGATCATCCAACCAATCATGTCAAAAATTTCTTCATCTCAGATTACAAAACATGGCAATTTCAATTGATGATGCTAATCACGCAAGATGGCCTCTCAAGGCATGCTCTCAATCAACCTCTCAAGTGTATAGGGTAGTAAGTGTATCACTCAAATTCCACTCAACAAAACTGCCCTACCATAAGCTTGCTCAAATTCTACTTCTCTACTACTCAAAACACATGCATACACAAATCAAGAGGACTTATTATTCAAGGTTGTAATGGGGCTATGGGCAAGGTATGGACAAGGAATGAAAGGCTAAGCACCCAAGAAATTTAGAAGAGCATTAGTCAAGTAACACCAAGGTTTGCTCAAAACCATCTAAGTAATGAAATGCACTTTACAAACAACTACTTTTTTTTTTTTTTTCTTTTTCTTTTTTTTTTTTTTTTTTTTTGTTTGTTTGTTTGTTTTTTTTTTTTTTTTTTTTTTTTTTGAAATAAAGAACAATTCTATATTGCATAACAAAACAATGAGAAACTAATACCAAATAACAATTGGCATCAAATAGCTCCCCCCCCACACTTAAATTGTTGCACACAGGCAACCCCATATTTAAACACAAACACTAAGGTGCAAACTAATGCTCGATAAATGTCCAAGGTGCGGAATAAAATGGTTTTACACTTAGGCTTGTAATGTGGCTAAGACAAGGATGGTAATTAAGAGCACAAAGGGGCTAACTAACGGGATATAATACAAGGAAGGCTATCGGCCAAAGTGGTAACTAAAAGAAAGAAGGCCTCTATCATATTCATGCATACAGTGAAAAATGCAGCTCAAAAAGATTAAGAGCAAGTTCTAGAGAATGTAATCATGAGCGTAAGCACACAAGAAAGAAAGAATGCAGAAATATATTCCATTCACACAGTCCAAGTTCTCACAAAGTCAATACCAACACATGTTCAAAGATCACAAGATCAACTACCAAGTCAGATAATCCAAAAGTCAAGAAATTTAGTCCAACAAAATGATCTATCAAAAACAAAATATCTAAGTCCAATAATACTATGTACAACTCAACAATTATCAGAAGGAGGGTGCAAACTGCATTATTTCCAAAATCCTTTTATTAACTGTCAAAGTTGAAATTAAAAGCTCAAAGAAAAAAAAAAAAAAAAAAAAAAAATTGAGAAAAGGGAAAGAAAACTCCCTTAAGGAGGATATGTAGCATCAGTGAGCTTAATATTTGTCTCCTCAGTTAAGCCGTTGAGGTCCTCATAAAATGCTTCGGCAGTGTCCATTCACAGTGAAAATCCTCCTGGTTTGTTCATCACATAACTCTACTGCACCATAAGGAAAGACATTAGTAATCACAAAAGGGCCATCCCATCTTGATCGAAGTTTACCAGGCATAAATTTAAGACTTCGAGTTAAATAAATGAACTTTCTGGCCCACAACAAACTCTTTTCTCAGGATGTGCTTATCATGAAATGCCTTTGTCTTTTCTTTGTATAAACGTGAACTCTCATAGGCATCCAATCTAAGCTCTTCCACTCTTGCAATCGCAGCCTTCCTCTCTCCACCTGACTTGGCCAAATCCATGTTGCCTTTGCTAATGGCCCAATATGCCCGATGCTCCAACTCTACCGAAGATGACATGCCTTACCAAAAACAAGCCAAAAGGAGACATCCCAATCGGAGTCTTGTATGCGCCTCGATATGCCCACAATGCATTATCTAGCCTCTTGCTCAGTCTTTCCTGCTAGAGTTAACGCTTTTCAAGAATTTGCTTAATCTCTCTATTCGAGATTTCAATTGGCCATTAGTCCTGTGGATGGTATCTTGTCAGGGCAACCTTGTGTATCACTCCATACTTTCGTAATAAAGCACCCATGCTCGATTACGTAAATGAGAGCCCCAGTCACCGAGCAATAGCTCTAGGAACACCAAACACAGAAAATGTTAGATTCCGACAAAATCTACAACAACAATGAGAATCATCACCGGGTGGCTTTGCCTCAACCCATTTTGAAACATAATCAACACCAAAGAATATGTAAGTAAAACCATGAGAACAGAAATGGACTCCATAAAATCAATACCCACATCAAAACTTCACAAAACAAGATGGGTTGTTGGGGCATCTCATGCCTACGGAAATACTCCTGCTTCGCTGAGTTCTCACATGACTTACAAACAGATGTGCATCATGAAACAAGGAAGGCCAAAATAAACCAGAATCTAGTACCTTCCTAGCGCTCTTTGGGGTCCAAAGTGACCACCACAAAGTGTATACGGCAAAAATGCAAAATGGAATGAAACTCATTATCGTGCACACATCTCCTAATCACTTGGTCATTACAAAATCTCCATAAATAAAGTCATCCCAAACATAGTATTTAGATCTCACTTTTCAATTTTAGTCCGCCCTAGTGGAATCAAATCAGAAAAACACCAAAGAACCAAATAATTTACCAAATCAAAGATACCAGGAAGCGCACCTTGTAGGCTGTAGCCGCCATCGTGAAAATCATCCTCAATGGGAGAGAAGTCATAATGGTGAGTGACTGACTCAAATGATCGGCTACCCAGTTCTACCGCTCCACTTACCCTTAATCTCAATGTCGAACTCTTGGAGTAACAACATCCACCGAATGAGTCTGGCTTAGCATCCGGCTTCTTCAAAAGATACTTTAAGGCCATGGTCGAAAAGACAAGAACTCTAGTATCTAGCGTGATATGACCTAAATTTATCAAGTGCAAAAACAATGTACCCAAAGTTCTTTCTCGATTGGTTGTGTAATTGACCGGGCGTAATCCAAAGTCTTGGAGGCATAAGCAATGACATGAGGAGCCTTTTGACTCGTTGAGCAAGAACAAAGACCTGTGACAAAGATAGTTGGAGGCATCACACATCAGCTCAAATGGAAAAGACCAACTGGGTGATCGGATCAACCGGAGTCGTGGTCGCAAAGACTTCAAATGGTTGAAGGCTGACTTACACTCATCATCAAACACAAAATCTGTCATCTTTGCAAAAGTTTAGTCAAGGGCTGGGCAATCTTGCTTAAGTTGTGGATGAAGCGCCGGTAGAATCCTGCATGACCAAGAAAAGAACGCACTTCCCGCACAGAAACAGGGTAAGGTAAAGTAGAAATAATATCTATCTTAGCAGGATCTACCTCAATGCCTTCCTAGATACAATGTGTCCCAAAACTATCCTCGACTCAACCATGAAATGACATTTCTCAAATTCAACACAAGATTGGTCTCAATGCATTTGTTCAAAACTCTAGCTAAATTACCCAAGCATGCATCAAAAGAAGACCCATAAACAGTAAAATCATCCATAACACTTCCATGCAATCCTCTAAAAATTCAGAAAAAGATACTTACTTACCATGCACCGAAGGTTCCAGTGCATTGCAAAGTCCAAAGGGCATCCGCTCTATATGCAAATGTTCCAAAGGGGCATGTGAAGGTAGTCTTCTCTTGATCTTCAAAGAATGTGGATTTGGAAGTAGCACAGTAGCCATCCAAGAAACAATAGTGAGATTTACCACCAACCGATCCAACATTTGATCAATAAAGGTAAGGATAATGATCCTTATGGTGGCCTGGTTGAGCTTCCTAGTCTATGCAGACTCTCCACCGTTTTGAGCTCTTGTGGAATTAGCTCATTCTTCCTGTTGGCCTAGCAGTCTCCCAGTTTTTAGGAACTACCGAACCTGGCTAACCCATTGGCTATCTGAGATGGGATAGATAATGCCAGCTTGCAAGAGCTTAGTCACTTCCTTCTTCACCACATCCAAAATAAGGGGATTCAGGCGCCTGAGGTTGTCTCCTGACAGCACCTTCTTCCAATGAAATTGATGCATGCACATGGAAGGGCTAATACCAACAATGTCACTAAGGTCCACCTAATCGCTTCTTATTTGCCTTCAATAATCTCAAGAATTGTTCTTCTTGATCGTAGAAGGTTCCTTGCCACAATGACTGCAATCGCTCATTCTCCTCCAAGAAGGCATATTTCAAGTGATCAGTGCAAAGATTTCAGCTCCAACTTAGGTGGTTGCTCAAGAGATGGAAGAAGGTTAGCAGATTGCACCAACTCTGCAGACATGTGCATCATTTGAACTCAGAGTGCTGAAAATAAATTCAAAAGATTCTTCCTGGATGGCACATTAAAATTATCAAAGAACATCAACATCACTATGAAGTGCATCACAAAAATTAGAAAACATGAAAAATTAGTGCAAATAAGACACCATTCGCTTGTCACTACAACCACACACAATGATGTCATTAATGTGATGCAAAATCTGATAATGCACACAACTCAAAGATAAGCATCATCAACCACATCATCAATCACATCAATGCACAAAATCAATGCTCCTCTCTAGGGTGTTTCATGGCATCAAAATATTAAAATGCACAATACTATCACCAAATTCCATGGAAAGAGTACCGGAATGCACATCTATCTTGGTCCTAGTGTTTTCAAGAAAGGCCTCCCAAGAATAATTAGTCCATTGCTAGGAGATTCACCTTCCATCTCTAAAAATGTAAAAATCAGCGGGGAAATATCAATTCATTAACTCTAACCAGAACATCCTCAATCAAACCAAATAGGTGAGCATTACTCCTATTAGCTAACTGAATGACAACACCACCAAGAGCAAGGCAGCGACCAAGACCAAGAGAATTATAAATGTATTCAGCATGACATTTATGGAAGCACTAAGTCTAGCATGCAATCGAAAATTTACAATTTCCAATAATGCAAGGAATAGTAAATGTCCCCGATCTTTGCACTTCTTAGGCATAGGCTGGATGAGTGTCTTGACACATTTCGACTCAAGCTCACTCGCCATTCCCTTGTAGTCGCCTCTTGTTGGTGCACAACTCTTCCGTAAATTTGGCATATTTGGGAATCGCTTGATCGCATCTAAGAGAGGAATGTTGACTTCAACTTTTCTTCAATGTCTCAAGGATCTCCTTCTCTTGTGCTTTCTCGCTAACTTTTGGATGGAATGGCTCTCTAGGAAAGGTAGAGGGATGGGAATTTCGACTGATCACGCCTTGATTCGTGTTTCATTGCTCCTTTTTAGGGTTGGTTCAAAACAGTGAATTGCTTGGGCTCCTCTAGTCGCTTCCGGACCTTAGGATATAGCATCGACATTCCCCTTCGGATTGGGAATTGTCCGGGAAGGAAGAGAGCTAATGATCCCTGAGCCTGCAGTTGGTTCAATGAAGTTACAATTGCCCAATTTGAGTTTGCAAATTCGAATTGAAGATTTCGTTTGCCGAATTGCAACCGCTTGTTGCAAGTCGCTTCACCAAATCTTCCAATGAGGGACCACTATCGCTAGTCCGTTGTTGCACCTTTGGTGGCTGCTGTTGCATCGGTGGTGGAGGTACGATCGCTGACATTCTCGCCTTTGCCGTATAATTTCGCCTCATTGCAGTGCTGGGTTCGGGTTCCACCTGAAATTTGGATGATCTCTCCAAACAGATTGAAAGTATTGGAATACTGATTATGTCAGCCGACATCTTGTGGTTTTCAGAAAAACTCCTCAAATGCAGCCTACCATTGGTCTTGAGAGTTGCTTTCTTGTAAAACACATCGTGGACCGGAGTGGATCATAGGGAGTGGGAGCCTGCACTGCTTGTGTCAACGCTAACCGCCTACCAATGAGGTCAATTCATCTAGTACATGCTTCCAGGCCTCACGGTGGTCTGCATCGACACTATCGCTGGGTTTCACGGGCACTATGATGTTGGGGGGTGCTTGAATTGAGAACACTGACTCCACCGCTGTTTGCTCTAGTGCCAAATTGCTTGAGAATTATCGCCATGTTTGCTATCAATTGTCCGGGCAGCAGTGTCTTATCAACCAAAGCTCCACCACTAGCATTGATCCACCATATTTCATCCATGGGCGAAGCCCTCATAGAAATATACTATCGCGAATTGGTCACCTATCCTGGTGGTGTGGACAACTCGAACATAGCCTCTTGAACTTCTCCCAATATTCATGCAAATTCTCTCCATTCACTTGCCTTATCCCACATATCTCTTTCTCGATTGCAAGTGGCTCTTGAGGTGGAAAATTTCTCCGTAAACAATCTCTTCATGTCATTCCAAACTGTAATAGATGAGGGTTGGAGGTAACAACCAGTCTTTAGCTCCACCATCTAGAGAGAAAGGAAAAGCTCTTAATTTAATCTGCTCTCATCATTCCTTGCGCTTCATTGTGCAAACCAAACATGGAACTCCTTCAAATGCTTATGTGGATCCTCACCGCAAGACCATGAAACTTAAGCAAATGGATAAGACCGTGATTTAAGTTCAAAGTCGACTTCAAGATTAGGATATTGGATGCATAAAGGCTGATAATTAACATCAAACAATTCTTCAATGTCCGATTTTCCATGTTATCAGAGAAATGAAAACTAATGATGCAAATGCAATGGGAATCAATCAATCAGATGCTCAAAATGCTCAAAAGATCGCTTGTATGACTTAGCCTAGAAACCCTTTGAGCAAAGATGCAATGTTCTTCTATCTCGAGGATCAAAAGCTAATAGGTCATTACTACTACTCCTAGTCATACAAAGAAAGATAAGGAAAACTAGCGCAAACATGAAATAAACCAAAATAAAATCTAAAAACACTATCAAATGAATTTTAAAAATTAAACAAACACCACAAAGAAAATTATAAAATGTATTTATGATTTTCTGTAATTTTTTGATGATTTTTAAAAATCATGAAATTGAAAAAAAATTAAAAAAGTGGTCTAAACGATGGAATTTGGCAAAATTCCACCCTACATCAGCCACCTACTCCGTAGGAGACTGAAAAATATTCCTTGATTTTTTTCTCAGCTCCTGACCAATTTTCAGAGCAATCGGAGATAGTTGTGTAAACCGAAAAAATACAGCAAAAAGAAACTGAAAAAAAATACGCAACTAAGCTATGCTATGCAACATGTGATATGATGAATTTATTCTACTGTATTATGCAAAAGAATCAATCAAGGTCGAGAGGACAATGCATTAAGAATCTACGCCAAAATTTGACGTGGTCACGAACTCACTCAAATTAATCAGCTCAAAATAAACTTGTAATATAGAGCAACCCTGAATCGCTTTCCCAAAGGAATTCGCAGAACCAATTCGCTCGATTGAAAATAGCAAATTAAACGAAACCTGGGAGTTTGTTCAATTTCAATAGCAACAGATAACATGACAAAGATAAAACGAAATTAACAATTTAAAAACAACCAACCTGCATTTGAGTTCCTAAAAATCCATCATTGGACCACGAATTCGTGGTTGATCCTAAGCAAATCTCGAATCCTGCATTCAATTAGAAAACGAAACTACTAGATGATCACCTAGCATTTTATCAAAAACTGGCGTGTTCACTCATTCAACGACAAGGTCTCACTTAAACCCGCTTTGATTTTAAGCCCTTTCGATTAATCAACCTAAATGTTAAATCTAACATTCAACATTTCTTCCCTTAAATTATCCGCATCGAAATATATAAGGGAAAAGAAAGAACGAACTCAATATGAGGCAAAACGCGTCCTGGAATGGCGGAACTCAATTGTGGGTTGGATCGATTAGCTCCTTAGCCAACCATGGGCGAAATGAAAACCGAAAGGAAAATAAAGAGAAACTTGAATAGCAAGTAAAATTTTAGAGAAAATAATAGTTGGAAAATGAAAAATCCCCAAAACACAACACACCCCTCTTCCTGTTTTCAGCTCTTAATAAAACAAAATAAAAATAAAACCGGTAGTCTCTCCGCTTTTCCCACTCCTAAAATAAAATAAAATAAAAAATAAATAAAATAAACCGGTTCAAAGGACAAAACTGTCCAAGCAAAACCGAAACTATGGTTTTGGTCCCATGCAACTACCGTCAAAGATTTCATCGCTTTGTCGAATTTGGCCTTTTAATCGGGCACCAAACAAAAGTTATGATTAATTCCACTTAAAAGCCAAAATCCAATTTAGACCGGAAACCAATAGTTAAACACTAAATAACCCCGAAATCATTATTCAATTGCAAAAATAAAGTGATAAAAAAAATCAATTATCGAACCTTTGGGGTCGAAAGCCGATCCAGCAGCGAATCTCGGCGGGAATGGTCGAGCGCATCATCGGGGCGTGTCCACTGCGGCGAGGGTGCATAGATGGCTGACGAGCCAACCTCGGCTAGACCACCGTCTCCTCACTCCCAGCCCTCATCGGTGGGGGAGCAGGACTGGAGCTCCAACTGTACATGTGTGGTGGTGGGTCCTTGGATGGATCCGTCTCCGAGTACTGGGTACGAGGCACATACTCTGGGTAGTCGTGTACCGCTAATGTCTCGGGCTCCATACGGAGAATCTGCTCATCGCGTGGTCTAGCTCGCTCAAAAATCTAGTTATGACGGTAAGGAGCAGTCAGGGTAAAATGGTAACTCGGGACTAGGTGCGCGAAGGGTCGTCCCATAAACATGAACACTCTAACCGTGCAGCGACCCTCAAAATGGTATGAGCCGAGTGCCAAGTCATGGTGCAGCTCCCATACCGGGGTGTCGATGAAGAGTATGAATGTCGCCATCTGAAGATATGACGGAAGAAAAGAGAGAGGGAATGAGAATCTTTCTAAAAGAATTCTCAGTAGGGTTATCCCTACCTAGGTGTCATCATCATATCCTCAGGAACCTTGGGTTTATTTCTAAAAAGGTGTGCATGCATATAAAACTCCTTTTAAGTTAGTTTTCTAAGGTATTATTTATCCAAGGTCCATCATATTTTATAATGCGTCTTATGACTAAGCATGGAATATACTAATGACATGAGTGCATCATAAAGGTAAGCCAATCAATAGAATAACTAAGAAACATTATAACATTGGCATAAGGTAATAGGCATAGCATATGTGACATTTTAACTTTAACTTTCATCTCATGGGGCCACCCTAAAATATCTCTAGGTTATGAGCTCATACCTCAACTAGTCGTCACTAGTTCTTACTTATCCTATGATAAGCGTAACATATACATAATCCCGACTTAATAGTGCGGGCTAGGGGGCAATTAAGGATCACCTCTCTTAGGGTCATTTCCTCTTTGAAACGCTCTACTAGCAACTAGTGCATCGTAGTTTTGTCCGCTTTGGCAAGCTCTATGTCAATACCCTCACGGATTTGTTTTCTTGGGGGTGCTCGGCTAAACCGGTGTCACCCAAGAAGGCGTCTCAGTGTTGTGTCACATTTAAGTTCTCATAAAGTGTTAATTCATAGATACATCATTTTTCATTACATACATCTTTTTCCATAGTATATACATCATCACATGAAACTTCTTCATAGTGTATACATAAAACCATAGCATATACATCATCACATAATCACACCTTAGACAATCATTCATACAAACTCCCAAGCTTATTATGTTATGAACCTATAGTATGTTATACTTTGGTTCTTTTGAGTCTTAAGCTTGTAAACTAATTGTTCTAATATTATTCTTGACCTCTTACACACCTATAGGTTCACAACTAATAAGTGTTACTAATTTTTATGCTCAAGGACTTATCCAAACAGCACTATGTAGATTTGGACAGCTTATATTTATGTGATTACGGGGTTCTAGAGATTACGGTTTAGACCCTTAAAGTCCTTAACTCACATTCTAAGTTATCGATCATCAACACCTAGTCTCTTGGGAACCTATGAGGCATAACTAAATACTTCAAGAACATCTCTAAACCTCAAGGATGCAGAATTTGAAATTCTAACTTTACGGGTACCTAGAAGTCACAACAATGACCCTTTCTAAGTTTAGTTTGCTCCTAAGGCTTCAAGATTAAATCCTAGACCAATTATGAGTCATTCCTACACATTTAAACTAATTTAAAACCATGATTATTAAATCTAAACCTTGCTAGACAGAATCCAGAAAATTACATAATTAAAGGATCTAGAATTCTCAAATTAATTCTTTTCTAGTTCATAAGTTATCATATCTTTCACATGAGTCTTAACATTATTTTTACTCAAACATAGGCACATTATCCTCATCAAAACAGCACATACAGTGGCAGCAAGAGCAAGGAAGAACCGAAAATATACTTCTCCTTACAAGGCATAAAACATAATTTCTGCACATAAAATACTAGTTTCTCTTGGAACTCTTTTTAAACTCTCAAAGCTCATTTATAAACAATTTTAACATCTAAAATCATAAGAATATTTAAGAGGGCAGTGACCAATTCATTTTTGTCTCAAGAGGTTCTAAATTCTCAACACTTGGTTCTATGCATTCCTTAAACTCACTTAAGCTTGGAAAAATTATAAGACATAATCTCAAATACTTGGAGACCTCAAGACCTCTTAGGGCCGAAATATGAACCCAAGAAAAACACATATTGTTAGACCTTTGTTGAGACAACAATGGGCAAGTCTTTGAGCTCTAGATTCATTTAGGTGATGTCATAAAAATAAACATGCTCATGCACTTATTTTAGGTTCCATTAGAAAGTAAAGTGATAGCACAAAGTAAACATGAATGCAACTTATTATTATCTTGGTGTTAAGTGAGAGCTTGAAATATAAACATGATAATGCATAGCTTGAAATATAAACATGATGATGCAAGTTCATTCATTATCTTGGTATTTAGTGATAGCAAGGAAATAAACATGATATGCAAAGCATAAAGTAAACATGATGCAAGGTTCATTTTATGATTAACTAGAGCTCATTCAAGACTTTAACAAGATAACAACCCAATACAATATCTCAAAGATCTCAACACAAAAAAACCGAAAGTCAAATAAAAGGGAAAGAAAGTGAAACTACATCAAGTTCTTTATTAAATACCCAAAACCCCTATCTAGAGAAAAATCTCTAGAACGTGCCGGCCAACTTTAAGGTTAACAAGGGTAGGCTTGGGCTTTTAGAAATCCTTAGATTAATTTTCTTAAGTTGAAAAACCATGAGTTAGATATCATATAGATGAAGTCATAAGAAAAGGAAAACTCAAGCTTTAGAGGTTTCTTTGAGATGAACACAATGTCATCATCTAGAAACTCTCATCATCAAGCTATCATGCTCATAAATCAAGGCCTCATGGCCGAAATTAAAAGAAAGGAAAAACAAAGGAAAGTTCAAAAAGAATCCAAGAGGAAACTAGAGAAAAACACTTTCTTGAGCAAAACAAGGTTTGAAAACAAATCCCTACCTTGTGATGAAGGTAAAAGCTTGGATTTGAAGATGGAAATGAGATGAGCAACACCTCCTAGGATGGTGATGATGATTCGGCCTTGATGAAAGAAAAAGGGAGGAAATGTGTTTCAAGTGAAGTTGTGTTTGAGGTGTGGTGTTTGAGAAGTTTGATGATGGTTCAAGGCTTTGGGGTTGTGTTTGATGGTTAAGAGATGATGATGAGATGAAGAGATGAAGAAGATAAAGATGAAAAGAAAGGAAGAACACTCTTGAAAATTTGAGAGAAAAAGAAAGAACTAGCAAGATAACTCTAAAACTCTAAACTTAGCAAATGCTTCAAGGTGCAACAAGGCTATCACAAGCATCCTATTTATAGAAAAACAAAACCATGGAGCTCATCAAAGGGAGGTCTTTGGCCGTAGCTTTGAAGGACAAAGGGAGAGAAAAATATCTCTTTGATTGTGTCATAGAAGCATGGTTTGAAGCATGGAAGCTATGCTACAAAGTATGGCTTGATGTGAGTTAATTTCCTATCAAATTTTTATGAAATTAGGCTTCTAGAACCTTGACATGGCTGGAACTTTTCCAGCCACAAATAAATAGGGAAAATGGGTTGTTTTAATTATTTATTCATGTGGAAATTCAAGCTTGATTGAAAGTTATGACAAGGTATAGTGTATGTGACTTGAGGTATGGCCTTGGAGTGTTGAAAAAATTGAACATGTGATGCATAATGGGGAGGGACAGCTTCGGCCAAGGCTGGACAGCAGAGTGGGGGTGAGTTTTGACCATTTAATTGTGTGTTAATGGTAGGTTTAGATGTGTATTAGCTTAGGTACAAGGTTAGGAATGATTAAGTTTAAGTTTAGGTAACTAAGAATGTGATTTAGGGAGTTTATGACAAGTTTAGGAGTGCTCATACATCATTAGAGAATTTTAAACTCATTTATGAATAAACAATGTGTAACACAATTCCATGATTTAAGGAATTGGAAAGAGAAAACACTATTCAAGATTCTATTACTAGGTGTCTTGAAATTAAAATATGATTTTAGGTTGTAATTAAGTACTTTTTGGTTCTAATCAACTTTAATAAATTATTTTGACTCAAGATTAATTAAGGAAATTAATTAACCTTCGATTAGAGCCTAATATTGCTTAGGTTTGCTTAATCACGCGATTAAGCGTAAAAATATGAAACTAGGGGCAAAACGGTAATTTTACACTAATTTTGCCCGGGACTTCTAAAATTAAAACTGAGGTCATAGAATACTTAAAAACGCCTTTTAAAACCATCTGGAGAAGTTTCGGGTTCATCCGGCACTTGCAAATGGGTAAAACACCGCATGGGCGTTTTGGTCATTTTGACCCGAAAACTTCAGCGAGATTTTCGATCCCGGGAAGGTACACAAGTTATCTAATCCCCTTTCAACATTGAGTTTGCCCTTCGAGTACTGCCGAACAGGCTTTCCTCGAATTCCGGGCTGAAAATGACCTCAGGGGCATTTTGGTCATTTTCACTCTGACAAAAAATTCGGGACTTTACAACACCAGTTCAGCCAAGCATCACCAAGACATTTTTATGTGATAAAGCACTAAGATGTGCTTTCCTGGGTGACATCGGTTCAGCTGAGCACCCCCCACGAAAGACAAATTGTAACATCCTAATTTTTTTTTCAGAAAATAACTGAGGCTTTAGTAGTAAGAATATCAAATTTTGGTGTACACAAAAATGATGAGAACAATGTAAAAAAAGAAAAATGTGAATAGTATTTTACAGGCCCCGTAGACCCACCGGAACAGCTGAAACCTTAGATTCAAGACCTGAAGGTGCCCGAAATTTGGAAATTATAGGATTAAGGTTAGAAATAGGTAGGAATAAATATTTTATACTTAGAATTAATTTTCAGGCAATAGTGGATTACCCGGGTACACTGTTTTACCCGTTTGGTAAAATTACGGTGTGTAGTTTTTATACCGGATGAAGCTACCAGTGCAAGCTTGCCACCTAGGGTGACAAGTGTATGGTCTAGAGCAATACATATCCTTTCCTTTTTCAAGAGCCAATGAGAATGCTACAAAATTTCAAAGAAGATAATTTCATAATTGCTAAATTATATACATTATCTTAATATAAATAAAATCAAAATCCTCATAATTATCATCTTCATTCTCGGCCATAACAAAGGAGACAGCCCAAACTCCATTTTTGCTTCCTCAAAATGCTTGAAACTTAAATTCAAAGCTCCAAAATCCTTGTCTACACTTGATAAAATCACAAACTCCCTTCACTAAACTTATTCCACTCATCAAGATCTTTCAATCTAACCGATTAGAATTTGAATCCATCAACTTTTGCTACTTTGAGAGCTTATTATCAGCTGTGTAAGGAAGAGTTTGGTGTGGGTTAGAAGGCTTGGAAGTAAAGGAAATCAATCTTGGAGCCAAGATCTTGAAAGCTTCAAAGTGTAGGGTTTTCTTTGGCCTTTTTCTTTCCAAATTATTTTGTAAATTTTTTTTTGGGTTTTATTCCGAAATTTATGGTTATATTTGATGATAATATGTTGATATTGATGTGTTAATTTTGGTGGAGTGTTTGGATGAGGTTAAATAATGATTTTTGTCAAAATAAGTTTTGGCTAGGCTGCTGAATTTTCGGATTTCAGCAGGACAGGATTTGTTCATGACTTTTCTGGTTCAATTCTAGTCATTTTTATGAGCTATAAAAATTATATGTTGAAGCTAACATCATAAGGAAACTCTGATAATTTTCGTGGTACATAATAAAGAGTTTTACTGCCTGAGAAAAATCAAGAACCAAGAGTATATCTATGCTGGCTGAAATCTTGGTACTGGAGCTGTGAATTTGTATAAATTTTTATTCATAGAAAATGGTGGATTTATCCTTTGAAATTTTTACAGAGTTTTTTTGACATCTTTAAGTATAACTGTGATTTTTATTTTGAGTTGTTTCTATCATTTGCTAAAGTTAAAAATTGTGTGAATCCTATTCTGAGCTGTGAAAAAATGGCCTCTGACCACTAAAATTGTAGAATTTATTTGACATGGTTCTAGTATTCTGTTTGCTATGAAATTTTTACAGGGACTTTTAGACACATTGAGGTGTCATAGAGAATTTTTATGGCCAGTGAATTGCCCATTGGATATGTGAATTAAATATTGTCACCATAATGGTAAATCTGTCAAGAAGCTGGAATGGTGAAGATGTATTAAGTTAATGATAGAAATCTATTTAATCCAAGTATATATCATATGAATGTATGTTAATTGTTTGAAAGGCTTGTTTTTAAAGTATGAATGAGACTCCAATGATACTGAATGCCTATATCTGGGATATAAACCTGACTTTGAAATAGAAAGGTCCATGACATGGTTGTATGACAAAAGAGAATATGTGAAATTTAATGGTGCATGTTTTAACATACGGGGAAAATAGAAACAAGGCTTATGTGTGATAGAGAGGGAAGGCAAAAATAAGAACTTCCCAAGAAATTTTATGAGTCGGTAGACTTATCGACTAGGAAATAGAACTGTGTGTGATTCAGAAATGGAAAAAAATGAAGTCTGATGATCACGAATAGGAATGAGCTCATGTCCTAGCAGTCTATGGTCCTCTGAGGAGTTATCCACTACATATGTTACCTGATGTGAATCTAAGCCTTCCCTATGTTAATAAAAAAGAACTACTATACTAAGTTGAATTCCATGTGATATAAGATAAACAATTATGATTACTACCATTTTGCATATAATTTTCTTTGTCTCATGTATGCTAATATTGATATATGTGATCTAACATGATGTTTTTATTTATTATTATAAATGCATTTACTGTTTATATTCTGTCTGTATGTAAGGGGTTACCCTACTGAGAATTTTATAATATTCTCACCCCTATTTGTGCATATGCTGTATTGTGCTCAGACTCTGCAGATGTGTAACACCCTAAATCTTAACCCAAGACTACTAGTATGTCCTTAGGTTAATCTTTAGAATATTACCTCTTGGTCTCATCTTTTAGAAATCTACTTAGCGGAAATATGGGTAAAATTTTTCTTTTTGGAATTTAAAATCAAAGTGAGAGCCACGCACGAAACTTTAAGGGGAATCATAGCGAAACATATAAGCAAAGCATAAGAAACACATCATGTCATGGAAACATCAACTGAATCATAGATATATATATATATAACGTGCCTACCCAAAGAGGCAGGACTATTTGATACATCGTGAAGCAAAATACAACTGAAATGCAATACAAGGAAATCATAAAAAGCAAATACAAGAGAAACTACCCCCATACCCATGTGCACCTAAAGGAGACAACCTCATATACAAAAGAAGGTTTGACCTCTACTATGTGGCGTGTGTGTGCACTAGCTACTACCCCTCCTATGACTACTCCTCTGGTCCGAGTCTTGTGGGGTCAAGTCGATCCTTTGGCGAATCTCGGCGGGAGTGGTCGAGTGCATCATCGGGCATGTCCACCGCGGGCGGCGCATAGATGGCCGTCGAGCCAACCTCGGCTGGACCACCGTCTCCTCACTCCCAGCCCTCATCGGTGGAGGAGTGGGATTGGAGCTCCAACTGTACATGTGGGATGGCGGGTCCTCGGATGGGTCCGTCTCCGAGTACTGAGGACGTGGCACATACTCGGGGTACTCGCGTACTGCTGATGTCTCGGGCTCCATGCGGAGGATCTGCTCATCGCGTGGTCTCGCTCGCTCAAAAATCCCGTTATGACGGTAGGAAGCGATCGGGGTGAAGCGGTAGCTCGGGACGGGAATGCAGCGAAGGGTCGCCCCATGAACATGAATACTCACGGCGGTCAGCGACCCTCAAAATGATATGACCCAAGTGCCGGGTCATGGTGCAGCTCCCATACCGGGGTGTCGATGAAGAGTACAAACGTCGCCATCTGAAGATATGACGGAAGAAAAGAGAGAGGGAATGAGAATCTTTCTAAAAGAATTCTCAGTAGGGTTATCCCTACCTAGGTGTCATCGTCACATCCTCAGGAACCTTGGGTTTATTTCTAAAGGTGTGCATGCATATAAATTCCTTTTAAGTTGGTTTCCCAAAGAGGTATTTTATCCAAGGTCCATCATATTTTATAATGCGTCTTTATAACTTAAGCAGAAATATACTAATGATATGAATGCATCATAAGGTAACCCAAACAATAGATCTGTAACATCCTAATTTTTTTTTTTCAGAAAATAATTGAGGCTTTAGTAGTAAGAATATCAAAATTTTGGTGTACACAAAAATGATGAGAACAATGTAACGAACGTTAAAAAAAAAAAAAAAAAAAAAAAACGAAAATAGTGTTTTGCAGGCCCCGTAGACCCATCGGAACAACTGAAACCTTAGATTCAAGACCTGGAGGTGCCCAAAATTTGGAAATTATAGGATTAAGGTTAGAAATAGGTAGGAATAAATATTTTATACCTAGAATTAATTTTCAGGCAATAGTTGATTACCCGGGTACACTATTTTACCCATTCGGTTAAATTACGGTGTGTAGTTTTTACACAGTATAAAGCTACCAGTGCAAGCATGCCACCTAGGGTGACAAGTGTGCGGCTTGAGATATGCCACACCATTGCACCTTTATGGCTAACCAATAGAAATTGTACAAAATTACCATATTTAACTTTAAGAAAAACCATTTTGTACTTGAAATCATTATCCATTTTGCCCTAAACTCACAAGATCAATATCTTATCACCACCACTCCATCATTTTCGTGTAACACTCCAAAAATACAGCCTCCATGTTTGTTTCCTCTCAAACCTCCATTAACAAGCTTCAAGCTCCAAAACCCTAGCCTAAAGTCACTAAAACACAAAGTTTCCTTCACAAAACTTGTTCTAGACATCAACACCTACAAATATAACCGATTAGATTCTCCAAAAACCTCACCTTATCACATCACTCATCTCTGGTTAGAGGAGTATTTTACTGTATTTTAAGAGCTTTGGGGTAGAGTATATCTATCTTGGAGTATACAAGAGACAAAGAGGCATTAGCTTCCAAGGGTAGGGTTTTCTTTGGCCTTTTTCTTTCCAAATTATTCTGTAAATTTTTTGGGTTTTATTTCGAAATTTATGGTTATATTTGATGATAATATGTTGATATTGATGTGTTAATTTTGGTGGAGTGTTTGGATGAGGTTAAATAATGATGTTTGTCAAAATAAGTTTTGGCTAGGCTGCTGAATTTTCGGATTTCAGCAGGACAGGATTTGTTCATGAATTTTCTAGTTCAATTCAATTCATTTTTATGAGCTATAAAAATTATATGTTGAAGACAACAT
Source organism: Dalbergia cultrata (assembly GCA_031216105.1). NCBI lineage: Eukaryota > Viridiplantae > Streptophyta > Magnoliopsida > Fabales > Fabaceae > Dalbergia > Dalbergia cultrata. The sequence goes on along the minus strand of CM062352.1, from coordinate 24,408,734 downwards.
CATAAGGAAACTCTTATAATTTTCGTGGTGCATAATAAAGAGTTTTACTGCCTGAGAAAAATCAAGAACCAAGAGTATATCTATGCTGGCTGAAATCTTGGTACTGGAGCTGTGAATTTGTATAAATTTTTATTCATAGCAAATGATGGAGTTATCCTTTGAAATTTTTACAGAGTTATTTAGACATCTTTAAGTATAACTGTGATTTTTATTTTGAGTTGTTTCTATCATTTGCTAAAGTTAAAAATTGTGTGAATCCTATTCTGAGCTGTGAAAAAGTGGCCTCTGACCACTAAAATTGTAGAATTTATTTGACATGGTTCTAGTATTCTGTTTGCTATGAACTTTTTACAGGGACTTTTGGACACATTGAGGTGTCATAGAGAATTTTTATGGCCAGTGAATTGCCCATTGGATATGTGAATTAAATGTTGTCCCCATAATGGTAAATCTGTCAAGAAGCTGGAATGGTGAAGATGTATTAAGTTAATGATAGAAATCTATTTAATCCAAGTATATATCATATGAATGTATGTTAATTGTTTGAAAGGCTTGTTTATAAAGTATGAATGAGACTCCAATGATACTGAATGCCTATATCTGGGATACAAACCTGACTTTGAAATAGAAAGGTCCATGACATGGTTGTATGACAAAAGAGAATATGTGAAATTTAATGGTGCATGTTTTAACATACGGGGAAAATAGAAACAAGGCTTATGTGTGATAGAGAGGGAAGGCAAAAAATAAGAACTTCCCAAGAAATTTTATGAGTCGGTAGACTTATCGACTAGGAAATAGAACTGTGTGTGATTCAGAAATGGAAAAAATGAAGTCTGATGATCACGAATAGGAATGAGCTCATGTCCTAGCAGTCTATGGTCCTCTGAGGAGTTATCCACTACATATGTTACCTGATGTGAATCTAAGCCTTCCCTATGTTAATAAAAGAACTACTACACTAAGTTGAATTCTATGTGATATAAAAGAAACACTTATGATTAATACCATTTTGCATATAATTTTCTTTGACTCATGTATGCTAATATTGATATATGTGATCTAACATGATGTTTTTCTTTATTATTATAAATGCATTTACTGTTTATATTCTGTCTGTATGTAAGGGGTTACCCTACTGAGAATTTTATAATATTCTCACCCCTATTTGTGTATATGCTGGATTGTGCTCAGACTCTGCAGATGCCTCTGGCTGAGGAGAGGCCATCATACCGATGGCCAATGGTTTCACGTAGGAGGACATGAGACTTACGTGGGCTTTTGACTTGTATATAGTGTAGAATAGTGCCAGGAACTTACCAGCTTGTAGACTAATTGGTGTTAGATGTCTTAGTTCCATTTCTGTGTGTTTAGTATTTTGTTGGACCTTGATATTTGAGCAAGCTTGGTAGATCTTTTGATAGTAGTTACTGTGTTGTATTATAAGTTTAAGTGACTTAACTTCAAGTATGGTATGTATTAAAGAAAGCGGTATGTAAAGTAATAATATATGTACATTTTATAGTAGTTTTCTTTATAACTCTAGAGTTTGGTTTATCTTATTTCATTTCATTTGACTAGTGGATATTATAGAAAGGAAGTGATACTCTTCTAATTACAATGTTAATGCTCGAGTAATACATGGTAGTTAGGAGGGTGTTACAAGATCTACTAGGAAACATTATAACATTGGCATAAGTATAGTTTATGTGACATTGTTAACTTTAACTTTCATCTCATGGGGCCGCCCTAAAAACTTCTCTAGGTTATGAGCTCATACCTTAACTAGTCGTCACTAGCTCTTACTTATCCTATGATAAGCGTAACATAATCCCGACTTAAAGTACGGGCTAGGGGGCAAATTAAGGATCTCCTTACTAGGATCATTTCCTCTTTGAAACGCTTTGCTAGCCACGTGGGCCTCGCAATTTGTCCGCTTTGGCAGGCTGCATCTACACATACCCTCACGGATTTGTCTCCTCCTGGGGGTGCTCGGCCGAACCGGTGTCACCCAGGAGAAGCGCGTCTCAGTGTTGTGTCACATTTATATTTTCATAAGCATTAAATCACAATTACCTCATCATTTATCATATTCATTTTTATCATGCAATCTCATGTAGCTTTTTCATAACATATATCATCACATGAAACTTTCTCATAACATTCGTCACATAAAACTTTCATACAAACATCATCACATAGTCATATTTAACAATCATCCCCATAAGCTCATAGACATGTTATGTTACAACTCATAGTGCTTTAAACTTTGATTATTATGAGTCTTGAACTTGCAAATTAATTATTCTTAACTTCTTTATACACCCATAGTTTGACAATTAATGAGTTATACAAATCTTATGCTTAAGAACTAATCCAAATAGCACTAAGCAGAATTTGGACAGCTTTATGTTTAAGTGATTACGGAGTTCTAGAAATTACGGTTTAGATCTTTATCTCACATTCTAGGTTATTGATCATCAACACCTAGTCTCTTGGGAAACTACAAGGTTATAACTAAGTATTTCTCACCTCACCCTATGGTCAAGAATATCTCTAAACCTCAAGAGTGCAGAAATCAAAATACTAACTTTACGGGTACCTAGAAGTCACAATAATGACCCTTTCTAAGTTCGGTTTGCTCCTAAGGTTTCAAGATTAAGTCCTAAACCAATTATGAGTCATTCCTACACATATAAACTAATTTAAAACCATGATTATTGAATCTAAACCTTGCTGGACAGAATCCAGAAAAATAAATCTTTAAGGGATCTAGAACTCTCAAATTAATTCTTTTCTAGTTCCTAACTTATCCTATCTTTCACATATGAGTCTTAACATAATTATTACCCAAACATAAGCATATTAACATCATTAACACAGCTCATGCAGTGGCCAAACATAGCAAGGCAGAACCGAAACAGAAACTCCATTGAAAGGCATTGAATCATAGTTTCTAAAGCACATAAAATACTAGTTTCTCTTGGAACTTTATTAAAACCCTCAAAACTCTTTTATGAACACTTTTTATCATCTAAACTCATGAAAATACTTAATAGGGCAGTGGCTACATTATTTTCATCTCAAGAGGTCCTAAATTCATAACACTTAGTTCTACTCATTCCTTATACTCATATGAGTTTAGAAAAAGTATAAAACATAGTTTTCAATACTTGAAAACATTAAGGCCTCATAGGGCTGAAATATGGACCATAGGAAATAAATGTTTTAGACCTTTGTTTGATATATCATTGGGCAAGTCTTTGAGCTCTATAATCATTAAAGTGATGACATAAAAATAAACATGCTCATGCACTTATTTTAGTTATTGCTAGAAAGTAAAGTGAGAGCATAAAGTAAATATGTGGTGCAATATATTATTATCTTTGATATTTAGGTGAGGACTTGAAATATAAATATGATAATGCAAAGCTTGAAACATAAACATGATAATGCAAGTTCATTCATTATCTTAGGATTTAGTGATAGCAAGGAAATAAACATGATATGCAAAGCTTTAAAGTAAACATGATGCAAGTTTCATTTTTATGTTTAACTAGAGCTCATTTAAGACTTTAACAAGATAATAACCCCATACAATATCTCAAAGATCACAACACAAGAATCGAAAATCATATATAAAAGAGAAAGAAAGTGAAGCTACATCAAGTTCTTTATTAAGTACCCAAAACCCTATCTAGAGATAAATCTCTAGAACGTGCCGGCCAACTTTAAGGTTGACAAGGGTAGGCTTGGGCTTTTAGAAATCCTTAGATTAATTTTTCTTAAGTTGGAAAACCATGTGAGCTAGATAACATATAGATGAAGTTGTAAGAAAAGGAAAACTCAAGCTTTAGAGGTTTCTTTGAGATGAACACAATGTCATCATCTAGAAACTCTCATCATCAAGCTATCACGCTCAAATCAAGGCCTCATGGCCGAAAATGAAAGGAAAGGAAAGACAAAGGAAAGTTCAAAAGAATCCAAGAGAAAACTAGAGAAAAACACTTTCTTGAGCAAAATAAAGTTTGAAAACAAATCCCTACATTTTGATGAAGATAAAAGCTTGATCTTGAAGATGGAAATGAGATGAGCAACACCTCCTAGGATGGTGGTGATGATTTCGGCCAAGGAAAGGAAAAGGAAAGGAAATGTGTTTTGAGTGAAGTTGTGTTTGAGGTTGAGTGTTTGAAAGCTTTGAGAATGGTTTAAGGTTATGAGGTGATGGATTAAGGTTATGAGGTGATTATGTGATGGAAGAATGAAGAGGATGAAGATGAAGAGAAAGAGCTCTTAGAACTTTGAGAGAAGGAACAAGCCTAGTAAGACAACTCTAAAACTCTAAACTTTGCAAATGCTTCAAGGTGCAACAAGGCTAACACAAGCATCCTATTTATAGAAAAACAAAACCATGGAGGAGTGAATGGGGAGGGTGCTGGCCGTAGCTTTGAAGGGCAAAGGGAGAGAAAAATATCTCTTACACAAGGTCATTCAAGCATGGTTTGAAGTATGGAAGCTATGCTACAAAGTATGGCTTGATGTGAGTTAATTTCCTATCAAATTTTTATGAAATTAGGCTTCTAGAACCTTAACATGGCTGGAACTTTTCCAGCCACAAATAAATGGGGAAAATGGGTTGTTTTAATTATTTATTCATGTGGAAATTCAAGCTTGATTGAAAGTTATGACAAGGTATAGTGTATGTGACTTGAGGTATGGCCTTGGAGTGTTGAAAAATTGAACATGTGATGCATAATGGGGAGAAGGTTCACGGCCTGGTCTGGTTCAGCAAGGGAGGAGGTGAGTTTGACCATTTAATTGTGTGTTAATGGTAGGTTTAGATGTGTATTAGCTTAGGTACAAGGTTAGGAATGATTAAGCTTAAGTTTAGGTAACTAAGAATGTGATTTAGGAGTTTATGACAAGTTTAGGAGTGCTCATACTTCATTAAAGAATTTAAAACTCATTTATGAATAAACAATGTGTAACACAATTCCATGATTTAAGGAATTGGAAAGAGAAAACACTATTCAAGATTCTATGACTAGGTGTCATAAAATTAAAATATGATTTTAGGTTGTAATTGAGTACTTTTTGGTTCTAATCAACTTTAATAAATTATTTTGACTCTAGATTAATTAAGGAAATTAATTAACCTTCGATTAGAGCCTAATATTGCTTAGGTTTGCTTAATCGTGTGATTAAGCGTAAAAGTACGAAACTAGGGGCAAAACCGTAATTTTGCACTAATTTTGCCCGACTTCAAAAATTAAAACTGAGGTCATAGAATACATAAAAACGCCTTTTAAAACCATCCGAGAAGTTTCGGGTTCATCCAGCACTTGCAAGTGGGTAAAACACCACAGGGGCGTTTTGGTCATTTTGACCCGAAAACTCGAAAAACGAGATTTTCGATCCCTGGAAGGTACATAAGTTTTCTAATCCCCTTCCAACATTGAGTTTGCCCTTCGAGTACCGCCAAGACTGCTTTCCTCGGTCAAAATGACCTCAGGGCATTTTGGTCATTTTCACTCTAATGTAAAAATCTGCGTTACATTACTCCCCTCCTTAAAAAGAATTTCGCCCTCGAAATTGCACCTTAGCAAAGCTCTGGATATTTGGACTTCATTTCTGACTCTAGTTCCCACGTGTATTCTTCCGACTTGCCTTGTCCCCACGCCACTTTTACCAAAGGAATGTACTTGTTCCTTAACCGCTTGACTCGTGATCCACTATTCCCGTAGGCGGTACATTGAAAGTGAGGTCCTCCCTTAACTGCACATGCTCGTTCTAGGACATGGCTAGGGTCGGACTCATATTTACGTAACTGGGAGACGTGAAAGACATCATGAAGGTTTGACAGATTGGGTGGTAAGGCTATTTTGTAAGCTACGGATCCGACTCTTTGAAGAATTTCAAAAGGACCGAGAAATCGGGGACTCAACTTTTTAACTTTCATGGCTCTTCCTATTCCTGTAGTAGGGGTGATTCTTAGAAATACATGTTCTCCCTCTTGAACTCCAAGGGCTTGCGCCTTTGTCCGCTGTAGCTTTTCTCGGCCGACTTTGAGCGGTTAAGATTCTATCCTTGATCTTCTTGATTTGCTCCGTCGCTTCCCTCACTACCTCAGTCCTAAGACACTTTGCTCTCCGGCTCGTACCAACACAAGGGTGATTGGCACTTCCTTCCGTGATAATGCCTCGTGACGGTGCCATATCGATGCTTGCGTGATAATCAAGTTGTTATACGCAAACTCGATCAAAGGCATGTACTTATCCCAACTTCCTTTTTGGTCTAAGACACAAGCTCTCAACATATCTTCTAGGGTTTGGATTGTCCTCTCGGACTGACCATCCGTTTGTGGGTGGTAAGCAGTGCTTAGGCACAACTTGGAACTATACGCCTTTTGGAAGGCTCCCCAAAAACGTGACGTAAACCGCGGATCTCGATCCGAGATTATCGTCGATGGTACTCCATGCAACCTTACTATTTCTTGGATGTAAAGTCAAATAACTTATCCAACGAGTACGTGACTCGAATAGGTAGAAAGTGAGCCGACTTAGTCACGATCCATGATTACCCATACGGCATCGTGGCAGCTTGGGTTTTTGGCAATCTCACACGAAGTCCATTGATATACTCTCCCACTTCCACTGGGATCGACAGGTTGCAACATGCCGTAAGGTTTTGGTGTTCGATCTTGACCTTTTGGCGGACTCAAACACTTACTCACCCAGCGACCACATCCTTCTTTAATTCCGCCACCAAAACATCCTCTTCAAGTCCTCGATACATCTTCGTAGTACCAGGATGGATGGCAAAATGGCTCTTGTGAGCTTCCTCCAAGATCTTCTCTGAGGTCACCATCTTGTGGCACACAGATTCGCCTCGAACCTCCATAACCAGTCGGGGCCTCGTACAAAACCTTTCAACTTTCCAGCCTTTACTGCCTCGATTGTCTCCATAAAGTCCTCATTTTCTCTTTGGGCAAGCATAATCCTTTGCTTAAACTCCACCGGTCACCGTGAGATGACTCATCACGATGCCATTCTCCGTTATAGACATTCCAAGATTCATATCCCTAAATTGCTCTATTAACCCAACTTCATTAACCATCATACTTGACAGACGTAACGAGTTTCGGCTCAAGGCGTCGGCTACTACATTAGCCTTGCCGGGGTGGTAACTTAAACCAAAATCGTAGTCCTTGAGGAATTCCATCCATCTCCTTTGCCTCATATTCAACTCCTTTTGATCAAAGAGATGCTTGAGACTCTTATGATCGGAGAAAACTTCAAACCTCACACCATATAAGTGGTGTCTCCACATCTTTAGAGCGAACACGATGGCTGCTAGTTCTAGGTCATGGGTGGGGTAGGTTACCTCATGAGGCTTGAGTTGCCTGGACGCATAGGCTACCACTTGTCTGTTTTGCATCAACACACATCCTAACCCTTTGCCAGAAGCATCGCAATATACCTCGAACGGTACATTGGGGTCAGGTAAAATTAAAACTGGGGTTGAGGTGAGCTTTTCCTTAAGCTCTAGGAAACTCTTTTCACACTCGGGGCTCCACTCAAACAGGGCATTCTTCCTAGTGAGCTTGGTTAAGGGTAGGGCTAACTGGGAAAATCCTTTAATGAACCTACGGTAATATCCAGCTAAACCCAAAAGCTTCTAATCTCGCCATGGATGTTGGTCTATCCCAATTCATCACAAATCTATCTTACTTGGGTCGACAGCTATGCCACCTTTTGACACAACATGTCCTAAGAACTTTACCTCCTCTAACCAAAATTCACACTTAGACAACTTAGCGTATAACTTCTTCTCCTTTAATACCTCTAAAACCAACCTTAAATGACGCTCATGCTCCTCGTGGGTTTTCGAATAGATGAGAATATCATCTATGAACACAACCACGAATTGATCTAAATAGGGTCTAAAGATCCTATTCATGTAATCCATAAAAACTGCGGGAGCATTCGTCAAACCAAATGACATTACATTGAACTCAAAGTGTCCATACCGAGTTCGAAAGGCGGTTTTAGGAATATCCGAATCTCTCACCCTAATCTGATGGTAACCGGGCCTTAAATCAGTCTTAGAAAACACTATCGCTCCTTTCAATTGGTCCATAAGATCATCAATCCTAGGCAATGGGTATTTATTCTTTATGGTTACTTGGTTCAACTGCCTATAGTCTATACACATCCTCATGCTTCAGTCCTTTTTCTTCACAAATAAGACCGGAGCGCCCCAAGGTGAAGCACTCGGCCTTATAAAACTCTTTTCTAACAGCTCCTCTAACTGGTTTTCAACTCGCTAACTCCGAGGGTGACATCCTATACGGGCTATAGAGATTGGTCCCGTCCCAGAACCAACTCTATGGAGAACTCCACTTCTCTTTCGGAGGGAACTCGGGTATTTCATCCGAAACACCTCGGGATAGTCTCTCACCACGTGTATCTCACCTAGGTTCTCGCTCCAAGTCTACATCACAAAGTGGCTAGGAGAACATATCCCTTAGTTTTCTTCCCACTACAGAAGACCTCTACGGAATTTAGGTACAGCCTAATGGGTTGAGTGATGTTTTCGAGAGGAGAAGGGAAAACTACGGTTTGGGTTCCACAATCTAACATCACACGATTGGGGTGAAGCCTTGATTCATGCCTAAGATAATGCCTATGTCTTTCAAGGGTAAACAAATTAAATCTATGATAAAAGACCTATTTTCTACTACAAGATGACAGTTTAAACAACAACGGCAAGTATTAACAGGGCGATTTGTAGGGGTAGAAACAATAAGATCGAAAGGAAGTTTAGAGACTTTTAGATTTAAGGACTCGACACTAGCAAGTGAAATGAAAGAATGAGTAGCACCAGAGTCATATAGTACAGTTAAGGCTTTACCGTTTACTTCGCACATACCTTCGATGAGATCTTTGGACTTCTTGGCGTCTTCCGCGTTAAGGGTAAAGACCCTTCCTCGGTATTGTGGTCGGGGTTTTGGTTCGATGTCCCTTGTCCTGCAGTCCTTTGCATAGTGGCCAGGCTTGCCACACTTGAAACATACATTCTCGACCGCTAAGCATGGGCGATTCCCGTGGTTCTTCCCGCATTGTGGGCAGACGTCAGCAGATGTTGCTCCGGGGTAAGCAGCAGGGGTTTGTGGTGCCTTGTTCTTGGCTCCACTTGGTCCTCCATTGTGGTTTGAGGTCCACCCGGTCCACGGGGTTGATTATTGAAATTCCTCGGGCCTTGATGTTGAAATGGCGGCCTTTGGTGTTGTTTGGATTGTTGGTGAGCAGGAGCTCTTGGCACTTGTTGTTGTTGTTGTCGGGCTGGTTGGGTGGTAGGGGTTGTAGTGATTCCTCGATGGGTACTGCGGTTTGAACTGGGCTTGAGGTCCGAGCCCTTAGCTCGCTCGCCCTTGTGATTTGAATCTTTCTCTGTCCTTCTTCAAGTATCCGGCACTTGTTGACCAGGTCGGGAAGTCTCGATCTCCATATGGGCCACAGCAGTAGTTCATCTCGCCTTCAGACCGGCCTCATACTTCACACACTTCCAAACTTCATCGGGTTCCTTGGAATACCCGAGAGAACTTGATTAGCTCCTCAAACTTGAGTGTATTGGGCTCTGAGACCCTCCTTGGGTCAATCGCATGAACTCAACATCCTTCGCTGCCTCACGAACTCCGGAAAGTACTTCTCATAGAAGTAAGTCTTGAACAGCTCCTACCAATGGGAGTTCCAGAGGCTTCTAGCAGATGCCTCGTGCCGCTCCACCGTAACTCGGCCGGACTTGACATGAAAGCAAAGAATGTGACCTTCGCTTCCTCCGAAAGGTGTAACAACAGAGTAGATCTTCTCCATGTCTTTGATCCACTCATCGGCCTTGTCGAGGTCCATTACCCCTCGGAACATCGGGCGGGTTCGCCTTGCGGAACTCGGGCCGAAGCGGACTTGTTCCACCATCTCTGCAGCAGGGGAGGAGGGGGAACAGAGCAGCATTCGCTTGTTGATCCATTCGGTCGAACATTCGCTCCATGGCTTGCGCCATGCGACGGACAAAGCAGCAGCAGCTTGTATCATCTTGTTCAACATCGGGTGTAGTCCTAGGCCGTCGTCGCGGTGCCATTGGTCCCTATACACATGAAACAATGAACATCAAGTTGATCGTGCTCAATATCCATGCAAAATGAGCTAGTTACCATGGCACTTGCAACCAATGTAAGTCATGCATCTCTAGTCCTACAGCTTATCTCTATCAAGCACTATACATGACATAACTATCGTATTATGCTTATAAACCATAGTCACTCCAATCCTCGTGCTCCATGAGAATCGAACTGCTCTGATACCATAATGTAACACCCTAAATCTTAACCCAAGACTACTAGTATGTCCTTAGGTTAATCTTTAGAATATTACCTCTTGGTCTCATCTTTTAGAAATCTACTTAGCGGAAATATGGGTAAAATTTTTCTTTTTGGAATTTAAAATCAAAGTGAGAGCCACGCACGAAACTTTAAGGGGAATCATAGCGAAACATATAAGCAAAGCATAAGAAACACATCATGTCATGGAAACATCAACTGAATCATAGATATATATATATATAACGTGCCTACCCAAAGAGGCAGGACTATTTGATACATCGTGAAGCAAAATACAACTGAAATGCAATACAAGGAAATCATAAAAAGCAAATACAAGAGAAACTACCCCCATACCCATGTGCACCTAAAGGAGACAACCTCATATACAAAAGAAGGTTTGACCTCTACTATGTGGCGTGTGTGTGCACTAGCTACTACCCCTCCTATGACTACTCCTGCGGGTCCGAGTACTGTGGGGTCGAGTCGATCCACCGCGAATCTCGGCGGGAGTGGTCGAGTGCATCATCTGGCATGTCCACCGCGCGAGGGCGCATAGATGGCCGTCGAGCCAACCTCGGCCGACCACCGCCTCTCACTCCCAGCCCTCATCGGTGGAGGAGTGGGACCGAGCTCCAACCGCATGTGGGATGGCGGGTCCTCGGATGGGTCCGCTCTCCGAATCGAGGACGCCGCACATACTGGTACTCGCATCGCTGATGTCTCGGGCTCCATGCGGAGGATCTGCTCATCGCGTGGTCTCGCCGCTCAAAAATCCCGTTATGACGGTAAGGAGCGATCGGGGTGAAGCGGTAGCTCGGGACGGGCACGCCGAAGGGTCGCCCCATGAACATGAATACTCCGACAAAGGCAGCGACCCTCAAAATGATATGACCCAAGTGCCGGGTCATGGTGCAGCTCCCATACCGGGGTGTCGATGAAGAGTACAAACGTCGCCATCTGAAGATATGACGGAAGAAAAGAGAGAGGGAATGAGAATCTTTCTAAAAGAATTCTCGGAGGGTTATCCCTACCTAGGTGTCATCGCCACATCCTCAGAACCTTGGGTTTATTTCTAAAGGTGTGCATGCATATAAATTCCTTTTAAGTTGGTTTCCCAAAGAGGTATTTTATCCAAGGTCCATCATATTTTATAATGCGTCTTTATAACTTAAGCAGAAATATACTAATGATATGAATGCATCATAAGGTAACCCAAACAATAGATCTACTAGGAAACATTATAACATTGGCATAAGTATAGTTTATGTGACATTGTTAACTTTAACTTTCATCTCATGGGGCCGCCCTAAAAACTTCTCTAGGTTATGAGCTCATACCTTAACTAGTCGTCACTAGCTCTTACTTATCCTATGATAAGCGTAACATAATCCCGACTTAAAGTACGGGCTAGGGGGCAAATTAAGGATCTCCTTTCTAGGATCATTTCCTCTTTGAAACGCTTTGCTAGCCACGTGGGCCTCGCAATTTGTCCGCTTTGGCAGGCTGCATCTACACATACCCTCACGGATTTGTCTCCTCCTGGGGGTGCTCGGCCGAACCGTGTCACCCAGAGAAGCGCGTCTCAGTGTTGTGTCACATTTATATTTTCATAAGCATTAAATCACAATTACCTCATCATTTATCATATTCATTTTTATCATGCAATCTCATGTAGCTTTTTCATAACATATATCATCACATGAAACTTTCTCATAACATTCGTCACATAAAACTTTCATACAAACATCATCACATAGTCATATTTAACAATCATCCCCATAAGCTCATAGACATGTTATGTTATAACTCATAGTGCTTTAAACTTTGATTATTATGAGTCTTGAACTTGCAAATTAATTATTCTTAACTTCTTTATACACCCATAGTTTGACAATTAATGAGTTATACAAATCTTATGCTTAAGAACTAATCCAAATAGCACTAAGCAGAATTTGGACAGCTTTATGTTTAAGTGATTATGGAGTTCTAGAAATTACGGTTTAGATCTTTATCTCACATTCTAGGTTATTGATCATCAACACCTAGTCTCTTGGGAAACTACAAGGTTATAACTAAGTATTTCTCACCTCACCCTATGGTCAAGAATATCTCTAAACCTCAAGAGTGCAGAAATCAAAATACTAACTTTACGGGTACCTAGAAGTCACAATAATGACCCTTTCTAAGTTCGGTTTGCTCCTAAGGTTTCAAGATTAAGTCCTAAACCAATTATGAGTCATTCCTACACATATAAACTAATTTAAAACCATGATTATTGAATCTAAACCTTGCTGGACAGAATCCAGAAAAATAAATCTTTAAGGGATCTAGAACTCTCAAATTAATTCTTTTCTAGTTCCTAACTTATCCTATCTTTCACATATGAGTCTTAACATAATTATTACCCAAACATAAGCATATTAACATCATTAACACAGCTCATGCAGTGGCCAAACATAGCAAGGCAGAACCGAAACAGAAACTCCATTGAAAGGCATTGAATCATAGTTTCTAAAGCACATAAAATACTAGTTTCTCTTGGAACTTTATTAAAACCCTCAAAACTCTTTTATGAACACTTTTTATCATCTAAACTCATGAAAATACTTAATAGGGCAGTGGCTACATTATTTTCATCTCAAGAGGTCCTAAATTCATAACACTTAGTTCTACTCATTCCTTATACTCATATGAGTTTAGAAAAAGTATAAAACATAGTTTTCAATACTTGAAAACATTAAGGCCTCATAGGGCTGAAATATGGACCATAGGAAATAAATGTTTTAGACCTTTGTTTGATATATCATTGGGCAAGTCTTTGAGCTCTATAATCATTAAAGTGATGACATAAAAATAAACATGCTCATGCACTTATTTTAGTTATTGCTAGAAAGTAAAGTGAGAGCATAAAGTAAATATGTGGTGCAATATATTATTATCTTTGATATTTAGGTGAGGACTTGAAATATAAATATGATAATGCAAAGCTTGAAACATAAACATGATAATGCAAGTTCATTCATTATCTTAGGATTTAGTGATAGCAAGGAAATAAACATGATATGCAAAGCTTTAAAGTAAACATGATGCAAGTTTCATTTTTATGTTTAACTAGAGCTCATTTAAGACTTTAACAAGATAATAACCCCATACAATATCTCAAAGATCACAACACAAGAATCGAAAATCATATATAAAAGAGAAAGAAAGTGAAGCTACATCAAGTTCTTTATTAAGTACCCAAAACCCCTATCTAGAGATAAATCTCTAGAACGTGCCGGCCAACTTTAAGGTTGACAAGGGTAGGCTTGGGCTTTTAGAAATCCTTAGATTAATTTTTCTTAAGTTGGAAAACCATGTGAGCTAGATAACATATAGATGAAGTTGTAAGAAAAGGAAAACTCAAGCTTTAGAGGTTTCTTTGAGATGAACACAATGTCATCATCTAGAAACTCTCATCATCAAGCTATCACGCTCAAATCAAGGCCTCATGGCCGAAAATGAAAGGAAAGGAAAGACAAAGGAAAGTTCAAAAAGAATCCAAGAGAAAACTAGAGAAAAACACTTTCTTGAGCAAAATAAAGTTTGAAAACAAATCCCTACATTTTGATGAAGATAAAAGCTTGATCTTGAAGATGGAAATGAGATGAGCAACACCTCCTAGGATGGTGGTGATGATTTCGGCCAAGGAAAGGAAAAGGAAAGGAAATGTGTTTTGAGTGAAGTTGTGTTTGAGGTTGAGTGTTTGAAAGCTTTGAGAATGGTTTAAGGTTATGAGGTGATGGATTAAGGTTATGAGGTGATTATGTGATGGAAGAATGAAGAGGATGAAGATGAAGAGAAAGAGCTCTTAGAACTTTGAGAGAAGGAAAAAGCCTAGTAAGACAACTCTAAAACTCTAAACTTTGCAAATGCTTCAAGGTGCAACAAGGCTAACACAAGCATCCTATTTATAGAAAAACAAAACCATGGAGGAGTGAATGGGGAGGGTGCTGGCCGTAGCTTTGAAGGGCAAAGGGAGAGAAAAATATCTCTTACACAAGGTCATTCAAGCATGGTTTGAAGTATGGAAGCTATGCTACAAAGTATGGCTTGATGTGAGTTAATTTCCTATCAAATTTTTATGAAATTAGGCTTCTAGAACCTTAACATGGCTGGAACTTTTCCAGCCACAAATAAATGGGGAAAATGGGTTGTTTTAATTATTTATTCATGTGGAAATTCAAGCTTGATTGAAAGTTATGACAAGGTATAGTGTATGTGACTTGAGGTATGGCCTTGGAGTGTTGAAAAATTGAACATGTGATGCATAATGGGGAGAAGGTTCACGGCCTGGTCTGGTTCAGCAAGGGAGGAGGTGAGTTTGACCATTTAATTGTGTGTTAATGGTAGGTTTAGATGTGTATTAGCTTAGGTACAAGGTTAGGAATGATTAAGCTTAAGTTTAGGTAACTAAGAATGTGATTTAGGAGTTTATGACAAGTTTAGGAGTGCTCATACTTCATTAAAGAATTTAAAACTCATTTATGAATAAACAATGTGTAACACAATTCCATGATTTAAGGAATTGGAAAGAGAAAACACTATTCAAGATTCTATGACTAGGTGTCATAAAATTAAAATATGATTTTAGGTTGTAATTGAGTACTTTTTGGTTCTAATCAACTTTAATAAATTATTTTGACTCTAGATTAATTAAGGAAATTAATTAACCTTCGATTAGAGCCTAATATTGCTTAGGTTTGCTTAATCGTGTGATTAAGCGTAAAAGTACGAAACTAGGGGCAAAACCGTAATTTTGCACTAATTTTGCCCGGGACTTCAAAAATTAAAACTGAGGTCATAGAATACATAAAAACGCCTTTTAAAACCATCTGGAGAAGTTTCGGGTTCATCCGGCACTTGCAAGTGGGTAAAACACCACAGGGGCGTGTTGGTCATTTTGACTAAAACTCAAAACGAGATTTTCGATCCCTAGAAGGTACATAAGTTTTCTAATCCCCTTCCAACATTGAGTTTGCTCCTTCGAGTACTGCCAAGACTGCTTTCCTCGGTCAAATTTGAAAATGACCTCAGGGGCATTTTGGTCATTTTCACTCTAACAGAAAATCGGGGCGTTACAAGATGCCTCTGGCTGAGGAGAGGCCATCATACCGATGGCCAATGGTTTCGCGTAGGAGGACATGAGACTTACATGGGCTTTTGACTTGTATGTAGTGTAGTATAGTGCCAGGAACTTACCAGCTTGTAGACTAATTGGTGTTAGATGTCTTAGGTCCATTTCTGTGTGTTTAGTATTTTGTTGGACCTTGATATTTGAGCAAGCTTGGTAGATCTTTTGATAGTAGTTCCTGTGTTGTATTATAAGCGAAGTGACTTAACTTCAAGTATGGTATGTATTAAAGAAAGCGGTATGTAAAGTAATAATATATGTACATTTTATAGTAGTTTTCTTTATAACTCTAGAGTTTGATTTATCTTATTTCATTTCACTTGACTAGTGGATATTATAGAAAGGAAGTGATACTCTTCTAATTACAATGTTAATGCTCGAGTAATACATGGTAGTTAGGAGGGTGTTACACAAATCCATGAGGCTATGAGTAGATGTAGCCTACCAAAATGGACAAATTACTGTGGCTAGATGCCCGCAAAGCGTTTCAAAGAGGGTATATCCTAAGAGAGGTAATCCTTAGCCTCCTAACCTGTACTCAAGGTGTCAGGATTATTTTATTATGTTTTGCTTATTCAGATAATAAGCAAGAGCTAGTGACGACTAACTAAGGTATGAGCTCATAACCTAGATGGTTTTAGGGTGGCCATATAATGCTATAGTATGATGATTTATGTCACAAAATTAAGGAAAGTTCCACATAAAAGATTTATGCCCCTTCATACCACTTGAATGTTTCTTGATGATTATGATTTGTTGCGTTATCTGTTTAGAGTATTGCCATGCATTCATGCTTGATATGTTGCATTCATGACGTTAAGATGCATTCTAAAAGGAATAAACCTTGGATAATGTAGTTTTATCAAACCTAATAATGAATCTTATATGCATGTACACCTTTTACAAATAAACCCAAGGTTCCTGAGGATGTGAACGACGTAGCCTTAGATAGGAGATTCCTATTGGGATTCTTTAGTAAGATTGTCACTCCTTTCTCTTCTTTCTCTCTCTTCAGCCACATCTTCAGAGCTCGAAGGCGACTTTCATGTTGTTTATTAATACGCCCGTCTGGGAGGTGCATTACGACCCGAATCACCGCTCCTATCATTTTGAAGGTCGTTGCACTATACGTGTTTTTGTGTATATGGGATGACCTTGTGCCTACCTAGTGTCCAGCGATCGTTTCACTCCTACTGTTCCTTTCGGCGACGATGACCTGATCTTCGAGTGCACCCGCCCCCGTGATAAGTAGACCCATCGTGCTTGCCCATTCGCCTCAGTGGTACGTGACTATCCGGAGTATGTACCCTGATCATGGAGGCCGAAGACGGATCTATCCGAGGACTCGCTTACGCACATCTACTCGGAGAGTTCTGCCCCCACTCGTCCATATGGACGGGAGAGGAGTGAGCCTACCGTGACACAGCCGTGCTTGGCGAGGAGAGCCTAGATATGCCCTCATCGTGGAGTTCACGTTTAGCCAATGCGCATCCGTACTCCATTCCACTGGCCTGCACAGGAGGAGCTCGAGCAGTTTGCCGAGTACATACCTCCATCACCCGAGGGTTCTCACCGCCAGTAGGCCTTGTTGTTGAGCTATTTGAGTGCTTGAGCCGTCATGAGATCTTCCCCTTTGGTAGCATCTTTTGAAGAGGGGTATTCGAGTTTAGTACTCATAGCTTGAGTAGGACGGTAGTTTAGTTGGTTTTTATTACTTGTCATTCCTTGTATTTTACTGCTGTTGTACCCTTCTGTTATTTTCTTTGTACTAAAAGCTCAGCCCGATTCTATAAGGGTGTGACTCTATGTATTTATAATTATATTATTAATGGAATGTTTTCTTTATTGAATTGTTGATTGTTCTATGCCTTTATATATCTGATCATGTTATGATTTATCTTTCCATATCTTGGTGAACGCGGCTCTCACTTTGTTTTATGTTTCAAAAAAAAATTTACCCGTAATTTTGGCTAAGTATTTTAATAAAAGAATGAGACTAAGAAGTAATAACCTAATGATTAACCTAATGTGTTCTAGATGATTGGTTTAAAACTTAGGGTGTTACATTTTGGTATCAAAGCAGTTCGATTATCACAGAGCCTGAGGATTGGACTGACCATGCTTTAGAAGCATGATACGATAGTTATGTCATGTATAGTGCTTGATAGAGATAAGCTATAGGACTAGAGATGCATGACTCCTGTTGCTTGCACGTGCCATGGTAACTAGCTCATTTCACATGGAATATTGAGCCTAATCAAATTGATGTTCATTGTCTCATGTGTTTAGGGACCAATGGCACCGTGACGACAGCCTAGGAATACGCCTGAGGGTGATCAAGACAATGCAATTGCTACTGTTGTTCGTAACATGGCCCGAGCCATGGAGCGCATGTTTGAACGGATAAATCAACAAGAGAATGCTGCCCCTGGTCCCCCTGCTACTGAGGTGGTTGAGCAAGCCCGTTTCAATGAGTTCTACAAGGCGAACCCACTCATGTTTTGAGGGGTAATGGACCCCAACAAAGCCGACGAGTGGATCAAAGACATGGAGAAGATCTACTATGTCGTTACCTACTCCGAAGAGCAGAAAGTTACATTTGTTGATTTCATGATGAAGTCCGACACCGAGTTCTGGTGGAATGACATGAAGTGATTGCTGGAAGCTTCGGGAACCCCTATCGATTGGAAGCTGTTCAAGACCTACTTCTACGAGAAGTATTTCCCCGAGTCCATGAGGAATGCCAAAGACATAGAGTTCATGCAGTTAACCCAAGGAGGGTCTACTGTAGCCTAGTACACTGCTAAGTTTGAGGAGCTGATCAAGTTCTCTCGGGTGTTCTAAAGGAACCCCAATGAGGTTTAGAAGTGTGTCAAGTATAAGGCTGGTCTGAAGGCGGAGTTGAACTACGTCATGGCCTACATGGAGATCAGAGACTTCCCGACTCTGGTCAACAAGTGCCGGATTCTTGAAGAGGAACAACGGAAGCTTCACGCCACAAGGGCAGAACGAGCCAAGGGGCTAGGACCTCAAGCCCTGAGGTTCAAACTGCAATAGCCAATAAAGAATCACTACAGTCTGTATCAAAGCAACCAGTTCTGACCACAATAACAACAACAACCTAGAGCACCTGCGTACCAGCAATCCAAATAATAACAAAGGCCACCGTTCCAACACAACAGCCCAAGGAACTTCAACAACAACCAACAACGAGGACCGGGTGGACCTCGAAATCGCCAAGGAGGATCTAGTGGGGCCAAGAACAAGGTACTACAAGGAGCCCCTACTGCTTACCCTGGAGCCACACCTGCTGATGTTTGTCCCCAATGCGGGAAGAATCATGGAAACCGCCCCTACCTTATGGGGCGGAGGGTCTGCTTCAAATGTGGCAAGCCCCGCCACTACGCCAGCAACTACACCAACGGAGGGCTGTCGAATCAAAACCCCCGACCACAACATCAAGGACGGGTCTTTATCCTTAACGCGAAAGATGCACGGAAGTCCAACGACCTCATTCAAGGAAAGTGCGAACTTAACGGTAGAACCTTAACTATACTTTTTTATTCTGGCGCTACCCATTCTTTTGTCTCATATTCTAGTGTCGAGCCTTTGAATTTGCAAGTTTCTAAGCTTCCTTTTGATCTTATTATTTCTACTCCCATAAATCGCCCTGTTAATACTTGCAAATGTTGTTTAAACTGTCATCTTGTTGTAGAAAATAGATATTTCATCATATATTTAATTTACTTACCCCTTAAAGACATAGACGTCATTCTAGGCATGGATTGGCTTCATGCCAACCATGTGTTATTAGACTGTGGAACCCAAACAGTTGTTTTTCCTTCTTCTCCCAAAGACATTAGTCAACCTTTGAGATTGTACAGGTCTTCTGTAGTGGGAAGAAAACTAAGGAATATGTTCTCCTTGTCGCTTGTGAGGTTGATTTTGAGCAAAACCTAGGTGATATACCTATGGTGAAAGACTATCCCGAGGTGTTTCCGGATGAAATACCCGAATTCCTTCCCGAAAGAGAAGTAGAGTTTTCCATGGAGTTGGTTCCTGGAACGGGACCTATCTTTATAGCCCCATATTGGATGTCACCCTTAGAGTTAGCCGAGTTGAAAACCCATTTAGAAGAGCTTTTGGAGAAAAGTTTTATAAGGCCGAGTGCTTCTCCTTGGGGCGCTCCGGTCATATTTGTGAAGAAGAATAATGGAAGCATGAGATTATGCATAGACTATAGGCAGTTGAATTGAGTTACTGTAACATGCTAATAGACCCGGACTCTATTAGTTGTTACCTATACTCTTCAACCGAATTTATTTTTAAATTAATGGTAAGAAAATAGGAGTAAATTTTTTTTTTAATATGAATCTATCTTTTAAAAATTAAGCCTGTAGCGAGAATGATATGCACGTCGTGGTTCTGGCATAATATAAATTCTATTATTAATATTGCAGAAATAACTTGATATAATTATACATAACTTCCCAACATGAGTTTACATAATAGTACCTAGATGGTGAATACAGTACAAGCTTTTTATACGACTATACACAGAAAAAGAAAATACAACAAACAGATAGTAACAATGGGGAAAGTGAAAATCCTTAGTGTATCACTACGGAGGCAGTGGTAGTGGCTTTTAACCTATTAAGTGTCTAATCTGAGGCTCGGCTGGTAGCATCACTATACAGTTCATAATCAGAAACTGTGATATCCACAAGTTCTTGTACAAGATCTACTACAGGTATGAACTCCTCTTCATCCTCCATGGGCTCATCCAGGAAATGATCAAAGCCAAAAGGTAAAGGTACAAGCAACTCAACATCATCATCCTCCATGGGCTCCATGTTCTCTTCTGGATTTTCGTCAGGGTTTTCCTTAAAATCTTCTTCAGGGTCCTCCTCAGAATCTTCTTCAGGGTCCTCTTCGGGATCTTCCTTAGGGTCTTCTTCTTCTTCTACCACATAACCCTCATCTATTTCCCATGGAAATACTACATTTAGTGGTTCTACATTGAGGGGCTCTACGATCTCTTCCTCTGAGTCGGAGGATAGCTCGATAATGGGTATTCGTCTTTTAGGTAGCAGTCCCTCTGAATCCGATGATATGCTAATGACTAGAGATCGTTGTGCTTTGCTTGATCCTTCCCCTATGCTAGGACCATCAATGGTGTGGTGTCTAGCTGCCGAAGTGGCCCTTTTCCCTGGTTCTCCAAACTCCACATATCCTAACTCAGGGAAGTGAGGCTCCCTCTTTCTCGAATGGCTGGAGTCCATCCGTATCTGGTGGTGACAATGAAAATATATGCAGGGATGAGAAATGCTGGATTTCTCAGTAGGAGTTTTCAACTAGGAACATATCGTGTCATTGTTGTCACTCCAGCCACCTCAGGTTTATTACAAAGTCATGGGCAGGTAAAGGTTCATTTATCAAGATTTTTCACAAACGTGATTAGCCGAGATGGAGTTACTTTTAAACTATTCTTATTAGCAGAGTCATACATACCTATCAACACATCACTTAATAATCTCATCCATCCTTTTTGTTATTACACAAGCATTTCCATTTGTAATGTTTATGCATGAAACTTTACAGACATGTCTCTTTAATTATTCACGGGATGAATACATCAATGCCTTAGACCACCCTAAAAGGGTAATGAGCTCATACCGTGGCCGTCGCCATAACCTTTTGGTTTTCTTTTTGTTGCCGTGATCTCAACGGTTTAGGGGGTTAAGCCGTGAGTTTAGCTCAAGTCCACTTTTCCAGACTATCATTGCTACCATTTCCAGGCTTTACTTTTATTCTCATTGAGTGAAATCACCAATATCTTAATCCCCTTTGAGGATTAAGCAATGAGTTTGTCACTTATTATTTCATTGAAATATGAATGTATGCATATCATCATGCAATCGTAAATAAATCATAGTACAGTCAATCATTCATCCTCATCATTTCATAACTCATCAATAAGCATTCATATTTCTATATATCACTTTGGGTAGCGTAAACAACATCTCATAATATAACCCTATATCAATTAGTGGGCATTTCATACTAAGTCTCATATCAAACAATAGAACTGTCAAGTGAATCTTATAGCCCTTAGCAGATAATCTTATAGACAAATCTTATATTAAGCAACCCAACTTAATCAAGGTGATTTCTTATGTTCCTAAGGGGTCATGAATGTCTTGGTTAATATGTATACATGATGAATGTCTCTCCTTTCCATTCTTACAATTTCTAGCCAAATCTCTTTTCTCTTAGTCTTCTTTGTACTCTTAGCATTTCATTACTACTTTAATGCACTTTAAATATTATTGAGGTTCTTTACATATTTTAAAACTCCCTTATGACTTTTATATACATATTTTTTTCCTTTTAATGATTATTACTAATTAAATCCTTAAAATTCTCTCTTTACAATACTTGAATCTTTTATTTATAATTCTGACATCTTTTAGAAGAAAATTTGTAACTCTTTGTATGTTTGTTATCTTAGCCTAGTAAAGGTAGTTCCAGATTTCCAACTCATCAAGCTTTCCATTAAATGTATTTTCATTAAAAATACATTTTTGGTTATGCCATAGCACCTTTACAAAGTTACCCCTTTTCTAGACTCTCTCAGCACACTATCCTGAAAATATATTCCTCATTCTATATTTTCGTGGTGTAAAGCTTTATGTATATAATACGACGTTGTGTTCGTATATATGTTATCTTTCTAATAAAGTTGAAATCAGTCCATTTGCATCTTTATAGAGTGAGTTACACCTAATTTACTAGTGCAAGGTCAGATTTAGAGTTTCAATCTTTGACTTAACTTTGAAAATTTATATCTTGAGCTAGAGAACTCCGTTTTGAGTTATTCTTTTTGGAGAGTGTTCTATAATGTGTCTACTATATGGTAAAATTATTTTCATTTCAAGATACTTCATATTTTATGAACAATGCTTTTCGAAGTGCCTACTGCCAGAAATAGCTAGAAATTCCAGCGCCTATGGTTTTCATATCTTAAGTCTCTTTTATTAATTCAAGTTTCATATATAATCTTTTTAAGTTATATTTGAGTATGATGACATCATGAAAATACTCAGAACAGAATAGAGCATGTTGTGCTACCTAAAAATATATTAAACAAATATTCACAACTTTTGACAATAACTCAAGCTTAAGGCATTCTATCCATGGGAAAGTTTAGAAGCCAACAATGCTTGAATAATTAAAGATGAAGCTCCTACCTCTTATGTAGGGTCTAAAAAAGAGTCCTTCTCTTCTTTCTTGAGCTTGAGCAAGAGTCCTTGGAGTGGATGGCCCTCCTTGAATCTTGGCTCTAGACCTTGAGTGCTTAAGAAAATATTTCTCACTAGAGTTAAAGATTGTAACTATTGTGAGGGCTAGTGAATGTTTGGGCTTAGGATTTAAGTGTTTAGATGAAGTTTAGAGGGTGAAGAGAAGTCTTTGAAGAGGAGAGTATAAGAAGAAATGGTAGAGAAAGAACAAGAGAGAAAGAACACTTAGGGAGTTTCTAAGGCTTAGAGACTAGTAAGAGTGTGTTATGAGGAATAAGTTCACACACTCCCCTCCCTTTTATAGGCCAAGAAGCCATGACTTGAGGGCTGTAATGGAGGGGTTTTTGTGCTTCCATTTCTTGTTCTTGGATGCTCATATAGTTGGATTAATAATTATGTTGGATTGCTAAGTCCTAGGCATAATCTATATGTTGGAAGTAATGACTAGTGTAGGCCAATTTTAATGGAATCAAGAGCTTTTTATGCCACAATTTCATTCATTAAATCAATTTGTCCTCTATCATGATAATGCTAATTTTTGGCTCATACATAGATGAAAGGATCCAAGTGTTAAGTTCTTTCATGCATGGTATGATATGTATATGTATTATGTCTTTTCTTATCATAATTTATGATATCATAAGATATATTAGTTTGACCAAATCATGGCAAAGCTATTATATTTTATTCTTAGAATTGGGATCCTAAGTTAATTTTTGTAACATACTCATTCATTAGCTCCACCATCTATGATTACATTATTTGGATTATTTACTTTGTCAGTGTCTTAATATTACTACTAAATCAATTATCTGTAGAAATTTATACTGATAACTTATTATTTTATACTAGAGATTTGCAACTTGACCTTTGGATTCTTTCTAACATTAATCCAATGGCCTAGATTCATTCTTGTTTCAAGACAAACCTAGGGATTGGTATAATGGCATTGTTGTTATTATTTAAAGTAGTGGTATTGTTGTAATTATTTAAAGAGTGGCATTGTAGTAATTATTTAAAGTAGTGGCATTGTAGTAATTTCTTAATTCAAGACAAGGGTATTTTTGTAATTGGATAATGATAGTGGCATTCTTCTAATTCCAATTATAAAATAAGGTTATATTTGTCATTTACTAGTAAAGCAAGGATAGTTTGGTAATTTCTTTTACATAGTAAGGGCATTTTCGAAATTCTACTAAGTAATGGCATTTTTTTCTTTTGTAATTCTTTACATCTTTCACTAGACACACTTGACTATTCTAATAATATTTGTTATGTTTCATGACACTTGTCCACTTTGTTTTTCTCTCTTTCATCTAATTCACTAATTAGGGTTAATCAATATTTTCTCCTAATTATGAATTTGGGGATGTTACAATTACGGTGAAAAACAAGTACTCGTTGCCTAGGATTGATGATCTTATGGACTAGTTGAAAGGAGCTGTAGTGTTTTCTAAGATTGATTTGAGATCGGGATACCACCAGATTAGGGTTAGAGATCAAGATATTCCTAAAACTGCTTTTAGAACTCAGTATAGACACTTTGAGTTCAATGTGATGTCATTTGGCTTGGCAAATGCTCCCGCTATTTTTAAGGATTACATGAATAGGATCTTTAGACCCTATTTAGATCAGTTCGTGGTTATGTTCATAGATGATATACTCATCTATTCGAAAATCCACGAGGAGCATGAGCGTCATTTAAGGATGGTTTTAGAGATTTTAAAGGAGAAAAAGTTGTATACGAAACTTTCTAAGTGTGAATCTTGGTTGGAGGAAGTGAAATTTTTATGACACGTCGTGTCAAAAGGTGGCATAGCTGTCGACCCTAGTAAGATTGAGGCTGTAATGAATTGGGAGAGACTAACCTCTGTGACTAAGATAAGGAGCTTTTTGGGTTTAGCTGGCTATTACCGTAGGTTCATCAAAGGATTTTCCCAGATTGCCCTACCCTTAACCAAGCTTACTAGGAAGAATGCTCTATTTGTATGGAATTTCGAGTGTGAGAAGAGTTTCCTAGAGTTGAAAGAGAAGCTAACCTCAACCCCAGTTCTAGTGTTACCCGACCCCAATGTACCTTTCGAGGTATATTGTGATGCTATGGGCAAAGGTTTAGGTTACGTGTTAATGCAAAATAGGCAAGTGGTAGCCTATGCGTCCAAACAACTCAAACCTCACAAGGTAACCTACCCCACCCATGACCTAGAGTTAGCAGCCATAGTGTTTGCCCTTAAGATGTGGAGACACCATTTATATGGTGTTAAGTTCGAAGTTTTCTCCGATCACAAGAGTCTCAAGCATCTCTTTGATCAAAAGGAGTTAAATATGAAGCAGAGGAGGTGGATGGAGTTCTTAAAAGATTATGATTTCAGCTTAAGTTATCACCCCGGCAAGGGTAACGTAGTCGTTGATGCCTTGAGTCGAAAGTCATTATGTTTGTCTTATATGATGGTCAATGAAGTTAGGTTAATAAAGAAGTTTAGAGATATGAATTTGGGACTGTCAACAACCGATAATGGTATAGTGATGTGTCACCTTAATGTGACCAGTGGGTTTAAGCAGAGGGTCATCCTAGCTTAAAGGAAGAATTTCTGGATACCCTAGAGGCAGTTAAGGTTGGAAAATTGAAGGGTTTCGAGCAAAGCCCCAATGGTTTATGGAAGTTTGTGGGGTGAATTTGCATGCCACGAGATGGTGACCTCCGAGAAGAGATCTTGGAAGAGGCTCACAAGAGCCATTTCTCCATTCATCCTGGTGCTACCAAGATGTATCAGAACTTGAAGAAGATGTTTGGATGACCCGGATTGAAGAAGGATGTGGTCGCTTGGGTAAGTAAGTGCCTGGTTTGCCAAAAGGTTAAGATTGAGCACCAAAAACCTTCAGGCATGTTGCAACCCCTGTCAATCCCCAAGTGGAAGTGGGAGGGTATATCGATGGATTTCGTGATAGGATTGCCTAGGAACCAAGCTGGCCATGATGCTGTATGGGTAATCGTGGATCGACTGACCAAGTCGGCCCACTTTCTGCCTATTAGAGTCACGTACTCATTAGATAAATTGGCTCAATTGTACATCCAAGAGATTGTAAGGTTGCATGGAGTGCCATCGACGATAATCTCGGATCGGGATCTGCAGTTTACGTCGCGTTTTTGGGGAGCCTTTCAAAAGGCGTTTGTTTCAAAGTTATGCTTAAGCACCGCTTACCACCCACAAACAGATGGCCAATCTGAAAGGACAATCCAAACCCTGCAGGACGTGTTGAGAGCCTATGTCTTGGACCAAAAAAGAAGTTGGGATAAGCACATGCTGCTAATTGAGTTTGCATATAACAACAGTTATCACGCGAGCATCGGTATGGCACCGTACGAAGCATTGTATAGAAGAAAGTACCAATCACCTTTGTGTTGGTATGAACCTGAAGAACAAAGCGTATTAGGACCAGATGTAGAGAGGGAAACGACGGAGCAAATCAAGAGAATTAAGGATAGAATCTTAACCACTCAAAGTCGACAGAAAAGCTACACAGATAAAAGGGGTAAGCCCTTGGAATTCCAAGAAGGCGAACATGTATTCCTTAGGGTCACTCCCACTACAGGAATAGGAAGAGCCATGAAAGTCAAGAAATTGAGTCCCCAATTTCTCGGTCCCTTTGAAATTCTTCAGAGAGTCAGGTCTGTAGCCTATAAAATAGCCCTACCACCCAATCTTTCCAATCTCCATGACGTCTTTCACGTCTCTCAGTTGAGAAAATATGAGTCCGGCCCTAGCCATGTTTTAGAGCTAGAGCACGTACAGTTAAGGGAGGACCTGACGTTCAATCTACTGCCTATAAGGATCGTGGATCAAGGTGTCAAGCAATTAAGTAACAAGTTTGTTCCTTTGGTGAAGGTTGCGTGGGGATGTGGCAAGACTGAAGAGTTCACATGGGAGCCTGAATCTAAGATGAGGTCGAAGTATCCTGAACTATTCTGAGGTACGAATTTCAAGGGCGAAATTCTTTTTAAGGAGAGGAGTAATGTAACGCCCCGATTTTCTGTTAGAGTGAAAATGATCGAAATGCCCCTGAGGCTATTTTCAACCCGAAACTCGAGGATAGCTGACCCGGCAGCCCTCAAGGGGCTAACTCAATGTTAGAAGGGGATTAGTTGACTTGTGTACCATTTCGGGATCGAAAATCTCGTTTTCTGATATTTCAGGTCAAAATGACCAAAATACCCCTGTTGTGTTTGAAACGGGTACAAGCCCTAGATGGACCTAAAACTTCTCCAGATGGTTTTAAAAGCTGTTTTTATGTATTCTGTCACCTCAGTTTTAGTCCCGGTGGTCCCGGGCAATTTTTGTGCAAAATTACGATTTTACCCCTAGTTTAGTATTTTTGAGCTTAATCGCGTGATTAAGCAAACCTAAGCAATATTAGGCTCTAATTGAAGATTAATTAATTTTCTTAATTAATCTAGAGTTAAAATAATTTATTAAAGTTAATTAGAACCTAATATTGCTTAATTTAAACTCAAATCTCATTTTAAATTCAAGATTCTTAGTCATGGAATCTTAAATA
Organism: Dalbergia cultrata; assembly: GCA_031216105.1. Classification (NCBI taxonomy): domain Eukaryota; kingdom Viridiplantae; phylum Streptophyta; class Magnoliopsida; order Fabales; family Fabaceae; genus Dalbergia; species Dalbergia cultrata. The sequence goes on along the minus strand of CM062352.1, from coordinate 24,381,322 downwards.
GTGTTTTCTCTCTCCAATTCCTTAAATCATGGAAATTTGTCTACATAGTTTACTCATAAAATGAATTTTAAATCCTCTAAATGTGTATGAGTACTCCTTAATCATGTCATAAAATCTCTAATCACATCCATACTTATCTAAACACATATTTAGCAATTCCTAATCTTTCACCTAATCTAATACACAGCTAAACACATCTCTAAACCATCATTAAACAAAAAAAACCTCTCATCCTCTCTTCTAGAAGTGCACGGCTGCCCTCCCCCTCCATACCTCAAATTTTTGAAATTCGAATGTAATTTCAAGTCCATGACAAGCCTCACTTGGACCATGCTTTGCACCATACCTTCCATACCTTCAACCTTACTCCTCCATGCTTCAAAAAATGAAATCTCTCACCTCATGTTCGTCATGGGAACCTCACGTCTAGCCCCTCCCCTTGAGCTCCTTCATTGTTTTGTTTTCCATAAATAAGTGCCTTAGATGAACTTGTGTCACTTTTGTTCTTTTGCCAAGTTTAGAGTTTCTAAGCATTTTTTTGTGCTCTTTCTTTTTCTCTCAAGTTCAAGAAAGCTTTCTTCTTCATCTTCATCTTCTTCCTCTACCACCTTGAGCCACCATAAAACACCACTTCACAACCTTCAATCATCCACTAAACACTTAAACACTCAACCTCAAACACAAACTCACCAAGAACACATCTCCTTTCCTTTCCTCTCTCTTTGGCCAAAGCCACATCTCCACTCTAGGAGGAGTTGCTCTTCTCATTTCCTTCCAAGATCAAGCATTTTCATCTTCACACTTGGTAGGAGTTGCTTTAAAGTTTTGTTTTTACTCAAAAATAAGATTTTCTCAAGGTTTCTCTTGGTTTCTTTTTAAGCTTTTCCTTGCTTTCCCTTTTCTTTTCATTTCAGCCTCAAAGCCTCATTTTGTGCATGATCGCTTGATGATGAGAGTTTCTAGATGATGACCTTGTGTTCATCTCAAAGAAACCTCTAAAGCTTGAGTTTTTCCTTTCTTTGAGCTTTATCTATATTGTCCAATTCACATGGTTTTTAACTTAAGAAAAACTAATCATAAGGGTTTCAATAAACTCAAGGCCTACCCTTGTCAACCTTAAAGTTGGTCGGCGCGTCTAGAGTTATGCTCTAGATAGGGGTCTTAAGTACATAATAAACAATATGGTATACTTTCATTCTTTTCCTTGATTTAGATTTTGGTTCCTTTGTTTTCCTTTCCTTTATGTTTTCGGTTTTGGTCTCCTTTTCCCTTGTGATTCTATTGTCTCTTAAATTTATTTCCTTGGAGCTTGATGATGATGTTCAAGATCGATGTAGTTCCTTTGAGAACTTGGTTTAAGAACTCTAAAGCTCACTTTGTTGATGAGATAAATGTTGGGTTAAGATTTTTGGTTCTCTTTAAAAGTCTCATATGAGCTCTAAGTTAAGATAAAAAGAACTTGCATCCATATTTACCTTTATGTCATCATTAAATGCTCAAGATTAAAGAATGAACTTGCATTTCCATATTTATGTTTATGCTCTCACTAAATCTTGAAGATAATAATGGATTTGCATAGCATATTAATTTTATGCTCCCACCTCCTAATAAAGACTAAAACCAAGTGCATTGCATATTTATTTTTATGTCAATCACTTAAGAGATTTAGAGCTCATGGACTTTTACCCATTATCATCTCAAACAAAGTTGAAAATATAAATCTTTTGCTCCTTTGATTTTAACCTTGAGATGATGTTGAGTTTTAGAATGAGATTCATCTAGTTACAAGTACTAAAAACTTGTGCTTTCATGATTTTCCTAAACTTAGATGATTTTAAGAAATGTTTTGAGCAAGATGTTATGTTTTAAAGCACTTTTGAGACTAATTTAAAATGGTTACTGCCCTCTTTGGTTTTATAATGGTTTTGATGAAATAAATTGTATCCAAGTGAGTTTTGAAGGTTTTAAAAAGTTTCCAAGAGAAATTAGCAAATTGATGGTCTTTAGAAATAAAGTTTTATGCCTTGTTTGATGGAGACGTTTTCGGTTCTATTCGGTTCATATGCTCACTGTTTTATGCTGTTTTGGTGATGATAATATGAGTATGATCATGTGTAATTAATGCTAAAATTCATTTCAGAAAGTTAAGAAAAGTTAGTAACTAGAAATGAATTAATTTGAGACTTTTAGATCCCTTAGAAATGTAATTTTCTGGATTCTGTCCAGCAAGGTTTAAAATTAGAAACCATGGTTTATAATTAGTTTAAATGTGTAGGAACTACTCGTAATTGGTTTAGGAATTGATCTGGATGCTTTAGGAACAAACCGAACTTAGAAAGGGTCAAAGTTGTGACTCCTAGGTACCCGTAAAGTGTAATTTATGACTTCTGCATTCTTGGGGTTTAGAATTGTTTATAATTATAGAATTGAGTGAGGAATACTTAGACTTGAGCGTATAGGTATCCGAGAGCTTAAGTTGTGATGATAAACAACTTAGATTTCAGGTTAAGAGACCTTAAGGGTCAAAGCATAAGACATTAAGAGACTTTGATGTTTTTAAGTTTGATAATGCAAGTATGATGTGTTGATGTATATGCTTTGATAATGTATGAGCTATGATGAAGTGTTTTATTGAAATGTTAAGTCTATCATGAGTATGAAAGTTAAATGAGTAATGCATATGTGTAATGAGCTTCTGGCATAAAGTTGATTTGAAGGAAATTCGGTACACAACAATTATGCTGCCAAATTTCCATCAAATCTAAAGGACTTGAGAATGTTTTTGAAGTATGAGATTAGATTTAAAACCCTGGGTGACACCGGTTCGGCCGAGCACCCCAAGGAGATTTTTTTGTGACAAAGCACTGAGACGCACTTTCTTGGGTGACACTGGTTCGACCAAGCACCCCCAGGAAAGACAAATTGTAACACCCTAAATCTTAACCTAATACTACTAGTATGTATTCAGGTTAATCCTTAGAATATTACCTCTTGGTTTCATCTTTTATTTTGAAAATACTTAGCGGAAATATGGGTAAAATTTTTCTTTTTGAATTAAAACCAAAGTGAGAGCCACGCATGATTCTTTGAACGGGAATTCATACAAGTCATATGGGCAAATCATAATAAAACACATAAATAACATGGATACATCAACTGATTATATATATAGATAATGTGCCTACCAAATGGCAGGACTATTCGGTACATAGAAGAACGAAATACAACTGAAAAGCAAATACAAGGAAATCATAAAAGCAAGTACAAGGAAACCATGAAAGCAACACCCATACCCGTGTGCACCTAGAGTAGACAACCTCACATACAAAAGAAGGTTTGTCCTCAACTATGTGGCGTGTGTGCACTGGCTACTACCCATCCTATGCACCTACTCCTGCTGGTCCGAATACTGAGGGGTAGAATCGATCTACTGGCGGATCTCGGCGGGAGTGGTCGTGCTGATCATCGGAGCGTGTCCACCGCGGTGAGGGTGCATGGATGGCCTACGAGCCAACCTCGGCTGAACCACCGTCTCCTCACTCTTGGCTCTCATCGGTGGGGGAGCGGGCCTAGAGCTCCAACTGTACATATGCGAGGGCGGGTCCTCTGATGGATCCGTCTCCGAATACTGAGTCCGGGGCACGTACTCCGGGTAGTCACGTACGGCTGACGCCTCGGGCTACATGCGGAGGATCTGCTCATCGCGTGGTCTGGCTCTCTCAAAAATCGTGTTATGATGGTAGGAAGCAGTCGGGGTGAAGCGGTGGGTCGTCCCATAAACATGAACACTCTAACTGTGCAGTGACCCTCAAAATGGTATGACCCGAGTGCTGGGTCATGGTGCAGCTCCCACGTCAGGGTGTTGATGAAGAGTACGAAAGTCGCCATCTGAAGATGTGACGGAAGAAAAGAGAGAGGGAATGAGAATCTTCTAAAAGAATTGTCAGTAGGGCAATCCCTAACTAAGTGACATCATCACATCCTCAGGAACCTTGGGTTTTATTTCTAAAAAGGTGTGTATGCATATAAACTCCTTTAAGTTAGCTTTCTAAAGCATTAGTTATCCAAGGTCCGTCATATTTTACAATGCGTCTTATGACTAAGCATGGAATATATGTAACACCCCAATTTTTCTGCCAGGGTGAAAATGACCAAAATGCCCCTGAGGTCATTTTCAGCCTGGAATTCGAGGAAAGCCGATCCAGAAGTACTTGAAGGGTAAACTAAATGTTGGAAGGGGATTATATGACTTGTGTATCTTTCCGGGATCGAAAATCTCATTTTTCGAGTTTTCGAGTCAAAATGACCAAAACGCCCCTGCGGTGTTTTACCCATTTGTAAGTGCCGGATGAACCCGAAACTTCTCCATATGGTTTTAAAAGGCGTTTCTATGTAGACTATGACTTTAGTTTTGGTCCCGGAGGTCCCGGGCGAAATTAGTGTGAAATTACGGTTTTGCCCCTAGTTTCGTGTTTTTACGCTTAATCGCGTGATTAAGCAAACCTAAGCAATATTAGGCTCTAATCGAAGGTTAATTAATTTCATTAATTAATCTTGAGTCAAAATAATTTATTAAAGTTGATTAGAACCTAAAAATGCTTAATTACAACTTAAAATCATATTTTAATTTCAAGACTCCTAGTCATGGAATCTTAAATAGTGTTTTCTGTTTCCAATTCCTTAAATCATGGAATTGTGTTACACATTGTTTATTCATAAATGAGTTTAAAATTCTTTAATGATGTATGAGCACTCCTAATCTTGTCATAAAATCCTTAAAACACATTCTTAGTCACCTAAACTTATGCTTAATGACTCCTAACCTTGCACCTAAGCTAATACACCCCTAAACACATCACTAACACACAATTACATGACCAAAACTCCCTCCTCCCTTGCTGCATCAGACCTGGCCAAAATTCATACCCCATTTTATCACAATTCAATTTTATTTCACACTCCAAGGACCATGCTTGAAGCCACACTCACCACCATACTTCACCATGCCATCAAAATGCAATTCTCTCACCTCATGTTCCATGAGGATTCATTCTCCTCCACACACTCACCCTTATCCTTCTCTACAAATACCATGCCAAGATGAACTTTGCTACACTTTTGTTCATTTGCTAAGTTTTGATTTCTAAGCATTCTTGTTAGTTCTCTCATTTTCTCTCAAGTTTTAAGAGCATTATTCTTCTTCATCTTCTTCTTTTTCCTTTTGAATCATCATCTCTCAACCTTCAAACACCACGCCAAAGCATTGAACCATCATTAAACCTCTCAAACACCACACCTCAAACACAACCTCACTTGAAACACAACTCCAACCTTCTTGTTTCCTCTTGGCCGAAACCTTCAAGCCCCAAGGAGGAGCTCATCATCTTGTTTTTCTTTTCAAAAGTTCAAGCTTTGTGTCTTCACTCTAGGTAGGAGTGTTTTCTAAACTTTGTTTTCTTGAAAATGAGTTTCTTTCTAGCTTTCTCTTGGATTTTCTTTTGAAACTTTCTTTGTTTTTCCTTCCTTGTGATTTTAGCCATGAGGCCTTGAGAAGCACATGATAGCTCAATGATGAGGACTCCTAGAGGATGACTATGTGTTCATCTCAAAAAAACCTCTAGAGCTTGAGTTTTTCTTTTCCTTTAACTTCATCTATACTATACTTAGCTTACATGGTTTTTTTTTCAACTTAAGAAAATTAATCTAAGGACTTCTAAAAGCCCAAGCCTACCCTTGTCAACCTTAAAGTTGGCCGGCATGTTCTAGAGATTTTTCTCTAGATAGGGGTTTTGGGTATTTAATAAAGAACTTGGCTTAGTTTCACTTTCTTGTTCTTTTGTAAGGTTTTCGGTTTTGGTATTTTGATCCTTGAGATTTTGTTTGGTTTTGTTTAGAAAGTTTGTTTTCTTTGAGCTTGATGATGATGTTCAAGAACCTCATAGTTCCTTTGAGAACTTGGTTCAAGAACTCTAGAGCTCTCTTTGTAATGAGATATATGTTGGGTTGTTACTTTGTTAAAGTCTTGAATAAGCTCTAGCTAAACATAAAATGAACTTTGCATCATGTTTATTTTATGCTTTGCATATCATGTTTACTTCCTTGCTATCATTAAATACCAAGATAATGAATGAACTTGCATTATCATGTTTATATTTCAAGCTACGCATTATCATGTTTATATTTCAAGTTCTCACTAAATATCAAAGATAATAATATGTTGCACCTCATATTTATTTTATGCTATCACTTTACTATCTAATGGAACCTAAAATAAGTGCATGAGCATGTTTACTTTTATGTCATCACTTAAATGAATCTAGAGCTCAAAGACTTGCCCATTGATGTCTCAAACAAAGGTTTAAAATATTTATTTCTTTTGGTTCACATTTCGGCCCTAAGGGGTTTTGGAGTTTCCAAGTGTTGAAAATTATGTTTTATAATTCTTCTGAGCTTATATGAGTACAAGGAAATTGTAGAACCAAGTTTTATGAATTTAGGGCCTCTTGAGGTATAAATGATTTAGCTACTGCCCTCTTACATAATTTTATGATTTTAGACGATAAAAATATTTAGAAATGAGTTTTGAAAGTTTTAAAAGGGTTCCAAGAGAGACTAGTATTTTATGTGCTTTAGAAATTGTGTTTGATGCCTTTAAATGGAGATGTTTGCTTCGGTTCTACCTTGCCATGTTTAGCCACTGTATGAGATGTGTTAATGATGATAATATGCTTATGTTTAAGTATAAGTAATGTTAAGACTCATATGTGAAAGATAAGACAAGTTAGAAACTAGAAAAGAATTAATTTGAGAGTTCTAGATCCTTTAATGTTTGAATTTTCTGGATTCTGTTCAGCAAGGTTTAGTAATGCTAATCATGGATTTAAATTAGTTTAAATGTGTAGGAATGACTCATAAATCGTGTAGGACTTGATCTTGATGCCTTAGGAGCAAACCGGACTTAGAAAGGGTCATTGTTGTGACTCCTAGGTACCCGTAAAGTTAGGAATATGAATTCTGCACTCTTGAGGTTTAGAGATGTTCTTGATCATAGTGTGAGGTGAGAAATACTTAGTTAAGACCTTATAAGTTCCTGAGAGATTAGGTTTGATGATTTATAACTTAGAATGTGAGTTAGGGACCTTAAGGGTCAATGCATAAGACACTAAAAGGTTGTTAATGCTATGACGTGTTGTTTGATGCAATGATATGATGAGATGTGCTTGATGCATGAGAAAATGATTAATGAAAATGTTAAAGATTATCATAGCATGAGTTTTCATGAGAACATGTTGTGTGAATTAGCTTGTGGCAGTTTGAAGGAAATTCGGTTAAATAGCTACTATGCTGCCGAATTTCCGTCAAACCTTAAAGGGTTGAAAGAAATGTTTGAGTACCATATGAGTTGAAAACCCTGGGTGACACCGGTTCGGCCGAGCACCCCCAGGAGATTTTTATGTGACAAAGCACTGAGATGCGCTTCCCCTGAGGAGGTGCCGGTTCGACCGAGTACCCCCGGGAGGAGACAAATCCGTGAGGGTATGAGTAGATGCAGCCTACCAAAGCGGACAAATTGCGAGGCCATGCGTGGCTAGCAAAGCGTTTCAAAGAGGGTAATCCCAGAGAGAGATGATCCCTGCCCCCTACCCGTACTTACGAGTCAGGATTATTATTTATGTTTTGCTTATTGAAGATAATAAGCAAGAGCTAGTGACGACTAGCTAAGGTATGAGCTCATAACCTAGTTATTATTTTTTTAGGGTGGCTTATATGCTAAAGTACCATGATTGATGTCACGAAGTTGAGGAATGATTCACTTGGAAATTATATGCCCTTATGCCACATGGATTATGTTTATGTGCTTTGAGGTGTTGTCTTATATGCTCAAGTATTGCCATGCATCCATGATATAACATGTTGCATTCATAACATCAAGATGCATGCTAAAAGGAATGGACCTTGGATAATTAGTTTTGGAAAACCTTAATTAAACCTTATATGCATGATCATTATTTTATAAATAAGCACAAGGTTCTTTAGCAAGATTTCTCACTCCTCTCTCTCTTTCCTTCCATCACATCTTCAGAGAGCGATGACGATGTTCGTGCTTTTCATTGACACGCCAGGATGGCAGATACACATTGACCCGGACCACCGTTCATATCACTTTGAGGGTCGATGTGCCGTTCGTGTTTTATGTACTTGGGATGACCTTTCGCCTATCCAGTTTTGAGCTACCAGTTCACTCCTACTGCGCCTTTTGGTAGTGACGACATGATCTTCGAGCGCACCTGCCCGCGTGAGGAGCAGTTGTGTAACGCCCCAATTTTTCTGTTAGAGTGAAAATGACCAAAATGCCCCTGAGGTCATTTTCAGCCCAGAATTCCAGGAAAGCCGGTTCGGCAATACTCAAAGGGTAAACTCAATGTTGGAAGGGGATTAGATAACTTGTGTACCTTCCCGGGATCGAAAATCTCGTTTTTCGAGTTTTCGGGTCAAAATGACCAAAACGCCTCTACAGTGTTTTACTCGTTTGCAAGTGCCGGATGAACTCGAAACTTCTCCAGATGGTTTTAAAAGGCGTTTTTATGTATTCTATGACCTCAGTTTTAATTTTAGAAGTCCCGGGCAAAATTAGTGCAAAATTACGATTTTGCCCCTAGTTTCATATTTTTACGCTTAATCGCGTGATTAAGCAAACCTAAGCGATATTAGGCTCTAATCGAAGGTTAATTAATTTCCTTAATTAATCTTGAGTCAAAATAATTTATTAAAGTTGATTAGAACCAAAAAGTAGTTAATTACAACCTAAAATCAAATTTTAATTTCAAGACACCTAGTCATAGAATCTTGAATAGTATTTTCTCTTTCCAATTCCTTAAATCATGGAATTGTGTTACACATTGTTTATTCACAAATGAGTTTTAAATTCCCTAATGATGTATGAGCACTCCTAAACTTGTCATAAACTCCCTAAATCACATTCTTAGTTACCTAAACTTAAGCTTAATCATTCCTAACCTTGTACCTAAGCTAATACACATCTAAACCTACCATTAACACACAATTAAATGGTCAAAACTCACCCCCACTCTGCTGTCCAGCCTTGGCCGAAGCTGTCCCTCTCCATTATGCATCACATGTTCAATTTTTCAACACTCCAAGGCCATACCTCAAGTAACATACACTATACCTTGTCATAACTTTCAATCAAGCTTGAATTTCCACATGAATAAATAATCAAAACAACCCATTTTCCCCATTTATTTGTGGCTGGAAAAGTTCCAGCCATGTCAAGTTTCTAGAAGCCTAATTTCATAAAAATTTGATAGGAAATTAACTCACATATACTTTGTAGCATAGCTTCCATACTTCAAACCATGCTTCTATGACACAATCAAAGAGATATTTTCCTCTCCCTTTGTCCTTCAATGCTACGGCCAGCACCCTCCCTTTGATGAGCTCCATGGTTTTGTTTTTCTATAAATAGGATGCTTGTGATAGCCTTGTTGCACCTTGAAGCATTTGCTAAGTTTAGAGTTTTAGAGTTGTCTTACTAGTTCTTTCTTTTTCTCTCAAAGTTTCAAGAGTGTTCTTCCTTTCTTTTCATCTTTATCTTCTTCATCTCATCATCTCATCATCATCTCTTAACCATCAAACACCACACCTCAAACACAACTTCACTTGAAACACATTTCCTTCTTTTTCTTTCATCAAGGCCGAATCATCATCACCATCCTAGGAGGTGTTGCTCATCTCATTTCCATCTTCAAGTCCAAGCTTTTACCTTCATCACAAGGTAAGGATTTGTTTTCAAACTTTGTTTTGCTCAAGAAAGTGTTTTTCTCTAGTTTCCTCTTGGATTCTTTTTGAACTTTCCTTTGTTTTTCCTTTCCATTTCATTTCGGCCTCTAGGCCCTATTATGAGCATGATAGCTTGATGATGAGAGTTTCTAGATGATGACATTGTGTTCATCTCAAAGAAACCTCTAGAGCTTGAGTTTTCCTTTCCTTATGACTTCATCTATATGATATCTAGCTCACATAGTTTTCAACTTAAGAAAATTAATCTAAGAATTTCTAAAAGCCCAAGCCTACCCTTGTCAACCTTAAAGTTGGCCGGCACGTTCTAGAGATTTTCTCTAGATAGGGGTTTTGGGTATTTAATAAAGAACTTGATGTAGTTTCACTTTCTTCCTCTTTTATATGACTTTCGGTTTTTGTGTTGTGATCTTGGAGATATTGTATTGGGTTGTTATCTTGTTAAAGTCTTGAATGAGTTCTAGTTAACCATAAAATGAACCTTGCATCATGTCTACTTTATGCTTTGCATATCATGTTTACTTCCTTGCTATCACTAAGTTTCAAGATAATAAGTGAACCTTGCATTGCCATGTTTATATTTCAAGCTATGCATTATCATGTCTATATTTCAAGTTCTCACTTAATACCAAGATAATAATGAGTTGCATTCATATTTACTTTGAGCTATCACTTTACTTTCTAATGGAACCTAAAATAAGTGCATAAGCATGTTTATTTTTATGTCATCACCTAAATGAACCTAGAGCTCAAAGACTTGCCCATTGTTGTCTCAACAAAGGTCTAACAATATGTATTTTCCTTGGTTCATATTTTGGCCCCAAGAGGTCTTGAAGTTTCTAAGTATTTGAGACTATGTTTTATAATTTTTCCAAGCTTACATGAGTTTAAGGAATGCATAGAACTAAGTTTTATGAATTTAGGACCTCTTGAGATAAAGATAAATTGGTCACTGCCCTCTTAAATACTCTTATGATTTTAGATGTTAAAATTGTTTATAAATGAGCTTTGAAAGTTTAAAAAGAGTTCCAAGAGAAACTAGTATTTTATAAGCTTTAGAAATTATGTTTTATGCCTTTTATGGAGAAGTATATTTTCGGTTCTTCCTTGCTCTTTACTGCCACTGTATGTGCTGTTTTGATGATGATAATGTGCCTATGTTTGAGTAAAAATAATGTTAAGACTCATATGTGAAAAATAGGATAGGTTAGGAACTAGAAAAGAATTAATTTGAGAGTTCTAGATCCTTTAATTATGTAATTTTATGGATTCTGTCCAACAAGGATTAGATTTAATAATCATAGTTTTAAATTAGTATAAATGTGTAGGAATGACTCATAATTGGTTTAGGACTTAATCTTGAAGCCTTAGGAGCAAACTAAACTTAGAAAGGGTCATTGTTGTGACTTCTACGTACCCGTAAAGTTAGGATTTCAAATTCTGCATCCTTGAGGTTTAGAGATGTTCTTGACCATAGTGTGAGGTGAGAAATACTTAGTTATAACCTCATAGGTTCCCAAGAGACTAGGTTTTGATGATCAATAACTTAGAATGTGAGTTAAAGACTTTAAGGGTCTAAACCGTAATTTCTAGAACCCCGTAATCACACAAATACAAAGCTGTCCAAATCTGCATAGTGCTGTTTGGATAGGTCCTCGAGCATAAAAATTAGTAAAACTTATTAGTTCTGAACCTATAGGTGTGTGAGAGATTAAGAATAATACTAGAACAATTAGTTTACAAGTTTAAGACTCAAAAGAACCAAAGCATAACATACTATAGGGTTATAACATACTAAGCTTGGGAGTTTGTATGTATGATTGTCAAAGGTGTGATTATGTGATGATGTATATGCCATAGTTTTATGTATATACTATGAAGAAAGTTTCATGTGATGATGTATATGCTATGAAAAAGATGTATGTAACGAATAATGATGTATCTATGAATTAACACTTTATGAGAATTTAAATGTGACACAACACTGAGACGCCTTCTTGGGTGACACCGGTTTAGCCGAGCACCCCCAAGAAAACAAATCCGTGAGGGTATTGACATAGAGCTTGCCAAAGCGAACAAAACTACGATGCACTAGTTGCTAGTAGAGCGTTTCAAAGAGGAAATGACCCTAAGAGAGGTGATCCTTAATTGCTCCCTAGCCCGCACTATTAAGTCGGGATTATGTATATGTTACGCTTATCATAGGATAAGTAAGAACTAGTGACGACTAGTTAAGGTATGAGCTCATAACCTAGAGATGTTTTAGGGCGGCCCCACGAGATGAAAGTTAAAGTTAACAATGTCACATATACTATACTTATGCCAATGTCATAATGTTTCTTAGTTATTTTATTGTCTGGTTTACCTTTATGACGCATTCATATCATTAGTACATTTCATGCTTAGTAATAAGACGCATTGTAAAACATGACGGACCTTGGATAAATAACACTTTAGAAAACTAACTTAAAAGGAAATTATATGCATGCACACCTTTTTAGAAACAAACCCAAGGTTCCTGAGGATGTGACGATGTCACCTAGGTAGGGATAACCCTACTGAGAATTCTTTTAGAAAGATTCTCATTCCCTCTCTCTTTTCTCCCGTCATATCTTCAGATGGCGACATTCGTACTCTTCATCGACACCCCGATATGGGAGCTACACCATGACCCGGCACTTGGGTCATACCATTTTGAGGGTCGCTGCGCTGTCAGAGTATTCATGTTCATGGGACGACCCTTTGTAACATCCCCAAATTTATAACTAAGATAAATATTAATCTTAATTATCGATAGCAAGACCAAGAGAATCTGGACAAATGTTATGAAACACAACAAATAGACTACTTAAGTATGTCTAGAGATAAATGCAAAGAATTACGAAAATGCCATCACTTAGTGGAAATTACAAAAATGCCCTTGCTATGTAAAAGAAATTACCAAACTACCCTTGCCTTATTAAATGACAAAGATACCCTTACTCTATGAATGGAATTACAAGAATACCACTATCATTGTCTAATTACAAAAATATCCTTGTCTTAGTTAAAGAAATTACTACAATGCCATTTGCACAAATCCCTACACTTGTCTTTAGACAAGAATGAATCTAAGCCATTGGATTAAGATGATAACACAATAATTTAACCACATACATCATACACATTTCTGAATCACATACATGCACTAAAGGTTAGAAAATCTCCACTAACATCTTTGCACAAAACATCGAAACATGTTTGCACAAAACATGGAGCATTTCCATCCAACATGTTTGCACAAAACATGGAAACATGTTTGCACAAAACATGGAGCATTTTCATCCCAAAATTCAGCCAACATGTTTCCATAAATCATGCTCCAAGTGCTTTCCTTCTTCTGTTTTTTTTCTCTAATCTTTCCACTATAAATACTCCTCAAACCCTCTTCAATTCAGAAACTCCCTAAGTGTTCTTTCTTTCTTATTCTATCATTCTTCTTAGACTTCTCTTGATCCTCTAAACTTCATCCAAACACTTAAATCCTAAGTCCAAACTTTCACTAGCCCTCACAAGAGTTACAATCTTTAACTCTAGTGAGAAATATTTTCTTAAGAACTCAAGTTCTAGAGCCAAGATTCAAGGAGGGTCATCCACTCCAAGGACTCTTGTTCAAGCTTAAGGAAGAAGAGAAGGACCCTTTTTAGACCCTACACAAGAGGTAGGAGCCCTCACTTTGGTTGTGTAAGCCATGATGACATCTAACCTTGCTCATGGTTAGGATGCCATCAAGCTTATGTTTGTTGATAAAAATGTTTCAAGGGGATATTGTATAAATATTTTGTGAAACCCCTTGTTCCATTCTGCTTCCAAAGTGATATTATGTTGCTTTCATGCTCAAATGATGCTTGAAATATGTTGTGTGATCCTTGTGTTAAAGTAAGTGACATAAAACATGAAAATGGTAAGTGCTGGATTTTTGGCTATTTCTTGCAGTAGGTGTTCCGAAATTTAATACTCATAAAATATTAAGTATCTTGAAATAAAAATATTTTTACCATAAACTAGACGCATTATAAAACACTCTCCAGAAAGAATCACCCAAAACGGAGTTTTCTAGCTCAAGATATAAATTTTTAAAGTAGAGCCTAAGACTGAAACTTTAAATCTGACCTTGTAGTAGTAAAATAGGTGTAACTCACTCTAGAAAAATGCAAATGGACTGATTTCAACTTTGTTAGAGAGCTAACACATATAGGAATACACCCATATATGTTATGTATAAAGCTTTGTACCACGTAAATACAGAATGAGAAATAAATTTCGGGATAGTGTACTGTGAAAGTGCAGTTTGGAAAGGTTCTGGCTAAGGAAAGACTTGGTATTTAAGCGTGTCCATTGTGACCCACCTCTCTTTCTTGGGAACCCTCCCATGCATGGTTTACAATGGATTTACATTATTCCAAAGATGTAAATGATAAAATTTGATGAGTTAGGAATTTGGAACTACCTTTACTAAGCTGAGATAACAAGTATACAGAGAATTATAAACTTTCTTCTAAAAGATGTCAAAACTATAAATAAAAGAATCAAGTCTTGTAAAAAGAGAATTTTAAGAATTTAAGAAGAATAATAATCTTCAAGAGTTATATGAAAACCATAATAAAAATATATAAAGAACCTATAATAATATTTTGAAGTGCATTAATGTATTAATGGAATTCTAAGAGTACAAAGAACACTAAGAGAAAAAGATAATACTAAGACATCCATTACCTCTTAGGAACACTAGGAACTTAACTTGATAACTTTGGTTGCTTAAAATGAATCATTTATGAAAATGTTTACTATGAGATTTACATGATATTATCCATGTTTCATGAAGTGAATTATAGTAAAGTGAATGTATGGTGATGAGTTATGAAATGATGAAGATGAATGATTGATTGCCCATGATTTATTGTGATTACATGATGATATGCATACATTCATTTTCAAAGGAAATAATAAAAGTAAAGTTTGAAAAAGTAGCAATGAAAGTCTGGAAAAGTGGACTTGAGCTAAACTCACGGCTTAACCCTCTAAACCGTTGAGATCACGGCAACGGAAAGGAAACCAAAAAGGTTGTGGCGACGGCCACGGTATGAGCTCATTACCCTTTTAGGGTGGTCTAAGGAATTGATGCATTCATCCCGTGAGTAATTAAGAAATATGTTGATCACTAAACAAGTGAATGTTGAGGATGAGTAATCATGAAATGCATGCAGCTCCGAAATGATTATTGCTTATTAGTGGTTTTACATGATATGCTTATATGTATGCTTGATGAAATACTGAATGGATATTTCTGCTAATGTTCAAGATTAGTTTAAAAGTAACTGCACTTCGGCTAATCACGTTTGTGAAAGTTTGATAATTGAATCCTTATCTGTTCACCTTTTTATAATAAACCCGAAGTGACTCGGACGACAACGATGACACTTTTAGTACAAGTAGGAACTCCTACTGAGAAATCATGTATTTCTCACTCCTATGTTTATTTTCCATTGTCGTTACCAGAGATAGACGTGTCCACCTAAAGCAACAAAGCTGTAGCTGAGGAAGGAGGTAGCACGTGAAGATTTCAAACCGTTCAAGTAGGAGCATTCCAAGCTTTAGTTACATTATAGTTTGTGAGAAACAATTAGTAATAGTAGAACTTATATTGTTATTTGTAATAACTTATCATTATGATATATGCCCTGTTGTGACTTATGTATTAAGTGATTATATTCCAGTTTATGTGATAATAGTTCTACACTTAGTCTCTTATTCCACTTATTTAATTTAAGTGCGCAATGTAACTTGATTATTATCTATAAAAGCGCTATGTATTTCACTTCTCGTTACAGTCTTAAGTTTTCAAGAAATTAATTTATTTAAAGAAAAAAAAAACTTCCACTATTTTTCTAAGTTAATTACAAAAGAAAATTAATACAAGGCATAAGTGACAACTAATAGAATCCAAATGTGAACTTAAGCACAGTGGGGTTCTATTAGGGTGTTACATTATGGTATCAGAGCAGTTCATCCTATTTAAGCCTGAGGAATGGACTGACTATGCTTCTGTCTATGATATCATGCTATTAATCTTATCTGTATGATGGGATATAGGATTTAGAAATGTATGATCGTCTTGTGATACTACCATAGTTGCTGCCATGCTTAGCTATAGTATTGAGCCTGATCAACTCGATGACTGTTGTTTGGTGTGTCTAGGAACTAATGGCAGCAAACAGACGTACGCATGGGGCACGCGATGGAGGTAATCGTGATGAACTGGCAAATGCGCTCCAGGAGATGGCTAGGGCTATGCAAGCACAAGCAACAGTGATGATGGAGCAGATGAATAGGTGGTCAGAGGAGTCAGTTGGGAATCAAGAACATGGAAAATTCTCAGAATTCAAGAGGGCTGGACCTCCAGAATTCAAAGGAACAACTAACCCCGAAATAGCTGACATATGGATTCAAGAGATGGAGAAGGTTTTCTCAGTGGTAGAATGCTCTGATGAACAAAAGGTGGCATTCTCTACTTATATGCTGAAAGGAGAGGCTGCCGCGTGGTGGAAGGGTGCAAAGGGCTTGCTTGAAAATGCTGACATACAGATTACGTGGGAGGTCTTCTATGCCATGTTCCATAAGAAATATTTTCCAGATCCGGTTAAGAAGGCAAAGGAAGTAGAATTTCTATTACTGACACAGGGAAATCGAAGTGTGGCTGAGTACACAGCTAAGTTTGAAGAACTGATCAAACACTCAACTAGCTACCAAAGGGATCCCAACGAGGCTTGGAAATGCATGAAATATGAGAGTGGTTTAAAGCCAAACATTTTGGCATCTGTGGCTCCACTGGAGGTCACTGACTATGCATCTTTAGTCAGCAAAAGCCAAGTGGCTGAGAGTTGCAATTGCCAGCTAGTTGCCCACCTAGTTGAAGAGAATAGGAAGAGGTCTGCTCAACAAGGTCACCGAGGGTTCCCACCCCCTTACAAGAAACCCTACCAAGGAGGTGGATTTAAAGGGAAACAACCCAAACACCCTATGATGAATCAACCTAAGACACAAGTCATTGTCGACCTAGGATGGCTGCTGTCCCTGAACCTATGACTAGACCCCCTTGTGCCACTTGTGGAAAGATACATGGAGGGGAATGCAGATTTGGTAAGAATGTTTGTTATCGGTGTGGACAGGCAGGACACTATTCTAGAGAGTGCCTAAAGTTCAATCAATCCTCTACACTTAAGCCTAAGGCACAGGGACGCGTGTTTGCTATCACTGCTGAGATGCCCTCAGAATCCGATGATCTGATTCAAGGTAAGTGTATAATTAATGGAAAACCCTTAATTGTATTGTTTGATTCTGGCGCAACACATTCATTCATTTCATATGATTGTGCTAATAAGTTGAGGTTGTATATATCTGACTTAAAAATCATCTTAGTTGTCTCTACACCCACTATAAATACTGTTAGAACTGATCAAGCCTACCTAAATTGTGAATTTGAGGTAGCTGATAGGATTTTTCATCATGATTTAGTTTGTCTACCCTTGTCTAGTTTTGATGTAATCTTGGGCATGGATTGGCTTTTGGTTAACCGTGTGTTACTACATTGTGCAAATAAGTCACTAGTATTTCTTCCCAAACCATCTTTACCCAATCCCTCTAAACTTGATAGAAAGGTACGACTATACCTAAACTCCATTATCATGGGGGATAGTAGGAATGAAGAGTAAGGATATGTTTTCCTGATGACAAGTGAGAGGGAAGTGGAGCAAGCTCTAGAAAAGATCCTTGTAGTAAAGGAATTCTCAGATGTTTTTCCTGATGACATACCTGAATTTCCTCCAAAAAGGGAGATTGAGTTTTCTATAGATTTGGTACTGGGAACGGGACCCATATCTATAGCTCCTTATAGGATGCCACTGGCCGAGTTAACAAAATTGAAGAAGCAATTAGAGGAGCTACTAGAGAAGAAATTCATTAGGCCTAGTACTTCACCATGGGGAGCTCCAGTGCTATTTGTCAAGAAGAAGGATGGGAGCTTGCGGTTATGTGTGGATTATAGGCAGCTAAACCAAGTGACCATAAAGAATAAATACCCTTTGCTTAGAATAGATGACCTCATGGACCAATTAAGAGGAACCCAAGTGTTTTCCAAGATAGATCTGCGATCAGGATACCACCAGATTCGAGTGAAGGAGGAGGACATACCAAAGACAGCCTTTAGGACTAGATATGGACATTATGAGTTTAATGTGATGTCGTTTGGGTTAACCAATGCACCGGCAGTGTTTATGGACTACATGAATAGGATATTTAGACCATACTTGGACAAGTTTGTAATAGTGTTCATCGATGACATTCTAGTTTACTCAAGAACTGAAGAAGAGCACGAAGAACACTTACGAGTGGTGTTGGAGGTGTTGAGGAACAAGAAACTTTATGCAAAGTTGTCCAAGTGTGAATTTTGGATGAAGGAAGTTAAGTTCTTAGGTCATGTAGTGTCACATGGGGGAATAGCAGTAGACCCAAGTAAGATAGAAGTGGTGCAACAATGGGAAACCCCTACCACTGTAAAGGAGATTAGGAGTTTTCTAGGGCTAGCCGGTTACTACCGAAGGTTTATTAGAGGTTTTTCCCAAATTACCTTACCTCTCACCAAGCTAACAAGGAAGAATTTAGCTTTTATATGGAGCCCAGAATGTGAAGAGAGTTTCCAAGAACTAAAGAAGAAGTTGACCACTACCCCTGTCCTAATCCTACCTGACCCAAAAGAAAAATTTGAGGTATATTGTGATGCCTCGGGAAGAGGACTAGGATGTGTTTTGATGCAAAATAGGAATGTAGTAGCCTATGCCTCTAGACAGCTCAAACCCCATGAAGTTAATTACCCAACCCATGACTTAGAGCTAGCGGCTATTGTCTTTGCCTTAAAAATCTGGAGACATCATCTTTATGGTGTAAGGTTTGAAGTCTTTTCTGACCACAAAAGTCTGAAATACCTCTTCAACCAAAAGGAACTCAATATGAGACAAAGGCGTTGGATGGAGTTTCTCAAGGACTATGAATTTGGGTTGAACTACCACCCAGGAAAGGCAAATATGGTAGCAGACGCTTTGAGTCGTAAGTCCTTGCATGTCGCTTGGCTCATGGTGAAAGAAAATGAGCTGATAGAAGATTTTAGGAACCTCAACTTAGGATATAGGGGGACTTCAGAACAAATTTGGTTAAGCCAGCTAAGTGTAACCAGTAGCTTTAAGGATCAAATAATTCAAGCCCAAAGGGAATATGAGGATTTCCTTAGAACCTTAACCCTTGTCGAAGCAGGAAAGTTGAAAGAGTTTGTCCAGGATAAGGAAGGAGTGTAGAGATACCAAGGGAGAATCTGTGTACCTGCAAAAGAAGGACTGAGAGCTAGCATTTTGGAAGAAGCCCACAAGAGTCAATTTAGTGTACACCCCGGTATAACCAAGATGTACCATGACCTAAAAAAGATGTTCTGGTGGCCAAAGATGAAAGCAGATATAGCAAATATAGTGCAAAAATGTTTGGTATGGCAAAAAGTGAAGATAGAGCATCAAAAACCCTCCGGAGTGCTGCAACCTCTCGAAATCCCCGAATGGAAGTGGGAAGGAATATCCATGGATTTCGTGATGGGATTGCCAAGAACGCCTACCGGACATGACTCCATATGGGTAATTGTGGATAGATTGACCAAATCTGCTCACTTTTTACCCATTAGAGCAAATTACCCTTTGGAAAAGTTAGCTCAGCTATACATCCAAGAGATAATAAGGCTCCATGGAGTACCCAAAACCATTGTCTCAGATAGGGATCCAAGGTTCACCTCAAGATTTTGGGGAGCTTTGCAAAAGGCGTTTGGTTCAAGGTTGTGTCTAAGCACCGCTTATCACCCTCAAACTGATGGACAATCGTAAAGAACAATTCAAACCCTTGAGGATATGCTAAGAGCATGTGTCTTAGACCAGCCAAAAAGTTGGGACAAATAGCTTCCATTGATTGAGTTTGCATATAATAATAGTTACCACACTAGCATTGGGATGGCACCCTATGAGGCTTTGTATGGTAGAAAGTGTCAATCACCACTTTGTTGGTGTGACCCGGAGAGCAAAGTATTTTGGGCCCTGATTTGGTAGAAGAGACAACCAAACAAATAAGGAGAATTAGGGAAAGAATCCTCACCGCTCGAGTAGGCGTAAGAGCTATGCTGACAAGAGAAGGAAACCTCTCGAATTTCAAGAAGGAGAACACATATTCTTGCGAATTACTCCTACCACAGGTATAGGTCGTGCAATGAAAGTCAAAAAGCTAAGCCCTAGATTCTTAGGACCCTTCCAAATCCTCAAAAAGGTAGGTCCCTCCGCCTACCAAATTGCATTACCTCCAAATTTGTCTAACCTACACAATGTTTTTCATGTATCCCAATTGAGAAAGTATCAGTCAGACCCCAGTCATGTGTTTGAGCCAGAAACTATATAATTAAAAGATGACTTAACTTTTGAATTACCACCGATGAGGATCGTGGATCATGGCATCAAGCGGTGAGAAACAAATCTGTATCTCTGGTCCGAGTAGCCTGGGGACAAGATGGAATGGAAGAGCACACATGGGAGCTCGAGGAAGATATGCCAAAAGAATTTCCGAACCTATTCACAGGTATCAAATTTTGAGGGCAAAATTTTTAATAAGAAGGGGAGAAATGTAACATCCCCAAATTTATAACTAAGATAAATATTAATCTTAATTATCGATAGCAAAACCAAGAGAATCTGGACAAATGTTATGAAACACAACAAATAGACTACTTAAGTATGTCTAGAGAAAAATGCAAAGAATTACGAAAATGCCATCACTTAGTGGAAATTACAAAAATGCCCTTGCTATGTAAAAGAAATTACCAAACTACCCTTGCCTTATTAAATGACAAAGATACCCTTACTCTATGAATGGAATTACAAGAATACCACTATCATTGTCTAATTACAAAAATATCCTTGTCTTAGTTAAAGAAATTACTACAATGCCATTTGCACAAATCCCTACACTTGTCTTTAGACAAGAATGAATCTAAGCCATTGGATTAAGATGATAACACAATAATTTAACCACATACATCATACACATTTCTGAATCACATACATGCACTAAAGGTTAGAAAATCTCCACTAACATCTTTGCACAAAACATCGAAACATGTTTGCACAAAACATGGAGCATTTCCATCCAACATGTTTGCACAAAACATGGAAACATGTTTGCACAAAACATGGAAACATGTTTGCACAAAACATGGAGCATTTTCATCCCAAAATTCAGCCAACATGTTTCCATAAATCATGCTCCAAGTGCTTTCCTTCTTCTGTTTTTTTTCTCTAATCTTTCCACTATAAATACTCCTCAAACCCTCTTCAATTCAGAAACTCCCTAAGTGTTCTTTCTTTCTTATTCTATCATTCTTCTTAGACTTCTCTTGATCCTCTAAACTTCATCCAAACACTTAAATCCTAAGTCCAAACTTTCACTAGCCCTCACAAGAGTTACAATCTTTAACTCTAGTGAGAAATATTTTCTTAAGAACTCAAGTTCTAGAGCCAAGATTCAAGGAGGGTCATCCACTCCAAGGACTCTTGTTCAAGCTTAAGGAAGAAGAGAAGGACCCTTTTTTAGACCCTACACAAGAGGTAGGAGCCCTCACTTTGGTTGTGTAAGCCATGATGACATCTAACCTTGCTCATGGTTAGGATGCCATCAAGCTTATGTTTGTTGATAAAAATGTTTCAAGGGGATATTGTATAAATATTTTGTGAAACCCCTTGTTCCATTCTGCTTCCAAAGTGATATTATGTTGCTTTCATGCTCAAATGATGCTTGAAATATGTTGTGTGATCCTTGTGTTAAAGTAAGTGACATAAAACATGAAAATGGTAAGTGCTGGATTTTTGGCTATTTCTTGCAGTAGGTGTTCCGAAATTTAATACTCATAAAATATGAAGTATCTTGAAATAAAAATATTTTTACCATAAACTAGACGCAATATAAAACACTCTCCAGAAAGAATCACCCAAAACGGAGTTTTCTAGCTCAAGATATAAATTTTTAAAGTAGAGCCTAAGACTGAAACTTTAAATCTGACCTTGTAGTAGTAAAATAGGTGTAACTCACTCTAGAAAAATGCAAATGGACTGATTTCAACTTTGTTGGAGAGCTAACACATATAGGAATACACCCATGTATGTTATGTATAAAGCTTTGTACCACGTAAATACAAAATGAGAAATAAATTTCGGGATAGTGTACTGTGAAAGTGCAGTTTGGAAAGGTTCTGGCTAAGGAAAGACTTGGTATTTAAGCGTGTCCATTGTGACCCACCTCTCTTTCTTGGGAACCCTCCCATGCATGGTTTACAATGGATTTACATTATTCCAAAGATGTAAATGATAAAATTTGATGAGTTAGGAATTTGGAACTACCTTTACTAAGCTGAGATAACAAGTATACAGAGAATTATAAACTTTCTTCTAAAAGATGTCAAAACTATAAATAAAAGAATCAAGTCTTGTAAAAAGAGAATTTTAAGAATTTAAGAAGAATAATAATCTTCAAGAGTTATATGAAAACCATAATAAAAATATATAAAGAACCTATAATAATATTTTGAAGTGCATTAATGTATTAATGGAATTCTAAGAGTACAAAGAACACTAAGAGAAAAAGATAATACTAAGACATCCATTACCTCTTAGGAACACTAGGAACTCAACTTGATAACTTTGGTTGCTTAAAATGAATCATTTATGAAAATGTTTACTATGAGATTTACATGATATTATCCATGTTTCATGAAGTGAATTATAGTAAAGTGAATGTATGGTGATGAGTTATGAAATGATGAAGATGAATGATTGATTGCCCATGATTTATTGTGATTCCATGATGATATGCATACATTCATTTTCAAAGGAAATAATAAAAGTAAAGTTTGAAAAAGTAGCAATGAAAGTCTGGAAAAGTGGACTTGAGCTAAACTCACAGCTTAACCCCCTAAACCGTTGAGATCACGGCAACGGAAAGGAAACCAAAAAAGGTTGTGGCGACGGCCACGGTATGAGCTCATTACCCTTTTAGGGTGGTCTAACGAATTGATGCATTCATCCCGTGAGTAATTAAGAAATATGTTGATCACTAAACAAGTGAATATTGAGGATGAGTAATCATGAAATGCATGCAGCTCCTAAATGATTATTGCTTATTAGTGGTTTTACATGTTATGCTTATATGTATGCTTGATGAAATACTGAATGGATATTTTTGCTAATGTTCAAGATTAGTTTAAAAGTAACTGCACTTCGGCTAATCACGTTTGTGAAAGTTTGATAATTGAATCCTTATCTGTTCACCTTTTTATAATAAACCCGAAGTGACTGGGACGATAACGATGACACTTTTAGTACAAGTAGGAACTCCTACTGAGAAATCATGTATTTCTCACTCCTATGTTTATTTTCCGTTGTCGTTACTGCAGACAGACGTGTCCACCTAAAGCAACGGTCAGAAATGAGGAAGGAGGTAGCACGTGAAGATTTCAAACCGTTCAAGTAGGAGCATTCCGAGCTTTAGTTACATTATAGTTTGTGAGAAACAATTAGTAATAGTAGAACTTATATTGTTATTTGTAATAACTTATCAGTATGATATATGCCCTGTTGTGACTTATGTATTAAGTGATTATATTCCAGTTTATGTGATAATAGTTCTACACTTAGTCTCTTATTCCGCTTATTTAATTTAAGTGCGCAATGTAACTTGATTATTATCTATAAAAGCGCTATGTATTTCACTTCTCGTTACAGGCTTAAGTTTTCAAGAAATTAATTTATTTAAAGCAAAAAAAAACTTCCACTATTTTTCTAAGTTAATTACAAAAGAAAATTAATACAAGGCATAAGTGACAACTAATAAAATCCAAATGTGAACTTAAGCACAGTGGGGTTCTATTAGGGTGTTACACCCTTCGCACACCCCGTCCCGAGCTACTGCTTCACCCCGACTGCTCCTTACCATCATAACGGGATTTTTGAGCGAGCTAGACCACGTGATGAGCATATTCTCCGCATGGAGCCCGAGACGTCAGCCATACGCGACTACCCGGAGTACGTGCCTCGCACCCAGTACTCGGAGATGGACCCATCCGAGGACCCGCCATCACACATGTACAGTTGGAGCTCCAGTCCTGCTCCCCCACCGATGAGAGCAGGGAGTGAGGAGACGGTGGTCCAGCCGAGGTTGGCACGTAGGCCATCTATGCGCCGTCGCCGCGGTGGATACACCCCGATGATGCGTTCGACCACTCCCGCCAAGATTCGTCAGTGGATCAACTCGACCCCACAGTACTCGGACCAGCAGGAGTAGACATAGAAGGGGTAGTGGTTAGTGCACACACACCACATAGTTGAGGACAAACCTTCTTTTGTATATGAGGTTTTCTACTCTAGGTGCACATGGGTATGGGTGTAGTTTCTCTTGTATTTGCTTTTTATGATTTCCTTGTATTGTATTTCAGTTGTATTCTGCTTCCCGATGCATTGAATAGTCCTGCCCTTTTGGGTAGGCACAGTATATATATATATCTATGTTTCAGTTGATGTCTCCGTGATATGATGTGTTTCATTATGCTTTGCTTATATGTTTCGCTATGCTTCCCCTTAAAGATTTGTGCGTGGCTCTCACTTTGATTTTAATTCCAAAAAGAAAAATTTTACCCATATTTCCGCTAAGTATTTTCTAAGTAAAAGATGAGACCAAGTGGTAATATTCTAAAGATTAACCTAAGTACATACTAGTAGTCTTGGGTTAAGATTTAGGGTGTTACAAGTTGCGACGTGCCCGTACCTCTGCCTCCGCCATCCGAGATTTCCCGGAGTACGTCCCTCGTTCGAGGAGATCCAAGACTGACCCATCCGAGGATTGGCCGACGCATGTTTCTTCGGAGGGTTCAGTCCCTTTTCCTCGATCCCGACGTATGGGGAGTGAGGAGACTATGGTGCAGCCGCGCCTGGCAAGGAGAGCCGAGATGCGTCCGAATCAAGGAGCCCACGTTCAGCCACCTCGTGTGCCTTTCACGTTGCATTCGGCCACTCAGGAGGAGTTAGAGTGTTTCCTCGGCTACCTGCCTCCATCACCCGTGGATTCCCATCGCCACTAGACTCCATTGGAGAGCTTTCGAGTACCCGAGCTTCGCGGGGATCTTCCCTTCGGCCGTACCTTTTGGGAGGGGATGTAGATTAGTGCTCGTAGCATAGTAGGAGGGTAGTATTTTGGGTTTTTATCCTTACGTTGTACCATGTACTTTGCTATCTGTTGTATTTCCTTTTTCCGTTGTATTCCAAGCTCTGCCCGTTTCTATAAGGGTATGACTAGTTATGTACTTTAGCTACTTTATTAATAATATAATGTTTCTGTCATCTTCATGATCTATGTTCTTCTGATGTATGATTTATTTTACGTGGTTGTTTATGATCGTTACGCGTGCTTTACGTTTCTGTCATTCGATTAGTTAAGCTCGCGGCTCTCACTTTGTTTTATGTTTTCAAAAAAAAATTTACCCGTAATTTCCGCTAAGTATTTTAATGAAAGAATAAGTGTAACGCCCCGATTTTTCTGTTAAAGTGAAAATGACCAAAATGCCCCTGAGGTCATTTTCAGCCAGGAATTCGAGGAAAGCCGGTTCGGTAGTACTCGAAGGGCAAACTCAATGTTGGAAGGGGATTAGATAACTTGTGTACCTTCCCGGGATCGAAAATCTCGTTTTTCGAGTTTTCGGGTCAAAATGACCAAAATGCCCCTGCGGTGTTTTACTCGTTTGCAAGTGCCGGATGAACCCGAAACTTCTCCAGATGGTTTTAAAAGGCGTTTTTATGTATTCCATGACCTCAGTTTTAATTTTAGAAGTCCCGGGCTAAATTAGTGCAAAATTACGGTTTTACCCCTAGTTTCGTATTTTTACGCTTAATCGCGTGATTAAGCAAACCTAAGCGATATTAGGCTCTAATCGAAGGTTAATTAATTTCCTTAATTAATCTTGAGTCAAAATAATTTATTAAAGTTGATTAGAACCAAAAAGTACTTAATTACAACCTAAAATCATATTTTAATTTCAAGACACCTAGTCATAGAATCTTGAATAGTGTTTTCTCTTTCCAATTCCTTAAATCATGGAATTGTGTTACACATTGTTTATTCACAAATGAGTTTTAAATTCTCTAATGATGTATGAGCACTCCTAAACTTGTCATAAACTCCCTAAATCACATTCTTAGTTACCTAAACTTAAGCTTAATCATTCCTAACCTTGTAACTAAGCTAATACACATCTAAACCTACAATTAACACACAATTAAATGGTCAAAACTCACCTCCTCCCTGCTGTACCAGACTTGGCCGTGAGCTTCCTTCCCCATTATGCATCACATGTTCAATTTTTCAACACTCCAAGGCCATACCTCAAGTCACATACACTATATCTTGTCATAACTTTCAATCAAGCTTGAATTTCCACATGAATAAATAATAAAACAACCCATTTTCCCCATTTATTTGTGGCTGGAAAAGTTCCAGCCATGTCAAGTTTCTAGAAGCCTAATTTCATAAAAATTTGATAGGAAATTAACTCACATCAAGCCATACTTTGTAGCATAGCTTCCATACTTCAAACCATGCTTGAATGACCTTGTGTAAGAGATATTTTCCTCTCCCTTTTCCCTCCAAGACCGCATGACCACTCCCTCCCTTTGTAAGCTCCATGGCTTTGTCTTTCTATAAATAGGATGCTTGTGATAGCCTTGTTGCACCTTGAAGCATTTGCTAAGTTTAGAGTTTTAGAGTTGTCTTACTAGTTCTTTCTTTTTCTCTCAAAGTTTCAAGAGTGTTCTTCCTTTCTTTTCATCTTTATCTTCTTCATCTCTTCATCTCATCATCATCTCTTAACCATCAAACATCACCCCAAAGCCTTGAACCATCATCAAACCTCTCAAACACCACACCTCAAACACAACTTCACTTGAAACACATTTCCTTCTTTTTCTTTCATCAAGGCCGAATCATCATCACCATCCTAGGAGGTGTTGCTCATCTCATTTCCATCTTCAAGTCCAAGCTTTTACCTTCATCACAAGGTAGGGATTTGTTTTCAAACTTTGTTTTGCTCAAGAAAGTGTTTTTCTCTACTTTCCTCTTGGATTCTTTTTGAACTTTCCTTTGTTTTTCCTTTTCTTTTCATTTCGGCCTCTAGGCCTTGTTAGGAGCATGATAGCTTGATGATGAGAGTTTCTAAATGATGACATTGTGCTCATCTCAAAGAAACCTCTAAAGCTTGAGTTTTTCTTTCCTTATGACTTCATCTATATGATATCTAGCTCACATGGTTTTCAACTTAAGAAAATTAATCTAAGGATTTCTAAAAGCCCAAGCCTACCCTTGTCAACCTTAAAGTTGGCCGGCACGTTCTAGAGATTTTCTCTAGATAGGGGTTTTGGGTATTTAATAAAGAACTTGACGTAGTTTCACTTTCTTTCTCCTTTATATGACTTTCAATTTTTGTGTTGTGATCTTTGAGATATTGTATTGGGTTGTTATTTCGTTAAAGTCTTGAATGAGCTCTAGTTAATCATAAAATAAACCTTGCATCATGTTTACTTTATGCTTTGCATATCATGTTTACTTCCTTGCTATCACTAAATACCAAGATAATGAATGAACTTGCATTATCATGTTTACATTTCAAGCTATGCATTATCATGTTTATATTTCGAGTCCTTACTTAATACCAAGATAATAATGAGTTGCATTCATATTTACTTTGTGCTATCACTTTACTTTCTAATGGAATCTAAAATAAGTGCATAAGCATGTTTATTTTTATGTCATCACCTAAATGAACCTAGAGCTCAAAGACTTCCCATTGTTGTCTCAACAAAGGTCTAACAATATGTATTTTCCTTAGTTCATATTTCGGCCCCAAGAGGTCTTGAAGTTTCTAAGTATTTGATACTATGTTTTATAATTTTTCCAAGCTTATATGAGTTTAAGGAATGCATAGAACTAAGTTTTATGAATTTAGGACCTCTTGAGATAAAGATAAAGTGGTCACTGCCCTCTTAAATACTCTCATGATTTTAGATGTAAAAAATGTTTATAAATGAGTTTCTAAAGTTTAAGAAGAGTTCCAAGAGAAACTAGTATTTATAAGCTTTAGAAATTATGTTTTATGCCTTTTATGGAGAAGTATATTTTCGGTTCTTCCTTGCTCTTTTCTGCCACTGTATGTACTGTTTTGATAAGGATAATGTGCCTATGTTTGAGTAAAAATAATGTTAAGACTTATATGTGAAAGATAGGATAAGTTAGGAACTAGAAAAGAATTAATTTGAGAATTCTAAATCCTTTAATTATGTAATTTTCTGGATTCTGTCCAGCAAGGTTTAGATTTAATAATCATGGTTTTAAATTAGTTTAAATGTGTAGGAATGACTCATAATTGGTTTAGGACTTAATCTTAAAGCCTTAGGAGCAAACTAAACTTAGAAAGGGTCATTGTTGTGACTTCTAGGTACCCGTAAAGTTAGGATTTCAAATTCTGCATCCTTGAGGTTTAGAGTTGTTCTTGACCATAGTGTGAGGTGAGAAATACTTAGTTATAACCTCATAGGTTCCCAGGAGACTAGGTTTTTATGATCAATAACTTAGAATGTGAGTTAAAGACTTTAAGGGTCTAAACTGTAATTTCTAGAACCCCGTAATCACACAAATACAAAGCTATCCAAATCTGCATAGTGCTGTTTGGATAGGTCCTCGAGCATAAAAATTAGTAAAACTTATTAGTTGTGAACCTATAGGTGTGTGAGAGATTAAGAATAATACTAGAACAATTAGTTTACAAGTTTAAGACTCAAAGGAACCAAAGCATAACATACTATAGGGTTATAGCATAATAAGCTTGGGAGTTTGTATGTATGATTGTCAAAGGTGTGATTATGTGACGATGTATATGCCATAGTTTTATGTATATACTATGAAGAAAGTTTCATGTGATGATTTATATGATATGAAAAAGATGTATGTAACGAATAATGATGTATCTATGAATTAACACTTTATGAGAATTTAAATGTGACACAACACTGAGATGCCTTCTTGGGTGACACCGGTTTAGCCCAGCACCCCCAAGAAAACAAATCCGTGAGGGTATTGACATAGAGCTTGCCAAAGCGGACAAAACTACGAAGCATTAGTTGCTAGTAGAGCGTTTCAAAGAGGAAATGACCCTAAGAGAGGTGATCCTTAATTGCCCCATAGCCCGCACTATTAAGTCGGGATTATGTATACGTTACGCTTATCATAGGATAAGTAAGAACTAGTGACGACTAATTAAGGTATGAGCTCATAACCTAGAGATGTTTTAGGGCGGCCCCATGAGATGAAAGTTAAAGTTAATAATGTCACATATACTATACTTATGCCAATGTCATAATGTTTCTTAGTTATTCTATTGTCTGGTTTACCTCTATGACGCATTCATATCATTAGTACATTTCATGCTTAGTTATAAGACGCATTGTAAAACATGACGGATCTTGGATAAATAACACTTTAGAAAACTAACTTAAAAGGAATTTATATGCATGCACACCTTTTTAGAAATAAACCCAAGGTTCCTGAGGATGTGACGATGTCACCTAGGTAGGGATAACCCTACTGAGAATTCTTTTAGAAAGATTCTCATTCCCTCTCTCTTTTCTCCCGTCATATCTTCAGATGGCGACATTCGTACTCTTCATCGACACCCCGATATGGGAGCTGCACCATGACCCGGCACTCTGGTCATACCATTTTGAGGGTCGCTGCACTGTCAAAGTATTCATGTTCATGGGACGACCCTTCGCGCACCCCGTCCCGAGCTACCGCTTCACCCTGACTGCTCCTTACCGTCATAACGGGATTTTTGAGCGAGCTAGACCACGTGATGAGCAGATTCTCCGCATGGAGCCCGAGACATCAGCCGTACGCGACTACCCGGAGTACGTACCTCGCACCCAGTACTCAGAGATGGACCCATCCGAGGACCCGCCATCACACATGTACAGTTGGAGCTCCAGTCCCGCTCCCCCACTGATGAGAGCAGGGAGTGAGGAGACGGTGGTCCAGCCGAGGTTGGCACGTAGGCCATCTATGCGCCCTCGCCGCGGTGGACACGCCCCGATGATACGCTCGACCACTCCCGCCAAGATTCGTCAGTGGATCAACTCGACCCCACAGTACTCGGACCAGCAGGAGTAGACATAGGAGGGGTAGTAGTTAGTGCACACACGCCACATAGTTGAGGACAAACCTTCTTTTGTATATGAGGTTGTCTACTCTAGGTGCACATAGGTATGGGTGTAGTTTCTCTTGTATTTGCTTTTTGTGATTTCCTTGTATTGCATTTCAGTTGTATTCCGCTTCCTAATGTATTGAATAGTCCTGCCCTTTTGGGTAGGCACAGTATATATATATATATCTATGTTTCAGTTGATGTCTCCGTGATATGATATGTTTCTTTATGCTTTGCTTATATGTTTCGCTATGCTTCCCCTTAAAGATTCGTGCGTGGCTCTCACTTTGATTTTAATTCCAAAAAGAAAAATTTTACCCATATTTCCGCTAAGTATTTTCTAAGTAAAAGATGAGACCAAGAGGTAATATTCTAAAGATTAACCTAAGTACATACTAGTAGTCTTGGGTTAAGATTTAGGGTGTTACAATAAGACTATGAAGTAATAGCCTAATGTTTAACCTAATGTGTTCTAGAAAGTTGGGTTAAAAATTAGGGTGTTACATTTTGGTATCAGAGCAGTTCGATTCTCACAGAGCCTGAGGATTGGACTGACCATGCTTTATAAGCATGATGCGATAGTTATGTCATGTGTAGTGCTTGATAGAGATAAGCTATAGGACTAGAAATGCATGACTTCTGTTGCTTGCAAGTGCCATGGTAACTAGCTCATTTTGCATGAATATTGAGCCTGATCAACTTGATGTTCACTGTCTCATGTGTTTAGGAACCAATGGCACCGCGATGACAGCCTAGGACTACGCCCGATGCTGATCAAGAGAACGGGACTGCTGCTGCTGTCCATCACATGGCGAAAGCCATGGAATGGATGTTCGACCGGATGGATCAACAAACAAATACTATTCCTGTTCCCCCTCCTCTCGCTGCTCCTAAGATGGTGGAACAAGCCCGCTTCGGCGAGTTCCGCAAGGCGAACCCACCGGTATTCAGAGGGGTAATGGACCCCAACAAAGCTGATGAGTGGATCAAGGACATGGAGAAGATCTACTCTATGGTTGCCTGCTTGGAGGAGCAGAAGGTCACCTTTGCTGCTTTCATGCTGAAGTCCGACGCTGAGTTTTGGTGGAACGGCACAAAGCGTCTGCTAGAAACTTCTGGAACTCCCATTGACTGGGAGTTGTTCAAGACTTACTTCTATGATAAGTACTTCCCCGAGTCCGTGAGGAATGCTAAGGACATAGAGTTCATGCAGTTGACCCAGGGATGGTCCACTGTTGCCCAGTACACTGCTAAGTTCGAGGAGCTGATCAAGTTCTCTCGGGTGTTTCAGGGAAACCCTGATGAGGTTTGGAAATGTGTGAAATATGAGGCCGGTCTGAAGGCAGAGATGAACTACGCCATCGCCCATATGGAGATCAGAGACTTCTCGACTCTGGTCAACAAGTGCCGGATTTTTGAAAAAGGACAATGGAAGATGCAAGCCATGAGGGCGGAGCGAGCTAAGGGGCTCGGACCTCAAGCCCCGAGGTTCAAACTGCAGTACCCCTCAAGGAACCACTACCATCCCTACCAAACCAACCAATTCCGACCACCGCAACAACAACAATTGAGAGCTCCTGCATACCAATAGTCCAAGCCACACCAAAGGCCACCGTTTCAACATCAAGGCCCGAGGAACTTCAATAACAATCAACCCCATGGACCGGGTGGACCCCGGAATCACAATGGAAGACCAAGTAGGGCCAAGAACAAGGCACCCCAAGGAACCCCTGCTGCTTACCCCGGGCGGCAATTCATCGATGTCTTCCCCAAAGGTCAGAAGAATCATGGGAATCGCCCTTGCTTTATGGGGCAAGGGGTCTGTTTCAAGTGTGGCAAGCCCAGCCACTATGCCAACAACTGTACCAACGGAGGATCATCAAACCAAAACCCTCGACCTCAACACCAAGGACAGGTCTTCACCCTCAACGTGGAAGATGTGTGAACGTCTAACGATCTCATTCAAGGTAAGTGCGAGCTTAACGGTAGAACCTTAACTGTACTTTTCGATTCTGGCGCTACTCATTCATTCATTTCGCTTGCTAGTGTCGAGTCTTTAAATTTGCAAGTCTCTAAACTTCCCTTTGATCTTATTGTTTCTACTCCTACAAATCGCCTTGTTAATACCTGCAAATGTTGTTTAAATTGTCATCTTGTTGTAGAGAATAGGTCTTTCATCATAGATTTAATTTGCTTACCCCTTAAAGACATAGGTATCATTCTAGGTATGGATTGGCTTCACGCCAACCGTGTGTTGTTAGACTGTGGGACCCAAACTGTTGTTTTTCCTTCTCTTCCCGAACCTATTAGTCAACCCATGACGTTATACCCAAACTCCGTAGAGGTTTTCTATAGTAGGGAGAAAGCTAAGGGATATGTTCTCCTAGCCGCCTGCGATGTAGACTTTGAGCAAAACCTAGGTGAGATACCTATGGTGAGAGACTATCCCGAGGAGTTTCCGGATGAAATACCCGAGTTCCCTCCTGAAAGAGAAGTGGAGTTTTCCATAGAGTTAGTTCCTGGAACGGGACCGATCTCCATAGCCCCATATAGGATGTCACCCTCGGAGTTAGCGGAATTGAAAACCCAGTTAGAGGAGTTGTTGGAGAAAAGTTTTATAAGACCGAGTGCTTCACCTTGGGGCGCTCCGGTCTTATTTGTGAAAAAGCAAGATGGAAGTATGAGGATGTGTATAAACTATAGGCAGTTGAACCAAGTGACCGTAAAGAATAAGTACCCGTTGCCTAGGATTGATGATCTTATGGACCAGTTGAAAGGAGTAGTAGTGTTTTCTAAGATTGATTTGAGGTCCGACTACCATCAGATTAGGGTTAGATATTCGGACATTCCTAAAACCGCCTTTCGAACTCGGTACGGACACTTTGAGTTCAACATGATGTCATTTAGTGTGACGAATGCTCCCGCAGTTTTTATGGATTACATGAATAGGATCTTTAGACCCTATTTAGATCAGTTCATGGTGGTGTTCATAGATGATATTCTCATATATTCAAAAACCCACGAGGAGCATGAGCGTCATTTAAGGCTGGTTTTAGAGGTATTAAAGGAGAAGAAGTTATACACTAAGTTGTCTAAGTGTGAATTTTGGTTAGATGAGGTGAAATTCTTAGGACATGTCATGTCAAAAGGTGGCATAGCTGTCGACCCAAGTAAGATAGAAGCCGTGATGAATTGGGATAGACCAACCTCTGTAACCGAGATTAAAAGCTTTTTGGGTTTAGCTGGCTATTATCGTAGGTTTATTAAAGGATTTTCCCAGTTAGCCCTACCCTTAACCAAGCTCACTAGGAAGAATGCCCCGTTTGAGTGGAGCCCCGAGTGTGAAAAGAGTTTCCTAGAGCATAAGGAAAAGATCACCTCAACCCCGGTTTTGGTTTTACCTGACCCCAATGTACCCTTCGAGGTATATTGCGATGCTTCTAGCAAAGGTTTAGGTTGTGTGCTGATACAAAACAGGCAAGTGGTAGCCTATGCATCCAGACAACTCAAGCCTCACGAGGTAACCTACCCCACCTATGACCTAGAGTTAGCAGCCATCGTGTTTGCCCTTAAGATGTGGAGACACCATTTGTATGGTGTAAGTTTTCTCCGATCATAAGAGTCTTAAGCATCTCTTTGATCAAAAGAAGTTAAACATGAGGCAAAGGAGATGGATGGAATTCCTCAAAGACTATGATTTCGGCTTAAGTTACCACCCCGGCAAGGCTAATGTGGTCGCCGATGCCTTAAGTCGAAAGACATTGCGTTTATCTTGTATGATGGTTAATGAAGTTGGGTTAATAGAGCAGTTTAGGGACATGAATCTTGGGATGTCAATAACGGAGAATGGCATCGTGATAAGTCATCTCACGGTGACCAGTGGGTTTAAGCAAAGGATTATGCTTGCTCAAAGAGAAAATGAGGACTTTGTGGAGACAATAGAGGCTGTTAAGGCCGGAAAGGTGAAGGGTTTTGTGCGAGGCCCCGATTGGTTGTGGAGGTTTGAGGGGCAAATCTGTGTGCCACAAGATGGCAACCTTCGAGAGAAGATCTTGGAGGAGGTTCACAAAAGCCACTTCGCCATTCATCCTAGTACTACCAAGATGTATCAGGACTTGAAGAGGATGTTTTGGTGGCCCGGATTAAAGAAGGATGTGGTCACCTAGGTGGGTAAGTGTTTGGTCTACCAAAAGGTCAAAATCGAACACCAAAAACCTTCTGGCATGTTGCAACCCCTGTCGATCCCCGAGTGGAAGTGGGAGAGTATATCAATGGATTTCGTGACGGGATTGCCAAAGACCCAAGCTGGCCATGATGCCGTATGGGTAATCATGGATGGACTGACTAAATTGGCTCACTTTCTACCTATTCGAGTCACGTACTCATTGGATAAGTTGGCTCAGCTTTACATCCAAGAAATAGTAAGGTTGCATGGAGTACCATCGACGATAATCTCGGATCGAGATCCGCGGTTTACGTCACGTTTTTGGGGAGCTTTTCAAAAGGCGTTTGGTTCAAAGTTGTACTTGAGCACTGCTTACCACCCACAGACGGATGGTCAATCTGAGAGGACGATCCAAACCCTGGAGGATATGTTAAGAGCTTGCGTCTTGGACTAGAAAGGAAGTTGGGATAAGTACATGCCTTTGATCGAGTTTGCGTATAACAACAGTTATCGCGAGAGCATCGGTATGGCACCGTACGAGGCATTGTATGGAAGGAAGTGCCAATCGCCTTTGTGTTGGTATGAGCCCGGAGAACAAAGTGTCTTAGGACCCGATGTAGTGAGGGAAACGACGGAGCAAATCAAGAAGATCAAGGATAGAATCTTAACCGCTCAAAGTCGGCAGAAAAGCTATGCGGACAAAAGGCGCAAGCCCTTGGAATTCCAAGAAGGCGAGCATGTATTTCTAAGAATTACTCCCACTACAGGAATAGGTAGAGCCATGAAAGTCAAAATGTTGAGTCCCCGATTTCTCGGTCCTTTTGAAATTCTTCAGAGAATCGGAACTGTAGCCAACAAAATAGCCCTACCACCCAATTTGTCAAATCTTCATGACGTCTTTCACATCTCTCAATTGCGTAAATACGAGTCCGACCCTAGCCATGTCTTTGAAACAGAACATGTATAGTTAAGGGAGGACCTGACGTTCAATCTACCACCAATGAGAATCATGGACCAAGGCGTCAAGCAGTTAAGGAACAAGTATGTTCCTTTGGTGAAGGTCGCTTGGGGATGTGGCAACACCGAGGAGTTCACATGGGAGCTTGAGTTCGAGATGAGATTGAAGTACCCCGAGTTGTTCTAAGGTACGAATTTCGAGGGCGAAATTCTTTTTAAGGAGGGGAGTAATGTAACGCCCCAATTTTTCTGCCAAGGTGAAAATGACCAAAATGCCCCTGAGGTCATTTTCAGCCTGGAATTCGAGGAAAGCCGATCCGGCAGTACTCGAAGGGCAAACTCAATGTTGGAAGGGGATTAGATGACTTGTGTATCTTTCTGGGATCGAAAATCTCGTTTTTCGAGTTTTCGGGTCAAAATGACCAAAACGCCCCTGCGGTGTTTTACCCATTTGTAAGTGCCGGATGAATCCAAAACTTCTTCAGATGGTTTTAAAAGGCGTTTTTATGTAGACTATGACTTTAGTTTTGGTCCAAGAGGTCCCGGGCAAAATTAGTGTGAAATTACGGTTTTGCCCCTAGTTTCGTGTTTTTACGCTTAATCGCGTGATTAAGCAAACCTAAGCAATATTAGGCTCTAATTAAAGGTTAATTAATTTCCTTAATTAATCTTGAGTCAAAATAATTTATTAAAGTTGATTAGAACCTAAAAATGCTTAATTACAACTTAAAATCATATTTTAATTTCAAGATTCCCAGTCATGGAATCTTAAATAGTGTTTTCTCTTTCCAATTCCTTAAATTATGGAATTGTGTTACACATTGTTTATTCATAAATGAGTTTAAAAATCTTTAATGATGTATGAGCACTCCTAATCTTGTCATAAAATCCTTAAAACACATTCTTAGTCACCTAAACTTATGCTTAATGACTCCTAACCTTGCACCTAAGCTAATACACCCCTAAACACATCACTAACACACAATTACATGACCAAAACTCCCTCCTCCCTTGCTGCATCAGACCTGGCCGAAATTCATACCCCATTTTATCACAATTTAATTTTATTTCACACTCCAAAGACCATGCTTGAAGCCACACTCACCACCATACTTCACCATGCCATCAAAATGCAATTCTCTCACCTCATGTTCCATGAGGATTCATTCTCCTCCACACACTCACCCTTATCCTTCTTTATAAATACAATGCCAAGATGAACTTTGGTACACTTTTGTTCATTTGCTAAGTTTTGATTTCTAAGCATTCTTGTTAGTTCTCTCATTTTCTCTCAAGTTTCAAGAGCATTATTCTTCTTCATCTTCTTCTTTTTCCTTTTGAATCATCATCTCTCAACCTTCAAACACCACCCCAAAGCCTTGAACCATCATTAAACCTCTCAAACACCACACCTCAAACACAACCTCACTTGAAACACAACTCCAACCTTCTTGTTTCCTCTTGGCCGAAACCTTCAAGCCCCAAGGAGGAGCTCATCATCTTGTTTTTCTTTTCAAAAGTTCAAGCTTTGTGTCTTCACTCTAGGTAGGAGTGTTTTCTAAACTTTGTTTTCTTGAAAATGAGTTTCTTTCTAGCTTTCTTTTGGATTTTCTTTTGAAACTTTCTTTGTTTTTCCTTCCTTGTGATTTTGGCCATGAGGCCTTGAGGAGCACATGATAGCTAAATGATGAGGACTCCTAGAGGATGGCTATGTGTTCATCTCAAAGGAACCTCTAGAGCTTGAGTTTTTCTTTTCCTTTAACTTCATCTATACTATACTTAGCTCACGTGGTTTTTTTTCAACTTAAGAAAATTAATCTAAGGATTTCTAAAAGCCCAAGCCTACCCTTGTCAACCTTAAAGTTGGCCGGCACGTTCTAGAGATTTTTCTCTAGATAGGGGTTTTGGGTATTTAATAAAGAACTTGGCTTAGTTTCACTTTCTTGTTCTTTTGTAAGGTTTTCGGTTTTGGTATTTTGATTCTTGAGATTTTGTTTGGTTTTGTTTAAAAAGTTTGTTTTCTTTGAGCTTGATGATGATGTTCAAGAACCTCATAGTTCCTTTGAGAACTTGGTTCAAGAACTCTAGAGCTCTCTTTGTAATGAGATATATGTTGGGTTGTTACTTTGTTAAAGTCTTGAATGAGCTCTAGCTAAACATAAAATGAACTTTGCATCATGTTTATTTTATGCTTCGCATATCATGTTTACTTCTTTGCTATCATTAAATACCAAGATAATGAATGAACTTGCATTATCATGTTTATATTTCAAGCTATGCATTATCATGTTTATATTTCAAGTTCTCACTAAATATCAAAGATAATAATATGTTGCACCTCATATTTATTTTATGCTATCACTTTACTTTCTAATGGAACCTAAAATAAGTGCATGAGCATGTTTACTTTTATGTCATCACTTAAATGAATCTAGAGCTCAAAGACTTGCCCATTGATGTCTCAAACAAAGGTTTAAAATATTTATTTCTTTTGGTTCACATTTCGGCCCTAAGGGGTTTTGGAGTTTCCAAGTGTTGAAAACTATGTTTTATAATTCTTCTAAGCTTATATGAGTACAAGGAATTTGTAGAACCAAGTTTTATGAATTTAGGGCCTCTTGAGGTATACATGATTTAGCTACTGCCCTCTTACATAATTTTATGATTTTAGATGATAAAAATATTTAGAAATGAGTTTTGAAAGTTTTAAAAGGGTTCCAAGAGAGACTAGTATTTTATATGCTTTAGAAATTGTGTTTGATGCCTTTAAATGGAGATGTTTGCTTCGGTTCTGCCTTGCCATGTTTAGCCACTGTATGAGATGTGTTAATGATGATAATATGCTTATGTTTAAGTATAAGTAATGTTAAGACTCATATGTGAAAGATAAGACAAGTTAGAAACTAGAAAAGAATTAATTTGAGAGTTCTAGATCCTTTAATGTTTGAATTTTCTGGATTCTGTCCAGCAAGGTTTAGTAATGCTAATGATGGATTTAAATTAGTTTAAATGTGTAGGAATGACTCATAAATGGTGTAGGACTTGATCTTGATGCCTTAGGAGCAAACCGGACTTAGAAAGGGTCATTGTTATAACTCCTAGGTACCCGTAAAGTTAGGAATATGAATTCTGCACTCTCGAGGTTTAGAGATGTTCTTGATCATAGTGTGAGGTGAGAAATACTTAGTTAAGACCTTATAAGTTCCCGAGAGATTAGGTTTGATGATTTATAACTTAGAATGTGAGTTAGGGACCTTAAGGGTCAATGCATAAGACACTAAAAGGTTGTTAATGCTATGATGTGTTGTTTGATGCAATGATATGATGAGATGTGCTTGATGCATGAGAAAATGATTGATGAAAATGTTAAAGATTATCATAGCATGAGTTTTCATGAGAACATGTTGTGTGAATTAGCTTGTGGCAATTTGAAGGAAATTCGGTTTAACAGCTGCTATGCTGCCGAATTTCCGTCAAACCTTAAAGGGTTGAAAGAAATGTTTATGAGTACCATATGAGTTGAAAACCCTGGGTGACACCGGTTCGGCCGAGCACCCCCAGGAGATTTTTATGTGACAAAGCACTGAGACGCGCTTCCCCCGAGGAGGTGCCGATTCGGTCGAGTACCCCTGGGAGGAGACAAATCCGTGAAGGTATGAGTAGATGCAGCCTACCAAAGCGGACAAATTGTGAGGCCATGTGTGGCTAGCAAAACGTTTCAAATAGGGTAATCCCAGAGAGAGATGATCCCTGCCCCCTACCCGCATTTCATGTAGTCGGGATTATTATTTATGTTTCGCTTATTCAAGATAATAAGCAAGAGCTAGTGACGACTAGCTAAGGTATGAGCTCATAACCTAGTTATTATTTTTTTAGGGTGGCTTATATGCTAAAGTACCATGATTGATGTCACGAAGTTGAGGAATGATTCACTTGGAAATTATATGCCCGTATGCCACATGGATTATGTTTATGTGCTTTGAGGTGTTGTCTTATATGCTCAAGTATTGCCATGCATCCATGATATAACATGTTGCATTCATAACATCAAGATGCATGCTAAAAGGAATGGACCTTGGATAATTAGTTTTGGAAAACCTTAATTAAACCTTATATGCATGATCATTATTTTATAAATAAGCCCAAGGATTATTGCGACGTGCCCGTACCTCTACCTCCGCCATCCGAGATTTCCCGGAGTACGTACCTCGTTCAAGGAGATTCGAGACTAACCCATCCGAGGATTGGCCGACGCATTTTCCTTCGGAGGGTTCAGTCCCTTTTCCTCGATCCCAACGTATGGGGAGTGAGGAGACTATGGTGCAGCCGCGCCTGGCAAGGAGAGCCGAGATGCATCTGTGCCTTTCACGTTGCATTGGGCCTCCATCACCCGTGGATTCCCGTCGCCACTAGACTCCATTGGAGAGCTTTCGAGTACCAGAGCTTCACGGGGATCTTCCCTTGGGCCGTACCTTTTGGGAGGGGATGTAGATTAGTGCTCGTAGCATAGTAGGAGGGTAGTATTTTGGGTTTTTATTCTTACGTTGTACCATGTACTTTGCTATCTGTTGTATTTCCTTTTTCCGTTGTATTCCAAGCTCTGCCCATTTCTATAAGGGTATGACTAGTTATGTACTTTAGCTACTTTATTATTAATATAATGTTTCTGTCATCTTCATGATCTATGTTCTTCTGATGTATGATTTATTTTACATGGTTGTTTATGATCGTTACGCGTGCTTTACGTTTCTGTCATTCGATTAATTAAGCTCGCGGCTCTCACTTTGTTTTATGTTTTCAAAAAAAAATTTACCCGTAATTTTCGCTAAATATTTTAATGAAAAAATAAGACTATGAAGTAATAGCCTAATGTGTTCTAGAAAGTTGGGTTAAAAATTAGGGTGTTACAATATACTAATACATGAATGCATCATAAGGATAAGCTAATCAACAAAGTCACAAAAACGTTATAATAGTGGCATAAGTTGACAGGTATAAATCTCATAATAATTTTCTTGGTTTTTCATAGCATACGTGACATTTCAACTTTAACTTTATCTCATAGGGCCACCCTAAAATATCTCTAGGTTATATGCTCATACCTTAACTAGTCGTCACTAGTTCTTACTTATCCTATGATAAGCGTAATATACATAATCCTGACGTAAAGTACGGGCTAGGGGGCAAATTAAGGATCACCTCTTAGGGTCATTTCCTCTTTGAAACACTCTAATAGCAAGTAGTGCATAGTAGTATTGTCCGCTTTGGCAAGCTCTGTATCAATACCCTCACGGATTTGTTTTCTTTGGGGTGCTCAGCTAAACCGGTGTCACCCAAGAAGGCGTCTCAATGTTGTGTCACATTTAAGTTCTCATGATTTTCAAAAAAAGACCTTTTTCCAAGTTCCTCAAATTTGATGGAAATTCGACAGCATGACGGCTGTAGACCGAATTTCCTCAAATTTGCTTATGCCATGAAAACATATAGGACATACAAACATATCTTATGAGGTATAGCATATCATCACATAAAAATTCTTCATAGCACATATCAAGCTCATGTGTCATATATCATATTTACATAAATTAAGCATCATAAAAACTCAAGACTTTTTAATGTCTTATGCATTGACCCTTAAGGTCCTTAACTCACGTTCTAAGTTATCAATCATCAAACCTAATCTCTTGGGTACCTATGAGGTTATAACTAAGTATTTCTCACCTCACACTATGATCAAGAATATCTCTAAACCTCAAGGATGCAGAATTTATAATCCTAACTTTACGGGTACCTAGGAGTCACAACAATGACCCTTTCTAAGTTTAGTTTGCTCCTAAGGCATCAAGATCAAGTCCTAAACCAATTATGAGTCATTCCTACACATTTAAACTAATTTAAACCATGATTATCAAATCTAAACCTTGCTGGAAAGAATCCAGAAAATTCAATAATTAAGGGATCTAAAACTCTCAAATTAATTCTTTTCTTGTCTCTAACTTATCTTATCTTCCACATAAGAGTCTTAACATTATTTTTACTCAAACATAAGCATATTATCCTTTAAAATCATAAAAATACTTAAGAGGGCAGTGGCTAAATCATTTTCATCTCAAGAGGTCCTAAATTCATAAAACTTAGTTCTACATATTTCTTATACTCATATAAGCTTAGGAAAATTATAAAACATAATTTTCAATACTTGGAAACCTTAAGACCTCTTAGGGCCGAAATCTCAACTATGGAAAATAATTATTCTAGACCTTTGTTTGAGACAACAATGGGCAAGTCTTTAAGCTCTAGGTTCATTAGAGTGATGGCATAAAGATAAACATGCTTATGCACTTGTTTTAGCCTTTATTAGAAAGTAAAGTGAGAGCATAAAATAAATATGAGATGCATCATATTATTATCTTTGATATTTAGGTGAGAACTTGAAATGTAAACATGACAATGCATAGCTTGAAATATAAATATGATAATGCAAGTTCTTTTATTATCTTGGTACTTAGTGACAGCAAGGAAAATAAACATGATGTGCAAGGCATAAAAGTAAACATGATGCAAGGTTCATTTTATGGTTAGCTAGAGCTCATTCAAGACTTTAGCAATAATACAACCCAACACATATCTCATTACAAAGAAAGCTTTAGAGTTCTTGAACCAAGTTCTCAAAGGAACTATGAGGTTCTTGAACTTCATCACCAAGCTCAAGTAAATCAACTTTCAAAACAAAGAAAAATCTCAAAGATCAAGGAACCAAAATCGAAAACCTTACAAAAATGAAAAGAGATTGAAACTAAGTCAAGTTCTTTATTAAGTACCCAAAACTCCTATCTAGAGAAAAATCTCTAGAACGTGCCGGCCAACTTTAAGGTTGACAAGGGTAGGCTTGGGCTTTTAGAAATCCTTAGAGTAATTTTCTTAAGTTGAAAAACCATGTGAGCTAGATATCATATAGATGAAGTTATAAGAAAAGGAAAACTCAAGCTTTAGAGGCTTCTTTGAGATGAACACAAGGTCATTATCTAGAAACTCTCATCATCAAGCTATCATGCTTATAATCAAGACTAAGAGGTTGAAATGAAAAAGGAAAGAAAAACAAAGGAAAGTTCAAAAGAATCCAAGAGGAAACTAGAGAAAAACACATTCTTGAGCAAAACAAGTTTGAAAAGCAAATCCCTACCAAGTGATGAAGATGAAAGCTTGAACTTGAAAAGGAAAATGACAAGAGCAACTCCTCCTAAGGTGGTGTGATGGCTTCGGCCAAAGAGGAAGAAAAGGAAAGGAGATGTGTTTTGAGAAAGCTTGTGTTTGAGGTTTAGTGTTTAAGAGATTTGATGATGATCTAAGGTTAGGATATGGTGGATTGAAGTGGTGAGGTGATAATGTGAAGACAGGATGAAGATGAAGAGAAAGAACTCTTGGAACTTTGAGAGAAAAGAAAAGAACTAGCAAGATAACTCTAGAATTCTAAACTTAGCAAATGCTTCAAGGTGCAACTAAGCTATCACAAGCATCCTATTTATAGGAAAACAAAACAATGAGGCTCACCAAGGGGGGAAGTGGCCGTGGCTTTTGAGGGGAAAAAGGGAGAGAAAAATATCTCTTACACAAGGTCATTCAAGCATGGTTTGAAGTATGGAAGCTATGCTACAAAGTATGGCTTGATGTGAGTTAATTTCCTATCAATTTTTGATGAAATTAGGCTTCTAGAAACTTGACATGGCTGGAACTTTTCCAGCCACAAATAAATGGGAAAAATGGGTTGTTTTAATTATTTATTCATGTGGAAATTCAAGCTTGATTGAAAGTTATGATAAGGTATAGTGTATGTGACTTGAGGTATGGCCTTGGAGTGTTGAAAAATTGAACGTGTGATGCATATGGAGGGAGGAGGGTACACGGCCAGACTTGGGCAGCATGGAGGGAGGGAGATTTGATCATCTAATTGTGTGTTAATGGTAGGTTTAAATGTGTATTAGCTTAGGTACAAGGTTAGTAATATTTAAGTTTAAGTTTAGGTAACTAAGAATGTGTTTTAAGGATTTTATGACAAGATTAGGAGTGCTCATACATCATTAGAGAATTAAAAACTCATTTATAAATAAACAATGTGTAACACAATTCCATGATTTAAGGAATTGGAAAGAGAAAACACTATTCAAGATTCCATGACAAGGAGTCTTGAAATTAAAATATGATTTTAAGTTGTAATTAAGCACTTTTAGGTTTTAATCAACTTTAATAAATTATTTTGACTCAAGATTAATTAAGGAAATTAATTAACCTTCGATTAGAGCCTAATATTGCTTAGGTTTGGTTAATCCGCGATTAAGCGTAAAAACACGAAACTAGGGGCAAAACCGTAATTTTGCACTAATTTCTCCCGGGACCTCCGGGACCAAAACTAAAGTCACAGTCTACATAAAAATGCTTTTTAAAATCATCTGGAGAAGTTTCGGGTTCATCCGGCACTTGCAAATGGGCAAAACATCGTAGGGGTGTTTTGGTTATTTTGACCCGAAAACTCGAAAAATGAGATTTTCGATCCCGGGAAGATACACAAGTCATCCAATCCCCTTCCAACATTGAGTTTGCCCTTCGAGTACTGTCAGACCGGCTTTCCTCGAATTCCGGGCCGAAAATGACCTCAGGGGCATTTTGGTCATTTTCACTCTATCAAAAAATCGGGGTGTTACACAAATCCGTGAGGGTATGAGTAGATGCAGCCTACCCAAGCTGACAAATTGCTGTGGCTAGATGCTTGCAAAGCTTTTCAAAGAGGGTATATCCTAATAGAGGTGATCCCTGGCTCCCTAACCCGTACTCAAGGAGTCGGGATTATTTTATTATGTTTCGCTTATTTAGACAATAAGCAAGAGCTAGTGACGACTAATTGAGGTATGAGCTCATAACGTAGATGTTTTTAGGGTGGCCCTATAATGCTATAGTATGATGATTTATGTCACAAAGTTAAGGAAAGTTCCACATAAAAGATTTATGCCCCTTTATGCCACTTGAATGTTTCTTGATGATTATGATTTGTTGAGTTATCTGTTTAGAGTATTGTCATGCATTCATGCTTGATATGTTGCATTCATGACATTAAGATGCATTCTAAAAGGAATGAACCTTGGATAATTTAGTTTTATCAAACCTAATAATGAATCTTATATGCATGTACACCTTTTACAAATAAACCCAAGGTTCCTGAGGATATGAATGATGTAACTTTAAAT
Source organism: Dalbergia cultrata (assembly GCA_031216105.1). NCBI lineage: Eukaryota > Viridiplantae > Streptophyta > Magnoliopsida > Fabales > Fabaceae > Dalbergia > Dalbergia cultrata. The sequence continues at coordinate 24,336,738 of CM062352.1, read as the reverse complement.
TGGAGATTCCTACTAAGATTCTTTAGTAAGATTCTCATTACTTTCTCTTCTTTCTCTCTCTTCTGTCACATCTTCAAAGCTCGATGGCGACTTTTGTGTTGTTCATTGATATGCCCGTCTGGGAAGTGCATTACGACCCGGATCACCGCTCCTATGATTTCGAGGGTTGTTGCGTTGTACGTGTTTTTGTGTATATGGGATGACCTTTTGCATACCCAGTGTCCATCTATCGTTTCACTCCTACTGCTCCTTTCGACGATGATGACCTGATCTTCGAGTGCACTCGCCTTCGTGATGAGTAGACCCATCGTGCTCACCCATCCGCCTTAGTGGTATGTGACTATCCGGAGTATGTACCCCGATCAGGGTACATACCTCCATCTCTCGAGGGTTCTCGCCACCAGTAGGCCTTGTTGTTGAGCTATTCGAGTACTTGAGCCGTCACGAGATCTTCCCCTTTGGCAGCATCTTTTGAAGAGGGGTACTCGAGTTTAGTACTCATAGCTTCAGTAGGAGGGTAGTTTAGTTGGTTTTTATTTCCTGTCATTTCATGTATTTTACTGTTGTTGTACTCTCCTGTTATTTTCTCTGTACTAAAAGCTCAACCCAATTCTATAAGGGTGTGACTCTATGTATTTATAATTATGTTATTAATGGAATGTTTTCTTTATTGAATTGTTGGTTGTTCTATGCCTTTATATATCTTATTGTGTTGTGATTTATCTTTCCGTATCTTGGTGAACGCGGCTCTCACTTTGTTTTATGTTTCAAAAAAAAATTTACCCGTAATTTTTGCTAAGTATTTTAATAAAAGAATGAGACAAAAAAGTAATAACCTAATGATTAACCTAATGTGTTCTAGATTATTGGGTTAAAAATTAGGGTGTTATAGAAAGCTTGAAGAGTTAGTAAGAATGATTTACTAGCGTTGGTAAGAGCTTAGGAAGGCTACAAAAAATACTATCCTATATTGTTATCTCCTCAAGTTGAGGAAGCTTACGGTTAAGACTATCCTATATTGTTATCTCCTCAGGTTGAGGAAGCTTAGTGGAACTCAGTGGTTACTGAGAACTGGATGTAGGCAAGTGTTGGCCAAACTAGTATAAATCTCTTGATTCAGTATCTTCTCGTCGTTTATCTCTTTTATCTTATAGTCTTTGATTTTGCAAAAACACCTTATCATTATCTCTTGTTTTTATCTGCTTACTACAATTGCTTGATTCAGAAAGTTAATTTATGAATAAACTAAGCTATCTTCCACTACACTTCAAGCTCTAAGCTTGGTAGAGTTTTGTTTTTGGAAAAAGTTTGAAGTTTGAAGTTTGAAGATAAGTAGCACAATTCAATCACTCCTTTTCATGCATTTTCTCACTATCAATGACTAGTAAAGCTCATATTAATTTTATATAATTTTTTTAGGGTGTTACAGAATGGCAATACTTTCAAAAAACTAGGTTAGGATATAAAGAAGTGAAAAAGGGAAAAGGAAATACCTTTCAACTAGATAAAATAAGAAACAAAGTCTCCTACACTGTCTGTTATAAGAAGGGACATCCTCCTAACAAATGGTTCATGAAAAGGAAGTCTGTCAACAGAGTTGGAAAATCCTTTCTTTATGACACTAACTTAGAAGGATCGAAGAAAGTCTGGGTACCTAAATTGAAAAATGTGCTTATTGCAGGTGTGCTTGAGAGTACATATAGAATTTAACAAGAAGTGTTATATGGACAATGGCTATTCTAGACACATGTCTGGATTTAAAAAATGGTTCAAAAATCTCAAACCAAAGAATTCTTGATTAGTAAAATTCACTAATGGAGGTAAAGCAAAAATCGCAGATATCGAAAACATTGGTAAAGATGATTCTCACCAAATTTAGAATGTATTATTTGTTGATGGTCTGGCTCACAATCTACTAAGCATAAGCCAATTATGTGATCAAGGATTTAATGTCATTGTTTTAATGCTCATAATTACAAAATAGTTAGTCCTATTTCAGGACGAGTTATACTGTCTGGCAAAAGGCATGATAACACTTATGCGTTACTCTTGTATGATCTTCAAGATCAAGACGTAAATGTCTAGCACTCTTCATGGATTGAAAAGTGGTTATGGCATAAGAAGCTTGGGTATGCTCATATGAAGCTTATCTTTGAGTTATCTTAGAAAGAGCTTGTTAAAGGATTGCCAAAGATCGGGTTTGACAAGGATTCAACCCGTGATTTCTATGAAAAAGGCAAGCAAATTAAAGCTTCTTTCCATAATAAGCATGTGGTATCTACCACTAAACCACTAGAATTACTTCATATGGATCTCTTTAGTCTAACTCAAATGGCTAGTCTCGCTAGGAAAAAGTATTGTCTAGTTATTGTAGATGACTTTTGAAGATTTACCTAGGTATTCTTCCTAGCTTCTAAGGATAAGGTGTTTGAAAGGTTCAAAGTTTTTGCAAAAAGTATTTCCACTAAAAAGAATTCATAGATTATTTCTATTAGATCTGATCATGGAGAAGAATTTGAAAAGCATATATTTAATGAGTTTTGTGAAAAACATGTCATTCTTCATGAGTTCTTTGCACCCAGAAGTCCCCAATAGAATGAGGTTGCTAAAAGGAAAAACAGAAGCTTACAAGAGATGGCCGGAACATGAATTTCAGAAAGTGGTTTATCTAAACGATTTTAGGCAGAGGCTATAAATACCTTGTGTTATATACAAAACCAAATCTTTCTAAGACCAATTCTCAAAAAGACCCCCTATGAGCTATGAAAGGGTAGAAAACCCAACATGTCATATTTTTATATATTTGGTTCATCATGCTTTGTACTTAACAACATGGACAAACTTGCCAAGTTTGATCCAAAATTTGATGATGGTATTTTTCTAGGATATTCATCTGCTTCTAAAGATTACAGGGTATACAACAAAAGAACACTATGCATGGAAGAAATAATCATATGAAGTTCAAAGAGCTCAGGAAAGACTTTGAAGATGACCTAGATGATCTCGAGGAAGGTCTTAAAATATTGAATCTTAGAGAAGACTCAGAAATCAAGCAGATAAAAAATCAGAAAGTAGACTCCAAGATTCAAATTCTTCAGAAAGTATGCTCAAGACACCAAAGCCATCACAAAGTAATAATTCTGAATAGGAGGAAGAGTAACCTGAAGATGAAAAAGAAACTGAAGAAAATCATAAGCACACAAACTACAAAGGAGTCGTAAAACTGTCTCTCTGAATAATGTTAGAGGAGATATCTCTAAGGGGGTAAAGACTTGATCCTCCTTAAGAAATACTTCAAACTGTGCTCTAATCTCCACCATTGAACCTGCATACATTGAAGAAGCTTTAAGTGACAAGGGATGGGTGAAGGTCATGCAAGAAGAGCTCAATCAATTTGAGAAAAGCAAAACCCAAATGGAAAGACCATCATCAGAACAAAATGGGTATTTAGGAATGAATTGGATGAAGTAGGTAGAGTTATGAGGAATAAAGTAAGATTGGTTGCACAAGGCTACAATCAACAAGACGGAATTGATATTGATGAGACCTTCACACCAGTTGCTAGATTGGAACCATAAGAATGCTACTTGCCTTTGCTACCTACAAGGGATTTACTCTCTACCAGATGGATGTAAAGTCTATCTTTTTAAATGGTTTTCTCTCTGAAGAAGTATATGTGAAGTAACCTCCGGGTTTTTAGAGTGATAACCTTCCAAACCATGTCTTTAAATTAGCAAAAGCACTCTGCGGCCTAAAACAAGCTCCTTGAGCTTGGTATGAAAGGTTAAGTAGTTTTATGTTAAAGAATGGGTTTAGGAGAGATAATGTTGACACAACTTTATTTACTTTTAAGTCTAAAGATCACTTTTCGATAGTTGAAATATGTGTTGATGGCATTATATTTGGCACCTCTAATCATGCTCTCTGTGAAAATTTTTCAAAACTAATGCAAAGTGAGTTTGAAATGAGTATGATGGGTGGACTAAAATTTTTCCTTAGTTTGCAAATAAAGCAACAAAAGGATGGAACTCTGATCCATCAAGAGAAATATACAAATGAGCTTTTGAAAACGTTTCACATGGATCAAGCAAAGCCAATGAGTACTCCGATGCATTCATCACAAATCGTTTATGCTAATTAGAGTGGCAAAAACATTTTAGAAAGTAGTTATAGAGGAATGACCAGGCACTGTTGTACCTTATAGCAAGTAGACCAGACATTCAATCAAATCCAAAACAATCACACTTAAATGTTGTTAAAAGAATCTTCAAATATTTATCAAGCACTACTTATCTCGGCTTGCGGAATGAGAATGGTACATCTTGCGACATTGCAAGTTATTGCGATACTGACTTTGCAGGAGATAGAGTAGAAAGTGTAATGCCCCGATTTTTCTGTTTGAGCATAAATGATCGAAATGCCCCTGTGGTCATTTTTACCCAGAATTCAATGATGGCTGACTCGGTGATCCTTGTAGGGCCAACTCAATATTTGAAGGGGATTAAAGGTGTTTTATTGATGGCAAAGATGAAAATCTCATTTTCCAAACTTTCTGCTCAAAATAACCAAAATACCCTGTAGCGTTTTACGCGGGTATAAGTGCCATTTGAGCCCGGAATCTTTCCTGGGAGTTCGGAATACTAATTATATGTGTTTGATGATAATTGTTTAAGTCCGAGTGGTCCCGGGTAGTGTTTGTGCAAAATTATCATTTTGCCCCTGAAATAGTGTATTTCAGGCCTAATGACGTAATTAAGAAAACCTAAGCAATATTAGGCTCTAATTGAAGATTAATTAATTTTGATAATTAATCTAGAGTCAAAATAATTTATTAAGGTGAATTAGAACCTCAGATTGCATAGATAAACTCAAAACTCTTTCTTGAAGTCAAGATTCCATGTCATGGAATAGTTTTTTCTCATTCCAGTTCCTTAAATTAAGGAATTATGTTTGTGAATGATTTTATTATAAAATGAGTTTTGATTTCACTAATGAAGCAAGAGCACACCCTAATTATGTCTTGGCACCTCTAATTACCTATCACCTTACCTAAACACTTACTTACAAACTCTTAATCAAAAGCCTAATCAATGATACACCTAAATACATATCTAAAGAGAACTTGGTTCCATTTGATCATTTCCTAATTATTGTCTTAAGAAGTTCATCTAAGCTTTCTTTCTTTTCCTCAAAAACTCAAGAGTTTCCTTTTCTCTCATCTTCTTCATCTCCATCAAAGAACCACCCTCTTGCAACCTCAAACCACCACACAACCACCATAGATCCTCATCCTAACACCTAAGCTCTCATCCTTACACATAAAGCTCACATAAAAACATTTCTTTCCTTTTTCCTCAACCTTGGCCGAATCTTCATCATACCTTGGAAAAGAATTTTTCTTCTCATTCCTTTGCAAAGAACAAGATCTTTTTCTTTGCAACAAAGAAACACCACTTGGTAGGGATTTTGTTTTAAAAAGCTTTTATCTTTTTCTTTTGATGTTGGTTATGAACAAGTTTTAGCTTCTCTTGGTTTTAACTCTTTTCTTCTCTTTTCATTTTAGCCATGAAGCTTGGTTTTGAAAAGAAAATTTTAGCTTGATGATGAGGATTCAAGATAGTGATCTTGTGGTTATCATTTGTGAAACCTCTAAAGCTTGAAACTTGGTCTTGATCTTAAAAGCATTTTGGTTTTTCTTTCCTTTTGTTTTGTTTTATTTTTGGTTCTCAAGAAATGTTGTCACTTGGTTTGTTCTCTTGATCCATTTCCTTGAGCTTGATGATGATGTTCACACCATAAGGCTTCCTTGAAACCTTGGTACAAAGAACTCTCAAGCTCACTTTGTCTTGATAAGATAAGTTTGGGGTTGACGTACAGGTTCCTTTAAAGTCTTGAATAAGCTCTAGTAAAGAATGAAATGAACTTGCATCCATGTTTAAGTTTATGCTTTGCATAGCATGTTTACTTTCCAATGTCATCACTAAACTCTCAAGAATAAAGAAATAAACTTGCATTCTCATGTCTAAATTTCAAGCTTTGCATTTCATGTTTATATTTTAAGTCATCACCAAAACTTTAAAGATAAGAATGAACTTGCATCTCATATTTACTTTAAAGCTCTGACTTTACCTTTATAATGAAGAATAAAATGAAGTGCATATCATGTTTAAGTTTTTGCCATCACCTAAAGATTCTAGAGCTCAAAGACTTTCCCTTTTATCTCAAGTAAAGTTTGGACAATGGAAGCATTCCATGAATGCATGATTTCGGCCTCGTGATGATGATGGACTTAGTATAAGCTTCATCTAGTCACAAAAGCCAACACTATGTCTTATGATTTTCTGAAGCATAGGAAAGCTCAAAGAATGCTATGAGTATGATTTTATGATTTAAAACTCACTTATTAAAATAGCTACTGCCTTAGCATCATATTTTTATGATTTTAATGAAATAAAATGGTTTTCAAAGAGTTTTAGAAGTTCTAAAATGATTCCAAGATAAACTAGTAACTTATATGCATTAAGGACGTGATTTTATGTGTTACTTGAATCAAATATTTCGGTTACTTCCTCGCCATGTTGACTACTGCATGATGCTGTTTTGATGTGTTAGAATGTGTAAAAATTATGTTTGAGTGAAGCAAAAATTATTTTATGAGTGTTAGGAAAAAGTAGTAACTAGAAAGGACCAAGAATGTGAGTTTTAGAACCCTTAAAAGTCAAGATCATGGCTACTGTTTTAGCATGATTAAATTAGAGATAAATTGTTTTAGAAGTGTTTAGGAGTGTAGGATTAATTCCCTAAGGTTGCTATAATTAATTTTAGTACCTTATGAATAGCCGAAACTTAGAAAGGGTCAAAGACGTTGCTTCTAGAACCCCGTAATTGAATTATAATATTTCTGTCCAAACTGCATGATGCTGTTTGGTACTATTCATAAGCATAAAAATTCGTGAAAATTATTAGTTATGATCCCTTAGGTGCATAAAAGACCTAATTTGGATCCTAGGTTAATTAGGTCATAAGATCAAGACCTGCAATGATTAGAAGCATAAGATACTATAAGATAGAGGAGATAATGAGAGTTAGCATTTCTAGTGAATGTATGCTTGTTTATCAGTTGTTGTAAGCATGGCATATGCATTAGCTGAGCCCGGTTCCTTGATTCCGGCACACTAGGTCGGAGGATGGTTACTGCTTTGGGAAAGTATTAATGATGTGTGCATATGGATATATGAACTTGAGACATGAGCTTTGTGTTAATTGTGGCATGCTATGATTATGATGGATTGAGATGCATGATTTACATGAAACTGATAAGCATGAAGCATTAAGTGAAATGTAATGATGATATTTGAAGTCATGTGTTTTATGTTGCATTCTTGCATAGCATGCCGAGACGCATTTCTCCCACTACGGCGGGGAAGAAGCAAAACCGTGGAGGGTATGGACATTAAGCCTATCGAAGCGGACAATATTACCATGCACTGGATGCCAGTAATGCGTTTCAAAGAGGAGATGAATATAGACTCCCCAAATTAAAGGTTATGATAGGTGATCCTTAAGCCCCCTAACCTGCACTATAGGAGTTGGGATAACTTTATACTTATCTTAGGATAAGCTGAAACTAGTGATGACTAGTCAAGTATGAGCTCATAACCTAGAAATCTCAAAGGAAAGAAGTTATTAGGGTAGCCCCATGAGAAAACAATTGATGAAAAGATTGTCACTTAAGCAAATTAAAGGAGAATGAGTTTACATGAAAGTTATATGCTTTTTTATGATATGTACAAGTGATATGTGCATAATGTTTCTGCCATACATCCATATTATGATATGTTGCATTCATAACGTCAAGATTCATCCTAAAATAAACGAACCTTGGATAATTATGTTTAAAACCTAATAGTAAACCTTATGCATCCTCACCTTTTAAATAATAAACCCAAGGTTCCTAGAAACGTAGATGATGACACTAGGATAGGAGGATTTTGTAACGCCCCGATTTTCTGTTAGAGTGAAAATGACCAAAATGCCCCTGAGGTCATTTTCGGCCCGAAATTCGAGGAAGGCCGATCCGGTAGTCCTCAAAGGGCAGACTCAATGTTGGAAGGAGATTAGTTGGCTTGTGTACCTTTCCGGGATCGACAATGTCGTTTTTTCGAGTTTTCAAGTCAAAATGACCAAAACACCCCTGTGGTGTTTTACCCGTTTGCAAGTGCCGGATGAACTCGAAACTTATCCAGATGGTTTTAAAAGGCGTTTTTATGTACTCTGTGACTTCAGTTTTAGTCCCGGATGTCCAGGGCAAAATTTGTGCAAAATTACGATTTTGCCCCTAGCTTTGTGTTTTCAAGCTTAATCGCGTGATTAAGTAAACCTAAGCAATATTAGGCTCTAATCGGAGATTAATTAATTTCCATAATTAATATTGAGTCAAAATAATTTATAAAAGTTGGTTAGAACCTAAGAATGCTTAATTACAACTTGAAATCTTATTTTAAATTCAAGATTCCTAGTCATGGAATCTTGAATAGTGTTTTCTCTTTCCAATTCCTTAAATCATGGAAATTTGTCTACCTTGTTTACTCATAAAATGAATTTTAAACTCTCTAAATGTGTATGAGCACTCCTTAACCTTGTCATAAAACTCTTAAACCTCATTCTTAGTTACCTAAACTTATGCTTAATAATTCCTAACCTTGTACCTAAGCTAACCTACACTTAAACCTATCATTAACACACAATTACATGAAACAAATATCTCCCTCTCTGCAGTAGCATTTTGGCCGAAGCATTCCTCCCCCAATATTCAGCACATGTGCAAATTTTCCACACTTCAAAGTGTAACACCCTGATTTTCTATTAGAGTGAAAATGACCAAAAAGCCCCTGAGGTCGTTTTCTGCCCGGAACTAGAGGATAGCCGATCCGGTAGTCCTCGAGGGGCTAACTCAACGTATGAAGGGGATTCTATGTATTAGAATATTTAATAGAGCAGAAGAATCTCATTTCTGAGGTTTTTGTGCATAAATGACCAAAATACCCTTACAGTAATTTAAGGTAGTTTTGAGTTTTGTTTTGACCTGGACTTGTCCCGGAGGTCTAAAACAATGTTTTTAAGGCATAACCTATGTTTGTTTAAGTCCCGGTGGTCCCGGATAGTTTTTGAGAAAAATTATGATTTTGCCCATGTTTAAGTGCATTAAGCCTTAATGACGTTTTAAAAACAAAACCTAAGCAATATTAGGTTCTAATTAAAAGTTAATTAATTTCCATAATTAATCTAGGGCCAAAATAATTATTTGAGGTTAATTAGAACCTAAATTGCTTAAGGGAACTTAAAACTCATTTCTAGTCCTCTTCTTTAAAGAAAGCATCCATGAATAATATTTTCACTATTCACACTCCCTATTTCCAAGAAAAGTTGTCACCCCTCAAATCCCAAGTCAATAGAGTTTGACTCCACATTCTCCACATGTTTGAAAATTTAAAGAATTAATTTACTTTCTAGACATTGAAAGATCATTTCAAAGTCATACCTCAAGTCACACCACATCATACTTCACCATGATTACACTTTTCCCCAATTCAAGATAATATGTCATTCCCTAGGTTTTTAGTTATTGAAATTTGACTCCATCAATCCAACAAGATTTCTTCTAATCCAAGTTAATCATGGCCTAAAGTACCTAATTGGTGACCTAGAAACTTAATCATAAAAGCTTGATTAGTGACCTAACCTTGCTTACTCCTTAATACCCTACTAATACATGATTATTTGAAATGAAAATTCTCCCCCCATGGCTCCTTCATGACCGCCACTTTCCCTCCAAATTCTATAAGGTTCAAAAGAATTATATTTTATATAGTCAATCAAGCTTTCACTAGCCATGCTATGAACCATGCCTATTATATCTTACATCACACCATGCTCCACCATGACAACACCTTACCTTGCACATGCTTGGTTATACTTCCAACCATGCTTAATATGACCAAATAAATGAGATATTTTCCTCCCTCACTTTCTAGAAGATTTATTTCCTCAAAAAAAAAAAAAAGAATTGATTTATGTCATTCAAAGCTTTCACCCATGCTTCACACTTTACCATGGAGATGACAACTCAAGGAGATATTTTTTCTCTTCTCCTTGTCGAAGAAGCCATTAGGCCACCCCCCATTTACTTCCTCCCTAATTCACTTCCTCATGATCTAAAACTCTATAAATACCTTGTTTTGTGAACCTTGCTTCACTTTTGAGTCATTTGCCAAGTTTGAGTTTTCTTGAGAAAGTGTTAGTTCTCTCAAGTTTTCCTTTCCTCCTCCTTACTCCAAAAAGAAACCACTACCTCCTCCACCTTCAATCTCCATCTAGCTCTCATCCAAACACATTCCCAAGTCAAACACAAGCCAACCCACTTCCTCCCTCCGTTTCTCTTGAAGGACCGAAGCCATACCCCAAGATATAAGGAGATCTCTTCTTGTTTTCCTTTCAAGATCAAACCTTTCTTCACTTCAAAGAACACCAACACTTGGTAGGGAGTTTCTTTTAAAAATGCTTTCTTTGATCCTTATGTTGAGTCTTGTTGGAATATGATGAATGGATGACATTTTGTTGATGGTTCATTTCAGTTTCTTCCTTTCTTTTCTTTTGGATTTTCGGCCTCAAGGCCTTGTACATGATAGCTTGATGATGAGTGTTCTCTAGAGGTGACCTTGTGTTCATCTCCCAAGAAAACCTCTAAAGCTTGAATCTCTTCAAAGATAATTTTTGTTTTTTGCAAGTTAAGTTAATGATGAGCTTTATGTTTCCCTTGACCTTTTTCGAACCTTTCTTTTTCCTTTGAGATTTCGGCCATAGAGCCCTTGGGAACTTGGAAAAATGTGAGCTTGATGATGATGGTTTCATGATGGTGTTTAACACTTGAACAACCTCTAAAGCTTGAAGCTTGTTTTGATCTTGAAGTATTTTAGTGTTTCCTCTCCTTTTCTTCAAGTTTTGGTTTTGCTTCCTTATTTCCTTTTTATTTTTCGGCCTCAAGGTTTTGAGCATGATGGCTTGATGATGACTGTTCTCTAGAGATGATTATGTGTTCATCTCTCATGAAACCTCTAGAGCTTGAGTTTTTTTTTAAGTCTTGCTTATGTTATCTAGCTCTTTTATGTTTAAAGCTTAGAAAAGCTTACTTTTTCATGTTGGATGAGTATTGGGTTTAAGCTTTGATCTTTTAAAAGTCTTGGAGGAGCTCTAGATAAGATAAAGAAGTGAACTTGCATCCATATTTATTTTATGCTATCACTAAACTCCCAAGATAAAAAAATGAACTTGCATTTCATGTCTCATTTCAAGTTATCACTTAACTCAAAGATAAAGAAGTGAACTTGCATCTCATATTTATTTTGAGCTCTCACTTTATTTTCTAAGCAAATCTAAAATGGAGTGCATATAACGCTTATGTTTATGTTATCACCTAAAACCCTTAGAGCTCAAAGACTTGCCCTCTTCATCCTAAGAAAAGGTTAAATATGTAGACATTCCTTGGAATGTACATTTCGGCCATGTGATGAAAATGAAGCTAGAATGAGTTTCATTTAGTCACAAGGACCTATAATCTATGTCTTAGAATTTTTCTTAAGCATAGGTGACAATGACAAATATTTTAAGTATGATTTCATTTGATTTCCCTTTGAGGTTTATTTAATATGGTCACTGCCCTCATGTATTTTATGGAGATTTTAAAGAAATAAATTATTTGCAAGTGAGTTTTGAAAGCCCTAAAAAGGTTCCAAGAGAAATTAGCAATTTATGAGTTTTAGAAATAAAGTTTTATGTATCCTATGATGTCATTATTTTCGGTTCTACCTTGTTATTTTCCAGCACCTTAAATTCTGTTTTGGGTGGTCCATATGTGTTTAAATACCTTACCAATTGTATGATAATTGTTCTAGGCATCTTAGGTATGCTTAGCAACCTTATATGTTTGAAAATGTGATTTCTAGAACTCCTTAGGAGCTGAAAATATGCATTCTGTTCTAGCCTTGTTTGAGTTTGTAAAATCACATTATAACATGTTTAGATGAGTGAGAGTGACTCATAATTGGTTTAGGTATTAATTATTGCATCATAGAAAAAGTCGGTAATGAGAAAGGACCTAAAATGCAACTTCTAGAACACCGTAATTCATCAAAACATGGTTACCGCCTATGCTGTCCAGCCATAATTAATTAGATTCTAGAAATTAATAAATTGTGGTAATGAGGCTAATCAATCCCTTAGAGGCACAAGAAAATAATTTGGAAGTTTTAGGTTACCCGATTAGGGGTTTTTACTTTTAAGGGAATGGTTGTGTGCCCTCTATGATTGATAAATTTTTGTGTTATCTCATGACTTATATGAAGCGATGTGATGATGGAATTGCATGTTATTGTTCTCTTAAGAACCCTAGAGATGCCTGTGTTAAAATTATATGAAATATGTAACATGCATGATTTATGTGGCATTTTGTTATAACATGCTAAGACTTAAGGTGACATAAAACTATATGAAAATGATCCTTTGAAACCATCAAAAGGGATGGAGGATGAGGTGATTCTAGCCCCCTAGCCCGTACTTTATGTTGGGACCTTAGCTTATCAAAAGGGATAAATCTTTATTCTACTGACGACTAGTGAGGTATGAGCTCATAATCTAGAGGTTTCTCAAAAGGGAGAACAATTAGGGTGGCCCCATGTTCAAAGTAAATGTCTTAATGTCACCTAAGTAACCAAGATAAGATTTATTGTCATACTAGGGACAACGATACGTAATGCCCAAATGTGACTAGAGTCATTCTAAGATTTATTGTTATACTGGGGACGGCGATACGTAACGCCCAGATATAACTAGACATTTGTGTTTTTAAGTTCTATGCCTTATGTTCTATGCTTTATGCACCATGTACCATGTTCTATGTCTTATGTTCTATGCTCTATGCAACATGTACCATGTACCAAGTTCTATGAGTATGATTCCATGTTCTATGTTTATGCTTTATGATCTATGTTATATGCTCTATGTTTTATGTTTTATGCTCTATAAGTTAGTTATTTCCGCATATCATAATGAATTATGATGCATCCATGTAAGTACAAGAGTGTATGTTAAAAAGAACGGGCCTCGGTAATTAACATTTTAGAACTTCATAATTGAAATATTATATGCCCACTTTTTAGAAGTAACCCGAGGTTCTTGGAGACATAGATGATGACACCTAGATAGGAGAAAAACTCTACTGAGTTTCTTTAGTAAAGATTCTCACTCCCCCTACCCTTTTTTTTTCCGTCACGTCTTCAGATTCCGATGGCGACCTTCGTCCTACTCGTTGACATGCCAACATAGGAGCTCCACTACGATCCGGAGCGCAGATCGTATCATTTTGAGGAGGCCAGCCATGCGCCCTAGACATGGAGGTCATGTGCGACCATCTGGTGTACCTGTCCCCGTCGAGCTACGACCATGGATTGGATACGTTCCTGTAGACCACTCTTGGAGTTTTAGTGCACACACACCTCACTAGCTATGATGACCTTCTTTTGTTAAGGTTGTCTACCTTAGGTGCACCATGTAGGTTCGTGTTCTATGCATTTCGTTTCCCATGTATTTCCCTTTTATGTATTTGTATTTCGTTCTTATGTATTCTAACTTAACTCACCTCTAGGTGGATAGTTTAATATATATGATGTGTTATTTTCATTATGGAGCCTTCTTGATGTTTAAATTTCCGCATTATTTTATATCGATGATATATATGCTACACGCGGCTCTTACTTTATCGAGGTTTTAAAAAAGGAAAAATTTGGCTCGTATTTTCAGTAAGCATTTTCAATGATAAATGAATTGAAACAAGAAGTAATGACTAAATTTAGCCTCAGTACGTTCTAGGAGTATTGGGTTGAATATTATGGTGTTAGACAAAGGCCATACTTTCATCTTACATGAACCATGCTTTGAGTCACAACTTCCATACTCTCACCCATGCTTCCAAGGACAACTTCTAAAAAAATTTTCCCCCATTTTTGGCTGCTAAAACCGTCAGCCTTTCCCTCCCTCTTTGATGAATTATTTCATTTTCAATTTTGAAAGAAATTCACTTCAAATCACCATACTTGAAGCCATGCTTTGCATCATAACTTCCATACCGCAAACCATGCTTGAATGAAAAGTTGTAAGAGATATTTCTTTTCCTTTGCCTCCCAAACCACACGGCCAACCCTCCTCTCCATGAGACCTCATTTGTTTTCATTTTCTATAAATACCTTGCTTACTTGAGCTTGCAAACACTTTAGATCATTTGCTAAGTTTCAAGTTTTCTAAGCTTTCTTTGTGTTCTTCCTTTTTTCTCTAGTTTCAAGAGAGTTTCCTTTTCTCTTCATCTTCATCCTCTTCATCTCTTCATCCCATCATCATCTCATAACCTGTAAACACCACCTCACAACCTTGAACCACCATCAAACCTCGCAAACACTTGACCCCAAACACAATCTCACTCAAAACAAACCTCTACCCTCTTTATCCCCCCTAGGTCGAATCATCATCCACCCTCAAGGAGGAGTTGCTCATCTCTTTTTCTTTCAAGAATTCAAGCTTTTTATCTCCACTCTAGGTAGAAGTGTTTTTCTAAACTTGTTTTTCTTGAAAATGAGTTTTTCTCTAGCTTTCTCTTGGATTTCTTTTTGAAACTTTTCCTTGTTTTCTTCCTCCTAGTTTCGGCCATGAGGCCTTGTTTGGTTCATGATAGCTCAATGATGAGAACTCCTAGATGATGACTATGTGTTCATCTTAAAGGAACCTCTAGAACTTGAGTTTTTGCTTTCTTTAAGTTTCATCTTTATTTTCTAGCTCAAAATGATTTTAATCTCAAGAGCACCTTCACTTTTTCTTGCTTTTGATTTCGGCTCCTTTGTTTCCTTTCCTTTAAGTTCGGTTTTGGTTTCCTTTTCTTTGAGATTTTATGTTCTTTTGAAAGTTTGTTTCTTTTGAGCTTGATGATGATGTTCAAGAACCTCATAGTTCCTTTGAGAACTTGGTTCAAGAACTCTAAAGCTCTCTTTGTGATGAAATGAGCGTTGGGTTGTTTGATCTCTAACGTCTTGAGAAAGCTCTAGATAACATTAAAATGAACCTTGCATCCATATTTGTGTTCATGCCTTGCACATCATATTTACTTTCCTTACTATCACTAAGTATCAAGATAATGAATGAACTTGCATTATTAGATTTATATTTCAAGCTTTGCATTATCATGTTTATACTTCAAGTCCTCACTTAAAATATCAAAGATAATAATAAGTTGCATCTCATGTTTATTTTATGCTCTCACTTTATTTTCCAATGAAAGCTAAAACAAGTGCATGAGCATGTTTATTTTTATGTCATCACTTAAGAGAACCTAGAGCTCAAAGACTTGCCCATATGTCTCAAACAAAGGCTTGAAAATATGTTTTTCCCTAGCTTGTGATTTCGGCCTTAAGAGGTTTCCTTGGTTACAAGTTTCAAAATCCATGCTTCATAGTTTTTCTAAGCTTATGTGAGTTCAAGAAATATCTAGGACAAAGTTTTATGAGTTTAGGACCTCTTAAGTTTGATTTAATTTAGCCACTGCCCTTATGAATATTTTGATGATTTTAGATGATAAAAATGTTTACAAATGAGTTTTGAAAGTTTTAAAAAGGTTCCAAGAGAAACTAGTATTTTATGTGCTTTAGAAATCAAGTTATATGCTTTTTATGGAGATGGATTTTCAGTTCTGCCTTGTTGTGATTGAGTGATGTTTATGCTGTTTTGATGATGATAATATGAGTATGTTTGAGTATAATTGATGTTAAAATTCATACGTGAAATATTAGAGAAGTTAGTAACTAGAAAAGAATTAATTTGAGAGTTCTAGATCCCTTGGTAATTGATTTTTCTGGATTCTGTCCAGCATGGTTCAGAAATGATAATCATGGTTTTAAATTAGTTTAAATGTGTAGGATTAACTCATAATTGGTTTAGGACTTGATCTTGATGGCTTAGGAGCAAACCGAACTTAGAAAGGATCATTGTTGTGACTCCTAGGCACCCATAAAGTTAGAATTTTAGATTCTGCATTCTTAAGGTTTAGAGATGTTTATGATCATAGTGTTAAGTGAGGAATACTTAGATATGAGCCTATAGGTACCCGAGAGATTAAGTTGTGATAATTTATAACTTAGATTATGAGTTAAGGACCTTAAGGGTCAATGCATAAAACACTAAGAAGTCTTGAATTTTATGACGTTGTAATGAGGTGTTGAGATGTATATGATGCATGAGGAAATGATTGTTTAAGATGTTAAGTTGGTGATGAACATGAGAATTGCATAAGAAATATGTTGTGTGTTTAGCTTGTGGCATAAATGTTGGTTTTGAAGGAAATTTGGTTTAACAACTGTTATGCTGCCGAATTTCCGTCAAACCCAAAAGGGTTGAAAAATGATTTAAAGTACCACATAAGTTGAAAACACTGGGTGACATCGGTTCGGTCGAGCACCCCCAGGAGATTTTTATATGACAAGCACTGAGACGTACTTCTCCTACTACGGTGAGGAGAAGGCAAATCCGTGAGGGTTTGGACATGAGCCTTTCCAAAGCGGACAATTCACTGTGCACTCAAGGCCAGTAGAGCGTTTCAAAGAGGGTATGTCCTAAGAGAGGAATTTCCTAGCCCCCTAGCCTGTACTCTTAAGTAGTCAGGTATGTTATTTTATTATTCACTTATTCAGATAATAAGCAAGAGCTAGTGACGACTAGCTGAGGTATGAGCTCATAGCCTAGTTTTTATTATTTGGGGTGGCCTCTACATTGCTAAAGATTTTATGAATGATGTCACACATACTGATGAAAGTTCTATTTGAGAATTGATGCCCTTATGCCATATGGATTGTTTTTACATGATCTGAATTGTTGTTTTATATGCTCAAGTATTGCCACGCATTCATGTTTTAATATGATGCATTCATGACATCAAGATGCATGCTAAAAAGAATGAACCTTGGATAATTGGTTTTATAAACCCTAATAATGAACCCTTATGCATGTACACCTTTTTACAATTAAACCAAAGGTTCCTGAGGATGTGAACGATGTAACCCTAAGATAGGAGACTCCTACCGAGATTCTTTAGTAAGAATTCTCACTCCTTTATCTTCGTTCTCTTTCTTCCGTCACATCTTCGGAGATCAATGGTGACATTCGTGGTCTTCATTGATACGCCCGTCCGGGAGGTGCACTATGACCCGGAGCATCGCTCCTATCACTTTGAGGGTCACTGTGCTGTTCATATTTTTATATACATGGGTCGACCTTTTGCTTATCCAGTGTCCAGCTACCAGTTCACTCCTACCGCTCCTTTTGGTGGCGACGATTTGATCTTCGAGCGCACCTGCCCTCGCAATGAGCAGTTGCATCGTGCCCGCTCGTCCGCCTCAGCTGTTCGTGACTAACCGAAGTATGTACCTCGCTCGAGGAGGTCGGAGATGGATCCATCCAAGGACTCACCGATGCATGTCTATTCGGAGAGTTCTGCTCCCTTTCCCCCATATAGGCGGGAGGGCAGCAAGGATACCATTATGCAGACACGCGTTCCTTTCCCACTTCACTAGCCCACTCAGGAGGAGATCAAGCGGTTCCCCGGTTACCTACCTCCATCACCCAAGGGCCCCCGTCATCACTAGATCTCATCATAGAGCTATTCAAGTGCCCGAGCAGTCACGAGGATCTCCCCTTCGGCAGTATCTTTTGGGAGGGGGTTTTAGCTTAGTACTCATAGCTTGGTAGGAGGGTAGTGTAGTTGGTTTTTATTTCACCATCGAACCATGTACTTTGCTGCTTTCTTGTTTCTGTTGTATTTCCTTCTACTGTATTGCAAGCTCAACCCACTTCTATAAGGGCATGACTACTATGTATCTTAACTATGCTATTAATGAAATGTTTCCTCTGTTGTGATGATCGTTGTTCTATCGTTACTTGCTTTAGCTTTTGTTTCCCTTATCATTGATGTTTATGCCTCGTTTAGATAAGAGCGCGGCTCTCACTTTGATTTATCTTTTCAAAAAAAATTTACCTATAATTTCCGCTAAGTATTTTAATAAAATGATGAGACTAAGAAGTAATAACCTAATGACTAACCTAATGTGTTCTAGAAAGTTAGGTTAAGAATTAGGGTGTTACAGATTTCCTTACTGAGATTCTTTATTAAGATTCTCACTCCCTCTACCTTTCTTTCTTTATTTTCGTTACGTCTTCAGAGGACGATGGCTTCTTTCGTGATCTTCATTGACACCCTAGTATAGGAGGTACACTACGACCCGGACAACCACTCGTACCACTTTGAGGGTCGTTGTGCTGTACGCATTTTTACATACATGGTACGCCTTTTTGCCTACCCAGTTTCCAGCTTTAAGTTCACTTCCACTTCCCCCTATGGTGACAATCTGATCTTTGAGTACACTCGACCCCGCGATAAGCAGACTCAACATACTCGGCCTACCGCTTCGGCAGTTCGTAGTTACCCCAAGTATGTTCCCTGTTCGAGGTGATCAGAGATCGACCCATCTGAGGACTCCCCCACACATATCTACTCGAAGGGTTCTGCACCTACGGCACCAATGGACATAGGTAGAGGCAGCGAGGACACGGTGACCTAGCTTAGGCTAGCCCGTCGATCGAAGATGCGACCACGCTATAGAGGTCATGTTTGTCCCCCATTCCACCTGCATACACTCGAGGAGCTTGCCTAATTCATTGGGTGCTTACCCCCTTCGGTGGAGGATCAGCATTGCCAATAGATCTCGATGGAGGACCTGTTTGAGTGCCCGAGTTATCACAAGGATCCCTTTTTTATGATGTATCTTTTGTTAGGGGTATCTTTAGTTTTGACCACTCGTAGGACTAGTGAGAGGGAGCTATAGATGGCATCTAGTGTTTTTATGTTCCATGTATTTCTTTTTGTTATTTACTTATGTATAGAAAGCTCAGCCCACTATTTATAGGTGTGACCCTGCTTGTTATATTTCTATTTTATTATGAACCATGCTCTATTATGATATTTAATGTATTTGTGTTTGATGTTCATGAATGCTGTGTTCTAGACATGTGCACGTATGATCTATATTTCCATGTTTACTTTGATGGTACTTGCTGTTCAGTTTGTGTTAGTACGTGTGGCTCACGTTTTGTTTTATGTTTAAAAAAAAAAATTTACCCATATTTTTCACTAAGTATTTTAAAGTTAAAGAATGAAACAAAAGAGTAATAACTAATGATTAACTTAAATACGTTACAGGCATGTTAGGTTAAATATTAGGGTGTTAGAGAAAGAAAAAACACTAACTTCTGTTGTTGCTTATTTGGAAATAGCCTGATCACATAGTCATACAAAAAGCAAAATACCATTGCTTTCTCTACTGCAGAATACATAGCAGTAAATTGCTGTACTTAGATGATGTGGATTAGAAACCAAGCTAGATGAGTATCACTTAAGGTTTTCCAAAATCTCAATCTTCTGTGATAATACTAGTGCTATAAATCTAGCTAAAATTCCCATTCAGCATTCCAAATCAAAACATATTGATATAAAGCATAATTTCATTAGCGAACATGTTCAAAAAGGAGATGTTGAATTAATGTTTATAAATACTGAAGACCAAGTGTCTGACATATTCACTAAACCTTTAGCCAGAGATCATTTGTGTACTTTATAAAGTCTGTTAAACTTGAAGCCTTTTTAAATCTCATAAGACTTTCAACCATTCAAACGTTTCTAGGTACTCCACCTTCATTGGTGCTAGTAATTACTGCTAACTTCTAGCACACCTCCTATTTACTGATGACAAAAGGAGGAGAAGAAAAATGAAAATCTTATGCTGAAAAAGATAGGGGGAGTAAAACTGAGGGGGAGATATTCAAAGAAAATTTTAAGAATCTATCTCTAAGCATCTACATGCAATGCATATCATATAATTTAAAGCAAAGTGCTGAATAAGGAATGTATTTGTCAGTTATTCTACCACACTTAAATGTTCGAAAGTCATTTTATGACGGAAGTCAAGTTGATTGGAAAAATTGAACTAAAATGATGATATCTAGTTTTAGTATGTTTGTGATACAAATTAAATAAGCTTTTTGTCTAAATCAGAAAAATCATCATAAACCAAACAATGTTGATTTGAGTTAACTTAAGGCTTCAAACTTTCTTGAACATATCTAATCATGCCTTAAGAAAAGGACTTGAGAAGATTTAATAATTATAATTTGTTGAAAGAAAATGCAACTCATCATATTATATTCTATATTATTTCTTTCAACCTCTCTTGAAAAGATTTTCTTCATATTGGTTTGTCATCATCAAAAAGGGGGAGATTATAAACTCTAGAACCTTTCAGAAAGTATGAGCCTTACTGTTTTGAATGAAAACAAAGCCAATTTAAAGAAAATACTTTGAAGAATGACTAATGGCCAACTTTAGTTTTTTTTACTAAGCTTAACAAGTGTTTTTGAGATGCATTATCGGAATTAACCGGAAATGATTTCACTTTGCATGTACAAGCATGTCTTTTTTTTTCTCTCATGGGAAGAGGATAAACTTAGATGAAGTGAAAATTATATCAAGCAAAATATGATCTTCTGCATTAAGGAAGCAAGCTCATCGAAATAGAATCAAGAAACCAAGGATATGGTCGTCAGAAAGTAACACTGAACTTAAGAAAGAATGGCTACAATGAAGATAACATACAAAAGCTGGAAGCAACTTGTTACTCAATCTGTAATCATCATAATCATGGATTATTCATTATCAAAAAGCCAAGATTGAAGATCAGAAGACAAAGTAATCAACAAGGAACTAGCACCATTCTTTAGAAAGTTTGCTTCATAAATAGGGAGCGAAAATAGTTAAATTTGAAATTCAAAATCAAAAGTTAAACCAGTCTCTTTTAACCCAGACATCATTTCTTCAACACCCTCGATCAATTGAGAAAAGCTTATTAAGGAGTTCAGAAAATCATGCTCAGAAAATAGAAAAGCAGTTTCTAATAGACTTCAGACACCTCAACTTATCAACACCTTTGACACCAGATGACCTACTCCTCTAGATTATGTTTCCAATACTCAATTTGATGCTCAAGACGTGTTGGTTGGATAGAAGATTAGGGACAATGGTTGTAACGCCCCAATTCTCTGTTAGAGTGGAAATGACTAAAATGTCCCTAAGGTCATTTTCGGCCCGGAATTCGAGGAAAGCCGATCCGGCAATACTCGAAGGGTAAACTCAATGCTGGAAGGGGATTAGTTAGCTTGTGTACCTTCCTGGGATCGAAAATCTCGTTTTTCGAGTTTTCGGGTCAAAATGACCAAATACCCCTATTGTGTTTTACCAGTTTGCAAGTGCCGGATGAACCCGAAACTTCTCCATATGGTTTTAAAAGGTATTTTTATGTATTTTGTGACTTTAGTTTTGGTCCCGGAGGTCCCGGGTGAAATTAGTGCAAAATTACGATTTTGCCCATAGCTTCGCGTTTTCAAACTTAATCATGTGATTAAGCAAACCTGAGCAATATTAGGCTATAATCGAAGATTAATTAATTTAGTCAAAATAATTTATTAAAGTTGATTAGAACCTACGAATGCTTAATTACAACTTGAAATCTTATTTTAAATTCAAGATTTCTAGTCATGGAATCTTGAATAGTGTTTTCTCATTCCAATTCCTTAAATCATGAAAATTTGTCTACCTTGTTTACTCATAAAATGAATTTTAAACTCTCTAAATGTGTATGAGCACTCCTTAACCTTGTCATAAAACTCTTAAACCTCATTCTTAGTTACCTAAACTTATGCTTAATAATTCCTAACCTTGTACCTAAGCTAACCTACACTTAAACCTATCATTAACACACAATTACATGGAAGATTTTTCCTCCCTCCATGTTGTCCAGGTCTGGCCGAAACATACCCTCTCAATTTCCATCACATGCTCAAATTTTTACACTCAAAGAACCATGCTTTCACCTCACCATTAACCATACTTTGTCATACAAACACTATGCTTTCATCCATGCTTCATATGACCACTTCTAGAAGACTTTTTCTCCCATTTTTGTGGCTCAAATTCAACCAGCCCTCCTTGCTTTCTAGAAGGGTTATTTTAATTTCAAACAAAGGGAAATTACCATACTTGAAGCCATGCTTTGCAACATAACTTCCATACTTCCAAACATGCTTGAATGACGACTTGTAAGAGATATTTTTCTCTTCCTTCTTGCCTTAATGCTACGGCCTCCCCCTCCTCCCTTTGGGCTCTCATTTGTTTTCATTTTCTATAAATACCTTGCTTACTTGAGCTTGCAAACACTTTAGATCATTTGCCAAGTTTCAAGTTTTCTAAGCTTTCCTTGAGTTCTTCCTTTTTCTCTCAAGTTTCAAGAGAGTTTCCTTTTCTCTTCATCTTCATCTTCTTCATCTCTTCATCCTATCATCATCTCATAACCTCTAAACACCACCTCACAACCTTGAACCACCATCAAACCTCTCAAACACTTGACCTCAAACACAACCTCACTCAAAACACATCTCCAACCTCTTTATCCCCTTTTGGCCGAGTCATCATCCACCCTTAAGGAAGAGTTGTTCATCTCATTTCCTTTACAAAGTTCAAGCTTTTTATCTCCACTCTAGGTAGGAGTGTTTTTCTAAACTTGATTTTCTTGAAAATGAGTTTTTCTCTAGCTTTCTCTTGGATTTCTTTTTGAAACTTTTCCTTGTTTTCTTCCTCCTAGTTTCGGCCATGAGGCCTTGTTTGGTTCATGATAGCTCAATGATGAGAACTCCTAGATGATGACTATGTGTTCATCTCAAAAGAACCTCTAGAGCTTGAGTTTTTGTTTTCTTTAAGTTTCTCTTTATTTTCTAGCTCAAAATGATTTTAATCTCAAGTACCACCTTCACTTTTCCTTGCTATTGATTTCGTTTCCTTTGTTTCCTTTCCTTGAGGTTCGGTTTTGGTTTCCTTTTCTTTGAGGTTTTATGTTCTTTTGAAAGTTTGTTTCTTTTGAGCTTGATGATGATGTTCAAGAATCTCATAGTTCCTTTGAGAACCTGGTTCAAGAACTCTAAAGCTCCCTTTGTGATGAGATGAGTGTTGGGTTGTTTGACCTCTAAAGTCTTGCAAGAGCTCTAGACAATATTAAAAGGAACCGTGCATTCATATTTATGTTTATGCCTTGCACATCATATTTACTTTCCTTACAATCACTAAATATCAAGATAATGAATGAACTTGCATTATCATATTTATATGTCAAGCTTTGCATTATCATGTTTATATTTCAAGTTCTCACTTAAATATCAAAGATAATAATAAGTTGCATCTCATGTTTATTTTATGCTTTCACTTTATTTTCTAATGATAGCTAAAAACAAGTGCATGAGCATGTTTATTTTTATGTCATCACTTAAGAGAACCTAGAGCTCAAAGACTTGCCCATATGTCTCAAACAAAGGCTTGAAAATATGTTTTTCCCTAGCTTGTGATTTTGGCCATAAAAGTTTCCTTGGTTACAAGTTTCAAAATGCATGTTTCATAATTTTTCTAAGTTATGTGAGTTCAAAAAATATGTAGGACAAAGTTTTATGAGTTTAGGACCTCTTAAGTTTGATTTAATTTAGCCACTGTCCTTATGAATATTTTGATGATTTTAGATGATAAAATTGTTTACAAATGAGTTTTGAAAGTTTTAAAAAGGTTCCAAGAGAAACTAGTATTTTATGTGCTTTAGAAACTAAGTTTTATGCCTTTGTATGGAGATGTATTTTTGGTTCTACCTTGCCATGTTATGCTCACTGTTTATGCTGTTTGGATGATGATAACATGAATATGTTTGCGTATAATTGATGCTAAAATTCATATGTGAAAGATTAGAGAAGGTAGTAACTAGAAAAGAATTAAATTGAGAGTTCTAGATCCCTTAGTAATTGATTTTTCTGGATTCTGTCCAGCAAGGTTTAGAAATGGTAATCATGGATTTAAATTAGTTTAAATATGTAGGAATGACTCATAATTGGTTTAGGACTTGATCTTAATGCCTTAGGAGCAAACCGGACTTAGAAAGGGTCATTGTTGTGACTCCTAGGTACCCGTAAAGTTAGAATTTTAGATTCTGCATTCTTGAGGTTTAGAGAAGTTTATGATCATAGTATTGAGTGAGGAATACTTAGATATGAGCCTATAGGTACCCGAGAGATTAAGTTGTGATGATTTATAACTTAGATTATAAGTTAAGGACCTTAAGGGTCAATGCATAAGACATTAAGAAATTGCTAATGCTATGATGTTTATATGGTGCAATAACACGTTGAGATGTTTATGATGCATGAGGAAATGATTGTTTAAGATATGAAGTTTATCATAGCATGAGGTTTAAATGAGGAATATGTTGTGTGAATAGCTTGTGGAATAAGCTTTGGTTTGAAGGAAATTTGGTTTAACAGCTGTTATGCTGCCAAATTTCCATCAAGCCTAAAAGGGTTGAAGAAATGTTTTAACTACCACATGAGTTGAAAACCCTGGGTGACACCGGTACGGCCGAACACCCCCAGGAGATTTTTATATGACAAAGCACTGAGACGCGCTTTCCTAGGTGACACCAGTTCGGTCGAGCACCCCCAGGGGAGACAAATCCGTGAGGGTATGAGTAGATGCAGCCTACCAAAGCAGAGAAATTGTTGTGGCTTGATGCCCGCAAAGCATTTCAAAGAGGGTATATCCTGAGAGAGGTGATCCCTAGCCCCCTACCCATACTTGCGTAGTCGGGATTATTTTATTATGTTTCACTTATTCAGATAATAAGCAAGAGCTAGTGATGACTAGCTGAGGTATGAGCTCATAACCTAGTTATTTTAGGGTGGCCTTATTATGCTGAAGTATGATGATTAATGTCACAAAGTTGAGAAAAGATCCACTTGAAAGTTATATGCCCTTTATGCCACTTGTGAGCTTTCTTGAAGTTGTGATTCTTTGAGTTATTTGATTGAGGCATTGCCATGCATTCATGCTTTAATATGTTGCATTCATAACATCAAAATGCTTGCTAAAAGGAATGAACCTTGGATAATTGGTTTTATAAACCCTAATAATGAACCTTTAAAGTATGCACACCTTTTATAATTACACCCAAGGTTCCTGAGGATGTGAATGATGTAACCCTAGGATAGGAGACTCCTACTGAGATTCTTTAATAAGAATTCTCACTCCTTTCTCTTCCTTCTCTTTCTTCCGTCACATCTTCAGAGAGCGATGGTGACGTTCGTGGTTTTTGTCGACACACCAACTGTAACACCATAATAGAACCCCACTATGCTTAAGTTCACATTTGGATTCTATTAGTTGTCACTTATGCCTTGCATTTATTTTCTTTTGAAATTAACTTAGAAAAATAGTGGAAGTTTTTTTTTTAAATAAATTAATTTTTTGAAAACTTAAGCCTGTAACGAGAAGTTAGATACATAGCGCTTTTATAGATAATAATCAAGTTACATTGCGCACTTAATTAAATAAGCGGAATAAGAGACTAAGTGTAGAACTATTATCACATAAACTGGAATATAATCACTTAATACATAAGTCACAATAGGGCATATATCATACTAATAAGTTATTACAAATAACAATATAAGTTCTACTATTACTAATTGTTTCTCACAAACTATAATGTAACTAAAGCTCGGAATGCTCCTACTTGAAAGGTTTGAAATCTTCACGTGCTACCTCCTTCCTCAGCTACAGCTTCGTTGCTTTATGTGGACACGTCTGTCTCTAGTAACGACAACGGAAAATAAACATAGGAGTGAGAAATACATGATTTCTCAGTAGGAGTTCCTACTTGTACTAAAAGTGTCATCGTTGTCGTCCCAGTCACTTCGGGTTTATTATAAAAAGGTGAACAGGTAAGGATTCAATTATCAAACTTTCACAAACGTGATTAGCGAAGTGCGATTACTTTTAAACTAATCTTGAACATTAGCAGAAATATCCATTCAGTATTTCATCAAGCATACATATAAGCATATCATGTAAAACCACTAATAAGCAATAATCATTTAGGAGCTGCATGCATTTCATGATTACTCATCCTCAACATTCACTTGTTTAGTGATCATCATCTTTCATTTATTTCATCAACATATTTCTTAATTACTCACGGGATGAATGCATCAATGCCATAGACCACCCTAAAAGGGTAATGAGCTAATACTGTGGCCGTCGCCACAACCTTTTGGTTTTCTTTCCGTTGCAATGATCTCAACGGTTTAGGGGGGTTAAGCCGTGAGTTTAGCTCAAGTCCACTTTTCCAGACTATCATTGCTACTTTTTCAGGTTTTACTTTTATTCTCACTGAGTGAAATCATCAATACCTTAATCCTCAAAGAGGATTAAGTAGTGAGTTGGTCTATTTATTATTTCATTTGAAACATGAATGTATGCACATTAATAAATCATGGCACAGTCAATCATTTTATCATTATCATTTCATATCTCATCAATACATTCACATTTCTGTATATTACTTCATGTAACATAGATAATATCATGTAAATCTCATAGTAAATATTCTCATAGATAATTCATATTAAGCAACCTAAGTTATCAAGTTAGGTCTCTAGTGTTCCTAATAGGTTATGGATATCTTGGTATTATCTTTTTCTCTTAGTCTTCTTTGTACTCTTAGTATTTCCATTAATACATTAATACCCTTTAAGATATTTTTAGAGGTTCTTTATATATTTTTATTATGACTTTTATATATATCTCCTGAAGATTATTATTCTACTTAAATCCTTAAAATTATCTCTTTACAAGACTTGAATCTTTTATTTAGAGTTCTGACATCTTTTAGAATAAAATTTGTAGCACTAACATTTTATATTAGTGTAAATCAACTGTAAATTGTGCATAGTAGGATTTCCAGGAAAGAGAGGTGGGTCACAATGGATACGCTTAAATACCAAGTCTTTCCTTAGCCAGAACCTTTCCAAAATGCACTCTCACAGTATCACGCTACCTTCAAGACTTTCTCAGCACACTGTCCATAAGTGTAAAACTTTCATGGTGTAAAAATTTATGCATAGCATACATAAGTGTGTTTGTAGATGTGTTATCTTTTCCACAAAGTTGAAATCAGTCCATTTTCATTTTTCTAGAGTGAGTTACACTTATTTTACTACTACAAGGTCAGATTAAGAGTTTCAGTCTTAGGCTCTACTTTAAAAATTTATATCTTGGGCTAGGAAACTCCATTTTAGGTGATTCTTTTTGGAGAGTGTTCTACAATGAGTCTAGTTTATAATAAAAATATTTTCATTTTGAGATCCTTCATATTTTATGAACACTAATTTTTGAAGTAACTACTGCCAGAAATAACTAGAAATTCCAGCACCTACCATGTTCATGTCTTAAGTTATCTTTATTAACTCAAGTTTCACATACAATATTTTAAGTTATATTTAAGTTTGATAACATCATAAAAGTACTCATAGCAGAATAGAACATATTGTGTTTTCTAAAAATATAATTATTCAAAACTTTTGATAATAACTCAAGTTTGAGGCATTCTATCCATGAGCAAAGTTAGAAGCCAACAATACTTGAACAAATAAAGAAGAAACTCCTACCTCTTGTGTAGGGTCTAAAAAGGGTCCTTCTCTTCTTCCTTAAGCTTTGAACAAGAGTCTTTGGAGTGGATGACCCTCCTTGAATCTTGGCTCTAGAACTTGAGTGCTTAAGAAAATATTTCTCACTAGAGTTAAAGATTGTAACTCTTGTGAGGGCTAGTGAAAGTTTGGACTTAGGATTTAAGTGTTTGGATGAAGTTTAGAGGATCAAGATAAGTCTTTGAAGAACATAAGAAGAATGATAGAATAAGAAAGAAAGAACACTTAGGGAGTTTCTGAATTGAAGATAGTTTGAGGAGTATTTATAGTGGAAAGATTAGAGAAAAAACAGAAGAAGGAAAGCACTTGGAGCATGATTTATGGAAACATGTTGGCTGAATTTTGGGATGAAAATGCTCCTTGTTTTGTGCAAACATGTTTCCATGTTTTAT